>CM075469.1:11230000-12430000 GCA_037950665.1 Hypophthalmichthys nobilis | reverse complement strand
ACAGCAGTCGGTTTCCTCAAATGGTTTGAGTTACCGTAACTTATCGGGTTTGTACGATCTCTTTATCAACTTTTTGAAGCATCAAAGTTTTGGTTGAATGGACTTTGAATGAGGTTTCATTAAAAATATCTTCATTTGTGTTTTGAAGATGACCAAGTTATGGGTGAGGGTGAATAAATGATGACAGAATTTTTATTTTTGGGTGAAGTATCCCTTTAAAAACAGATGTAAATGGACAACACGTCACACTGCAATATCTAACTCTCATCATTAATATTGTAATCAGCTTGTTAAACATCTTAGCAGGATTGTTCTGTTTGTTTCTTCTTTGACAAAAAGCTTTTTTTAAGGACGAATTGTGGAAGGAATACAAATGGCACCGTTTCACTAACAGGCAACTTGAGATAATTATTGTTTATACTTTAACACTGATATAAGTTAAGGGTTTGAAATATGTAGGTTTTCGCACCAATTTCTTCACATAACTAGGAAGCTAATATCATCTGATTTGACAATTGTTGTCAAAGTCACTCTCAGTCTGTTCCACTTCCATGTTTAACAGTCTCTCCTCTTGATGCTATTTACTGTACCTCAGAAGAAAGATACAAAACAAGAAAGGCAGAACAGAAAAGATTGATGGATACGTCTACTGTGTCACCTCATCAGCCAAGCCCTGTGAACCACCAACCAGAATTGCATTTCTGCAACAGACAAATGGTACCTCCAGCAGACCTCTCACTGAAAAGGCAGGGAGAGGGCGAGAGAGTGATGAATTACCCCCAAATGAGAGGGTGGGGAGAGAACGGCGCTCCGACTGTGCTGTCAGAGCACGCTAACATTTGGGGGGCATTTGTTGGAACATTGTGAGAATGGAAGGGTTGTAATGAGGACACTGCATTACCTGTGCAGGCTATGCAGTGTCTGCCGCCCTTTACCACTCCATTAAAAAGTAATAATGACAAAACAACAACAGTGTTTGTCTCCTGCGGCATACATTGGGTTATATCACAGCAGAGGTTCGCACCTCTAATGTATAGCTGCTCTGATGGGGGTCTGAACTGATGTAATGTATACATTGTAGGTTTATGTATTGTAATGGCCTCTCAGGGCAAAGTATCATAAACCGATGTGTACATCAGACTTTTCCAGTTCATAATGTACACTAGGGTGAAACGGTTCTCGGTAAAAAATTGAACCGTACCGTTCTGCACACTTGGTTCGGCACACACTTGCACCGCGGTTCATCTCATATCTGACGACGCATCTATAATATGGTTTGTAGAAAATAAATAAAACAGACAAACAGAGTTAGGCTAATGTATGTTTCTGTCGATGGATATGCATTCTGGCTTCCCCTAAACTTTGTTCAATGCGAGTGCCGTATGCTTTATATGACCAGTCATTTACGCCATCATCACCCGGATGTTGATAGCGCGCAAGCGCAGGTGAGACCTGAACTGCACACGTTGCTATTTGCATTTAAACTAAACTCATTTAAGCCTTGCCAATTTAAACATTCGAGTGCTAGGCGCGAAAGAGAACGCTGTGAAAAGAGTTGTGCACTCATCCGAAGCGCGCACACGAAAGCGTGTGTACAGCGCGCAAATATTGAGGTTTCTTTCAAGTCTTGTGCTTGAACGGACAAATTCACACAAAATTATGTCAACATGCCCGTCTTGGCGAGTATCCTAGAAAGCATAGTCGGTTATGTCTTAAGTGAACATATACACTCGAGAAAGAAAGCATGTGTTCAGTATCAGTGTACTGATCCATGTATTATGTCTTAAAGAGACATAATACATTACTGAATAGTAATGTAATAATTAAAAATGATTGATCTTTGTTTAATTTATACAGTGAAGATTACATGCAATGTTGTTTTACATATTAGCTACTTTATTCAATTTCTGTACCTGAAAACTGGATTCCTTGAAAACCTGAAAAGCTTTATTTATTTGTATCTTTGCTTTACTGTAGTAATTTTTTACCTGAACATAGCACATACCGCACCGTCCCGAAACCGTGAGCCTAAAACCATGATACAAACTGAACCGTGAGTAATCTGAACCGTTGCACCCCTAATGTACATATATAATGCACAAAAATTGTACCTTCAGGGGAACAACAGCTTGTCTTGGGGGTAGTTAAAGGGACAACTTTGTACCTTACTTACCCTGAAAAGGTTCATATTAGTATGTACATTAAGGGTGCATATTACTACTCTAAGGTACTAATATGCACCTTTTAGGGGTAGATAACGTACAAAGTAACCCTGGGTTAACGTCGATCTAAACACCGCTTTTAAGGATTAGTCCACTTTCAAATAAAAATTTCCTGATAATTTACTCACCCCCATGTCATCCAAGATGTCCATGTCCTTCTTTCTTCAGTCGAAAAGAAATTAAGGTTTTTGATGAAAACATTCCAGGATTATTCTCCTTATAATGGACTTCAGTAGCCTCCAAACGGTTGAAGGTCAAAATTAGTTTCAGTGCAGCTTCTAAGGGCTTTAAACGATACCAGACGAGGAATAAGGGTCTTATCTAGCGAAACGATCTGTCATTTTCTTAAAAAAATACAAATGTATATGCTTTATAAACACAAATGATCGCCTTGCAAGTGCTTCGCCATTCCGCCTTCCGTATTCTTCAAAAAGCTTACGCTGTATGTCCTACGCCTTCCCTATTCAACTTACGAGAAAAAAAAGAACTGGTGCCGCGTTCGTTCTGTGTGTTGAATAGGGAGGGCATAGGACATACAGCGTAAGCTTTTTGAAGAATACGGAAAGCGGAAGCACTTGCGAGGTGATCATTTGTGTTTATAAAAAATATACATTTGTATTTTTTTTAGAAAATGACTGATTGTTTCGCTACATAAGATCCTTATTCCTTGTCTGGTATCATTTAAAACCATTTGAAGCTGCACTGAAACAGTAATTTTGACCTTCAACAGTGGAGTCCATTGAAGTCCACTATAAGGAGAATAATCCTGGAATGTTTTCATCAAAAACCTTAATTTCTTTTCGACTGAAGAAAGAAGGACATGAACATCTTGGATGACATGGGGGTGAGTAAGTTATCAGAAAAAATTTATTTGAAAGTGGACTAATCCTTTAACCCCGGGTAAAGGAGCGTTTCACACTTGTAATTTAGATGCGGGGTTAGCACCGCTTTTACCCGGGGTTATGAAACACAGCTCTGGAGCATGGTTAGCACCGCTTTTGTGGTGTTAACTCCGCATTGTGGTGTTACAATGTTACAACTAGATACTAGATACCGACAAGCAATCACGTGCCTTAGATTCACGCGCTTTGAGCAGTCACGGAAACACAGCATGATAAACAGCTGTTTCTGCGTATGATAGGAAAAATGTCAAATGGCGATGGAAAATGCAACAATTGGAGTGAAGAAGAGACCGTCATTCTTACCTTTATAATTCGAAAAGTTCACTCAGAAAAAAACTTGATATTACAGTCAGCAATGTGTAATATGAGGATGCGCAATGCTAGTGCGTTTATGTAAACAGGTCACGTGCTGCGTTTGTCCAGTCAGTGACACTGACACCGCAAATACGCAGATAAGTACTTTATCCCAGGGTTTAGGAATGTGCAGTGTGAAACAGTAGCTTCTGAATACCCAGGATTAACTGTTAACCCCGGGTATAGTATGAGCAGTGTGAAACGTGAATAAAGATAACCCAGGGTTAACTATTTTAAGTGTGAAAAGCCCTTAATAGTACTGCATCAGTAAAGGTACAATTTTGTGCACATTTTTTTCTGATAGTGTATGTAAGGGATTTATTTTGTGATAATGACTGGCTGACTGACTGTACATTGTCATATTGTAATTCTTCCTGTATATTATTGTAATTCTTCCACTAAGATAAAAATTGTTCAAAACAATTAGCAACAAAACAAATACCATAACATTAACATTAAAGTCGTAATCAAACAGAAGTAGCTACAGATCTTTTTTTTTTTTTTTTTTCTGTATTGAGACATACAGTACATCAAAGTGAAAGAGATTAACAAAAAATAAAAAAAATGTAGGATGGGCACTTGGTTCTATCTATTGGTTGTTGATTGGGTGGAGGCGGGGAAAGAGGCGGGGTTTAAGTGGACAGAGTGTTTGCAGTGTTTAATTAAAATAGTAAGACTGCTAATGGTGAAGTCACATTAGCAAAATTTTGTCGGCAAAAAAGGCCTATTGTCAATAGTGTAGAGATGCATGAAGAATAGGTCACACAGAAGTCAGTTTCAAACCAAGCAGCTTTCTGTTGATGAATGCTGCAAATTTGCACGGGGAAATTTTTCACACTCTCGCGAAACCCGCGAGAATTCCTTTAGAAATGAACAACGGGAAACGTGTCTTCACCTTAACTCATTTACTGCAATTAATAAAGACATCATTATTTCATAGGAACGATCAATAAATATTAATTAGTCGCCCAGCAGTCGTACCTGATTTGAAAAGCAAAGTAGGCAAATTAAGTTTTTTATAATTATTGATCCCAAAAAGTAGTGAGACAGTTAGAAATTTCATGTCACTTTAATGGCTACTACACCCCTGCAATGGACCAATGGTGTTCACGTTAAAATGTTAGAAATTACATGTGTGAGGTATCCTTTAATGTACCATTTTCTCGTCATCTAAAAATACCCACCTTTACACCCTCAGTGATGCATAACCTTCCTGAAAACATGTTATCTGCACATTCTCCATTTTAATGTATCCCTTTTAGCAAACGCAGAGGCTTGTAATAAGAGGATGTGTCAGTACAGGTGTGACTGCTATGATTTTAACAGGGTTCAGTAATTGCTTTGTGCAAATCATGTTTATTACCCCTTCTCTCTCTTTCTCTTTCTTTCTTTCTTTCTTTCTCTCCTCCTCCTCCTCTCCATCTGTGACTCTTTCTCGTTCCACTTTCCTATTTTCTATTCCTCTCCGCGCTCCTCCTCCTTTTATCTTCCCTACATCCAGGCTCTTTGTTCCTCTACCTTTCCCTTACTCCTGCAGCTCTCTTTCCATCCCTCTTTCCAGTCTTCTTTCTCCTCCTCCCTCCTTCCCTCCCTTTCTGATGGATGACTCACATAGGCTAAAGCCCAGGGCTGTATAATTCAGGGCTTGACAGGTAGCACTCACTAAAAGAATAGGAACTGAGCCAAGAGCTGGTGGCAGCGGCCAGAGAATGGTATAGCCGTATGCTCGCTTGCTCATGCTGTCTCCCTCTCCCTCTCTCTCTCTCTCTCTCTCTCATTTTTTTCCATCAATATAACACCCGGCTTGCTTTCCTTGCTCTACACAAGTCTGGCCTCTCCTCCATTGTGGTAACCACAGTGCAAAGATTTTCCAGCATTGTGTTTTCCATCAGAAAAACAAAGAAACTATGTATATGCAGTGTTTTGTAAGGGAATATGTGAAGTGTGAATGGCTAAAGAAGGAAAAAGCAAGTTGTACTAAAGCTTGTGGGAGAGACAATAAAAAATCTAACACAATTTAAACATTCTAGGGAAGGAAAATACGTATATTTTTTGATAATAAACACAATTGAGTTTACAGACCTTGACTTGACAAGTTCATTTTTTTTTTTTTGGAAATGAGGTGACATGGAGAAAAATCAGCTCTTGAAGCGTAAGGTTTGATTCCATTGGGACACGTTGTTTTCACTGAGAAATGGTCTGAATGACTATTGAGAAAGGAACATTGAGTTACACCTTTCAACTTTGCTCTCAAACAGCTGTTTGTTTGCGTCATAAATTGCCATTCATAAAAATTCACATTAGTGAAAATAAAACAGATGTGTTTAATGTCAAAAGATGTTTTAATCGAAGAGGGAACACCTTAACAGCTTCGAAATGATGTCTGCATTTTTGAACATACCATAGCATATTTTTAGAGCTGGCATTTACATTTTTAGTATTTTTTTATGAATAGGGAATAGTTCCATTTTTAAATATTAGGTCAAAAAATATGAGTCTGTGCATCAGTTACTTTAGAACCACTTATGTAATATGCTATTTGCACTAATTGAGTGTTTTATCAACATTAATGTCTTTTGGGTTGAATAGAAGTCAATGGAACTATGACCACAGACTTTCGACTGTTGAGACAGAGCTGCTGATGGATCCCTTTGTCTTTTCCTACTCAAGAATTTATTGAGATTTTTGCATGATGGACGCTTACAGACGGCATTCATTTATAGCCTTAGGCCATAATTTACACCTTCGTTCTATGTAGCAGGGAGAAATCATATTTGTGCGCCGGTAACTCACCAGCAGCATGCAAACAGATGGGCTCTGGACTGTGTGGGCGGCACATGCAGTTTTGTCCTCTGTCTTCTCTTCTCACTCACTCGCTTTTTTTGATGGGTCTTCGGAATGCAGTCTATGCGGTCTGTTGGCTTCATGCTCGTCAAGTCATTCTAAATTATCTGTTCTATACATGCCGAGGGCTTGTTTGTTATCTGTGAGGGATTTGTAATTCGCCCAAACTGTTAATTCAACTGTGAGGCTGAGCCAGATGTCTCTTTCATGTACTGTAGTCAGACAGCGATAAACATTATACAACAGGATATTTCAAACTTTTTTTGTACCATGGACCCATTTTATAACCCCAAAGTGTTCACTTGCAAGCATTACAAATAACATATATGAATTTATTGTGTGGAATCTCTTTGTGATACAGTACGTCTTAGTTTTATTAAGTGTTAACAATGAGATTATGTGTTTTTTTATAATCAATTAACACTGCTTTTGTCATGTTTTACAAGATTGACAAAATTTGTCACCAAAAAAGTCATTCAGTTTAACCAAAATTTCGGTTTTACCAGATGATACTTTTGGTTATACCGAATGATGATATTTTCAAAAAATGCTAACAGGCTGATATCTAGCTAGCTAGCAAAAGGACAATCAAACATTTTATATTTAGTACAAGTTTTTAAAATATTACAACATTTTTTGGTTGTACCGAATGACCTGATGTTTCGGGACATGCGTATGAGCAAGTGAAAACATGAATTTTTCAAATAGTTAAAAGAGTGTTAGTTAATTTGCTTCACGACCATGTGGTCCTTTGCAGGCGTCTGAATGATGTCACATACTGTCACATGATACTGACCGCATTATTTGATCCAAAATGGTCCCTTTATATTGGTTACTCCGAATGACATCAATGAAGTTCATTTTTCCGGACATTCTTTCTCATAACAAAGCAACGACTTCTACACATAATTTTAATACCATTTTGCACTATGTTGATATATGATGTTATAAAATCATGCCAGAATAAAAAACATTTATTACATTTCAAGATATTTTAATCACAAATGAAATGGCTGTATTGGCCTTTGGACAGTTAAACCTAATGACCATTTGACACTTCAAAATCTTTAAAATACATTTATATGTAGCAAAATATAATTAAAACCTTTTGGATTTGATAAAAGAGATCTAGTTGTACTACATTACATTCTTTGGATGTCATATCTTTGTTTTTTTCATTGACCCGTCTACATATTTTCGATCAACTTTGCAATCTTGTATTCTCAAATGCAGCTTTTGTGTTTGAATATTTCATATTGGAATATTTTGTAACCTCTGACAAAGTTCATTTTATATTGCAGTCAGTTTGTTTGGCTGAGCGTTCCAAGAATTTTGATATATAGTCCCCTCTGGGGCCTTTCATTTGTTTCACTCCATTTGCCTCTTTTTGCACCTTTCAGACAGCCTGTCTGTATGTGGATTTGTTTTTTCAGCAGGTTACATTGATACACCAGTAGGTGGCACAACTTACTGTCTTTGTGTGTGAGTCATTGGTTCAATAACATTCAGGAACAAAACAAGTGGCTTGCTATATTCGGAACTGCATACTAGCATAGTACTAGCACTTTCTGCCATAGAAAGATATGCTGAAAATAGTAAGGGTAGCTATGCGGTTCTGAATTCAGCAGCTGTCTTCATGAGTGAGTTGTTGAATCATTCATTCAAATAATTCATTCATTAACAATGATTCATTCAGGAACTAAACAAGTGACTGGCTGAATTCAGAATAGCAGGCCTAATAGCATACTACCCTAACTATGTCTAACTTTATATCATACAACTAGTAAAAGTAGTATGCTAGTATGCTGTTCGAAATTCAGCAGCTGTCTGTCATTATCAGTCAGTTATTGAATCAAGTGATTTGTTCCGTAACTGATTCATTCAGGAACAAAACAAGTGACTGACTGAATTCAGAATAGCATACTAGCATACTACTTGACTGTTTCTGCCTACAAATGGCAGAAAAAGTAAGAATAGTATGTTTCTATTCTATTCTAAATTCACTATTTTGATTCATTAAAAACACTGATTCATTCAGAAAAAAACCTGACCTTTATGAGTGATTCATAGTGAATAGTTGTTTATGCATTCCCTTAAAAGTACACATGGTGTACATCTGTTGTGTCTTTTCTTTTTTGTCAGATTTATAAATATTTTTTGCATTACATTAAATTTTGAAGATTTAAGAAAATAAGAAATTTATAGAAATATCCTTCTAAAATACAGTTGCTTGCAGTGCGATATTTACTCACAATTCAGACATTTTCTTCCACAGACCCCTTGGCTATTTGAGACAGACCCCAGTTTCCTATACAAGTTTCTGATGTGCGTCTGTGCAATCTTAAGCCATGCAACACGTCTTATGACAAGAATGACCACTGGATAATTACTAAGAGAGCTACTTTTCCCGTTGAATGAATCCTGCGGTCAACACCCAGTTATAAGTTTCCAATCTCTCCTTACTGTATCTCATTCTCATCCATATGATATCTCACGTAGATCTAAACCTGTGTGAATGGCAGTATTATGCCTCCGAAGAACAGGGCGAGATGTAAAACCTCACTCCAGGGTCAGACTTCACGAGTCTCTGCAGTAAATTGAACCGCCAAGGACATAATCACCGCAAACAGCCTCTCAGCGTGTGTGGTAGTGTGATTGTGCGCTGTGTTTTTAGGCAGAGGGGGACCGTGCTCCGCAGTGACAGAGAAGGCAACTGAGCTGCAGAGACAGAAAGAGCCCTGCAGAATGCACAACACCAGCACCTCCTTTGTTCTGCTTTTTGGGAGGGCGCAGAATGAAGGGAGGTTAGCTGGGAGATGTCTGTCAGGCACAGAATCACTGATCTCTCTCTCTCTCTCACTCTGTCTGTCTGCTCAAATGGCAAATCCCACTCCTGAGGGGGAGATCACCATGGTGACAGCGCCTTGCCACGCATGCCTGTGGATGCTGCAGTGTAGGAGCGCAGAGGAGCCGCATGCTCCTATGGCAACTCCAACACGAACAGCCAGCTGTAGCTGCTGAATTCGCCTACACGGCCCTATAGTGTCACACTCCGCAAGACCATACCTGGTGCCAAAGCATCTAGAATCGACAATAGACCACAGCCTGAACGTGCCCTTGGTATTCAGGCCAGTTTAAACCAAAGAGCATTTCTGTTGGCTAATCTGAGGTCGCTAATTGTAACAGAACGACAATTTGAAGTCTTTTAATTAAAAAGTAATCGCATGTTTTTAGAAACAGACAGAGAAATTATTCTCGTTCATCATTCCGGCACTTTGAGAGCAATATTTGCTCTATTATTATGGCGGTTGCTGTGGAAATGATGGTTTGGGCTAATATTCTGGCCATTGCTGGCATTAGTCAAGTTCATCAGAGGATTTGTCCACCAGGAGCTGTCTGACTGAAGTCATTATTTCTCCCGGCAGTTCTGAAAGGCTCGCAGATCTCTCTCTCTCTCTTTCTCTCGCCCGTAATTACCTTAGTCCCACTCAAAGCTTGCCTCTGCCGCTCCCGTATTCAAATGTGGTTTAATTACCTGTGGAATTTTAATTGGCATGGCCTGCCAGTGGGAAACGCGAAGGTGTCCAAGGTCATTCTGAGTCGTTCGCGAAAAGCTCTCACCCACACAGACGACGCTGGCTGCCTGCCCGCACAACACGCCATCACATAGATGTGCAGGATCTATAACCAGCACCTGCTTTAACAATAAAACAATAAAGAGAAAATGGGTACCTCACACCAACTGGACTCATGCGTTGTAGGGTTATGAGGTTAAAAAATGTTATTGTCAGTACTGTGAAATCATAAGTAATGATTATGATTTTAAAAGAACAGATTTTAAGGATTGGAGCTCCTTTAATCTGTGCAATAAGCATTCAAAATATTTCTGTCATTTTGTTTGCTTATTAATGTTTTTTTTTTTTCCGTTTTTTTAGTGGTGGCCATCATATGTGTAATCTATACATATAGCAATTCACTATTGTAAAATAGCTTTTAATGTAAAATAGCATTTTGATGCAAATTAAATTGTTGAAAATTAACTGAAAAATAGGTTTTTCTATATATAATTATAGATTTTTTTACCTTTAAATAAAGTAGCAAATATTATTTATGTTACGTAGATTTTTTTTTATTTATTTGATCCTGTATTTTTACAAATTATCCAAATTATGAGTAATCGTAACAAGTATGGTATATTATTGTTTTAAACGTTGGTACCAAACCTTGTGAATTATCGAGCAGTCGAGCACAGATCCATATTGCCAGAAGTCCTTGGTCTGCTGGTGCTGATTTGTGCACATTAAGGCAGTATCTGAGGATGAGGAAGATAACTGCCTGCAGAAGGGATTTGAATCTAGAGCGTTTTACAGTCCGTTGAGCCCTGACCAAGCGCAAGAGCCACGAGAACAGGTTATAAAAACACAGCTCACGTTTTTATTGTCCTCTCATCATTCAAAATGTGTGTGAGTGTGTGTGATGGCGTGCTTTTCTGATTCTAGGCAACCCAGTTTATATCTACAAAGCCTCACTCTGATGTGAATCTCAACTCCCAGTTGTTAACTGAGCTGATGGTTTGAGGTTATGACTTAAAGGAAGCTCAAGGATAAGGTTAAATGAATAAAAGTATTAGCAAGAAATATTGTTTGAAAATAGACATGTTGTTCAAAAAATCCCATATATATGTATGTATATATATTAGTGCTGTCACTAATTAATCGCATAAAAAATAAAAGTTTGTTTACATTATATATATGTGTACTGTGTATATTTTTTATGTATACATAAATACACACATGCATGTATATATTTAACAAAAATATTTATATTCATATATAATATAAATATTATATATATATATCATCATATATATATATAGTTTAAAATTAGATAATGAAATAAATGCATTAAAGATTTTTTTTTTTCTTCAGCAGTTCAGTAATAATTGTCCCCAGAAGCCAGATTATCTTTAGAAACACAGTGTTTACAGCACTTACACATTATCAGAGATAATTATCATTATCACATCGTTGAATAAGTCAAAACTCACAATTTTGGAAAAACTTATTTTAAGCCACAAATAAACCTTTTTTGTATGAAGACTGACTCATTTATTCTTTGGATGCCACATTCAGACCACATATATTTGCTGTTTTAGTGGAATTAAAGTGGAATTTCTCAAAAACCTAATGATTATTGTGGGATTTGTATAATTGAGGGCTAAGGCTAGAATGGGCTTTGCCTTGTTTATATTTTGGAGGATGAGTCTCATAAACGAGTCTTGGCGGTTTAGGAATAGCACTGTCTTGTGGGACCAGAGTTCAAGCAGCACACGCATTTACATGAATAAATGTGCCAGTGGTTATTAATGCTTTGTTATGTCTTAAACAATTCTAATATTTCTTATCTCTGAGGGCTGAGCTTTGGCACAGACACTCTTCACACATTCAAGGTAATTTTTCAGAACTGTTGCTCATAATTCTCTGGGTTTTTGTTTTCTTTTTGTTGTGCAGTGTGTATGGATGCCCCTTGGCTAAGAAAAGGAAAACCCAAGAGAAACCTCCACAGGAGCCAGCTTCCAAACGCCGTCCATTTCTAACTATGGTTGATGGAGAGCCCACCGTGTATGAAAGCTATGAGCCAGAGGCCATGGAGGAGGGAGAAGACAGGGAACAGGAAGTAGAGGAAGTGGAAGAAGAAGAAGAGGAAGGGGAAGAGGAAGGGGACGATGAAGAAGAAGAGTGCTCAGATGACAATGAGGAACCAGGAGAGGAAGAAGAGGATGAGGAAGAGGAAGGAGAGGAAGATGGAGAGGTGGAGAGAGAGGAGATAGAGGAGATCGAGCAAATGGAGGAAGAGGTAGAAGAAGATGAGGAAGTGGTGGAGGAGGATGGGGATGATGAAGAGCAGGAAGATGACGAAGAAGAGGAGGATGAAGATGATCATGAGGAAGAGGATTACTATGAAAATCAGAGTCATCAGCAAGGTAAGCAATGTTATCTGATTTATTGCATATTCTGAACATTCTTATAACCATGGGGGAAAAAAAACAACATTCTTAAAACATGAATTGAACATTCATAAATAACATAATGAGAACATTAGGTAAATGTTCTTAGAACACAAAAGTGTCAGCTGGGGAGACTTGTATATGCACACACATTTGATTATACAGTAAATATATTATTTTAATTATTTATGTGTGTGTGTATATATATATATATACAAAGTTCTGTCATGAAACACTAGATGGTACAGGCTAATAGGTCCTTTAACTTAATCTCACATCAATATCTATAGGGCAAAGCTGATTGGTTCCAGCTGTATCAATAGCCAATGAGCTTGCATGCTTAACCTTCAGAATACTTTGGTAGCATTGCCTTAGCAGTGCAGCGCGCTTCAGAAACCCTCCACCTTCCCCAGCTCCACCTGTATAGATCTGCTACGGGTAATTCATGTACGCTCTATTGTACATACTGTATGTGTGTGTGTGTGTGCATAAAATTTTTTTTATGACTTTTATGATCTTATGACATATTAGCCTGATAACATTGAAAAAACGTTCTATTCATGTTATTGCAAGAACTTAAAGAGAATCAAAAGAGAATCTTTACAGAATATTAGCCAAAGTTCTGAGAATGTTCCCTGTTAGCTAATCCCAGGTAACACGTTAATGTTCTAAGAATGTTATGAAAACGTGCTGAAAGTTCCATAAATGTTCAAAATGTCCAGGTTTTTCTTGGTTATATGAACATTATGGAAAATGTTGGCAGAGTAGGAAATTTAATGTTTGGAATCTACAAATAGACATGTAGTTGCTCTGACACACAGAATGCTACATAAAATATGAATCAAGGGCAGCTTATTGTAGGTCAACCGGCATTTCAAAGTATAATTGACAGAATATGCAGTCATTAAAGTCAATGTTTTATTTCCTAAATTGCCTGTTTTCGTTTCAAATCATGCAGTATATGTAATTTGCTGAATCACAATGAAATCTACATACACCCTGCAGAGAATGGCCAGCCCTCGCCATCCTAATTAATGTGGATTTTACAGCAAGGAACAATCCAACTCCCCTTTTGAAACTGAGGGAAAGCAGATGTGACTGCTTCCTTAGTATGCATCTCACCCTCATTCCATGGTGTCCTCAATCGCTTGTGACAGTGCTTCCAGAGTAATAGAGAGAAGAGGCTCTCTGAGTTATTAACTTTGGCCCCCCTCCACACATGCACGCCGCTGTCCCGGAGGTGTCAAATACACTCAGCCCCCCCACCCCTCCCCGGTGAAAATGGGCTCCTCCTGAGGATATTTCTGGCTCTAGAAACAGAGCACCTCATCCTCTGCTTATCCCTGCAGTCTCATCCGCCTCTGTCCCAAATACTAGCAACACTAAAATCTTTTCAGTACAATTGAGAGGCTTTCAGAGCAGCCTGTGCTGCTTACATGTTATGGAACATAAATATGCCTTGTGAAGCATTTAAAATGCTGCCTGATGATTCATGTACTGCTTACCATATTGCAGTTTCTCTAAAATGCATCCGTTTCTTTTGCGGAATACTCAAATATATTTCAGTGGCATAGTGGCAGTTACCATCTTACTAAACTGCATTTGATTATTTAAATCAATTTGTACCTGTGTCATCGAGCTGTGCGTGAAACCCTGGCGTGACATTTGTCTTAGATTTGCTGCATCAATGCTATCGCTCATGAGACGTTACATTTTCATAATGATAGTGTTCAGGCGGCTTCAGATTATAGAGAGGACTGACATTTCGTTTGTCAATTTATCTCGCCGCACAAGCCGCTTTCTTTTGAAATAAGGTGAAAGGCCCTAGTGCGCAACGTATTTGAGGAGGTATTTTCGGAGCGGTTTAGAAATTGCCTACACATCTTCATGCAAATTTCTTGTTGTGTTCTCCTTTCTCTACAGATGACAATTATTCCAGTGGTGGACAATCAAAATCCAATCAAACAGTTGAGAAGGACAATAACAATAACAACAACATGAACAATGAGGAGTATGAGAATTATGACGAGCTGGTGGCCAAGTCCCTTCTCAACCTGGGTAAAATCGCAGAGGATGCCGCCTACCAGGCCATGACTGAGTCAGAGATGAACAGCAATTCCTCCAACAGTGCAGGTGAGGATGACGACGAGGACGAGGATGATGGGAGCGAACAAGGAGGCCATAAGGGAGAGTTGAGCGTTGACTTGGATAGCGATGTGGTACGTGAGACTGTGGACTCCCTGAAGCTTCTGGCCCAGGGACATGGGGCCGTGCTGCCTGACGAGGGATACGCGGACGGCGGGTCTGGGGATACCGGCCCAGCCGGCCATGCTAATGGACGGGGCCAGCCGGAGGAGAGCGAGGAGGAAGTGTGTCTCAGTAGCCTGGAGTGTCTACGCAACCAGTGCTTCGACTTGGCCCGCAAACTTAGCGAGACCCAAACGTCTGAGCGGCCCACGATGGAGCACCAAGGTCACCAGGCCGTGCAGCACCAGGCCGAGCAGCAGCAGCAGCAGCATCTGCATCCGCATCAGCCTCCAATGCATCACATGCCCAGGTATGATAGCTGCCAGATGGACCAGCACAGACCCCTTGAGAGGAACTACTCAGACATGGTCAATCTGATGAAGTTGGAAGAACAGCTCAGCCCCGCTTCAAGAGGCTACCCATCTAGCTGCGCTCAGGAAGGGGATGAGGACACTACATCAGTGGCTTCCGAACGTTCAGATGAAGCTTTCGACATGACTAAAGGCAACCTGTCACTGCTGGAAAAGGCCATTGCTCTCGAATCTGAGCGTGCCAAGGTTATGCGAGACAGAATGGCATCAGAACAGATGGTGGCTCGGAGGGACAATCAGCGCCTTCATGGAGAGCACAGCCCAAGGCAGAGCAGCAGTGCAGAGGAACGCAAGGCCCGACTCCATCATGATGGCGCAAAAAGAGCATATTACCCTAAAGGTAAAAATAAAACTTCTAATGAGATTTTGCATTACAGCAGAGATTTCAGTAGCTAGTTCCCCTTTATTATCAAGTTTATAGAATATTGAAGCCATATTCTGCCACTAAGAAAAAAAATGGTTATTCTGGTATTCACTAAGGAAAATGGTTATTCTGGTAATTTCTCACAGCTGTGAGAAATAAAGTCACAATTGTGTGATATAAAGTCAAAATTTCCTTATTTTTTTCCTATAATTGTACCTTTAAATCTCACAATATGACATTATATATCACAATTGTTACTTTATATCTCACAATGTGGGTTCATATCTCACAATTGCAGCTTTATTTCTCCTAATTGTGGTTTTATTTCTCCTAATTGGGATATTATATTTCATGATGCGACTATATATTCCAGTGTGATGTTTTATTTTTTATTTTTAACATTTTCTCATAATTACATTATAGTTTTTTTTTCTCACTTTGTCACAATTGCGAGATATAAAGTCAGCATTTCCTTTTTTATTTCTTTATTCCTGGTAATTGTGACTTTAAATCTCACAATGTGACATTATATCTCATATTTGCAGCTTTATTTCTCCTAATTGTGACATATTTCAGAATGCGACTTCATCCCCCGGTTTCACAGACAAGGCTTAAGCTAGTCCCAGACTAAAATGCATATTTTAACTGAAAGCAACTTGCACTGACATATCTTAAAATATGTCAGTGCTATTGTTTTGTCTCAAGATGCACACCAGTAATGTTTTTTTCCAAGGCACGTTTATAAAAGCTACTTAAATGTCCTAATTGAACTAAAGCCTGATCCTGGCTTAATCTAAGCCCTGTCTGTGAAACCAGGTTCATATCTCTCAATTGCAGATTTATTTTTCTATTTGTGATATTGTATCTCACAACGTGGCTTTATTTCTCATAAATGTGAGATATATTCCATTCTGAATTATTATTTCTTATTTTAAACATTTTTGCACACTTAACAGATTATTTTGTATTCTGATATGGAATTGAATGAGTGTATTTGTTTCCATAAATGAGTGTATTTGCACAAATTTTCTCGTTCTGAAAGCTGTTACAGCATTTGTTCTCCAGTGTAACATTCCGTCACACACTGCTCCGATGACAGTGATGACTATGGGGTCACTTTGGTGAGACAGAAACATTTTTGGGGCTTGTTTTAAACACTCAGGTCTCCCTGGTAGCAACTTCCATAATGACAACAGCTTATGTTGCTAAAATAGGTTGACATGGTAACATCAGAGACTTACCTTGTCAGGCATGAGTAATGGCAATCTGCATGGCCCGTTAGGAAAGCAAATCTCATCCCTTGGATCCCATACATGGTTTATTACCTCAAATCCTTCCCAATCCACACCCACTACCTTTGGGATTGAGCCATCTTCTCTGATATATGCAAATATTAGCAATCAGAAACTACAGGAGCATATCAATATCACATTTAACAAACAGTGGTTATGGTGTTGAGAATTCTCAGATCACCTTCAGTTACTCAACCTAACTGCTCTCTTCCTATCTAGTATTTGAAAAGGTTCATCATTTTGTCTCTGCTCTGAAGGCGCTGCTTCGTATGTTTCATTACCCTCCATTTGCTCAATTTGCACTATGGTTTCCATTAAAGATAGTGTCTTTGTGCTTCCTGTCGCAGTTTGCTGTTGTTTTGCAGTGCACGACCACAGCAAGTCAGAGGGTCGTGTAATTATAGAATTACACCACATTTTCACACCTTGTCTCCAGAAACTATTCTTGGCTCTAATTATTGGAGCGTCGTTATTAAACATGTCGAGTGATCTCACTGTTCTGACTGACAGGGTGCATTATTATTGCATGCTTGTGGAGTTTTACAGCAGTTATTTTTGGCTAATTAAAGAGGGAAAGATATTACAAATGTGTTTTCTTAGCTAAACTGATTTGACTAACACAGAATGCATTTACTGATAAATGTATCCACATTCTACAACTTTATTGATCAGCCAATGGGCGCTATGATGGTTCTCTATTATCATTTGCTGGTTTTCCCTTTTTGGTCTCATGGTTGAAACTATGCACACCATGAACCAGAACCAGTGAAAGCTGAACAGAAAGCGGTTTTCACTTGCAAGCTAATAATGGGGAACTGAACTGCTATAGTGGAAACATTTTTTAACAGCATGAATTTGAATATCAATATCAATGAACATTTTGGATGGCGTAAAATGTCTATGTAGAATAAAATGCTGTGAGATGAAAACATTGATATGTTTATGTGTATAATGTATATTTCATTATACTCTGATACCTAGTTCCTCACAACGATCATTTTATGTTTTCCTACATACTGTAAGGTGATTGTGAAATCAGTTCTTTTTTCTTAATGCACGCAATTGCATATTCCATATTTATGAAACTGTTTAGAATGGTAGAGATTGTTATGATAATCACCCAGACATATGTATGTATGTGGGTCAATGACGTGATGGGTCATTTTTTTGTCCAAAGGCCTTAATAATAATAATAATAATAAACAAAGATATGACATCCAAAGTATGTAAGGTAGTACAACTAGATCTCTTTTATTGAATCCAAAAGGTTTTAATTATATTTTGCTACATATAAATGTATTTTAAAAATTTTGAAGTGTCAAAAAGTCATTCGGTTTAACCGTCCAAAGGCCAATACAGCCATTTCATTTGTGATTAAAATATCTTAAAATGTAATATATATATATATATATATATTTTTTTTTTTTTTTTATTATGGCATGATTTTATAACATCATATATTAACATAGTGCAAAATGGTATTAAAATTATGTGTAGAAGTCGTTGCTTTGTTGAGAAAAATTGTCCGGAAAAAATGAATTTCGTTGATGTCATTCAGAGTAACCAATATAAAGGGACTATTTTGGACCAAGTCATGTGTGACATCATTCATACACCTGCAAATGACCACATGGTCGTGAAGCAAAGTAACTAACTCTATTTTAACAATTTGAAAAATTCATGTTTTCACTTGCTCATATGCATGTCCCGAAACTTCAGGTCATTCGGTACAACCGCTATAAAACATGGAAAATGTTGTAATATTTTAAAAACTTTTACTAAATACAAAATGTTTAATTGTCCCTTTGCTTTCTAGCTAGCAAGCTAACTAGCTAGATATCAGCCTATCAGCATTGTTCGAAAATATCCTCATTCGGTATAACCAAAAGTCTCATTCGGAATTTTGGTTAAACCGAATGACTTTTTTGGTGACAAATTTTGTCATTTTTTGTAAAAAAAAAAATGACAAAAGCAGTGTTAATTGATTATAAAAACCACATAATCTCATTGTTAACATGTAATAAAACTTCAAAATTAATTATATCTCCATTATATTATATTATATTATATTATTTAGAATTGCCATCTTACTTACCAATACAGAGAACACAAACACAAAATTAATGATTCATAAGCTTTTCCAATAGGCCACTCATGTTTATTATTAGTGCACTTATAGCTCAATATGTTTTATAATTTATTACATTCAAAATATAATGAGAATATTTATTTTTATAAAGTTATCTGCAATAATGTAGATTATATTTTGTCTTGCTGCACAGCAAAATTAAAATGTTAATTATTAAGTATTTTGACAATATTGAACTTAGTTTTGCAAAGTATGGCTTATCAGTAAAAAAAAAAAAAAAACATTACTACATATTACTACATAAAAAAGAATTCTACATATTCAGCATTCTTCAAGGAATAAGTAGACAAAATTAATTGAAATTAATGATGTAGATCTTTGTTTTATTGTCTGACTAATGAAATTCCTCTGTGCTGTGACAGCTTGATTTCTTTGAAATTAATCCAGTAAATTCTGTCATTCGTTTACAAATCAGGGCAGCCAGTTCATACATTTAGAATTTTGCAGAACACGCGTCTCATGCATCAGTGTCCCTCCTCTCAGCCACAAGTCTCATTCAGACTATATTCTTCCAGTGTCCAATTTCAAAGCAAACAGACAGTGTTTGAAAATAGCTGTAACGGGAGCATAAATGTTACCACAAGGAATCCAGCAGGTTAATGGGATTTGCTTACTGTGCCCGTAACAGGATATGCCAATAACTGTCTTTGCTTGCAGACTCAAGGGGAGAGAAAAAAGAAAGCAAGTGTCCGACCCCGGGTTGTGATGGCACGGGACATGTCACGGGGCTGTATCCTCACCATCGAAGCTTGTCCGGCTGCCCCCACAAAGACCGCGTGCCACCAGAAAGTAAGCCAAATTTGAATGGCTGTTTGCACTTGATAAATGTTCCCATGCGTGTTTGCTACGTGCTGTCTGTGCTGTGGGCATGTTTTACCCCTCTTATCTGGCATTTCTGTAATGCGAATGAGTGCATTTCCTCCTCCACCCGAAGCGGTGGCGCTCTTTCTCGTACAACCTTTGCTTTTCTGGATGTGCTGATAGTTGCTTATGTGTAATTTTAGCCTGTTTCTCAATATGGCTGCACTGATCTCTCAGACGCAAAGCAGCTTTTTCATCCCTACCCAGTCACACCTCTAATTGGATGAGGATCATGTCACTGGCGGGTTCTGATGAGTCAGTTTACTGCAGGCCCAGAGACGTAGCGCTGCAGGATGTGTCATAGACAACCTAATGGCTAGACTCATTCAATTCACCAAAAATAAATCCGTTATTATTGAAGAGAGATTTCTTTTCCTCTTACGCCAATGCTTTCACACAACGTGCATGCCATTAACACATTGCATGCCTAGATTGTTCTTTTACCATATGGTGTGGCCGTGATTAACTTTATGATTAACTGATTTCAGCTGGAAATGTTTCTTAGGAGCATGTGCATGCTGTTGTCACTGAGCCCGTTCAGCTTAATGGAACACAAGGCTTTCATACTCACTCTGGATCCTCCTAACCTTCTCTCGCCCTCTCCTCTCTGTTTGTCCAAGTTCTTGCAATGTATGAGAATGTTCTAAAGTGCCCCACGCCTGGCTGCTCGGGACGTGGCCATGTAAATAGCAACAGGAACTCCCACCGCAGGTGAGTGGCTGGAAGGGACGTGGAGAGAAGAAACTGGCGGCACTGTGGGGACTGATGTTCCAGTCTTTTTACACACTTTATACAGGGAATATCAAGAATACATGGGTTTAGATGGAGCCTTGCTTACAGGAAGGAGAAGAGGGACTGATTTGTTTGTGTTGTGCTGAGCTCGTCTGGATGATAGAAACACAGCTCCAGGCTCAAATATTTTATTTGCACATTGGCACTTTTGACATGCAGACTGGAGATTCAGGATTGAATTCCCACCTGGAAGGAGGGGCATGGTGAACTTTTGAAACCTACGAAAAAGCCTCTAAATTTAATAAAATAAGCTAATATATAATTCTAATGAATAATTCTATTTAATATTTATTTAATTATATTTAATATATATATATATAATTCAGCATAATTATATATAGATATATAAGACATTATATTTATATTTAAATATAAATATTATTTCTTATATATATAAGAAATAACATAAGACATATGTAAATATCATTTATAGTTTGGCATCACATTTGAATGCCTCTGAAAATTAATAAAATAAATAAGCTAATATATAATTCTGATTAATATTTCAATGTAATATTTATTTAATTATATTTAATTGATACTCTATATAATTGTAATATAGAAATATATATAACTGTGTATATACAGTATAGTATATGTATATATATATACGTTATCAGTCAAAAGTTTGGACACAGTACTTTCTATTCATCAAAGAATCCTTAAAAAAAAAAAATTGTACACAAATATTTTGTACAGTTGTACACAATAAATGTTTCTTGAGCATCAAATCATCATATTAGAATGATTTCTGAAGGATCATGTGACACTGAAGACTGGAGTAATGATGCTGAAAATTCAGCTTTGCAAACACAAGAATAAATTACATTTTAAAATATTTTCGAATAGAAAACAGTTATTTTAAATTGTAATAATATTTCACAATATTACTGTTTTTACTGTATTTTTAATTAAATAAATGCAGCCTTGGTGAGCAGACAAAACTTCTTTTAAAAACATTAAAAATCTTACCGTGTCCAAACTTTTGACTGGTAGTGTGTATATATATATATATATATATATATTAGGGCTGTCAACATGCGATTAATCCTTAAAATCCTTAACGCGTTAAAATAATTTGACGCATTTAACGCAGAAAAATTATGGAAGCATGTGAAATTGCGCAGTTAGATGATCTTAAAGTCCATGCTGATTATTTCAGAGATGGCAGAGAGAATTATTCATTCCAGTGTCTGTTTCGCTTTAAAACACGAACTCTCTGTCATATTCTGTCATTGTATATGAAGAGCGCGAGCCCTGATATATATATATATATATATATATATACACACAAGATGAAACACAGAATTTGGCCTCTCTAAATCTTAATTTTCTTAAAAATGATAGTTCCACACAAACAGTACAACACTTATGCAGTTAAGATGTGCCTCCATGTGCACATGATGTACATTCAGACAGATGCAGTCTCCACCCGAAGTCGCTGCAGGCCATGTTATATGGAACAGCTCCTATGGGACAAGCACACACACACACACACACACTATTAGAAGGGTTGAACTGGAGAAAACAAAATGTATAATAGGGGAATATAACAACCTTGTACAGTATATATGGTTTGTCTACACATTCCTCATTGCATGGTTGTCATGGCAACTCAGCAGAGTGACAGCCAACCTTCTGTCTGTCAATCACCACTCACTCACTTTTTTTTTCAAATTCCATTCCTGTAAATGCACAAGTACCCTGTGCTTATACGCTTTATGTGTTTCTGAAATTGCAGAGCGTTTTTCTGTTTGTATTTTTTTCTCATTTTTTTATTTTTTATTTTTTGAGAGTGACTGAATGGTTTCCGTATTACCCGAAGACAATAAGAAAATTGCAGATGATAAGAAGACAGTTCCCAACCATACAAAGGATTACAGAGAGAGAGAAAGAGAGAGAGATGACAGAAAAGTGGGAGAAATGAGACAGAAACAAGGGATAAACAAATGCAGATAGAGATAGAGAGTAATGAGAGGAAGAAACAACAAGGGAGAAAGAGAGCGAGGGAGAAAGGAGAAAAAGGAGAGCAAGGGAGCGTAGCTGGATGTTCTGAAGCTCAGTTTGCTGTAGTGTGTCTCTCTGAAATGACTGCGGTATCTCGCTGTGAGGAGCTTTCTGAAGCCAGCCAGCCAGAAATGCCCAGCAGATATCTGCGAAGCTTTGCCTTCATACTATAGAACTAGGCCACATGAAATGCATAATTCATACATAAATATCCCCATGTACCACACACACGCATACCAGGATTTTGCAAACACGTTGAAAGTCTGTATTCAGAGAATGTCATAAAAAGCAGACTATTCTCTCTGACAGACTTGTCTCCATATGCTGGTATTATACATTCCCTCATATCTCACTTTGTTCTTCAACTTCTGCTATCTGCTAGGGCATGTGTGTGCATCTGAGAGTGTGTGTGTATGTGTGTGTGTGCCCTTACATGCTGCTCGTAACGTAATGTTAACACCACATAAATTGCTCTGCTGCTGTTGCAGTCTCTCGGGATGTCCCATAGCCGCTGCCGAGAAGATGGCAAAGGTTCAGGAGAAACATCACTCCTGCGACAGCTCCAAGTCCAACCAGGCGTCAGACCGCGTCTTGAGGTACAGCGTGACCCTCCGTGCCGTATGATTAATAAAGATATAATGAAATATGTCTGACTTTGACTTGTTGTTGGAATGGTACATTAATTCAATTCACGTTTAAATGTATTTGTATAGTGATTTTTGCTCCAGATTTCAGAGTGCAGTTTGTTCCAGTGCAGCTTTAAAAAGAATATTATTTTTATTTATTCTTGTCCTCTTCCTTTGAAAATGACTGTCCTTTTTCACTGATGTCTCTTTGGCTATTGTTAACCAATAGACAAATAGATAAACTTTCCATATTATATATAATAAATCATTATATAATTATTGTATTAATTTTTAAAATAATTGTATTTGATTTGTTATATATATATATATATATATATATATATATAAAATAGTTAAATATAAATAAGTAAATATTATTTACTCACCCACATTATTTTTAAATCCTAAAAATAATTTTAAAAAGAATTTAAAAATTTTAATAAATTAAACCATTAATTAAATCATTTAAAGGATTAGTTCACTTCTGAATGAAAATTGTTTATGTCTTTCTTTCTTCAGTCGAAAAGAAATTAAGGTTTTTGAGGAAAACATTCCAGGATTTTTCTCCATATAGTGGACTTCAGTGGAGTACAACAGGTTGAAGGTCCAAATTACAGTTTCAGTGCAGCTTCAAAGGTCTCTACATGATCCCAGCCGAGGAATAAGGGTCTTATCTAGTGAAACGATAAGTCATTTTCTAAAAAAATAAAAATGTATATACTTTTTAACCACAAATGCTTGTCTTGCACTGCTCTGCGATCCGCCACGCATGACGTAATCACGTTGCAAATGACGTAGGTGAAAGTACAGATTTAGTTTCTACAAAGCGAATGTGCAAAGATTAAGCCAAACGGCCTTTAAAAAAAAAAAAAACGTAAAACAGCGATATCGGACGATATTTTTTTTAGAAAATGGCAGATTGTTTTTCTAGATAAGACCCTTATTCCTGCAATTTGGACCTTCCACCCGGTGAACCCCACTGAAGTCCACTATATGGAGAAAAATCCTGGAATGTTTTTCTCAAAAACCTTAATTTTTTTTCGACTGAGGAAAGAAAGACATAAACGTCTCCTTTTTATTGAAATAAGTTACATTATGAATGTAAAACAGGTTGCAAACAGTGATTTATGTTCACTTTAAGTACAATATGTCCAGGCCTCTGATACCCAACCTTGATTCTTTGTTTTTGTCAATTGTTCCAGGCCCATGTGCTTCGTGAAACAGCTGGAAATCCCACAGTATGGGTACAAAAATAACGTCCCAACCAGTACTCCACGATCCAACCTGGCGAAGGAGCTGGAGAAGTACTCCAAGGCCAGCTTCGACTACAGCAACAGTTATGAAAACCAGCCTCATGCCTACGGCAAGAGGTCCCTCACCCCAAAGAACCATGGGCGGGACACCTCACCCAAAGGATATGATGGCAAGCTTGTCTTTGTTCTTTCCCCTGCCAAGGTAGCAAGAGTCAGAATTGATAAACTGGCCTCTCTCTCTAGGAGATCAGATTGAAGTAAGATTAGAGTTAGTTTTGTACTGCCAGATATCCTTGTGGAATTTTCCATTAAAAATGAAATTCTTTTCTATTTTGGTTCTCTTAATAAAAGCTTTAGTTAGAATTTTTCACAAGCAGTCATTGAGTTCAGTGCTCCTTTATTGGAAATCTTACGTTACTTATTGGCTTCTGAAATGATTAATAACCTAGGTACACAAACCGAGTGAAGAGATTTCCAAATCGCATGAGGCTCCTTTAATTGAATTATGGCTGTATGGTTATTTTTGACCATCAAATTCACATCTGTGAAGAATGTATAAATATATACATATAAGTTAACATATTTTATCATTTATCATGATATTATATATATATGCATATTGATACTGAAGGCAGTTATGTAGGTGTTAACCTTTTTGCCTGGATGTGTGTTTTTCAGTTCCCTTAAACATTGTGTTTTTGGTTCAAGCTTCATTTTTTTAGGGTTTTGTTTTGTTTTGTTTGGTAATGTGCAGCACTGTAGCTCTCAACTGCAGCCCTGGTCTTGATAAATGAGTGCACTTGCATTTGTGAAGGAATCAAATTAACTGGAACGATTTTGTTCAAAATGGTAGCAGTTGATTTCACGCCCAAGCCAGAAATTGTAGAGATTTCCTGTCAACAGAATTCGGCTGGATATTTTGGTACGGTTTCATTAGCTGTGCTTAAAATAACTCATTTTCATTATAACTCATGGTTATTACATCAGGACAGTCTTGATTGCCCATAAGGAGCATTACAGCATGCCCTGCAGTGATAATATAGACAATGTTATTGAAATCAGAACACATACCACATCTCTGAAATTAAAGAGCATTCTTGCAAGTGATGTTACTTGCCTGTATGCTTTATCAAAGAAATTCAGTTTTTGATAAATAAGACAAATGAAGAAAATTAAGCCTTGGAAAAAAAAAATTAATGAGAATAACATTTAATTAATGTTAGGAATTAACTGCACTTCATTTAGACTCAGCTGGCAACATCAATTAGTTACACCCAGTTTAGTTGTAATGGCAGCATTGCTATTTGTCTCAATGCAAAATGAGATGAAAAATAAGATCAAATGGGAGAGTAGTATAAATCTTGAATAAGTGATTATAACTGCATTTTAGCAGCTGAGTTTTCAGCTTCCAGTATTTGAGGATACTCAGTTCCTTAGTCAGGAACAGATTTTTTCTCAGATATTGTCTGGATGCATACCAAAGTTTTTCTATGAATGTGGATTTATATAAAAGAAATGCTGTATAAATGCTTTCCGTGCAGGTCTTAGATTTCATGTTAACAATGTGTAGCCCCCTGCAAGAAACCTAGATACATTCTCTTTCTCTCTTCCACTTCTCTCTCTCTCTCTCTCTCTCTCGCTCTCACTCACACTCAATTTCTCACAGCATTCATCATGAAACATCAGCTCATCTAATAAGCCAGTGTGTATTGTGTGTATCTGTCTGTGTGTACCTATCTATCTATCTATCTATCTATCTATCTATCTACTTACCTATGTTTCGTTTGTTTGTTCTAACATTCTAGTATTCCATCTATCTATATTGCGCTATCATATTCCTCCGTTTGTCCATCCATCCATCCATCCATCCATCTATCTGCATGTAGCCCATCTGACCTGGTATATGTGTATGTGTGCAGCCAAGCGCTACTGTAAGACCTCAAGCCCGGCCAGCAGCACCACGAGCAGCTACGCTCCCAGCAGCAGCAGCAGTCTCAGCTGTGGAGGAGGAGGAGGGGGAGGAGGAGGGGGAGGAGGAAGCAGCGCCAGCAGCACCTGCAGCAAGAGCAGCTTCGACTACACGCACGACATGGAAGCCGCCCACATGGCTGCCACCGCCATCCTCAACCTGTCCACGCGCTGCAGAGAGATGCCCCAGAGCCTTACCGGGAAAGGCCCGGAGCTCCTGGCACAGGTGAGGGTCGACAACTTTTTCCTGCCAGTTCCTCTCTCATGCTCACCCAATTGTACTGCTAATCTATTTTTCTCTCTCTCTCTCACTGGGTATTTCTTAGTTTCTCTGCACTGCCTTCCAGGTTGACTGTGCTTTGTGCTGGTAAAGGTAGTGCGGCGAAATGAGGGCATGCCAGTTTAGAGTCATTCGGGGCAACCCCTTGGTCCTCTCGTCCGAGCTCATTTACACTGTGTGTGATTTAATACATTGAATGACAGCAGCACCTCTGTGAGCTCCTGCAGGTCCTTTCTGCTAGAGTCAGGGTCATCAAATGAGCCTAATGGTCTGAGCAAGCCATGATTGCTTTAGTGACACATCGATTTCAGGCATAATCTGTATGGTGATAATGAGAGCGAGGGGCTGGAGAGGACCAGAGGAAGCTGGCAGCTGCAGGAATGCTGGAGTAGTGGTGCCCCTACCCTCTCTCACTGAGACAAGTAGAATTAATGTCGATTTCAGCTGTGGTCCAGGCCAAGCCAGCTCTCCCAGCATCCCTCTGGGTACATAGGAAAGACAATGACCTCTCTTTAAGGACAGTGAGGCAGCAGGCTGGAGGGAGTGGGGATGAAAATGAAAGAGAGAGAGAGAGAGCGAGAGAGAGGGGGGGACAGAGGTAGTGAGGAGCTGCAGGGCTCTATATATCCACTAATAAGCAGCTGTACGGAGATGTAGGGCAGTGCAAAGAAGATGCTCACACTCTCTTCTTTCATATCTTGTTTTCTCCGATCCTTTCCCACACTGTAAAAAAATTAGGTGGTTGTAGAATTAAAAAAAAAAAAAAAAATGAAGGCTACTGTTTCAATGTTTTTTTTTTTTTTTTTAGTTCAGTTCGTCTACTTTATTATTTGAACTTAAAATGTTCTCAAAATTTGCCATCATTGTAAATGTAGAAAGTTCTGTGCAAAATTTTATCTTGTTTTCTGTGAGAAATGCACTGTACAATACATTCAAATGTTTGAGGTCGGTAAGACTTATCAATATTTTTAAGTTTCTTATGCTCACATGCATTTAAATGATCAAAAATACAGTAAAACAGTAATATTGATAATATTATTACAATTTAAAATAACTTTTTTTCTAGTTTAAAATTAATCAGCAGCCATTACTCCAGTGTCACATGATCCTACAGAAATCATTCTAATATGCTGATTTGCTGTTCAAGAAACATTTCTTATTATCTTAATATTGTTGTGGAAACAGTGGTAAGTTTTTCAGGATTATTTCATGAATAAAAAGTTAAAAAGAACAGCATTCATTTGAAATAGAATTTCTTTGTAACATTGTAAATATCTTTGTCACTTTTGGTCAATTTAATGTGTCCTTGCTGAATAAAAGTATTAATTTCTCTTAAAAAAAAATCATACTGACCCCAAATTGTTCAATGGTAGTGTACATACAGAACAAAATGTCTCATCATATGCCACATAGAGACTTTAAGACTTTGTATAGTACATGAAACATGACAAGGGTAGCAAACAACTAACTAATCATTTTAATATGAGGTACAAATACAGCTTGACCACACGTTAACAAAATCAGCAAAAACTGGCAAACGGTCAAACAATGCAACCATATTAATTATTCATGCACAACGCAGGAAAGGGGAAAGAAGGCAAATGAGACGGAACCACAAAACTTCTGTTTCAGTCTAGACATATTTGAACACAGAATTAATGCTACATTTGTTGATTCAACTAGAAAAAACAGAGTATATTATAACAGAAAATCTCCTTTGAGATTCTTTGCTTGTGTTTAAAGTTGGTATAAAATTTGCCTTTTCTTCCCTTTTGACATTTTGATGTATATCTGCGTGAAATGGCTTCTTGGACATTAAAAACAAAGTGCATGACTTAAAAAAATAACTATGTGCACTAATGAATAATTTATAATAGACACTGCAATAATCCATAAAAAATAAGAACTGTCAATTTTGATTTCATAAGTAAAATAGAAACAATAAAAAAAATACAATTTACAAGCAATGTTTTTTTTTTTTACAAATAATAATTAAAATATTATTAATAATAATATAATACATATTTTTTATATTTTTTTTACTTGATCAAAAAATCTATTTAACAGTGCATATGAACCATGTACCCATCCTCATCTGTCATCCTTCCCTTCCATATCTTACTCTGCTTCTTTCTCATTCTTTTTACTTCTTAATTATTCCCTTTATCCTTTATTCTCTTATTAATCCTCCTCCTCCCTCTTCTCTTTTTCATGGCAGAGCCCTGATGACAGAGATGGGGATGAGAACGGAACCCTGGATCTGAGCCGGGCTGGAGGGATGGGGGAGGGCAGTGGGGGTACAGTGCTGACCCCCCTGCAGCCCATGTCGCCCCAGCGGCAGGCCCTGCTCAACAGCCACTGCTACCAGATGAGCACAGCAGACTGCTGGGACCTGCCTGTGGACTACACCAAGATCAAACGCCTGGACGAGGACCACAAGGAGGTACTACCCCCCTCCACCCGACACCCCTTGAGTCTGGCTGAAGATGGACCGCAGTACTCACTTTACATAGTGAATTTGGATCGTCACCATTTTTAGAATGTGATCAGTATCTAAATAGATCAATATCTGACAGTTTGGCAGTAGCAATTACCAATTTGTATTATTAAATAGAGGATAATTCAAATGTGAATAAAAGGCTAATAGTTGTTAAAATGCTTTCTCCTATTCTAGTGTAGTATACATGCACATCTTAAAGTTATTTTTATGGTTGATTCCCCCAAAAAGTGTAAATACTATGACTCTAACAAAACATTATTGTGTGTTTGAGACAGCAACGTTGACTTAACCAATGGCGTGAGATCTGTTTCTCTAACCAGTTATAGCTAATGAGATGAGGAGGAGTAGCAAAAGTAAGAAATTACACACTTCACAATAAAAAATAAGAAATGTCAGCACATTTTTATAATGAAAGTTTAATAAAAATATTGTTGCAACAACTAATATTAAATTTACTATAAAATTATGACTATTAAAATTCCTAAGAGGCGACTTCTCTTTGGTTGTTCACATCTTCTTTCACCAGGCATTTTGCTTGTTGTTGGAAACTAACTTGGTTGGTAGGGGAGTGCTAGTCATTGTAGGATTACTGTTTACTGCCTTATATGTTCAGCCCACTTCCAAAGCAATCCGTAGGCAGATGCTTAGTCTATTTTCTTTACACTGCATTCAAGCACAATAACCTATTTATAATATAAAATTGTTTATTTGTAAAGTGTTGGTAGGGTCACAATTTAGTAATATCTAAATAGCTGCTTTGTCCCTGTGTAAACCTTAAACAGTAAACTAGTTAGAGGAATAGTAAAATAAAAATGATTCCATAATTTACTCACCCTCAAGCCATTCTAGTTTATATGACTTTCTTGTTTCAGCCGAACACAATCGGAGTTATATTAAATAATATCCTGGCTCTTCCCAGCTTTGTAATGGCATTGAGTAGTCTCCGAGTTTTTGAAGCTCCAAAAAGGGCATCCATCCATCATAAAAGTAATCCATACGACTCCAGGGGGTTAATAAATGCCTTTTAGTGAAGTGATGGGTTTTTTGTAAGAAAAATATCCATATTTAAAACTTTATAAACTATAATCACTGTCTTCCGGGTACGGCCATGTGCCCAATCATGAGAGTCAAGTTCCGGTGGAAGGGTGACCTCTGACCCAATGTATGGATTAAGACATAGCTCCTCTTCTCTTATATAGACATTTTTCTTTAAAACTTCTTGTTTTAGACTTCTAATTCATGACCGGCGTTTTGCCAGTGATTGTAGATTACAAAGTTTTAAATATGGATATTTTTCTTACAAAAACCCATTGCTTCACTTCAGAAGGCATTTATTAACCCACAGGAGTTGTATGGATTACTTTTATGATGGATGGATGCGCTTTTTGGAGCTTCAAAATCTTCAATGCCATTTTAAAGCTGGGAAGAGTCAGGATATTACTTAATATAACTCTGATTGTGTTTGGCCGAAAGAAGAAAGTCATATACACCTAGGATGGCTTGAGGTGAGTAAATTATGGCATAATTTTCAATTATTATTATTTTTTTATTTTTTTTTGAGCTATTCCTTTAAGGAAGCTGTATTTCCTCCTATTGTAGTGATTTGAAGGACAGTAGGACTGAAAGGACATCTAGTGTACAGTGCTGGTACTGCATGCCTTCACTTCACCAGTGATTATGACTTGAAATAGGAATTTTCCTCTGTTAATTAGCCATTAATGAACCTCCAGACTTAAACTGTTGTTATTGTTATTTCAAAAGGGATTTGATGTTTTTGCTAAATTGTTGGGGAATTTGAATTCATGCAAATTAGGCTGTATAAGAGTTTTTTTTTGTTGTTGTTTTTTTTTTTGCTTAGTGTTATAATAACATGTTATTCTTTTATATTTGAACTATACTACTAGAATACTACTATAGTATTCTTCCTTTTATTCTGCATCATAACATGCACATGCATCTTTTTATTTCTCCATCCTTTTCAGGATGACCTGGACCCCTTTCAGGATCTATTAGAAGAGCAGCAGTATTCAGGAGACGTGTCCCTCCCCAGCCCCAAACACAAATATGCTCCCTGTAAGGAGAGCAAGAAGGAGCTCCTCACGTAAGCATAGCATCTGCACTGGATAAGGACTATTCCCTGTAGTTTACATATGATGCTGTAGCACAATTTTTAATATGACAGTGTGTCCATTGTACACTACCAATGTTTTCTAAAGAAATTAATACTTTTAATCAGCTAAGATGCATTAAATGCATTATGTTACAAAAGATTTCTATTTCAATGCTGTTTTCTTTTTACTTTCTATTCATCAAAAATACTGAAAAAATGTTTCCACAAAAATATTAAGCAGCACAACTGTTTTCAACATTGATAAAAATACGAAATGTTTCTTAAAGCACCAAATCAGAATATTAGATTGATTTCTGAAGGATCATGTGATACTGATCACTGATCACTTTGACTTACTGACACCTAGCGCGGTGGATGCAGCAAAATCTTTTATTTAGCAATGCCATTTGTAAAAATGTACTATTCACAGTCAGCTATGATTAATTTATTCAAGATCAAGTTAGTAGTGTTCAGCTGGTCATATGATCTCAGCATCCATGTAATATAAAACAGTTTTTATTAGGTTACTAATAAAAGTGTATGTGATTTTAAACATATTTTTTCCAAAGTACAATTTATTTATTTTTATGTAAAACATTTTAATGATAAAAATGAATCTGAGTGCACCTTAGTAGCAGCTGTACAAGTATACCACGTCTCATACCAAATCCTCTCTTAAGGCTATCAAGCTGCCAACTGGCTGACAAGGGCATGCGTGGTATGATGACATCTAACTCCCAGGATCTGAAGTAAGCCCTCACGCTCTCGTGTTTACACAGCACCTCAGTTGACCCTCAAAATGAGGTCTGTCTGAGGTTACACTAATCTTTTTCATGTTTTCATTGCTTGCAGGTGTCCTACTCCTGGCTGTGATGGCTCTGGACATATCACAGGCAACTATGCCTCACATAGAAGGTGAAGACTCAAAAATATGCACATTAAAATTTGATTTAATACTTCACATAACGTTTTGACCACCAGTGGATTAAAAAAAAAAAAATGTTTTCTTGCCCTTAAGTCTGTCAGGTTGTCCTCGGGCAAAGAAGAGTGGTATTAAAATAATGCACAGTAAAGAGGACAAGGATGACCAGGAGCCAATCAGGTGCATTTTCTTTAAATTCCTTCAGCTATCCAAAGTAATTGAAGTGTGAATGTTACTTGCAGTAACTTACAGGAGTAAGGTCGAAATCGACCAGTTGTACTGAGAAGAACTGTAGTAGGAACTTCTATGTGTGTGTGTGAGTGCATGGCTACTCCCTCTTGCTTGTGTGTATAAACTCGTCCCTGCTGTGCCCAATGTCTTTAGGTGTCCAGTGCCAGGCTGTGATGGCCAGGGTCATGTGACAGGGAAGTATGCATCCCACCGCAGTGCATCCGGCTGCCCGCTGGCCGCCAAGCGTCAGAAAGACGGTTATGTGAACGGAGCGCCTTTCTCCTGGAAGTCTGGCAAGACAGACGGCATGACCTGCCCCACCCCAGGCTGCGATGGCTCTGGCCATGTCAGTGGCAGCTTTCTCACCCACCGGAGGTACACCAGTGTGGGACTGATTCTCAAAAAGGCCATCATATAGCAAGAAATCGTTTCCTTAAAGGGAGAGTTCACCCAAAAATGAAAATTATGTCAGCATTTGCTCCACCTCAAGTTGTTCCAAACCTGTATAAATTTCTTTGTTCTGCTGAACACAAAGGAAGATATTTGGAAGAATGTTTTTAGCTAAGCAGATCTCACCCCCCATTGACTACCATAGTAGGAAAAAAAAACTATGGCAGAAAATGGGGGCCGAGATCTGCTTGGTGATGACAGAATGATGAACAGAATAATGACAGAATTTTCATTTTTGGGTGAACTATCCCTTTAATCAGTATTTTTTTGCATTGTTTTTCAATAAAAATATCTAAACTTCTTTAAAACAAGACATATTTAATTGATAATGGAAATAAAGCTGAAATAAATTAAAATATAAATATTAGATGAACTTATATAATATTAATAAATTCTAACAACAATACTATAACAATAGTATATATATTAATAGTACTAAAATAGCAATAGATATTAAGACAAATAATTGTCTTAATACATAGGATATTCAAAATTTATCGTGTTTTAAGGATGTTTGTATAAAGACAAGACAAAGATACTGAGTACAAAAAAAATATATTTTGAAGTGTGTTGAAGTGTAGCAGTAAATGTACAGTATGTGAATCGGTTACTGTTTAATGTAACATTTTTTCATTATATTGTCTGTAGTCTGTCTGGCTGTCCCCGTGCCACATCTGCTATGAAGAAAGCTAGGATGACAGGGGTTGAAATGCTCACAATCAAGCAGAGAGCAAGTAAAGGTACATAATTTTTCTTTTATTATATTATTAATAATGAAATTAATTTTCTCGCCATCAATAGAATTTTTAATAGTGATTTTCTCCATGTTCCCGTCCAGGCATAGAAAATGATGAAGAGATAAAACAACTGGATGAGGAAATCAAAGACCTGAACGAATCAAACAATCAAGTAGAGTCAGACATGATAAAATTAAGGACTCAAGTAAGAACATTTGCCATGTGTCAAATCAGGCTTTGGCTATGTGTTCAGTTACAGAGATGCCTTTGTCTCTCTTTGTCTCTCCTGCCAGATCACCACCATGGAGACTAACCTGAAGTCCATTGAGGAGGAAAACAAGGCCATAGAACAGCAGAATGACTCGCTGCTGCATGAGCTCGCCAACCTCAGCCAGTCCCTCATCAACAGCCTCGCTAACATCCAGCTCCCTCATATGGTAAGCACCAACAGACATGTGGCTTCATCTAGGGGTAAGAAAATATAAGTGATCAAGGGGACTACAAAGTCAGGATTCAAATGTTTGATAATTATTTACAGGAAGGAAGTCCTGTAAATCTGAATAAATTCAAATGAGTTATTAAAGTTTGTTAATGTATGACCTACAATAAATGTTTATCTGCATGGAATAGTCTTTTAGATCATATAGACTGCCTCTTGTTGAAAGCCAGGGCCTGAGTCTGCATATCAGGGATGAAATTCCGGTTTCTATTGTTTCTCCCATCTGCTTCTTTATGTCTGTTGTTGAGTTCCTCGCAGTTCCATATGCTTCTGTGCTGAGGTCACTCCCCTTTACCGACCATTGTAGAAAAACAACCTCCACTCCAACGACTGCTTTTCAGTTGAGTAACAACATGGCCGCTGTGGATCAGATTGTCCAACATGATGGAATCACAATGCCTTCATATACACATTGAGACGGGGCGCGATTGGAAAAGCCTTGTTCAAATGTGGCAGCCATGTTAGTAAACAACTGAAACATGTCTTCTTGAATATGGCTCCTGAATTCTCCACCCCCACTGTTGATGGATGCTATTTAGAGTGCGCACGAGGGGTCCTCAAGCTGCACTAACATCAGACGACTGTTGCCTATTCATGTGTCATGCCGCTCAACCAAAACTTGCACTGCAAAAACTAATGTAAAAGTATTTTTGTCTTTTCTAGTACAAATATCTAAAATTTCTTAAATCAAGCTACATATGGGGTCAGAAAATTAATGTTGTTTTCTTTTTGAATTAAAGGGTTAGTTCACCCAAAATGGAAAAAAAAATTGTCATCAGTTACTCACCCTCATGTCGTTCCAAACCCTTAAGACTTTCGTTCATCTTCAAAACACAATTTAAGATCTTTTAAATGAAATGTGAGAGATTTCTGTCCTTCCGTTGACAGCTACGCAACTACCACATTGTTGCTTGAAAAAGTTCATAAAAAGATTGTAAAACTAATCCTTATGGATCGAGCAGTTTAGTCCAAATTTACTGAAGAGACATGATCACTTTGTATGATTAACAGATTTAATTTAGGCTTTTATTCACGTATAAACATTGTTCAGCGAACATAAACAGAAGCTCCATTGTACTTGCTTGATGTGCGAGAATAAACCTCATTGGTTTTTGTGGAAGCTCAAACATGCTGCGCAACGCACGAGAATGAACCTCATTGGTTCTCGCACGTCAAGTAAACATGCTTGAGCTTCCGTTTACCATATCTGATGTGTTCGTTGATGAACGTTTTTATGTGAATAAAAGCCTAAATACAATCTGTTCATCATATAAAGCGATTGTGTCTCTTTAGAAAATTTGGACTAAACTGCTCAATTCATATTGATTAGTTTTACGATCTCTTTATGAACTTTTTGAAGCTTCAAAGTGGTAGTTGCATTGACTGTCAATGGAGGGACAGAAATCTCTCAGATTTCATGATTAAAATATCTTCATTTGTGTTTCGAAGATGAATGAAAGACTTACGGGAACAACATGTGGGTGAGTAAATTCACTTTTTTTTATTTTTCTGACCCCATTGGCAGATACTTTGTTTTATTTTATGCTTAAACGCTTCATTGTGATCATTTTTTGTTTAGAAAACATCTTAAGGTATTTTTAGATATTTGTACTGAAAAACAAGACAAAAATACAGAGAAAGAACTAATTTTTGCAGTGTGGTGTTCTGTACTTCCACATGTAAAGTCGAGTATGTCAGTTTTATTGAGACCACTGACCTCTGGCTTTTAGCCAGGCTAATAGTCTTTTCTCTACACCTCTCCCTTCTATAGAAACCGATGCCACTGAAAGAGGCCCCTGTTAAAAATTACTGCTGTTTACAGATGCCCCACAGAGTAAGAGATTCATTTTCCATAGTCTAACTTTATCCTTCTCCTCACTATCATTTTCCTCCCCCTAGTCCTACCCCTTTTGTAAAACACAGTACGATGTGTATGCATCACAAAGGTCCATACATATCACCAGAGTGTATCAGTGCCACACATATTGACATAATCCACTTCAGGGTATAGCGATAAGAAAGCTGGGGTTGCAATATGAGCCATATTTATTTTTTTCTTTGGTAGTAAACTCATGTTATTATCGTAAAACACATTATTTTATCAGGCACAGTGATGCTCATCGATATATGTCTGCTACTCATGGCGATCTGTTTGATATCACTTGTGAATGCCAGTATTACTTACATACTCATGAGCATGAAACTCACACCAGTGCATGCATACATAATGTATGTGCATTAAGTTTTTTGTTACCCATCAGATATATAGTTTTAGAAACAGTGCAGTAGTTCTACGTTTGATTTTGACCAACAAACAGTGACCATTTTGGTCAAGCCCTGCATTTCCAGAGATGTATTTTCTATAAAAACCCTAGCTTAACTAGCTGATATTTAGCTTTAAAGGCAGCGTTGTGGGTTCATTCCTCCCTAAAATATCCTCTTTTCCCTTCCCTTTCTGTCTAAATTGTGTGTTTGATTGAACATATTACGATTGATTTGTTTTCAACCTCCAATGATCCCGATCTGTTCCGCAGGAGCCGATGAACGAGCAAAACTTTGACACTTATGTGAGCACTTTGACAGATATGTATACTCACCAGGACCAGTACCAGAGCCCGGAGAACAAGGCCCTGTTGGAGAACATAAAGCAAGCCGTTCAAGGCATCCAAGTGTAGCTGATCTCGTGGGGTCATGTGATCAGAGTGTTAAGAATCGATAAGAAACAAAAGAAACCCATCATGTAAAAAGTATGGATAACTAGTATGATTTTTTTGCTGCTGTAATTTATTGTATTATTTGGCATTATTTATGATTCTGTTATGCTTTTGACAAAAAATACATAACTTATTTGTTGCCTTGCTTTAAGATGATGACTACCAATGGCAAATGTTTTGAGGAACATTCATGTTTTGTACATTTTTCATATGACCTGACATAATGTGATGTACTGTTTATAGCTGCTAATGTATGCACATTTTAGTGTATATGTATTTATTAATTGTAAACAAAAACCATCCATTATTTTAAATCTAAAGAGGTGCAGAGGGGATACACTGAGGGAATGTAAGGGCAATCAGCTTAGATCTGAGCTTCTCTTTATGGAACTAATGGGAACTAATGTGCTGTGCAGGCTGTTCAGTGGGTGTACAGTGGTACATTTTTGTGGTTCGATTTTGGGTACATTTTGTAACAATATTGAGAAACGTTGTCTTTTGGTTTCGGAATCATATTTATAGTGGTCAGTGTGGGCACTCTAATGCAGTATGTGTATTGTTTAATTTTTTACTTGTTTTAGTTTTTTTTTTTTCTTTTCGTTTTAATTCCCAAAATAGATGGAAAAATAGAAAAAAAAAAAATTGTGAATGTGAACATCATGACACGGAAACTCACTGGTGTAAATCCCAAGAAATATTTAATAATTTCTCAAATATGTCCGTTCTCTAAATGTAACGCCCGGCTGCTTGAGGCCAATAACTACAGAAAATTTCAAGGAGACAATCCAACATTAATTATTAATTTAATGATCGTAAAATGTTAGTGGTAGTATGATAGAATATCAGCAATATATGACAACGAATCAATCATTTATTTAGATATGGGATGCAAAAGTTTGGGTATATGCAATTTCTTATTCTTACCATAGTAGAAAGCTGATGAATCTTTTTACTAAATGTAAAGTATTAAGTTTTATATAAATCTTTTAATACAGTCATGTTTTAGGGTTTAAACATGGGTGATCAAGTCCAAAAGGATGAATGCATTATGATTTAACATTTCTCATGTTCGATTTTGCACAGGGACACCTTTGTTTCCATGTTTTGGTGTTTTTATTTGTTTCAGGAGACCAAGGAGGTGCCCAGATGTTTGAATTGTGGGAAGTTTTTTTTCTTCTTCTTCTTCTTTTTTTCTTTGAAGAAAGTAAATCTGTGTGTGAATGTTAGTTTACCAGTGTGCTGGATATACAGGGTTAATGTCACCATCCATACGTCATTGTGTCATAGTAATGGAGCACTTGTCTTGTAGATTTTGTCCAAGCAATCATGTAGAGACTCATCTGGTCACGAGTACACAACAAATACAACTATATCAGCAATGCAAACTCATCATATTGCAATTAATGAACTCCAATCAGTTATACACAGTATTAAGAGAGGTCAGCTTGCCTTCTGTGGTTACCTGCGATTCACTTTCATTGATTCTTTTTTACGTTTATGAGAAATCAGCGGCACTTTAAGCTCTAAGAATCATGGAAATTGAAGCAGGACTCATTTTTGAAACGGCGTGGCACGGGTCTAGATTATGGTAACGTGTGGGCAGTAATGACCAGTTCATATTACTCCATAATATCTTAAGAACATGTACAGTTATAGTCTGGGAACCCCACGTTCATCTTCATTTAGTCAAAGGCCATTGAAAGCATCAAGCAAAGTCAGAAATAGGGCCTATTTTCAGTGGTGGATTTTAAAGTATGTATTTATCGAGCATGAGTCAAAGCTGTCACAGTGATTTTTTTAGTGTGAAATGACTCTGGTTGATGCTGATGCTCTACGTGGGGCTTTGTTTCGGAAATCTATTATTTTGTATTTTTAAGACTAGCATTGTGTTTTCCAAGAGCTCATGCAAATGGTGCTAGTCACTCTTGTTTATCATTCTGTAATATCCAGACATCTCCTCCCCAACCACAGCACATTTCTCTCTCTGAAAGCTTTGTGTATGCAGCTAATTTCCAAGATAGTAACGCTTTTAACACATTGATAGCAAAATACAATATCCTTTCATCCACTATCATAACTGATTTGACAGGAAAACGGATTTTAAGCACAATTCCGCTGCTCATTTTCAGTTGGCACATATTGTACTATCTACTTCAAAAGGTTATCTGTGACTATTTAAATAGAAACTATCTATGGTGTCACATGCTTGAATGCAGAATACTTTTCTTATTAATAATTGTGAAATCATCAGGTTACAAGTTTCCATTTCAAATGGATTTTAATTAACCATTTTAAACCAGGATTTTTCTATTAAAAATAAAGAAGCATAGCTTTCTTAATGTCTCTTGCTCTCTTCCTCTATCCAGCTCTTTAGCTATCTTTTTCTCTCTTATTTTATTTTTCAACCACATGGCATGATTTCTGTTGGTATGATACTTTTTTTGCTCTAAGTGTTTAAGATCACAAGTTGCAGTGATATTTCATTTTGAAATTGTGAACTTTGTACAATTTTTATCATGCTGGTGTTGACATCTCTTACTCAATAAAACTTGTGTTGCCACATTACATGTCCCTTTTATTCGGCATATAAGTTTGTAATGACTTCTTAAAATTATGTTACTTACTTAATTACTTGGATTGCATCAAGGAGGTCTATAATACGAGAAGTAAACAATCTGTTAGCATTCATCTCAATGCCAGTTGATTGAATGGTGCAGAATGCAGATCCCCAAAAGTACAGTTCCATCTGATCATGCATCAAAGGCAGCAGAGATGGAAAAATGATTCATTACAGTCATTTTCAAAACAAGATGATCTGTTACTGTTACAAAATATCTACAATAATATAATAAAATACTTGAGATTTATATGTTGCTTGGTCATGTGTTTGTCATACTCAGGAACTTTTGAATGGCTTTTTACCATTGTGTAAATGAGCTATAATTGATGGTCATTGTGCAAGAGCTAAAGCAGAGCGTATTTCAGAAAGTCTGGCATACCCTCTATACAAAAACAGATTTCGACAGCTGTATATCCCCCCAGGCAAAAATTGAACATTTAAAATGATGCTAGTTAAACTCCATCCACACACACGATAGAATCAGAATCTTTTAAATCACTGCATCAAAATCTCTCATCATATGGAGGGGTGGGGGGGGACGGATTGTATATTTGCCGTCGAATTCTGTCTTTTTGCTTCCCGTCAATATATTTAATATCATTATAAAAGGCAAAAAATGAACATTTAAACTGATGCTGGTTAAACGGCGGATTTTAGCAGATAATCCTTGAACCCCTGGTTATTGAAACATACATGGCAGCACAAGCAAATGTCCACAAAGAACCTATTTGTAATACCGTTGACAGCCGCCAGGGTGCGCTGGTTTACAGCCTGAGTCACATGACGCAAATTGAAGATGTCTGCGACAGAAGAGGACACGGAACTCAGAGATCTACTGATCCAAAACTTGGAAAATAGCGGTGTTTTGAATAAAATCAAGGTATTTTTCTGCCTATTTAGAAACACGTTTAAAGTCTTTATGAGGTCGGAATAATCCCCATCTCTTACGGGACACGTTTCGTTTGCTAAGCACAATGTTTGTTAGCAGCATAGCATTGTGATGCTAAAGTTGTTATGGGAACAAATGGACAACAGCCACTGGTGTGACAACATTGAGTTATGACGGTGCGCCCTTGTCTTATTTTCCCTCATACCACTAAAGATGAGACCTACAGTGTCATTGTTTTCTCGGCTGTATTAATATTAAACTAATCATGCTTTTTAGTTAACCGGCAAGTCTGTAAAAGTCAAATTTACCTTTTTGGGCAAGGTGAGGGAGCCATTTAAAATGATCAGACCTCAAATAATTAGTTTTAACCTGTAATATAATTCCTTTAATCCGCTATAGATTAAATAGTTATACCGTATTTGTACATAATAGTGTTTCTTTATTGACTCTGCAGCTAAAGTATCACCTCTGCAGTTTGAGCTGTACTGGTCCTCAGAGCCTGTTTGGCGCTGTACTGTTGTAAATATGTCTGAATAAAGGACATATTGACTGATGATAGGTCTCTACGGTTTACAGGCAGAACTGCGTGCAGCTGTTTTTCTTGCCTTGGAGGAGCAGGACAAAGTTGAGGTAATTATAAGTAGTTTATCTTAATGCTGTTACATTAACTGTATGTTTTTGCATGTATGCTCTGCAAGATTCAACGTGTCATTTAGATGTCAACTCTTTTGACTAGAATAAAACTCCTCTTGTGAATGAAAACCTGAAAAAGTCCCTCAACACGAAGGATGGTAAGTTTGGATTCCGTAAATGGCCTTTCTCTATTATTTTTTTTCTGCCTTGCTTTGATAATGACACTACACAACTTTTTAAAATCTGAACAGAAATCATGATACACTTGCAGACTTTGTAAATTGTTAGAGAGAAAAATTATTGGGCATCAGACCAGCATAACACACTACCAGACTTTGATGTTTTTCTGAACTCATGCAGAAATGTGCTGCTCATTGCTAGGAGACGCGTGACAAAATGAAAGCAATATCAAACATGTTTAAATCCTCCAACTGGATGGAATCATAGTTTGAAGTAAAAAAAAAAAAAAAAAAACTCAGTCTGGCGCTGAGTTTTGAAACTAGCGTTGACTCCTTCAGACTGAAAGTTGGGGTAAAATAAAGTGTCTTCCAGCCTTTAATTTTTTTTTAACTTAAATAGTCTTTATATATATATATATATATATATATATATATATATATGTGTGTGTGTGTGTGTGTGTACTTTAAAATCAGTGTCCAACAATTGATTTTCTGATTTTTCTACTTAAATTTCTATATTAAAAATCTATTTATCTTATGGTATTTAATTTTACAGCCAATTTAAAGGCCCGGGATGAACTACGTTTATAAAATGATGAGAAAAAAAGGCAGACTTTTTTTATTTAACAGTATTGTTTATTTAATAATATTTTTAATAATGTTTGCTTTGGCAAATTATGCATATTCAGCATGTCTTACTCTTCTTGCAGGGCGCTTGGTAGCAGGTCTTATCACTGACTTCCTGCAAGTCTTCAATTTAGACTTCACTCTCGCTGTGTTTCAACCTGAAATTAGCACGGTATGTCAGTGTCATGTAATACGCAACACTGTCATATATATGCAGTAAGGTTTGAAGTTGTCATTCAAAAATTCATGCACATGTGTTATGATATCTTTTTTGATTGATTGAGTTGAATGTGATATACTGTGTCCTCTGTGACCTTAAATCTCTTTCAACGTACCTTACTATGTGTTGTTCAGCTGAATGGGCTCGACAGTCGTGAAACTCTCTCTAAAGAGCTTGGCATCTCTGAATCGGAGGTGAATAAAAACACCCCTCTCCTGCTAGAGTTAGTGAAGAGGGGCCGGCATAAGGACAAGACCTCCATTTTCACCGAGGTGATCTTTGATGCTCTGGATTTCAGCCAGTCTGATCAATCTATGCCTTTCAGAATGTGTGACTCTTTCTCTTTCTCTCCTGTCTTCTTTTCTCAGGGAGATCAGATGACTGAGAGAACTTTTCCCAAGGTACTTTACCACCACTATCTGGCTCAGGCCCAGTCCATATGTTATCTGTCTAGATCTCTCTGTAACCTGTTTTTGCACCCACACGTACAGTAAGCACAGGTAGGGTTGATGCACTCTCAGGAGCAGATCTAGTCACAGACTAGTAATAGTGCTAACCCAGTTATTTCACTTGTGGTTGGAGAGCACATCTTGGGTTGATTCATATCACTGGTTTACCCCCACATCACAAACCCCAGGCAATTTATTCAGGTCACACAAGGGAAGCATGATGTAAATGGTGGTGCTGCAGAAAAAAGGTTTTCCTGTTAAGATACTTGTGCAAAACAAGCTTGTCCTACTTCTAGTCTTTTTGTCTTGTTTTGCGGGCACTTTACGTGCATTTGTTTAATCACGCCACAAGCGCTGCATGACTTCTGTCATGTCAGATGAGAGTTCGAATACTATAGTCTCATGGTTGTACATTGTGATCTTGTGTTTTGTTTTTAGGTGCTCAATGTGATTACCCCAATATGACAAATGCATATACAATTTTATATTGTAATTTATATTGCAAAATATTCAATTTTATATTCTTTTTATATATTAAAATATACATTTTAAATAATGCTTAATAGATTTTAATAGATAATATAGATTTTCTTTGGAGTGTAATCTGCAGTGATTGTATTAATGTTTGTGGATGGTGTTTAGGAATTGTTGCCACGTCAAATTGCTGACGCCCGCAAGAAATTTGACAGTCATGACAAGGTAACTTTTTGTTTTTTATTGTTATTTTTTTATAATAACTTTATAATTAATACAATGTACCACATAATATATAGTGATTATTTATAAAATAATAAGTATCTATTACATTTTAGTTGTTTTATTATTCATTTGAAAATAATAAAACATTGCAATTATTATATAATAATAATTTGGTAATTAATCACCAAAAGATTAAATAAATATTAAAAACATAAGTGAGTGTTCAATTATTATTATTTTTTTCTTTTGATTTGATTTCACAGAACAGAAGTGGTGAGATCAACAGAGATGCAGTTATTGACATTTTCGTGGATCTGTTCCACCAGTTCAGCAGGTTTGTTTCATCATTGTGGACTCCGAATGCCATGAACTCTAGGAAATTTCTGAACTTACTGGTACTGAAACCCTTATTTATGTAACGACTGAGAGTGTTGATATCTTCCCACGTTGTTGGTTTGCTCTTCTGTAATCATGTCTGGTTGAGGTTCTTGTCGTTGTGGTCATGGCCTTTCTCTTGACTTGGGAACAGAGTGTATTTCTGCATACAGATCTAAATAAAGGTCTTTTAATGTGAAGCCCATTATAAAAGATCAATGGATAAGAGTACTTAATGTACTGTAGTTTTAGCCTAGTGCATTTCTGTTGCAGTTGCTATAAATTGCCACATATTTCACTAATTTGATTAATTTCTTATCTGCAAATAAAAAGAAATGTGCTGGACAGTTACGTCACAGAGGAACTCAGAGCCAAAGGCAAGGACACAAGCAATAGTAAGTATTTGTGATCTTGTTTAGTTGTCCAACATTATAGGGTGCAAATGTTTTGACATTTCTTGTGTCAGTCTTGTCATTCATTGTAATAGCTGCTAATGGAATTTTATCTTCCACTTCTTTCTGTTTTCTATAACTTTACGTAGCTATAGACTTTCAGGACTTCCTGGGAATGTACAAATGCTTCTTCATACAGTGTCGGAGTGTGGTAAGCGACCTTAAACACATTCTGTTTTGTTTTAGCATTCTTTTTTTTTTTTTTTTTTTTTTGTGATGTCTGTTGTATACCAAGTTCTGTAATGTCCTTTATAGGTTACCAGTGACAGTAGCGACGCACTTCACTCCTCAAGTAAAATTGCCGAAGATAGAGTCATTTCATCTTCTGTCAGCAAGGTAAACTGACTTCCTGTCTATCTTTGTTTGTTTCTCTGTCTCTACTTATCTTTTTCTCACACACTTTCCTCTCACCGTCTGTCAAGATTATAATCTCTGATCTTTCTTGTATTTTAAATATGAGTTGCTTTTTGTCATGTCTAATATTCTTTCACCTACCTGTATATTTATTAAAAAAAAAAAATAACTTTGAGACCACAAAGCCAAAGCTGGCTTTTGTTAGCCTTTTATGTGCAAATCCCGTAATATGTTATCAAACATTTCTGTTTCATTGCACACACAATTTTCATCTTGTTCTAACTTTAATTTTATCCAGCCCATTAAGTTTAACACCAGAACATAATTTGTTTTATGAATCAAAGATGCGTGGTGTAGTGATGGGTAGCAGCATTTCCTCTGTGATTTATCAGCATATCTTATATCGTTCATCTAGATGGTGGGTGATGTACAATAGTAATTTCATGCGTTCATTGTATTTTGACTCACAAAGGGGAAAGGGGTTTTACCATAGTGCAGGCAAGTGCCTTGACCTGCACAGAATGTCATGTCACACAACAAGATGACTATTATAAATTAAGATGCGTATATTATACACATATATATATATATATAAAAAATATACAAACAACAAACAAATGAACAAACAAAATGAAAATGAATATAAAAAGTCTATTAATTCTTATAAATTCATTCCATCTTCCCATGTTTCTCACAGTGACATTGTAATATTTATTCATCATGTTGTTGTTGTTTTTTTTTACATACTATATCATTATGAAGTTCAAACAAGAAAATAAACTTAAACTTATGGGAATTTTGATTACAATTGCACAAATGCCATGTCAGTGAAAGTTTTGTGAATAGACATCAGTTCGTGTGTCATTAACTTTTGCATGCATTTTTTTCGCATGCAGTCTTCTGTGCATTTTCAGTTTTCTGTGCGTTTTTTTTTCTGCAACAGGTCATCTTTTTTTTTTTTTTTTTTGCATATGTGTTTATTTTTTCACTCATCTCCATCCAAATCCGTGTATTATTTAGTGAGTCTAGCATGTCGTTGTTGCATAAGGGAAGCTGATGGTTGTATTCTGGTGCTCAGATACCCAGGTATAAAGGATTTGTTAAACACAGTTCAGCGCAGGAAGAAAAGGCTGACCCAAAGGTAAAGCACACATGCGTCAGCTCTGATACAGGAGCTATTGATCAGCTCAACCATGTGGCTTCCTTTAGGTCACATAAATGATTCATAAATGGGTGATGCCCACACACATTTGGCTGTTACTAGGTAGAAGTAACTGTCATGCCAAGATTAAGATTTGTGCTTCTTCCCATTACTGTTATCAGATGTGCAAGTGAAAGTTTATGTCCCAAGACTAAACTACTGCTTTGTATTCAAGATGGAGATGCAAAAAGTGCTTATATGTGTAATGGTGCTAAACGTAGCCCATGGTTGAATTGGAACCATCTTAGAACTTGATATAGTAGACTGGCTATTGCAGAGCAGATTTAAGCTAAAACACAATACAAATGAGATCAGAAAGCTTTTAGGGCAAACATACTGACCAGGCTTTTGCTAATCACCCATTACTACTGTGAAAATATTTTAATACCTACTAACACCTTTAACCAGTGGCTTCTAAAACTGTTAACCAGATTCAGCATGTATACAACTTTTGGACATGTACACTCATTCTGCAACATTTCATCTCAAGTAAAAACATTCTTTTGAAAGTTATCCTATACAAAGTAATAGATCCATTTGTGAGTAGGTTGAATGACGCAGCATTTTTCTCAGAATATGTTGAAGGTTTACATTGATGTGGGTCGGTTTCAGAATGGGCATTTTGACAACCCACTGTTCTTGTAACTTAAATCAAATGTTAATTTCTTTTAATCTGTTAATCATCTATTAACAGGAAGTTCCAGGCTATTTTACTTGAGAATGTCATGTTTTAAAACTACACGGGTGAATGGGGACTTAATCTTCTTTGATTTCTTTTTTTTTTCCCTTCTTGCTCATAATATACCACTCGTAAACATTATACTCAACTTAATTATGGGATAAAGTTGGTTCCAAACTGAATCGTACCAATAGTAACTTTACATGAGCACAGCAGATGTTTATTGCTTATGTTGATCAGATGAAATCTGTAGCTTGTGGCCTTTTGATGTTATTACGGTATGTTGATTATATTGTGACTTTGCCATAGGCTGCAGATAGAAGACCTGGTGAAACACTAGGGTCTCAGAAGAACAGAGGGTCTGTTCAAGTATCTGAAGGCTCAGAGGAGGTATTGGGTGATGGGAAAAACCTTCCCACCCCACTGAGGAGAGCGCTGGAATTTGGACTGGAGGATGAGGATGAGGAAGGAGACTCGTTCTTCGATGATCCTCTTCCTAAACCTCAGAAGACTTATGGCTGGTAAGGATACCTTCACTAGGAGAAATCATCAATCATGGCTTCTCATGTAGACCGTTCACACTGGCAAAGTAACAAGAAGTCATTGATTTTAAATGAAAGTTTGGAATTGGAGGTGACAAATTGAGGACTAGAAGTGCAACTTAAAGGAAAAATGAAGAAATAAATTATCAGTTTAATTTGGAAATGTAAATATATAAATCGCTGTTCAAATTGACAGATAACTAGACGTACTGTTGTTTTAATTCATGGTTAAAATGGTTAAATGTAACAATAAAATAATATAAAAACAAATAGATAAATGTTCCCAAGTGTAAACTGTCCAGTGGCATGTTATTTTGTTGGCAGATAGAAAAGCATTTGGAAAAAGGATAAAGTAAATACTATCAATAAAAATAAATTTAAAATAATTTATCAATTTTTTTTTGTATTGTTACATACAATTACATTTGAACAAAACATTGATTAAATAAACGTTTTAAATATATATTTATTTGTCAGTTTGAAAAGTGATTTATTTATTTATTTTTTAAATTAATACATTGATAATTGATTGCACTCCTAATCCTCCATATGTTGGAAACACAAGGCCTGTATGCAGTCTGACACCGTGTCTACACAGCTTGAGGCTGTCTACACTGGATGCGACTAAGCGACCCTTGCAAATCCATTTGTACTTTGTGCCTGAAGTAGCGCGAGCACTTAAAGTACGTCAGAAATAGAACGGGGTATCAGTTTACTGTGGGGAATTTGTTGTCACGTTGCACCACATCTAATGTAGACAGCATCACTTAATGGGTTCAGTTTGCTTTTCTCGCGTCCGGTGTAGACACATTATAATGCATTTCAATAATGCGGGCAAATAGAAATGCCTACTAGCAACCATCAGTACAGCATCCTCCAGACATTTAATTGCTGTCAGTGTGATCGCATTTATCACAGTCCTGGTTTGAGTCTCAAGGGAGCAGATTTCCATTCAGAGCTTTGAACAAGGACTGTTTCACTGCCCACATGTTTTATTGAGACTGAAAAAGCAAATAAAAACGAAATGATCTAAACCACTTACACCTTTGATTGTAATTTCAGAAACCATCATCTGGGTTCTTTTTGTTTTTGAAGCACATAACTGTAGTTCATTTTTTACTATTTAAATATGATGGGCCCCCACCCATGAGTTATAATTATAAACAAAGACCTCAAATAACTGCTCTTAGATAAAATACAGAGAAGAGCTTGTGTTTTTCTGACCTGAATCTTCTCCTTTTCACTCTTGCCTCTTAATGCTGCACGTGAAAACAGTGGTTTATCTTCAGCAGATAAGACTTATTCAGGACAGAGGCTTTCTGAAAAAAGCTTTAGTCAAAAAGAGTAAGTACTTCCTGTTTTGCAGTGTATTTGCATTTTTACTCTGATTTTGACTATGACACATAATGGGAAGATCTTGGAGCTTTGTTGTATGTTGCACATTGTCCCTATTTTGCTTTTTGTTCCTGTCGCTCTGTTTCTCTCACGCTCTTTCTGTAACCGTGTCTGTGCTCTGTGTTTTCCCCCTCATGAGAAGTCAGCACTGGCAGAGGGAAGGAAGCCTGTCAGGGCGATCCTTATCCCAAATGAGGAGGGGTACTAGCCTCAATGAGTGAGTGTGCATGGAGTGATCACACTGCCATTCAAGCCCACTGCATCCATCTTAACCCATGGGTGCAAAATCAGGCTGTTCATAAAGCAGCAGAATACAGTGGTCAGTCCTGTTTTAGAGAGCTAAATAAGTTTACGCACAGTTTGGTTATAAACAAGAGTAACAATCGCATTCAATAACTGAACTGCGTCCTTTAAATTTTCAAGACTCACAAATACGTTTTAGAGCTTGACTGATTAAATAATGTCTTGTTTATTAATTGTCTTATTAACTGTGACAAGACTTTCCAATATTATAAACATTGCCACCTTTTGATATTTACTTTAATTACAAGTGTTGTAATGCTATATCAATTACATATACACACACTATTTGATCCACTCTTGTAAAATGTCGTATGAACCAGGGGTGTACATTGCTATAAATGAATGACATCCAGGGTTTAACCTCCAACAAATAAATAATTTATTTTTTTCATTATTTTATATAAAAAATTTTATGTTTTTGAAAAAAGTCTCTTATGCTCACCAAGGCTACATTTATTTAATCAAAAATACAGTAAAAACAGTAATACTGTGAAATATTATTCCATTTTAAAATAATTGTTTTCTATTTTAATAAATTTAAGAATGTAATTTATTCTTGTGATGACAGCTGAATTTTCAGCATCATTACTCCAGTCTTCAGTGTCACATGATCCTTTAGAAATCATTCTAATATGCTGATCTGCTGCTCAAGATTTATTATCATCATCAATATTAATAAGAAATGTTTCTTGAGCATCAAATCAGCTTATTGATTTAAAATGCTAAAAAAAAAAAAAAAAATATATATATATATATATATATATATATATATATATATATATATATATATATATATATATGACACTACCATTCAAAAGTTTGGGAACGGTAAGATTTTTAATGTTTTTAAAAGAAGTTTCATTTACTCATTAAGGCTGCATTTATTTAATTAAAAATACAATAAAACAGTAATATTGTGAAATATTATTACAATTTAAAATAACTCTTTTCTATTTGAATATATTTTACAAAGTAATTTATTCCTGTGATGGCAAAGCTGAATTTTCAGCATCATTACTCCAGTCTTCAGTGTCACATGATCCTTCAAAAATCATTCTAATATGATGGTGTTGAAAATGTTGAAAACAGTTGTGTACTTTTTTTTTTTTTTTCAGGATTCTTTGATGAATAGAAAGTTCAAAAGAACAGCATTTATCTGAAATACAAAGCTTTTGTAACATTATACACTACCGTTCAAAAGTTTGGGGTCAGTAAGAATTTTTATTTTTATTTTTTTGAAAAGAAATTAAAGAAATTTAATACTTTTATTCAGCAAGGATGCATTAAATCGATCAAAAGTGACAGTAAAGACATTTATAATGTTACAAAAGATTATATTTCAAATAAATGCTGTTCTTTTGAACTTTCTATTCATCAAAGAATCCTGAAAAAAAAAATATTGTACACAAATATTTTGTACAAATGTACATGATAAATGTTTTTTTTGAGCAGCAAATCAGCATATTAGAATGATATCTGCAGGATCACGTGACACTGAAGACTGGAGTAATGATGATGAAAATTCAGCTTTGCCAACACAAGAATAAAATACATTTTAAAATATTTTCAAATAGAAAACAGTTATTTTAAATTGTAATAATATTTCACAAAATTACTGGTTTTACTTTATTTTCAATAAAATTAATGCAGCCTTGGTGAGCAGACGAAACTTCTTTTAAAAACATTAAAAATCTTACCGATCCCAAACTTTTGAACGGTAGTGTATATATATAAAATTAATTATTTTTTCACAATTTTTTTTTCGACTATTAATGCTGAGTTTTTCTAGAAGCTAGTAAAAAAGAAAATCAACTAAGAATCATTCGAAGGGCCAGATTTACAGCTTGTACCAGAGCAAACCCTCTTTTGGTGTTAAAAAAACTACTGTTAGGATTTACTTAAGACGTGCAGTGAAAAAGTAGGCTTGGACAGTTATTTTTGCAGCTGACCTTACTGCGTATGCATTTGTACGAGATTCCCTTTCAGACGCAAAAAGAGAGCATTTATATAAATTATGCAACGTGATTTACTAAGATTTGCAGTAGTCAATTTTCTGGTATTTGCAGCATTATTTAATGTCAAAAAAGCATGTCTTAACCCATTTGCGCTTGACATGGCTGTGATGGGATGGAAGGGAGGGAATTTTCTACACTCATGTTAATTTATTTGGAATGCCAGAGGAAGATGTTGTCCGAACATATTGTTAGCCAAGCCACATTATTTTAAATTTGCTGCTTCTGTGTTGTTAATAGATTACCCGCACCTGATTATCATCGGCTCTGCTTGTTTGTGACCCTATGCTAATTTATGCCGCACAAATGGTAGATTGTGTAGATTGTGTCATAATGGAAATGAACAGGCTGCGTCTTTGTTCTTAATTTGAGCATTGTCAGTAGATCACCACTCCCATCGGTGCTTTATGGGATTGCGGTCACACGCTAATTTACCCTGTTTAGTAAATCTGGCCCTTAGAATCTTAAAATGATGATGATGATGATGATGATGATATTAAGAATCTATATCAATGACATCATTTGGCTTGTTGGTACAGAGGTATTATTTTTGCTAATGCTGCTTATATCACTTATTCCAGGTTGAGAATGCTTTTCGTTTAGGTTATTAATATTGCCAAATAATTTTGGCAATATTAATGATTTTGAATTATGCTTGTCTATTAATTACCCAGCCCAGACCTAGCGATGCTCCAATACATGACAGTTTGAGAATCACACCTCACCAGAAAATGCGGTTGTCAGTCCCAAACACTGCCTGTGTGAATGTAGCCATTGTCATACGTAGCCACTTCATACCATAATGCCATTACCTGATACTATCAAAAAGAAACTCCAATAACTGGTAGCAAAATTACAGGCGTACTGCAGTGACTACAGTCATTTAAAGCCTTTACCTTTTATCCTTTTTGTTTCTTTCCTTTTCTGCATTTGTTCTGCATGTTTCCTATATATCTTTCTCTCTTAATGTCCCTGACCTTGTTCTTCTGGGTGTCGTGTATGTGTATGTGTCGATGAACATACAATGTTGCTCTGTCTGGCCTCAGCCTGTCTGCTATAGGCAGTGATAAAGAGGGAGATGGAAAGGACATGCTCTCTGACTGTGATAACAGGCCCAGCCCTGACTCTGAACCCAGGTGAGCTGGGCTAATTCCTGTCTGTCTCCTGCCATATAGTGTCCCTCTTCCTCCATTTCTCATTATATGGCTGTTAGCTCACTTCATACAGTCTCATACAGAAAGTTCATACAGTCTCGCTGAGAGTCTCAACCTGTCTGTTTTCCAGGAGAGAAGGCTTGGGCAGCAGTTTAGGAAAAGCATTCACCACAGACGCGCAGCTAAAGAGCACAGGAGGATCCATCTCTGCTGAGAGCAGCCAAAAAGATCATTCATCTGACAAGAATGGTAGCAAGCCGGTTGTGAAATCGATCACAATCATTCTTTCAAAAATTCTGGATTGATGAAAAATTTTACATGAACTCTCACTAAATCTGATTATTTAGAAGTGCAAATGAAGTTGTGTTCTGCATCAACATCCACCATACATGTAAAAACTATGGCTTCAGAGAAGGAAAAAAAGTCTGAATATGCTTTATTTTACATCTTAAAAAAAACAACATGAAATGAAAGGATGAACTAAAACAAATTAACAAAGTCATGAACTAAATAGTTAAAGGGAATTAAATTATTTGCATAGAAATTAGGTCAGTCTGAACCATTTCCATTACACAAAATGAAAGTTGCAGAGTTGCTTTTGATGTTGTTATACCCACAATTTCTATTTGTGGGAAGATCTGACATATTTTAGTACGCCATTAATGCATAATCTTTACACAGAATTTACCCCACCAGAGGTTTCCAAAAAAAAATCTTAATTCACTGTGAATCATCTGAGTCGGATCCTGACTTTATGAATTAAACTCACGAAGTGCATAAAGATTCCCCTAACTGATATTATTTCGACTTTAATGTGATCTTTTCTCTTTGATTTGTTGTCTAAGGTACGTCTAGTTCTAAAGATAAGGGTGTCAAAGATTTCCCCACACCAAATGAGAAAACCAGATCCCCTTTGCAAGGTTGGAACTCCGCAGTCATAATCGTTGTTTTGTTTTTTTTCTTTAATGACTTAAACATCAAATCAAACAACCCTTCTAAATGTCACGTCTCATTTCTCTTTTTCAAAAAATGCTTTGCAGATGAAGATCTTGACTATGACGATGACTTCAACAGGTAAAGACTGTGCCCATTAAGTGTTTCACTGGTCCCATGTTATTTTGCTCAGTCTGAATCTAATGAAGTGTTCTGATCTCTCTTATTTCACTTCAGTCATCGTTCTGAAAACTCTAAGAGTGAAGTGAGCATCGATGAGGAGATTGAGGAGGTTTCAATAGAGGGGCCTGACATCAGTGATAAGGTGTCGTTGTCTCATTATTTGTGTTGACAATGCATCTTAAACCTTGTTTAAGGTCCTTGATCATTTTTAGGTAAACTATTCAATTAATAAGCTCGTAAAAATGTCAGTTGATTATGATCCCGCTTCACAAGTCTATGTGAAGAGGGACAAATGTTAACAGAGTGGCCTCATGGATAAGCGTCCATTGTGTAAAAGGCAAGAAGTGAGAGTGGGCTGTTTTGTAAAAGGAAAAAATGGGTGGTTTAAGAGGCCCAATGAGGCAGCGAGAAGGAAGTGACTTAAGTATTATAACAGAAACAGTTTAAGCTTGACCTCGTCTCATAATCGAATTTGGTTTCTCTCACTCTTTTTCTTGTAGCTTGATGAAACCACTCAGGATGTGAGCGTCTCACAGATAAGTTTGGGTGCAGACTACATGGAAGATGTCGCTTGATACTTGTCAGTTCTTTGTTTTGTACTTTATGTATTTATGGATTTAGCTGACATAATAATAAATAAGTACTGTCTGACTGTTGACTCTTCCTGTTTTTTTTTATTACCATTACAAAAAAAAATGGAAGGACAGAAATGAAAGGATAGAAAGTTCTCAGTTAAAAAATTTTTTTTAAATCATTAAGTTGTGTAACAGTTTTAAAATCAGTAAAGACTTTTTGAACCGTGCATTGAAGTGCTGAAAGCAGACGTATGTTGGATGGCTCTTTTTAAAAACCATAATCTATTTAATAGTACACATGTGTCAGGCAGCTTTGATGGTCTGACATTTACACCTACACCATCATGATTCTACACAGCAGCAGTGAAGCACCGCCTCCTGCTTGCAGGTTAGATAATTGTCATTCTTATTACGCAGCAGGGCCCTGCCCAAGTGTTCTTTCCTCATCAGAAACCAAAAGGAACAGAAGTCAGAAACCTCACACTGCATTCCATTAGACTTGTGTAGATACGGGTAAGTCACTTGTTTTTTCACATGCTAAATCTGTAGTTGGAAATGCTAGTCAGTCTTATTTGTTTTATTACCTACATATTATGCAGACAGGATATAATTTATTTGTCTTTGTGTTGTGGGAAACAGATTAGAATTAGAATGGAAGGTTTTAGCGTGCACAATGTGTATTTAAGTGAGACACTTAACTATATATTGGCAAAGGGAAAGTGCTTTTGTGTAAAATACTTTTTTGTCTTTTGAAATACTTTTTTTCCAAGCAATGAATGGATGTACATAATTCTTCTGTATGCCAGTAACTACTAAAGTCATTAACAACATTTAAAAAAAAAAAAATACAAAAAAAAAAAAAACAGCAACCCTGTAAAGACTTAAAATATTTTTACACCTCCGTTCCTCTATCAGTTTTTTTCAATGTGCACAAAGCACTTTCTCTGTATACGCGTTCTTAATGAATTAACGTTGCCTCTATAAAATATGTGTGACATGAAAACATAAAAAGATGTTTTTTAAGCAAAGATTTGTCATAAATTATTGTTTGGATCTATGGTAAGCACAAGATGTTTTTTTTTTTTTTTACTTTTAGCTTTATGTATTTTCTTGAACATGCACGTCATGACATTATAGATTTTTTTTTTTTTTTTTTTTTTTTTCTCTCCATGTTTGATGCTTGCCATAAAACTTATGAAGGCATGGAAAGTAGTAATTTAATTGAGAAATGCTATGCTTTTTCTTGACAAACATACTCTCCAGGACTAATGACCACTAAATAGGTCGTGCATTGAATCTCTTGCTGTGTATGCGACCTGATTTTCTGCATATTTCCTCTTTCTGCAAAGATAAAATGTCAAACTACAAAGCAACATTCGCACTGAGCTTTATCCTGGTGTAGAGGGAATTATTGAATTTAACTTAATCTGTCCTCTAACTATTCTATAAATATATATTATAATAATATTTTAAAGCAGCGACAAAATGATGGCACATACTTCTGCCTCTTCATTCTTAGGAAAAATTACGAACAAATTTCTTCTTGTGTGTTACTGTGTTTAATATTTTAATCTCATATAATTCATATTCTAGTCCATTATAAATATGCTTGAATATACCATTTTAAATCTATTTCTTTAGATTTCAGTCAGGCAGCTTTATCTTGACACGCGAGCTCTGCCGTAAAATAAATTATTTGACTGATGTTCCTCTTCTTTTCTTCCTTTCCTTACAGTTTCAAAGGGAGAAAATGGATGAACAATTTACCACTCCTTTTTCATATGATGGATTTGAGGAGCCGTGTTCGATGGAGCGCAGGCTCAACATTGAGAACTTCCTCCAGTTGTTCATTCACCCAATCATTTGTTTTGCTGGTTTCATCGGCAACACCCTCGTGATTGTGACGTACGCCCTCTACAAGCGAACCAAGTCCATGACTGACGTGTACCTGCTGAATGTGGCCATTGCTGACATCCTGTTTGTGGTGGCCCTGCCTTTGATTATCTACAGCGAGCAGTACGGGTGGACCATGGGGAACTTATCTTGCAAGCTTCTGCGTGGCATCTACAGCGTGAACCTGTACAGCGGCATGTTGCTCTTGGCTTGCATCAGTGGAGATCGCTACCTTGCTATCGTGCAAGCCCGCCGATCTTACCGGCTTCGTTCAAGCACTCTGCTTTACAGCCACCTGGTCTGTGCAGCCGTCTGGATTTTGGCCTTGCTCCTGTCCCTCCCCACCTTCATATTTTATGAGCGTTACCAACCTGGCCCAACCTCATTCATTGCAAACAGTACAGAAGGCGACAACGACAGGGAGTATGTTTGCTTCTTCTCGTTTGAGTCGAATCATACAGCACGTATGATGAAAACCGTGGTGCCTAGCTCTCAGGTGGCGATGGGTTTCTTCTTGCCGCTGCTGATCATGGGATTCTGTTACTCCAGCGTTATTCTCACTCTTCTTCGGGCCAAGAACTTTCAGAGACACAAGGCAGTGCGTGTGGTCCTTACAGTGGTCTTTGTGTTTGTGGTCTGCCATATGCCTTACAATATAGCACTGTTGTATCATACCATCGGCATGTTTGAAGAACAGGATTGCAGCCATGAGGAAGCCATCACATTGGCCATGACCTTCACAAGAAGCCTGGCGTACCTGCATTCTTGTCTCAACCCCCTGCTGTACGCCTTCATTGGGGTAAATTTCAGAAACCACTTCCGTAAGATCCTACGGGACATCTGGTGCTTGGGGAAGAACTACATGTCAGCGAGACGGTCCTCACGCGCCACCACAGAAATGTACCTTTCCTCACGACGCTCTATGGATGGCTCGACCAATGACAATGGGACTTCGTTTACCATGTGATTGGGTGCTGATTAAGGGCAACGTACCCAGCATTGTGATTGACAGACTGATTAGCATCAATCAATTTTGATCATTTTCATGTTGTTCCAAACCTGTATGACTTTGTCTTTTGTGTTCCACAGAAGAAAGAAAGTCATACATGTTTTGACTGGAACAACATGATTGTGAGTAAATGATGACAGCATATTTTAAGGAATGAATTTTTCCTTTAATATTTTTGAGAAATTCTACCAATTATAAACAAAAAAGGGAAAAGTGCAAACCACATACGAACCATTTCCAGATAAGATCAATGTGGTCATTCCTCATTTGTAATGTGTAAAGATGGCAGTGTAAAAAGTCTTCTGTGTATGAATGAATTTTGCAGTTTAAGTTCACTATATGTAGTACTTTATTTTTCTATTTGTACTATTTACCTGTTGTACATATCTTTAACAATGCCCAATGTACCTGAGATAAACGGACACTGTTTTATCTAAATAAATTAGGCAAAGTATTACAATACAAAAATAATTAAGGGTGACATTCTGAAATAAGAACTAGTGCTTCTTTTATAATTCACCAAGTCCATCTCTGCAACAAATAGATCAGCTGAGTTTTAACAACTTTTTTTAGTTTGTCTGTGCTGCAATAATACATGATTAATTTCATTTCTGATCTGGTTAACATTTAACATTATTTGAAACTCATCATATAGGTTTGAATGTTATTGTTTCTACTAGAAGTCAAGCACACAAAAGACTTGGACATTATGCCATGGTCTTTGAGGTGGTACCTTGTTTTTGTTGTTTTTGCTTTTTTTTTTACCTGGATTCGCCTTCCCATACCCTTTTGCATTACAGTCCTCTACAAAAATTAGTCTCCACCCACCCCCAAACATTTGAGCAGTATATCAGATCATCTTTGAAAGGATGCTTTCAAAAAAATGCTTTCTTTGCTCATTTCCTCATTCTCTTTTTTCCTAAGTTCACAGTTACAGGTTAATGTTTTCTTCGCGTATTTCCACATTGTTTCCCTCTCTTTTCCCCAATTTCAAAGTTACAGGTCATGTTGATTGTCTCTCTTTTTCTCTCAAACTAGTTACAGGTTGATGTTTTCTTTGTGTAGGGTTAGGGTTACAGGTTAACATATTCTTTTTCCCCAAAATCAAGGTTAGAGATTAACTGCTTTGCTTCAATGTGAACTTCTCCTTTACTGAAAGAACACAGAACAATGTACTTCTATTTGTTTTGTCAGTGTCCCATTGCTTACTTCTACAGTCTGTATTTCTAGAATTTCATGAATACACATATCCACCACCATTTAGTCCTAATTTGTGTCTGCGTGATTCATAGACACAACTCTCACAGCTCTTACTGTCCTTCACAGAAAAAAAAAAAAAAAAAAAGCTCTTCCAGGTTTGAAACTACATGAGGGTAAGTAAATGATGGCTGAATTTTCATTTTTAGGCGAACTGTCTAAAAAACTTAAACTTCAAAAGGATCCTGTGATCTTCAAAATGTTTTCTGTGTAACACAGTCCATGTTAAAATTGGACATGTTAAAATTTGTGATGTGATTTTTCTAGTCTAACTTCATGCTGAGTAAAAGCACCGTCTGTTGCCCCCTATTGAATCAGAGTAGTATAAGAATACAGAGACCAATTGTGAGTGAGTGTCCAATAGTTATTTTATAACTGCCGCTCTAATATACACTATTACCAAAAATCTATAGATATAACAGAGACAAACATTCCCAAAGTTTCAAGGAAGCTATTATTTTATTAAAATAAAAATATCCTATCGTGGCAGACTGTTGCTGTGTAAAAATCATAAACTCTTATTTTTGTTAAATAATAATTAACATTTTGCAGATTCTGCAAGGGGTATGTAAACTTTACGACTGTACATATCTTACCTTGATAGAGAGTTCATATCCCTTGACAAGCCGGTGATAGTTTTGAAGTGGTGAGTGGCGACCGTTTTTTTTAAGGTGGGGGAAGGTAATGGTGCTTTCCTTTTAACTTGTTTTTTTTTTTTTTTTTTTTTGTGGCCCATATGGGACCCTCACATAAACAATAATGGGCATTCACCACTCACCACTTCAAAACTATCACCGGCTTGTCAAGGGATATAAACTCTGTCAAGGGATATAAACTCTGTCAAGGGATATAAACTCTCTATCAAGGTAAGATATGTACAGTCGTAAAGTTTACATACCCCTTGCAGAATCTGCAAAATGTCAGCTCTGTTCCCTCCACAAATAGCCTTTGAGCCATTTTATGACTTTCGCTGGTTTTACTATATATAGTTTTCGTGGCGACTTGCCAAACTATGTGTTGTTTTTTTTATACTTTATATGAAAGATTGAAGGGTGGGTTCACATCATGAGAGGGATAGATGTAAGCATGCTTCACTCAAGTGTCTGAAATAATGCAGGAAATATATTTGCATGTAAATATTCAACAAGAATCACATAGTGATGTGGCTCAAGCTGAATGGGAATGTGGTTGGAAGAGCATCATATACTGAAATTAATTTTCTCTTTTTACTATACCTACCATACCAGGGTTTTTAACTGTCTGTACTGATGATGTGACAGTTGCTTCATCAGTTCAGATGGTACATTGGGAGGGTGTGGTGGATTGTGCACCCCATTGTCTCAGTGAAATGTTTGTTACCCCTGTGATCCTGTAGGGGGAGTGTATTTGTTGTTAATAACCAACAATTGCTTCCACTCTGGCCCTGTCCCAAATGGAACCCTAAATCTGTTTGTGTTTAAGTCCACTGTTTTATGCCCTTCCCTTGCTCACTAACTTTCCTCTGTCTTGTTCACTTCTGTCATTATATAAGATACATAGTTTTGTGGACAAGAAGTCCACAAGGCAGCAAGTGGACATGAAGTGTGCCATTTGGGACAGGGCCTCAGTGGTGTTTTCTTGGCATTTATCTGCCCTTTTTCTTGCTTTCCCAAGAAAGAGTTCATGTTTGGTTCATAGTTGTTACACTTTAAAAAATTTGTACCTATTTATTTTATATATATATATATATATATATATATATATATATTTTACATTGTTGTTACGATTTCAAAAGTGCCCCCATTTGTTGCTGATGATATTTTACAATGTGAATTTCCCCCCTTCCCCAAGAAAACAAAAAATAAAAAACATAAAAAATACATAAAATAAATGAACAGTGTTTAGTATTTTTATTTTTTATAAAATGCCACCAATTACAGCATAGAACAGCACAATGTTTATTTTAAATAGACATGAATATTCATAACAAACTACACAGATTAAGTGTCACAAGCCTTATGTTCAATATAACAATAACAGTACCTATTGGACAAGACAAAAATAATAACATGGTGTTAGATTATTTCAGTAAAGGAATAATAAAAATCAAATTCTAGTAGGCTTTACCTTTTATACCATTTCAGTTTAAGGTAGTATGACAATTTTTTACATTAAACGTGTGGACATGAATATGGATGTTTTGTTCAAGCAGTATAAGAAAGAAGATTCTAAAAATTGTCATTTACTTATTGTGTTATTTTTCATGTCTAAAAAAAATAAGTTACAACAGTTCTATTAGTCGCTATAACTGCAGTACCTTTGGTATATTTGGTCATTTCTACACCCCCATATTTCATTAAAATATAATGTACCTCGGGTCTCCATTGTCATTGGACAGTAGAGTGTTACATGATGTAATCACTTATTTATTTGCTTTAAGTTATTTATTTTTAAGTTTGTTTTGTGTCTTCTAGTGCCTCGGACAGTAGTCAAATATTAAATTGCATGTCTTCAACATTATTAACCAAAGTATATTTATTTATTTATATATGTTTATTTTATTTATATTATAATGATATATGTGTGGTTCTTTTTCCATTAACATATGCATATTGACAACAAAAAGGTGTTTATTCACAATATACACTGCCATAAATTTTAACTGGTTAAATAGATATATAAATATATCATAGGCCTATACGTTATAATAACATTACGTGCTCAAACAGCTCTTTTGTCTTTTCTTTTTGCCAAACTGGTAGAATATTGTTTAAAACATTTATAAAATAAAAATTGCTTTGGATTTAGAACATTTCATGTTCTGTAATTCTTAATATTAATAAATGCAGAATAATTGGTCAAGGTTTTGAAGCTCTTGTAGTCGAACATTTCAACGTCATGCTGCCGGAAGTTCCGGCGGAGCAGGGCGGAAGTAGGTACGTGGCTGCTTCAGCTGACATTCTGCACGATGGCGACAGAGGTTCAGAGCGGCGACCTCAACAGTGCAAATTCAAGCCGGCTCGAAGTTTCTATCGACGGTTTGACTTTAAGCCCGGATTCCGAGGGCGAGCAGGAACAGGCCGAGACGCCCGCCGCCCGTCCTGCGGACCAGAGCGCTGACAACCTCCTGAGTGTCGATGGGGAGGAGGGCGAACCTGCCAACAGCGGTACAATTGAGAAGAAATGGGGCTTTGATTTAGTCGAGCTCTACGGGCTGGCGCTCAGGTTCTTTAAAGGTATTTTATGTCACTATATACACTAATATGGACATTGATTTAACACAAACATGCGTTAGCATGCTCATCTCTATGCTACAGGATGATTTCGCACTGTTGTTTAGATTTAGTGAAGTCATGGCTTTCTTATTAGGGTCATTTTCATTCTTCGTGTTTGGTTTTTTAAAAAAGTTCTGCTTATACAGGTCTTGTAGTTCACTTCTGTCGCAGTGTTCAAGGGTTGAGATCCTCTAGAGGAACTGCCCTAACCAGTGACAGTACCACTGTGTGTCATGTGCCTTCACAGAGACTATGAAAGATTGCATACATATTCAAAATAGACAAGTGAACCACAAGTGCTGAACTTGGTTGGTCTCTTGACAGTGAGGTGTGTTGGTTTAGCACCTGTAGATTTTGTCCATTAAAATATTTAGTCCTGGCTTTTTGCTGATCTACACCCATTTCTTGTCTGTGGGCTGATGATGAATGAAGTATGGTTGTGTCCATCAGCTGTATAGTCTGTAAAGTGCTGCAGCTCACTAATTATACACATTAATGCACAACTGATGTCTCAGACAAGATGTTTCGGTTTCAAGCTGAGGACTAATGCCACTAATGTATCTTGCGCTTTACTTTCAAAGCATGCACAAAAAAATCTTTTACACATTTCACAGAAAAATCATGATAATCTTTTCATGATTTTGACATTTTCTGTATTGACTTAGCCCGCATTCTAAACTGGGGTTTGTGAGTTTATGTAAAGCTAATAATTAAATCATAAAAAAAATTAAATTAAAACTGAAATAAATCATTTTAGAGTAAAAACAATATAAATTAAACACTTACTAAAAAAAAGACAATATATTTTATGTTTACCTGCAAGTCATGTGACCATTAACCAACATCAGAGAACAGTGAACATGCAAATGTGTTGTTAAATTGTTGAACTATTAACTTAAAATCTCAGGGTCTACTATAGGTTAATATAAGTGTTTAGCTGTCGAGAAAGTTTGGAAATCCCTGTTATAATGTGTTAAGAGCCAGCTTCAGTTTTAAAGCGACTTATTTGTGATGTTTTTCCTCAGAGAAAGATGGGAAAGCCTTCCACCCAACCTATGAGGATAAACTTCGTCTGGTAGCCCTCCACAAGCAGGTGTTGCAGGGACCTTACAACCCTGATGCTTCCCCTGAGGTGGGCTTCTTTGATGTGCTGGGAAATGACCGCAGGTAAGAGTGGTGATTTGATATTTGACCTTGATGTGACTTCTTGCTGTTAGTTACATTAGCATTTTTAATGAATATACTTTGGAATTCATTTATTAGTATGATGTTGAAAATGCAGGAGAGATTGAAAATGAATTAATTTGCTTTGAGTGCTAGTAAAGTGTTGTCCTTGAACTGTTTCTATTTGTACACAGATGTCCAAAGGGATTGAATGTGTATATATATATATATATATATATATATATATAAAATATATATAATATATATTATATATATATAGTAAATGAAAGGTTTAAATGTTAAAATATGTTTGGTTTAATATTTTCTTTAATTTAAAATGATACTGATCTTATAGATGCTATAAAGTTGCTGTAGTTTGTAAGCTTTATTTTTTAATATCAATTTTTCAGAAGAGAATGGGCATCTTTGGGCAACATGGAGAAGGACGAGGCCATGCTTGAGTTTGTAAAGCTGTTGAATAAATGTTGCAATTTATTTGCACCTTTCGTCGCCTCACACAAGATTGAAAAGGAGGAGCAAGAGAGAAAGAGGTCAGACTTGCAGATAAAGACAATTGATTTTCTTTCTTTATCAATTTCATCTTTTTGCTGTCACACACTTTTAATTTAGACTTATTTGCTGTTTTACCCTCTATTCAGGTGGGTCTCTTGAGATATAGACTTCTCTCAGAGAGATCCACTGTGTCAACAAAAAGAAATTGGGCTTCAGTAAAAAATTAATCAACCTCACATTGTGTATGTTGTCTTTTTTTATTTTTATTTTTGCTGAGAAGGCGGGAAGAAGAGGAGCGGCGGCGCAGAGAGGAAGAAGAGCGTGAGCGACTGCGGCAAGAGGAGGAGAGACGCAGGCGTGAGGAAGAGGAGAGGCTGAGGAGAGAAGAAGAGGAAAGAAGACAAGTTGAGGAGGAACGACTCCGTGTAGAGCAGCAGAAGTGAGTAACACCAGTTGAATTATTCCAAAACTGAACTAAAATGCCATCGTTTGAAAACTTCTGTTGAGAGACTTAAGGCTGGAATACACTACATGACCTTTGCCCAGATCCCCGATTCGCAGTTCTGGAGGAATTGCCGAAAGTCAGAGCCAGTCAGCAGATTTGATTTGGTAGATTTTGCAGAAACTTGATTAGTTTACATTGACCAGAGACTCCATGTTTTAGCTTCAGACTATGATTCCATTCAGTCTGAGAATATCAAATATGTTTTGATATTTTGAGCTGATTTTGGAATATTGTTTTCATTTCTCATGCGTCTCCTAGCAGTAAGGTGCGAGTTTCTGCATGAGTTTGTTGTGTTTGGGATGACTTAAAAGTCTGGTAGTGTGTGATCCTCAGTCGTTCAGTGTATGATGCCCAGTTTTTCTCTGTAACCATTTACAAAGTTGGCAAGTGTATGATGCCTAGTGTTAAGTTAAAATCTGTTCACATTTTAAAACTCATGTAGTTTATTCCAGCCTTTAGAGTAGAGCCCAGTTTTGCCGTTAGTACGTCTCTTTGATACTAAATCAATACATTACTCAACAAATAAATGGTATTGGACGATCGATAACATTAAACTATGACTGTCAACACTTTCAATAATACAAAATTAATCTGCAAACTCATGACAGATGAAAAGGCAAGAAAGTATTTAGCACCACCTAGTACAATCTTTCAGCCACCTGAGGTAATGGGTCGTGATTTCAACTGACATTTAGATGATTTAAAATAAATATTTTTTTAAATAGGGTGAAGAACTTTTGTGGTACCATTTTAGTACCAGTATGCTATGCGACCCTAGTGGGGTGCCACATGCTTTATTGTGCACAATTTCTTTTCTCACGCTCTCTGGTGTGTTAGGCAGCAGATAATGGCTGCGCTCAATGCGCAGACAGCGGTGCAGTTCCAGCAGTATGCAGCGCAGCAGTACCCCGACAGTCCCGAACAGCAGCTCATCCTCATCCGGCAGCTGCAGGAGCAGCACTATCAGCAGTACATGCAGCAGCTGTATCAGGTGCAGCTCGCTCAGCAGCAGGTGAGGGCCTGTGATTCATTCTCCCAGTCCCACCCATCTACACTGCTTTTGTGATCCATGATTACATTTTGAAAATTTACTCTACCATTCAAAAGTTTGGGCTCAGTATGATTAAAAAAAAAGTAATCATTTTATTCAGCAAGGATATATTAAATTAAAATAACAGTAGTAACAATAGCAATAGTGTTACATAATAGTAAATAATTGTAGCAGTAAATAATGTTACAAAAGATTTTTGTTTCAAAGAACTTTCTATTCATCAACAATTCTTGAAAAACATGTATCATGTTTTCGACAAAAATATTAAGTAGCACAACTGTTTTCAACGTGTAATATTAAGAAATGTTTCTTGAGCCACAAATCAGCATATTGGACTGATTTCTGTAGTGTCATGTGACACTTAAGACTGGAGTAATGGCTGTTGAAAATCAGTTTTGTCACAGGAATAAAGTACATTTTAAAATATATATTCAAATGGAAAGTAGTGTTGTCAAAAGTACAGACCGCAATACCAAGTCGGTACCGACATTTTAAATATGTGACGCTTTGAGCGTTGTTGAGCGGATTCGTAAAAACCTCGGCAATTGTGTTCACGCACTCATCAGATATGTCTGTGATTGGCTACAATGATCAATGCTTCAAAAACATGTTGTAAATAGACATCAATGACACTCTTCACCGAGCGCTTAGATAGATACACACACTCCCGCTTTTAAATTCAAACACTTCCGTGTGCTTTCAAACGGTCAAGTACGTTGATCATTGTAGCCAATCACAGACATATCTGATGAGTGCGTGAACACAATTGCCAAGGTGTTTACAAATCCGCTCAAAAGCGTCACATTTTATAAATTTCTGTACCGACTTGGTATTGCAGTCGGTACTTTTGACAACACTGATGGAAAGCAGTTGTTTTAAATTGTAATATTTCACAGTATTACGGTTTTTAATGTATTTTTTTAATCAAATGAATGCAGCCTTGCTGGGCATAAGAGACTTCTTACTGACCCCAAACTTTTGAATGGTAGTGTGTATGTGCTGATGTCCCTTTTAGTATGAAAAATGGGTAACACTTTAGTAACAATTCTCACTTTTAACTAGTTGCTAATTAGCTTGCATATTGGCTGTTTATTAGTACTTATAAAGCACATATTAATGCCTTATTCTGCATGAACATATTCTACATCCCTAAATCCTACCCCATACCTAAAATTAAATGCTACAACAACTTCCTTACTAACTATTAATAAGCAGTAAATTAGTTGAGGCAAAATTCATAGTTAATAGTCAATAAGTGTTCCCCATACCAAAGTGTTACCGAAAAGTTTTCTTATCGGTTTTAAAAATTGATAAGCCTGTTTATTTTGCTGTGCACTACCATGTAATTAGTTGCATTTTATTGTTCACATTCAGAACAGACCTGCAACCCACCAGTTAAGAACGACTGGTATAAAGAACAAAATTGCAGTGGTAGCTTTTGTTTTGCAGGTGTACGGTTATCAAGGTAGACTGTTTAATGTGTTTTACACACCTGTCACTGCAAGCTAAGCTGGTTTTATTGTCATGTAATAGACTTATATAATAGTACCAATGTTTTATTGCGATGTTTTTTTTTTTCTTCAGGCTGCCTTGCAGAAACAACAGGAGGATGCTATAGTGCTGTCTACATTAGAGGCCAGTGAGGTGTCAGCGCCTTCTTCTGGAGAGGAGGCTCCCACACTGAACGGACAGGCAGAGTCCACTGCTGACAGCTTAGAGCGAGAGCCAGACCTGGAGCCTGCAGATGAGGTCACTGAGAATGGACCCACCGGTGAGTTGTTTGATCGCTTTTATTGTTTATTTATACAACTTCGTTTGAGTGTTATTAATGTCAACTTGATATCAAATTGGATTTACCTTCTTAATATGCTTATGGTGAATGATTCATTAATGATTCATCATTATAAAATCAAGTCTTGCCTAACATTTTTGTCATGCTAAATATTCATTTTTACTTGTGAATATGTCAAATTACGGAAGCAAATGAGTTTCAAATGCTGTTTAATTATGAATTATGGTTAATTATGAGGAATTTGTGAACTTGTGCCTGAAAATCACTTCGCTTTTCATGTTGTAGTATTTCATAATTTGGTGCTTTTCAATTTAAAGCAGGGCTGGGTTGATAAAATATTGATTCTTATTTTAATGAACCGATATCGATTCTTAAATATCAAGAATCAATCTGTTAGTCCATGCTATTTTCAGTTGATGCGTGAACAAAGCTTCTAAACATTATTTGCAGGGCACCTCCCACCCACTGAAATCGCAATGCTTTGTGTTTTGTTACTTCTGATATGAAACTTAGCTTTTAAATGGTCAATTTTATTATGAAATTTTAACCAAAAAAAGGAATTTATTGTTATCTTTACTGTACCAGATATATTCAAATGAATCAATATTGAATTGAATCAAGATCGAAATTGAATCGAATCACAAGCTTGTGAATTGAAATCAAATAATGAAATCTGTGTCAATACCCAGCCCTAATTTAAAATACAAATAAAACCATCCATTATTTACTACTATCCCATATTCCTGGTTCTCAGACTCTCCCCCTGTAATAGCAGCCCCCTCCATGTGGACCCGGCCACAGATAAAAGACTTTAAAGAGAAGATCCGTCAGGATGTGGACTCTGTGATCACGGTGGGCCGGGGGGAAGTGGTGACCGTCCGGGTCCCCACCCACGAGGAGGGCTCCTATCTCTTCTGGGAGTTTGCTACCGATTATTATGATATTGGCTTTGGAGTCTTCTTTGAATGGACTGACTCTACTAACGCATCAGTCAGTGTGCACGTCAGCGAGTCTAGTGACGAAGATGAGGATGAAGAAGGTGAGGAACGTATGCATGATATGTCTGTACCATATCGGTTATCGGCCGATATTTTGTTTTGCTCATTTCTTTTATTTTTACATTTAGATTACCCAAATTACCCATCTAATGCTCACACTAGGTAATTTTTTAAACACCAATAATAACACTTTTAGATGTATCTTTAGCAAATCTCAAAATGAATATCCATTATGCAGCATGCTCCAGTTACACTCTGTTTTCACATTAATTTCCAACATTTTTGTGGACAGATTATTACAGCAGTTCACGCTTTCAGGTTGTGTTATTTGGACATAGTCCTTCTTAGTGTTTGACGGTCACCATCATTCACTTTTGTTTTTTTGCCCTCTATCTTCGCTGATGAAGTCTTGCCATACTTAAAACATACAACATTTGGGTGGCCTTTTTACACATGACTTGTACTAAACACTACTGAAAACCACTTATACTGCACTGATATACAAACTAGAGAATATAAACAACAAAAAGATAAATAAAAGATAATCACAATATTTGTTTCTTCACTGTAGCCTACACAAATTATATTAAGCCCTATAAAAATGTGTGTTTGCATTTTTTTTGTACAACCCCTGTATATTTGATATTTAGGAATATTAGTTAGTAGTATGAACGCAAAATTGTATAGAATTTTAATATCGGCTTGTTGGTATCAGCCAGAATTTTAAAAGGTTAGTTTACCCAAAAATGGAGATTCTGTCATTAATTACTCACCCTCATGTTGTTCCACACCCGTAAGACCTTCGTTCATCTTCGGAACGCAAATTAAGATATTTTTGATAAAGCCTGATGGCTCAGTGAGGCCTCCATTGCCAGCAAGATAATTAACACTTTTAGACGCCCAGAAGGCTACTAAAGACATATTTAAAACAGTTCATGTGACTACAGTGGTTTAACCTTAATGTTATGAAGCGATGAGAATACTTTTTGTGTGCCAAAAAAAACTAAATAACGACTTTATTCAACAATATCTAGTGATGGGTGATTTCAAAACACTGCTTCGTGAAGTTTCGAAGCTTTACAAATCTTTTGTTTCGAATCAGTGGTTCGGCGCGTGAATCAATGCCGAAGTCATGCTCCCCAGTGGTGAACCATTGAAATTTCGAAACATTTATGATGTAACGAAGCTTTGTTTCCTGAAATCACGTGACTTGGCACTCCGAACCACTGATTCGAAACAAAAGATTTGTAAAGCTTCGAAGCTTCTTGAAACGGTGTTATTTTAAGTTATTTTGTTTTTGTTTTTTGGCACACAAAAAGTATTCTCGTCGCTTCATAACATTAAGGTTAAACCACTGTAGTCACATGAACTGTTTTAAATATGTCTAGTAGCTTTCTGGGCATCTGAAAGTGTTAATTATCTTGCTGGCAATGGAGGCCTCACTGAGCCATTGGTTTTTAATTAAAAATATCTTAATTTGTGTTCTGAAGATAAACGAAGGTCTTATAGGTGTGGAACAACATGAGGGTGAGTAAATAATGACAGAAATTTTATTTTTGAGTGAACTAACCCTTTAATGTCGGTGCATTTTTAAACTGTGGAAATCAAAAGGATACTTTTGATAAAAGGTCTAGATTGTTTGTTTTGTGATTCTGTTGTTAAAACTGTAGATTTAAGTCCTGCTGTCTTTCTCTCAGGTGAAGGGCAGTCTGAGGAAGAGAAAGCCAAGAAGGAGACTGGAAAACCACAGGTGGATGAGATAGTGCCGGTGTACCGGCGGGACTGTCATGAGGAGGTGTACGCTGGGAGTCACCAGTATCCCGGCCGTGGGATCTACTTGCTCAAGTTTGACAACTCCTACTCGCTCTGGAGGTCTAAAACCGTCTACTACAGAGTATATTACACCAGATAAGCCTGGAGTCAAGACTGTGGGACAGGAATGTGTGCGTGTATGTTAAGAGATAGCTGGAAAGAAAGATCAAAATAAGGAAATTTACGGGATGTCTACTACTGGGGGAGGGACAAAGAGATTTAAAATTGAGTGTGTGTGTGTGTTTCGATGTGTATGCAAACTTTCAGTGTGTCTGTCATGCTGTTTGAGTCCAGGAGGAACGGGCCATGTACATGGCACCTCTGTTTTGCACTCTTAAAGATATACTCTAGGATTTTGTGCTTGATATCACTGTCCTCTATACCCAGTGTGACTAATTTCAGCCTCCATCTTCTAATTTCATCCAAAGAGGTACAGGATAAATGTGTGTATCCTGATTAAAGCGGCCTACAAACGTCATGTTTAGATAATAAACAACGGAGCAAACACTAACACGCCTTTCTCTTGGAGTACTTCCTTATTTAGGTCAACACTGAGTAAATAAGACAATGGCGTGCATCTGTACTCTTGTTTCTCCCCCATCAGCACACAGGACCGAAGTGCATCGGCGAGTGCTAGATAAAACAAACGGACAGGACTTTTCTAAAGATGCAAAGGTGGATCTGGAGGCCTTTACGAATGGAGATTTTGCAGCATTTTCTAAACCGGATGGATTGTGACTAAAACATTTAATATTTATTAATCTCTGTTGTAGAGTAGGGTCATGTATGTGTCTGTAAGTCCTATAACGTTTATCTTTCCATCGTTCACTTCTCTGCTTCCACAGAGCCCCAGATTTATCGTGTTCTTTTTTTTGTTTGTTTTTTCCCACTTTATCATCAATGCGCGATTTATCAGTATTGAATTTTAATGTGGCACAGCTAGTAGTTCAGAATATTCTTGCCTTTCATTTCGGTCATTGCTTTGTTGTTTTATGCATGTAGTTACGGACAGCCATGTCAAAACTTAAACCTTAATGTATATTGATTTAAATTTCTACTTGTCACACTTATACTTGGTTCTCTATGACAGAAAATAACAAGCATCTCTCATTGTCCTTCATATTAATAATGAAGTGTTTGTATAGCTGATGAGACTTAACTATCAAAAGCAGAATTTCAGTTGCTGATTAACATTTTCTGTTATTTATTGGACTGTTTAGTGCGTTGAAGATTATTACAGTGAAGTTGCTGAGAATTTTCAGACTTTTTTTTTTTTTTTTTTTGCTTCAAAAATATCTGCTCTAGCCACTCTGGATATGTCACGGACTGTATTTTTGAGTGAAATGTGTGGCGTTCATGATCGTATGTGTAATGCAGGTCACTGCTATCCAACTGTGAGCAAACATCATCCATATATACAGATGCTGTTACACTGTGTTCACATGATCGAGTGTTAAGAGCTGTGATGATTCCGTGTTCATAGAGAACGTCATGCTAAATCTGTCCAAAGACTACATTAATGTCACATGTACAGTCGATTGGTTACAAAAGTTCTTGCGTTTATTCTTTCCATGTATTTTTCTTTTTCACTTTTTTGTAATGCTGACTTCAGGCCTTTGTATAGTGAAATGTAACATTTGGGCATGGTATTCAAAGTATGGCTTTTGGGAAAAAGACAATGAGCAATAGGGTAATAACTGATCTAAAAAAATTGTCTTCATATTTAAAACTCCAGAGATTTTCTGACCATAAAGGCACGGAGAAGTGTTTTTGTATTGGTTCTGCTAGTGTGATCTAATCTGTATGCATTCGAGGATGAGTGTCCTAAAGCGTATCTTTGATTAAACTTGTGTTCCTCTGTATGTACCGCCTGATTCTTTTCTGATGCCCATCTATTCATGTGCATGTTTTACATACTCAGACAATGTGTTGCAAAATTCCCATTCACTGATTCTTGAGAGATTGGGCAAAACATATTCTACAACTTTATCTGTTTTTTTGTTTTTTGTTTTTTTTAAATAGATTATCATTAGAATGTTTTAACAGAATGTATATTGCACTCAATATGCTGCTTTATTGTATGTATCATATCTCAACTCCAACATACAAATTTTTAATTAATTTTTTGCCGCCTCTTTATTTTTTGTTGTCTGACGGTGGTAACATTTCAATACATGGAGCTACATTTGTGGATATTTATGATTAATATTAAACATTATTTTGAATTTTGATACTGCTGGCCTATATTGACCGATACAGGCAAAAGAAAAGCAGGCATTTCATTATGTTCATTAATGAATCTGCATTTACAAACAATGAGGCTATTAAAATGGTAGTTTGGAGCAGGTAGTGACTCATCACTGTAGTTCTGTCAGCCATAGGTCATGATTTCCCTATGCAAAGGGAAGTTTCAGCAGGCTCAATGTGAACAGGAAAATGATTATCACCCCATCCAAAACTGCTGCCTCAGCTGGTTCCATTGACACAAAAAACAATAGTCCACTTCCTTAACTCTGCAGCATAACAAAAATCTGATCTGATCCTTCCTAGCGCTGTGGGCTTTTTTAAAGTGCATACTACACTTGCATCCACAAGATGGAGCTATAGTGTAGATATGAAAAATGGGCATTTCAAAACACCAACTTTTGCTCTTTTCACAAGAAAAATAGACAGGTAATTCATAGGCTATTTAGTTTATTTTTATTGACTTTTTATTTAGACTGTGATTTCATAGTTTTCAAGAACAATTGTAAATTAACTACTTGTACTATTGAACTGCTGTACTGCACTACTGTAGCCTAAATAAAATACTTGACGTGGTAAAGGAAATAAATCGTCTGTTTACATCTTAATATTCATGTATATACTTTTATAACTTTATTTTATTTATTACAAATTATTTTTAGTTCACTTTAAGTCGTTTTTAAGTCATAACAAACTTATTCTTTTCTTTAAACACTGAATGAATTATAATTTAATTCACATGAGGAGAATATATATGGAAATCTTTTCATCTCGACTTTTTTTTCTGTAAAAATCTATTGAAATGTTTATGTAATATGTATAATCATTTATGTTTAATGTACTTTGTACTTGTTTTGACACCCTTTAAAATGGTAAATAAAAAATAAATAAATATTGTGTTTAAAATATAAATACTAATAAAAAATAAGCATTAATCAGTATTAATTAAGTATTTACTTAGTTTTAGGAATTTAACCGGTTAAGGCGCATGATTATCGTCCGTGATTATGGGAGTATCCATCCCGGGTTTTCCTCGCAGCAGGCGATAAAGTCAGGTAACCACTCCTTCACAGCGCTGTGGATTCGCCGATCCAGTTCCAGTTGCTACAGGTGGTTAGGAAGCCTTTTCCTTGTTTTCCATATACTTTCTATTCACTTTTCGTCTCGACTCGCTGCTTTCAAAAAGCATGTTCCCTATTGCTCCCGAACACCAGCGGCAACGTCCCGGACTGCTTCTGCATCTTTCAAAAAGTTATGGCGGGACCTTTTATAATCAGACCTTCTTCTGGCGGCAACTTCTGGGACACAACGTTCGGATTTTAAATCGCCTCAACCCTATGTTCATCTCAAATTTAAACAGGGTTTAAAATGCCGTTCCCCGAAAGAACCGTTGAGCCTCAGCTGGTGAGCAGGTTGAGAGGGAGTGATGTCTCCGAGAAGAGCTTCATGACCCCGGACGGTCGTAGAGTTCGCAAACCTGTTTTATTTTTTTCTTTGGAAGAAGTTTGTTGTCATTCACTCACCAGCATCCTACATCAACTGTCCGATCTATCGCGTCATGCCAGTGACATTTTCCTGGGAATTGAGACTCAGGCTGTGTTGATCTCGCAAAGGACATCAAGGATTCAAGTGCGTTTGGAGAGATTACAGCTCACCGCGCGCAAGTTTGATCCCAAAACAGTTAAAATACGTAAGTTTAGAGGCTCAGTCCTTTATTTGTTGTTGGTAACGTTAAGACTTTTATGAACAAGTCAGTAACAAACATATAGCAGACCATCAGTTAATAAACATAAAACTTGATCCATTACATATACAGTTTTTAATGATTTTTTTTAAGCATTGACGCAAAGTATGTTTGCTAATGACTAGATTTATAAAAGTTATAGGCTGTTACGTGATTCTTGATTCTAAAGAACACGTGTCTAATAGTGTCATACCCAATGAATGATAAATGCACTCGAAATGAACTATGGATTGGGTCTGCAAGACAAAAGGCGAGTGTGAATGTTATGAGACAAGCACATGGCGTTGTGTTGGTGTAATGATTTGAGGTGAAGAGAATGCAGTTTTCCTTAAGGGCCAAAGTCCTGTCAAACGTGATAGATTTGCTTTAACGTACCATCTGCGCCCACCGACACCCCAACCACCTCACCTTCTTAGGGGTGCATAATATATTAGCAAGGACACATTCAATTGATCAAAGGTGACAGTAAAGACAGTAGCAACGTAACAAAAGATTTCTATTTCAAATACATGCTGTTCTTTTACATTATCAAATACATCACCAAATCAGAATAACTTCTAAAGGATCATGTGACACTGAAGACTGGAATAATAATTCAGCTTTGCCATCACAGGAATAAATGACATTGTAAAATATATTATAGAGAACAGTTATTTTAAATTCTAACAATATTTCACAATATTACTGTTTTTATTATATTTTTAAATTTTAATAATATTTCACAATATTACTGTTTTTAGTGTATTTTTAAATTTTAATAATATTTCACAATATTACTGTTTTTACTCTGTATCTGTATTTTAGCCTTGGCGAGCATATGAAACTTCTTTAAAAACATAAATCTTACCAACTCCAAACTTTTTAACACTAGTGTAAATGCATGAAGTGCAAACTTGGCCATTTTTGTATAAAACTTCAAGGGATTCTTGATTATGATTTCACTTTTTTAACTTTTGTTAGTGTGTAATGTTGCTGATTTGAGCATAAACAACATCTGCAAAGTTAAGACGCTCAAAGCTCAATGCAAAGGGAGATATTTCCTTTCCAGAAATCACTATTTAAGGACTACAGCATATGGCTGGTAGGAACTACAATGAGCTTCTTCCCGGGTTGGTGACATCACAAACCCCAAAATTTACATAAACCCTGCCCCTGGGAACACACAACAATGGGGTTGAGGTCATATCGGGCTGCTTTAGAGAAGAGGAAGAGTTGTTGTAATAGTGTTGTTACCATGCCATCATTTTACGCTGGACTGCTTCACAAACGAGGGTCAATTCAACACTTGATTTGCACGAAAGATTAACATGACGGCACATGCTAGTCGATGAGTTGAATCAACTCTACAGCAACTATATAAATTCATCCATTAACCATTCAGAAATGTCCAGTTGCATTCTATAAGTTGTAACTTCTTCCTGAGTCTCTCCGTCAGTGTAAGGCTGAACACCGATACTGACAATCGTCATTTTGGCTGTGTGAGATTCTCCAGCTTTGTTGTTGTTGAGCAACCGAAGCGTGAGCTGTTAAAGCTCCACCCTCTTCTGGAAAGCGGCCGGGAGTAGCAGCTCATTTGCATTTAAAGGGACACACACAAAAATGGTGTGTTTTTGCTCACACCCAAATAGGGGCAAATTTGACAAGCTATAATTTATGATCTGTGGGGTATTTTGAGCTGAAACTTCACAGACACATTCTGGGGACACAAGAGACTTGTGAAAAGGGGCATAACAGGTCCCCTTTAAAACGCTGACACTACCCACTCTACTTCCACTTTGCACTGCTTGTTACACACTGATACAAATGAAACAGAAAGTAAAACATGCTCTTATACTAATGTGTACTGTTAACTGGTATGTTACCATCCACTGCCTTCTAAAAGAGGGTTGTTAACTGACACTGCTAATGGCATGAGTCATCTGTGGAGGTGAATAAAGGTTCCCACAGGGAGAGCTCTTCTTTGGATGTCCTGGCCTACAGAGGATACCTAATAATGAACAATTCAACAATAGCATATCACATCAGTCAGACAGACAGACAGGATGCATGACTGACTCGCTGTGGTGCTCAGTACTGGATTTGACAAGTCTCTTGACAATTCCTAATTATTTTATGAATTGTTTGTGAATTCTTATGAATTCTTACAATCTCATTCTTACATTTTTGTACGATCTGCTCACACCCCCTTAGGGTTCGATTTAGGTTTGGGGTTAGGGGTGGACCTCATGGTGATGTTTTACCTACTAAGTCGGAAAGCATAAATTTATATGATACTGCAAACTAGTACTAACAAATTCTCATGAGATCAGATTGGAATTGATAGCAGTCACATACTGTAGTGCCATCCTCATTTTGGGTTAAAATGAGATTTTGTATTTTATTGAATATACTATAGTGTAAATATAGTTTAATAGAAATTCTGTAGTGTCATACTTCTTGCGAGTTTGAGACCGATGTTTCAGATGAGTAGCAAGTTGTGTGTGAGAATTGGAAATTGCAGATTCTCACCACACCCATGTTCAGGTTGCATGTTTTCTGTGTAAAGCTGGGTTTTTTTATCTTTAAAATATGGAATAATATGATCATACACACTCCTGGTCATCATATACACCCCTGGAATTGGAAAGAGAAAGAGGATGAGCTAATAGCGCTAGAAAGGCTTGTTTACATTCTCTGCACCTCAGTTTGTTTATAATATTTGGTTAACCAGAATTGATTTGTTTTTTGTTCTTTGTGCCTTAATGTCTTGTAGTGGTGCAACGGATCATATTCTTATGGTTTTTGAGTCACGGATTAGATAATTTTTTTTGGATCAGCAAAAATAGAATGAATGAATAAATAAATAAAATAAAATATATACTTTTTTATTTAAGATACATACTTGCAGACAGTAAAAATAAGAATACACAAATTAAAACATGGATAAAATATGGAAGCTTGTTTCCGCCATTGAATAAAAAATAAAAAAGGTAATTGTGACTTTATCTCACAATTCTGCGAAGTCTTTTTTTCCCCTCAGAATTAGACTATATAACTCACAATTGAGTTTATATTTCACACGTCTGAGAAAAGAAGTCAGAATTGTGAGATATAAGCTCACAACTGTGAGGGGGGAAAAAGTCAGAATTGCGAGATTGTCTCACAATTCTTACATTATTTCTTGCAGCAGCGAGTTTATATCCCGCAATTCTGTCTTTATAACTCGCAATTGCAACTTCATATCACGCAATTTTGAAAAAAAGTCAGAATTGTGAGATTAAAAGGTGTAATTATCTTTTATTTATTTTTTTTATTCCGTGGCAGAAACAAGCTTCCATAGATAAATTCTATAGAACAGTAACAAATAAAGTTGGGTCTAACAGTAGTACTCTGACACAGAAATGTAATAATTAATAAATATAAATGTAATTGTAATTACACTGCATGCATAGTGTTCACTGTATAAATTAAATATAGATTAATCATTGTTAAAGCTGTTGTTTGACAATGACATAGTAGTTGTTTTTAGGCTGCTGTCACTAAATGCATGGAACCAATGCACAACCGAATGCACAGAACCAATATGATGAAACGCATTCCGATTTCATTCTCAACTGTTTGCGTTCACATAACTGACTGTATACGAGAATACTTGTCGAGACGGGTAATTTGAGATAATTTTGTTTGTGTATGTGTCGCGAAACAGAGCTTGATTATGTGTTTGTGCGCCATCTGAAAGGCTCCTCTGTGTGCGTGCGTTTTGAGTGTGTGCATGCGCACAGAAAACCGTGCGCGACTGCGAATCAAGATCTCTTTTGCCTCTTCTTGCATTTGAATAGTTTGAACGCTTGAGTGTTTTAAATTGACAAGACTTAGAAACGCATGCAAATAAAAACTTTCACTATATAATGGTTAAATGCAATTAATCCATGAATCACATGCGTTCTGAACTGGTTCATACGGATCACGGATTAACTACAATCCATTGCACTCCTAATGTCTTGCTTATCCTGGTAATGGATTCTAATAGGAGGTAGTTAGACTTTAGCTCATTACTACCGTTTGTCAATGCTTAACCATACCCAGACACTATTATGTTGGGTTGGTTTGTAATTGTGGTATCAGGAATATGCTGTTGTTTTCATATAATCTAAGATGATGTAGGCCTGGAACATCTTAGTGATCCTTATATATTTAAGTAAAGCATTTGACATTTTAAATGAAGGACATTGTGTGTTTGTTTGTGTGTGTTTGTTTGTTGAAGGTTAAAAGTCACAGTATGTGTTTGTGTATAGCTTGAAGGTGTTAGGTCAAGGTTAGCCACTGTTGGCCTTGAAGGGGAAACACCTGATGATGAGTCAGGCTGGTCATCATAAGTTCCTTCATTGTTCCAGACTGCATTTTAAGTTACTTCACAAAACTTATATGATTTGTGTTTATATGATCTGCATGGAGTTAGTCATTTAGTATCAGGGCACAATGCTAAGGATTTTTGTGGTTCAACACACCATGGTTCAAATTTTTACTTGCCCTGCCACAATTGTCACTGGCCCCATCACAAAAGTAACAACTAAATAAAATGAAGTAGGCCTAGTTATTGTTTACATTGTTTTTGACCCATGTAACCTTAATAAAAAAGGTTGACAACAAAAAATATTGTTAAAGACAAGTAAACAGTCAGTAATAAAATAAGAACAAATAATCAAATTATGAGCAATGGCACAAATAAATACAAACATTCAATTGAAATAAATAGCGTTTTTCAGGTAGGTCTAATTTTCAGGTACAGAAATTGAATAAAATAATCAAATATAAATAACACTACATAGTCTTCATTGTATAAATAAAATATAGATTAATCCTTATTAAAATAACAAAAGTTATTCAGTCAAGAGCAGTGAGTGATTCTTTGTCCACAGACGGTAGCAGGTTTGTTAGGCTGCTGTCACACTATTACACGTGCGTTTTATTTCTCAACTGTGTTTACGTTCACTTAAGTCTTAAATCGATTATGTGTACTAGGATTAGGGCTAGGACAATACACAATACAATACACATCTCCCGATTCGATACTATCATGATACTTGGGTGCCGATACGATATGTATTGTGATATTTAAGAATTGCGATTTGATATTGATATGTATTGTGATTTTTGTTTGCTTTTTTAACTCTAGACCATTGGGAAAAGTTGAATGATACACTTATACATAATGGTGCAGGTCGTACCGTATATCCATTGATGTCTCTCCTTCCACCATTTTTCACTTTCTTGTGTCCACTAGTAAGAGATATGACAATGTAATACTCACCGATACAACACATATCGCCTGTATGCACTTTTAAATATAGCAAAATACAATACAGTTCTTAAAGGGACAGTCACAGGATCATTGAGCTCAAAGGCACAACGATGAAACCTCATGGATCACCCCTTGCACACTTTTCCAACCTTTTGGTTACCAGCCCAAATTGTCTTAACCACTTAACCACACCAGGACAATTCAATAATAATCTCACAATATGGTTTACAACCTTCTTTGAGTGATGTGATTCTGTTAGATTACAAACACATTGTTTTATTACTGTAACACTGGCAGTTTTCAAACACATACAAACACACATCATCTGAGCTGGATATTTTTAGCATGTGTCTGTCTCTTCTGCTCCACTCAGTCTTTTTCTAGGTCCACTGCTTGACTTTGTTTTGCATATGATGGTCTAAAAGGGTGGAGTTGATCACACAAACAATAGCGCTCCAGTTCACTATCTACAGTATATCAGTGAGTAAATGATTACACCAGTGTGCTTACAGATCAAGTGATTGCTGTGTTCTCTGATTGTGTGTGTTTAATCTACAAACCTCAGAGATCTAATTAGGACTCATTTAGCCGTAGTTGTTATCGTTCTTGTCCGATTGTTGTCAGTGTGTGTGTGTTTATAAAAACAGCAAAAGTTCATTTTCTCTGAGCATTTTTGTTAATTAAGATTATCACGGCTTAGGGTTCATAAATCTTTGTTGTTCTCATGGTCAGGGATATCTTTTTTTATTATTTTATTTTTTGTACTTCTCTTTCTTTAATTTGCTCTCTTTGTTTGGTGTTTTGTATGCATGGACTCAGAAGGGATTTCTGGGTCCAAGTCCAACCCAAATCCAAAGCCGGACCCAGGGAAAATCATCACCTTTAACCTCTGGAGCACTCGGCATGGGAAAAGAGCAGAATCATTCTTTCATTCCCTGACCACCACCAGACCTCAGCCCCTGATATATGCAACAACGGCTGGTTTTTCAGTGTATCTACAGCCTACTCACTTAAATATACAGCCTCAAATGCACATCAGCTGTTAGGCCAAACTATTCTGATTCCTATTATACTGCATTATACATTATTTTCCCATGATGCTTTAGTCTCTCTGATCTGCATGATCTTTTAAACATTTTCTCAAAGTAATGGCTGGAATAACTAGAAGTTTTACTGGCTCTATTTTTCAGCAATATTTATGTTAGGTTTGGAGCCAAATATTTTTATCATTTTTATCATGACTGTATTTTAGGGATGCGTGATATATCAGTATTGTATTGGGTATTGGGTAGAGATGCACCAATATATCATATTTATCGGACAATTTTTGATAAATTCTAAGCCATCGGCATATAGGCTATAGCATGAAAAAGTCTGATATAACAAATCGATAGTTTAATTGAGTTATATAACATCTGTTGCATAATCCAACATTTTTCTCTATGTAAAATAATTAAATTCTTGACAAAACAAAATAAAATCTGTACAAATTATAGCAGGGCTTGACAATAAGGACTGCTGAGGGCCAGCATGAACTGTCACTGTCCCGATCAGACCAGTGCTACATTGTCACGAAAGTTTATCATTTGTACGTGTTTTTAAGTCTTACCTATTTAAATATTCAAGTACAAGAAGACGTGAAAGAGAATTCAATTTTGTACTTGCGCGCTGTTAGATTTTTTTATTGTGTGCACACTATAGGGGATTAATGACTCAAATTACTCTTTTTATCATGGTTTTAGGGTCATGGTTTCCGTCCGGTTCGGTATGTGCTATGTTTAGGGAAAAAAAGGCTACTGCCAAATAAAAATAAAGATGATAAGAACAAATAGCTAATCAAACTACAAGCAACAGCAAAAATATACACAATAGAGAAAAAATACAAATAAAATAAACTGTACTTTTCAGGTTTTTCAGGTATCTAACAGTAATTTTCAAGTACAGAAATTAAATAAAGTAATCAAATGTAAAACAACATTGCATATAATCTTCACTGTATAAATTAAATAAAGATTAATCATTATTAAAGTTACAAAAGCTATAGAAGTGAGTGATTTCCTTGAGTCTTTTGGTGTTTGATTATCATTCAAAACACAGACAGCAGGAATATTAGGCTGCTGTAACTTTAAGACATAATGAACAGATCCAGTACACTGATACTGTACACATGCGTTGTCTTTCTCAACTGTTTACGTTCACTCACCTGCTATGTTGCTAGGATACTCGGCAAGATGGGCACATTTGACATCATTTTTGTGTGAATTTGTCCATTCAAGTGCAAGACTTGAAAGAGAACTCTATATTTTTGCGTGGTCTGAGATGCGGCTTTCTGTGTGCGCACTTCGGATGAGTGCACACTCAAATCTTCCCACACTGCGCGCACAAGTTCTCTTTCGCGTCGTCTTGCTCTTAAAAGTTTAAAATGGCAAGGCTTAAATGAGTTCAGTTTAAACATAGATGGCAACCTGTGCTGTTCAGGTCCCCCCCTGTGCTTGCGTGCTGTCAACACCCGGGGTGATGACGGCGCAAATGACTGCTCATATTAGAGCATACGGCACTCACATTGAACAAAGTTTAGTGGAAGCCATAATGCGTATCCACTTGAAGTTAAACATTAATAATTTAACAACTGCTAAATGCAGTCTTTAGCAATCTCAAAATGAATATCCATTTATATCCATATTCATACTGTATAATGTTGTGGTGTCTAAAATCACTTGCACCATTGAAGCAATGCTTTTAATGTTTAACTAAATAGTATTGAATTTTAATATCGGCCAGCTAATTATGGTTATAACATGAAGATAATTATATCGATATTGGAAAAAAAAATTAATATCGGTGCTACTCTATATATATTTTTTTTTTTGCTGGAGATTTAGGAAACAGAAAGCATAGTACAGTAGTCAGACAGTGAGCTTGAACCTACAAAGCCTCATGTCCATTTAAACTGTTTTAGTTGCATTTCTTCTCTTGCTCATCCCTTTGAAACAGGAAATCTACCCGTATAAGTGCTGGGATTTTAAGCCTGCAAAAACCATGAGGATTAAAGCCAGATAACATCAGGCCTGAACATGTGAAAGTATGATTTCTCTTTCTGCTTGTAAATGGGACATTTTTCCCAGTGTGATTCCCTCTCACATGTGTTTGAGTGGTCTTGGGAAAGTGCATTAGTGTTATGATAGTATTTGCAGCACTGTTGAAACATCTACATGTTTTTTTGTTTGATGCCTCTCTGACACAGCATCTTAGTGCACAACAACCATAGAGCAGATCCTTCCACATTACTTTATTGGTTAATCTCCACTCAACACTCCAAAAATGTATCTCTGTTCAGGCACAGCTAGTAAGGCATGTCCAGAGGGCAAGGTAAGGTGCAGCCAGAGCTCTCACTTTAAATGACTACCCAGAATATTAATTGTGGGAGTGAGTGACTGATTCGGTCAATCTTTTATGAAGAAGAAACTTGTGAGATGGATATGTGAATGTTTTTTTTTTTTTTTTTTGGGTTAACCATATGCAAAGATTTTGAGATCAATCTGAGGGACATTATTGATTCAAAGCATGTAATTTGTTCTGAATTATTAAGGTTCTCTCAAGGTGTTTACTGTTTTGGTGTCTGTGGAAATACTATATTTTCCCTTAGTTAGATGCAGTCACATTCACCGCTCTGGACATCTGGAGGTTAAGTAAGATGGATTAAAGACAGAAGGAAGATTTGAAATCGCACGCACATGGAGGAATGGAGCTACATGAACTGAATACTGTAAGTTGAGTAAGGCGGATGAAAGATGTGGTTATGTAACACGTTTCGATGGACTGACGGACTGTCAGTCTTTAATCTTCGATGTTCTGCCAGGTGGATGATGATCCCTGGTAGAGAGGCTAGTCAGTGGTCTACCTGTTTAAACACTAAGTGGATCCCAACAACACAACTCATGACATCTATGTACCTTTTCTAAGTACTGTCATCCAGCATCTCAGAAATGTCTTTGGTCTGTGTTCCTGTGTGAGATTGAAACACAGAATCTGTTGGACAGTTTGCTTTCTGTCTCCGCTTTTCAACGCCCTTTATTCATACAATCATTCTGCAGATGGGAGCTTTCTTGATGTCCTTGCCTTTCATATATTGGCTGGTCCATGTGTGTGTGTCCATTCAGTGTTTTGTTTTTGAGTCCTTGATGTTCCTCTTGATCTTGCTCTGTCAGATCTCACCAGCCTCTGTGACCTGATCCATCTCATCTGGCCTCGACTGACCTCATGTCCTCTTATGAAGCCTTTATTAGGCCGGTGATGTATTGTATGCCAAGTTTATGGAGTTTATTTCCCATCCTAAAGCCAGCTGGATTACTGGTGGCATTACAGTGCTATGAGGACCTTCTGCTCTTGTAGACATTGAAAAATATGTCGTTTTGTAGTTTAAGTCCTTGGTTACGGGGATTTACGGGGACTATGGGATTCCAAATGCATGATGAGGCCATGTGCTTTTTATCTCAAAACTACATTTGATTGTATCTTTGTGAATAGGACCATAGCTTCATGGCTCATACAACTTTGATTGTCCAGTTTGTGTCAGTGGCCATTCCAGATGGGTTCTGAAACTACGTGTGTTTGCTTTGTGCTTTCACCGGCCCACGTGCCCAAGTTCTGTCTGTAGGCTCAGGTTTGTTTTTCCATCAGAGAAGCCCTGGGGCAGGGCAGAGGGGCTGCTGTGTCCCATAACACGCTCATGATGATGGCGATGATAGCGATGAAAGCTGTGTTGACCTTGTTTTCAGGTCTAATCCAATCGCCATTGTGTTTTCAGAGCTATCTCACTGCATAATACAACGGATCAAACAACCCATGTGCTTGCGCACACATATGTTGCCATGTGCCCACACATTCATTAATTTGGGGGCCCAGGGATGGTAAACACATGGAAAGATCTCACTTTTGGATGTGAGACAAGTTTTTCTCCTTATAGGTCAATTGTATGATAAAGAATGATTGGACAGTTGAACGAAGTGTGATTTTACGATGTAACTCAAGTGATGAGGCATTTGGAGAGTGTAAACATGGCTTTATGAGTTGCTGGCTGTAGGTATTAAGCTCAGTCATCCTGTGACGTACTTTAGAAAAAGCAGATGGACAACTTGGAGATAAATATTGACTATTGTGCAAACAACTTCTTAACTATGGCAATCAGATTTTTAAAACAACCTGAGGAGAAATACTTAGGCGAAGTTGCATAACTATACTGATGTTTGTGGTTTTATGAACTGTGAGAATCTTTTCCCAATGAAATTATCTCATCATAGTCAATTGTAGAATTTTTGGGGATCTTTTTCCCATGCAGTGATATTAATCAATCTTAATAGTGTCCATTCACTGACAAGTCTTAAAAGATACAATGCACTAAACCAAGCATTTGTGATTAGAATGAGGGTTGAAAAGTAGGCCTGTCGCGATAGTCGACATATCTGACAATAGCGTGCACCCTTACTTTATTGAGAAAACAAGGTCAGGGAAAAACCTGTAGATGGAAAATCTCCATACAAGTGCCTTTTGTGCATTTGCAAGTGTTTTTCTACTTATTTTGCAGTTTTTGTTAGCAAAGGTTTATTATTTATTCAACATTATTATTTTTTTGACAATTCATTTCCAGTATCTAAATATTCTTAAGAGTTAAGATCATTGTCATTTGAAAGTGTGTAGGCCTACTTGCATTATTATGCTGTTATATTATTATATTATATTATGCTGGAAAGCACTTTGGTCAACTGCAGTTGTTTTAAATGTGCTATAGAAATAAAATTTGTATTGTATTATATTATGATTATATATTCAGTGGCATAAAATGGTCTTAAAATGACAATAATATCGCATATCGCAATTATTTCTGGGGCAATATATCGCACAACAAAAAGTAGTTATCATGACAGGCCTATTGAAAAGCATTTTTTTTTTTTTTTATGAATGAATGATACAGTATATCATATGAAATATATTTTTTTAATTTTTTTTTTTTTTTTAATGTTACTAATGCCCAATTCAGACTACACTATTTTAGCCTGATTTTGCCGTGATCTGCTTGACGTAGGGTGTCGTATAGATTCATAAATGACAATGGGTGTCTGTGGAAAGACTCGGCTTAGTACGGTTCGGCTCGCTTACTTTCAGTTTGCTTTTCCACTGCAGTTTAGTACCACTTCAAAGTGAGTGGGATTATAGATTGATCATTATAATTGCGCCGCCTTTACTGCCGTGGATCCGCTCCTCGTCTACCAATGAGTCTGCACCTCATCTACTGGCTACGATACAGCCATTTCTTTTTTCAAGTTGCATGCAAGGGTCGTTTAAAAAAAGTTGCGCAAACAAATGATACTGTGGTGGCTGTTAATGACTATTTAAATCTAGCGGGTTTGGTGTCTCGTGTTTCAAATTCAATGGTGCTGGTAGTGACAATTCTCTCTGACCAATCAGTGATCTGCAGTGTTTACACGTCACATTTAGTATTGGTACTACGTACCAAGGCGTCCCATGCAGTGGAAAAGCGCCAAAAAGTGAGCCGTACTGAACCATACCATGCAGTGGAAAAGTGCCAATATGGATGCCGATGCCGTGTCTGCAATGCTTCACGACAGAAAGACTAGCATGGCCAATAGATGCACAGAAGCACCTTCCTATATGCTTTCAAACATTCTGAAATGAAAGAGAGACAATGGTATCATTTCCGCTAGGTAGAATTTTACAATGGAGGAAATGTTTGTGGAGCTATGGCAACAATACTCCTGCGTTTATGGTGTTTCCTTGAGGGACTACTGTGACAGAGTGCAAAAAGGGAAATAAAACAAATGTCTCTTTGGAGGAAGTCCAAATATCCATGCAATACAGATATGTGTCCACTTTTGGGATTTTCTAATGACAAGACAGAGCAAAACATGCTGCTAGCCATTGTTTGTTTACGCTCATGGCACCTTCTGTCAGTCGATTGTCCCGCCGTCTCGATGATGGCATGATGAAGGGTCTGGTAGCATCGTGTAGTCTGACATGACCACAAGATTTTAGGAGTCAAAATCGTATAATCTTACATAGTAACTATCGTAACCGACAGAAATATTGTGTAGTCTGAACCCGGTATAACATTATAAATGAACCTCAAAGAGCATTAAAACAATAAAAAAGGCATGTCATGAGTCATGACCTCTTTAAATAAGTGATTTCTAGGCTGGAAAATTAAAGGAAATTTTGTGTATATTTAATATATATATATATATATATATATATATATATATATATATATTTAAATGCTCCTTTTTAATTTCTCTAAAATGTTTTTTTATTGTTCTTGTCTAACCACAACTGACTAGAAAGGTCATTAGAATTTACTGGTCAAAAGCTTTGGGAAGTCTGGGAACCCTGACTTTCTGCTGATCAGACACTGTCATGGTTGGTCACCGTGATTTTGCCAAGTAAGACATGTTCCTGGATCAACATATTTTGTTGAACCTGGACCAACATTCTTGTCCAAAAATTTAGTCCTAACCCTTTCCCTACCCCTAAACCTACCCATAACTTATCCCTAAAATCAGAGGTAAATAATATGTGAATAACACTGATGTAGAAGCACCTAATCCTGGTTGTAAGCCTAAAGTTGCCATAAACTGTAAGCTTGTCCCTCAAATCTGATTAATTGTTTGGAATGTTGATCCAGAAACACGTTGTACTTGGTGAAATCACTTTCACCGTCATGATCAGCCTTTTAGATTTCTGGACGTTAATCTGCTTCAAGTTACTCATTACAGGCCAAGTGTAAGACAAAGAATGAAATGTAGTTCACCCAGAAACACAGCAACCAGTTCCCAGAAAACAATAAATAATAAATAAGAAAAGCAATAAAAGCAGTGATAAATATGAATCAGTGCAACATACATAATAAAAAAAAATGTGCCTCAGTTTTATTTTATGAAACAATTGTTTTATTGCAAGTGTCAAAGACATTTGACACTTGCAGGTGGCATTTATCTTGTTCATGTGTTTATGACTAGAAACAGACTGCATATCTTGATCCTCTTCCCCTCTTGGAAACTTATTTCTTTGTCAGTTCTGCTGCTGCAGTGACAGAAGCTTTCCACATCAGTCTTAATCATGTCAGAATGAGGCCTGTTGGGCTGTTTTTGGATTAGGGTAAAAAAAACACCCTCCCTTTTGTTTGAGGTCAAAGGTGCTCTTCTCAAAGGTACAGCCCGTTTGAAAGGATTGATCATTAGCGTTCCTCCCAGACGAGAGAGCCTCTCCCATGGGCTGTTAGCTGGAGGAATAAGTTCAGGACTGGAAGTGCTTTGGTTTGGTATGGGTGGTGTTTGTGTGAGTTCAATGCTCTGTAGTGTTTCCACCTCTGTGAATGTTGTTTGGACATGAACCTCAAAGTGGCCACATGAGAAATGATGTTGGGCATGGCACGGTACACCCAGGCACCACATAAACACAAACATTACTCAGAATATGCACAAATAGTGCACTGGAGACTTGAATAACGCAGTACAGTTATATTCTGTAGAGCAGGTGTCTGCAATATTTTTGACACGAGGTGCTATCTATTTTTTTGCTAATCATAGTATCATATCAATTTTTTTATACATAACTGTTCAAAGTTGGTAAAGAGTTGTTAGAATTTTTGACATTTTCTCTCTTATGCTCACGGAGGCTGCAGTTTTTAAGCAAAAAATTGTAAAAACAATAATATTGTGAAATACTATTTAAAAAAAATAATTCCTGTGATGACAAAGCTGAATTTTCAGCAGCCATTATTCCAGTCTTCAGTGTCACATGATCCTTCAGAAATCATTCTAACATGCTGAATTGGCACTCAAGAAAGAGTCCTTATTATTATCAAAGTTTAAAACGGTTATGCTTCTTAATATTTTGTGGAAATCGTGATACTTTTTTCCCCAGAATCTTTTAAGAACAGCATTTATTTAAAACAAAGATTTTGTAACTTTATAAATGTCTTTACTGTCACTTTTGAACAATTTAATGTATCCTTGCTGAATATATGGGTAACACTTTACAATAAGGTTTATTAGTTAACTACATTAGTTAACATGAACTAAGAATGAACTGCACTTATACAGCATTAATTAATCTTTGTTAATGTTACAAGGGTACTTGTGAACTTACAAGGGTAAAAAAAAGAACTGTTTGTTTCAGTAAGTACTGTACAGTGTTTCGTTTACTCTTTACTTTAAAATTACTATGTCTATAATGGGTAATATTTTATGTATTTGAGGTCTGAGATGTGGCAAACAGTATTGCCGTCTAATCAGCCAATATTGTCTTAAATATCCTGCATAAGCACTTCGTCTTTTATAACATGAGATTTTAACCAAATGTTGATTTTAGTGAAATGTTGCAATAATATGTTAATTTTTTTCGTGAAAAATTACAGTTTTGGACATAGAGGGTAATAAAAAATAACTACAAATGAGCAGGTAAAGCAAATAACTAATTTTGAATGAGGTATTGTATTATATATGTTGGCATAATTTTGCTGGTGCCTTTTCATTGGCACATATGTCATCTAAAATGAGGATGTAGTCTATATAGAAAGCTCACTAGGGTTTGAAACCCTCTCAGTCTCCTTTTGCGTGGGTAAGTGATGCTCTTCAGCAGGTGAGCTTGGCTCGTCTCACTAAACATAAAGCTCATTGTGTCTGAACATCTGTGTGCTGAAGTTATAGCTTGTGGGCTGCTGTCGTCGCTCAGTAAAAATAAACATAGATTTTCCAGCCCCATCTGTCACTCAGTCTCTCCTTCCAACCCCTCTCTCCTTTCCTCACTCACTCCTCCAATTCCTTGTCACTTCTAAAGCTCTTCTTCCCCTCTCGCTCCTTCTCTCATGTCCCCTCTGAACTCTCTTATTAGACTTCATTTTCTCCTTCACTCTTCACATGACTTGGATTACATAGTTTGAGGGTGTGTGCGTGTTCATATGTCTGTGTGTGTGTGTGTGGCGTATAGCTGAGCCAGGGCCTCACGTCCTACTGTGACCAAGCTCTACAAAGGAAATGCCACACAGACCCCAGGATGTTTTATTCACCGTGAAATGCTCTTACAACAGTAGTGCTTTCCAACTACGCAAAGGAACCAGTTTACCAGGGAGCAGTTCAACAGTTCAAATTTATCTCTGAAATGATTTTTCCCATGTGAGAAGTAATCTCAGGAACATTTAGAGATCTGAAAATGATTTAATGTATTGAAAATGTTTACCTAAAAATGTTAACCTTAAAATTCTGTCATTTTCTCACACTCATGTCGTACCAAACCTGTATGACTTTCTTTCTTCTGCAGAACATAAAAGATAATTTTTCTTTTAGTTAACTGGATGATTCAGTCAGTTTATTTATCTCAGGAACCAGATGACTTTTATTCACGAACAAATCTTTCATACCGTTTTTGTGAAGTAAATTGAAAAGATTGTTGTTGAAAGGATCTGGCTCAAAAGAACTATTCATTCATAATGATCAATTGATTCTTTAAAATGATTCACAGGTACTATGTTCATTCAATTTTTTTTTTTTTTTTTTTAAAATTCAATTTTATTGAAAGTAGTGGCCAAAATTCACCTTTTGTGATCCATAGAAGAAAGTAAGTCATATGGGTTTTGAAAAAATGAAGGTGAGTAAATTATGACAGAATTTTTGGGTTAACTATTACTTACTTGAACAAGTTGTCTGGAAGCAAATGGAGGAAGCTTCATGCAGTGTGTAGGCTTTTTGTGGAGTGTGTGTGTGTTTGTTACAGTGTGTTAAAAGTTCTTAATTTCTCGTCTCTCTTTGAGTCCCACTGTGAAACAACACAATAGTCACAGCGGCCTACATGTATGCTCACTTTAAGAGAAGATCAGTTTCATATTTAAAACACAACACAAGGTGAACATCACCAAACAACAGGGAAAAGCGGTGTAATTTCCGTTCTATCTTCACTTTTCCACTCTCTTTCTTTTTTAAACATGCATATATACTGAATACACACACACTAGTTTTTCTCCCACAACCTGCTGACATATATGCTCACCATAACAGTCACTTTCTAACAAGAGGATGTTATTCAGGAAGAACTGGCAGTGTGGAAAAGCTTCACCACGCAGGCAATAAAATTATATTAAAACACCTTTTCACACACTCTCAGCTACAGGACCCCAGCGACACACCTCGACCCCCCTGAACAAACACGCTTTGTGTTGAAAAGTGTGCGTGTGTGATCAGATGTGTTTTAGATTTATGCCTGTTCAGCATATTTGCACTGACCATTGCTGGAGAGCTTGCACTTTTCTTCCAGACATGGTTTAGTCCTGTGGGATGAGAAAGAGCTAAAAATACAGAAGTATGTTTTCTCTGTTATACTCGCTCTCCTGTTTGTCTTTGTATGAGACTGTGTGTGTGTGTGTGTGTGTGTGTGTGTGTGTGTGTGTGTGTGTGTGTGTGTGTGTGGACGTTTTTGTGATTTATGAGGACACAAATTTGTATAATGACATGGGTATTACACTGGTATTACGACGTAAACATGAAATATTAGGACATTTCACGAGTCCTCATATTTAAAATAGCTTTTAATTAAAAATTGTTTTATTAAAAATGTAAAAATACAGAATTTTCTCTGTGATGGGTTGGTTTAGGGGAAGTGTAGGGGGATAGAATATACAGTTTGTACAGTATAAAAACCATTACGCCTATGGAATGTCCTCACTTTGATAGCAAAACAAACCTCTCTCTGTGTGTGTGTGTGTGTGTGTGTGTGTGTGTGTGTGATTGTGTGTGTTGCCTTTAGGTCAGTATGTCTGCAGCGCAGCAGCTGTGTGTGCATTGTCAAGAAGGGGACAGGAATTTGAGGATGAGATAAATATGTAATTTATTTTCAACAGCAAACAAAAATGACTTAAGCACGATAGGTGGATTATATGAGCAAAAATTTTTATTCCAATATTCCTAAAATGTATTTTTATATATATATATATATATATATATATATATATATATATATATATATATAAACACACATTACAATACACTTTTTTTTATAGAATTAATGATTAGTCTGTACTAGACTTGATGTGATTTGACCAATAGCTCAGTTCTGCAATTTGATGTAAACAGTATTCATATGTTCAGCTGCAGGGCAAATCTCAAACTGATCCATTTTCATCTGACTCCCCAAACATAGAGGGGTTTGTTTCTGTTCACACACTGACTGAAAAGATGATGTTTGATGCTGTTTGAGATAGATTACCAGACAGCAGAGGAATGCACTGATACACTCCTCAGTACTTCAGTAGACAGAACAGACCTCGTCCGTCCTCGTAAAACACTGCTTTCTCTGTAGCACAACATCTCATCCTGCAGAGAGTCGGACCTCTGACACTGGCACGATCATGGAAAATCCCTCGCAAACTCACTTCCTCTGTGGATGAGCACTGATACTTTATGAAACATAACTGGGACACAAAGTATCATGTTGCTTTCCTTTGTGGTTCGTTTTTCTGGCCTCAGGTCGCAAGATATGTGATGTGTTGGTGATAGTTGGCTGATCATATCAAGGTTTGATAACTGTCTAGCCCGCAAATTACGTGTAAGGTACATGTAATTAAAGTAATTAAACTCGGCTTCATTGTTAGCGAGATGCTGCACAGACATTATCTGTCAATAATTCATTCAAATCAATGTTATAATTCAAACAAATAAATGTAATCGTACCGCAATACTTTATCTGTGTCTGATATAAAGCATGCAAAATGCTAGATGTAACGTGTTGTAGTCTTCCAGTTAAATTCTGTGATGTAAACATCAATAACAGCTTTAACTTGCAACTGACCATGGTATTTCACGACTTATGCCTCCATGTTGTGCATTAAAATTGTGTAATGCATAACTAGTCGTAGATTATTCCTTATAGTACATACTTTATATTATATTATTTTATTTTTTAATAAAGAAAACTGTTAGCATGTTTTATGAGTTGACCGAGGTTGTCCAACTTTTTATTTGGTATCTATGAAACCATGGTTTGCAAATATGACTTTATGATTGGTATAGGAGCAGAAGTTTCACAGAGTTTTACAAGTTTTTTTGGTGTTTTGAATGGCCCTCGGGGCTCTAGGTCTCTATGTAGGCGTGTTGTGGTGCATGGGTCACATCAGCGGTCTCACATGTGTTAAAACCAGATGAAGCAGGAATAAAGCTTTTCTCTCTTTGGGGTGTGCGGGATGGTTTGAATCCTCCACAGATCTGTGTGATGGATTTATGCGTGAAGATAAAGTAGGTTTGCATTTACCAGCCATAAAATGTACTAAACATTTCTGTTCAAAGAGCCTTTTTTCACATAGGGGGACCTTGAGTATGTGTTTGTGTATTTGTCCCAGAGCACCATGTGACTTGCATCAGGATAAAACTGTAGCTCAACTCTGTCTGTTTGTACATTCTGAGTTAGTGTTACACATGGTGCAGCTGATAGTATCGCTGGGCAATATATTGCATATGTACAATATATTTTGGATGATTTTTGTAGCAATAATGTAAATGTAAGCAATATTTATAAACGGGGCGTAAAATTAACACTCGCCAAGTGCCAAATATGAGTAAAAATAGCATTGGCGAGTATATGAAACCTGTCAATTGCCAGTTAGCCTGTAACATTTTTATGAATTCTAACAATGCAATGTTGTGAGAACATGAACGTAAACAAACGTGAAATATGCTCTGGACAGTTGACAGGTCAGCGCCGCATCATCACAAGAGTTTAAGCCTTGGGAATTTAAATATTCAAGTGCAAGAAGATGCAAAAGCTGCGTCTCACAGCGTGCAAATACTGAATTGAGTTCTCTTTCATGTCTTTTTGTGCTTGAACAGACAAATTCAGAAAAAAATTATGTCAACTGCCCATCTTGGCATATATCCTAGTAAACATAGTCAGTTATGGCTTAAGTGAAAATAAACTGTAGAGAAAGATGTGTATCGGTATCAGTGTACTGGATCTGTGCATTAGGTCTTAAAGTGACAGCAGCCTAATATTTCTGCTGCTGTTTGTTTTTAATGTTAATTAATCAACAAAGGATGAAGAAAAAAGCATTCTCTGCTCTTGACTGAATAACTTTTGTAACTTTAATAAGGATTGATCTGTTTAATTTATACAGTGAAGACTATCCAGTGTTACTTTACATTTGATTACTTTATTCAGTGTCTCTACCTAAAAACTACTGTTACTTTTCTTTGATAATGTTTTAGCTGTGGTATTGAAATCGGAATAGAGAATTGATAAAATAAAATGTCTTGATTATTTAGAAACTAGACTTATACTGAGTGTTACTTCTTATATTATTATACAGAATGAATAATTAGCAATAATTGCTGTTTGGTTGAAATGATTGAAATTAAATAATTTTTCTTATAAATATAGAGATATATATTTCGAATGTCAACAAAAAATATCAAGATATTTTAGCTATATCTGTCACAGTCATCAGCACTAGCACTCCATTTCCCAGCATCCCTCCTGTTCCTCACCTGCGCACATTCATCTATCACCATGGACACCTATCATCTTCACAGCTGCACGTCATTAGTTAATCTCCCTTTCCTGTTTCAGTTCAGTTCATTATCCGATTACCGTTATAATATGTTGTGTTACTTGTACCTGTCTACCCGTTTGGTATTATTAAACTTTGTAAACACAGCCTGACAATATCATCCATCCCTGTTTGATTGCATTGTATGCATGCCTTGAATTGGGGGTGTGTTGACAGTCATTGTTATTCCACTTCCGAAAGCATTAGCTTTATTGATGAATCAAGCTCAAACCCAGTTCAAACAGCAGTATCACAGTTCAAACAGCAGTATCACTCAACGTTTAGCTTAGCATATGAATCACGGCTTAGAGAGCAGTTCATAATCTTACCACACACATAGTGTAATGTCTGTCATGTCTAGTGTATTATTAAAAAACAGTAGACTGAGGATATTTGGACACTTTACAGGAAACATTACATATGCTTTTCTTGTATCCTCCAATAATCCAGCACTTCTGCAGAACTGAGAACAGCAGTCAAGGGTGTATCATGCACCTTCCAATGAATCATGACAAATTGAATCTATATGCAAACACCACTAGGGAGTGTTTCAAACGTTGGGAAAAGGATTTGATCTCTGTTTGCTGTTGCTGCCCTGAGCAGGAGTTCAGGTTCTCTGGGTGGGGCTGTTGTTTTGCTTTGAATTGGGACTTGTCTCGTCTTTCAACTGCTTAATTGCTTTAGGATTCCTCCTGAACATGTGCATCTATGTGTGGAATTCTGCCCTTGGAACTTTTGAAAACATGTAGGCCTGTGTTGTGTGTGTGGATTCGGAAATATGTTTCATTGTTGGGGAATATATTTACCAAGGGAAACTAACTTATCAAGTTAACACATTACTCATAATGACTTTCTTCTATGAACATTGGGGTCCAAACAACATTGCAGTCCATTGATTTTCATTGTAAGTAAAAAAAACAAAAACATTTCACACATTTGTGTTCCACAGAAGAAAGAGTCATACAAGTTTGGAAATGATGACAGAATTTTTTTTTTTTTTTTTGTGAACTCTCCCTTTAATAGCACTGCAACGTTTAGGTAATTTAATGTTAGTTTCCAAAACAGTACAAAACTCTATTAGTCGATAAAATATCTTTTGAAAACCCCACCCCCATCTCCATCTCCATATCTCCTCTTCCTCCCTCTGTGTCTCTCTTCTCTCTTCATCTTTTATTCACACTTGTCTATTGAGTGGATAAACATCAAATAAACCTCACCGTAGCCATTCTGAGGCTCGCCTGTAGCCTGACCCCAGTTAGCCTGTTTCAGCCCCTCTCTCTCTCTCTCTCTCTCTCTCTCTCTCTCGTCTATAATCACAGTAGTGTCTACAGCTGGAGAGTAGGGGGATGAGTGGAGTTAATCAGCCCATGAAGGGCTGCGGTTTCTGGGGGATCATTGGTCTGCTGGGACTCCTGGTCTGGAGCTTCTGAAGTCTTTGTCCTCCTTTGACAAGGAGGTAATTTGATAACCTTTATAGTGTCCGATTTAAATGTCAGTCTGGAGAGGAAAAAGCTGTATTTCTTTCTCGCTCTTTTTTTTTCCTTCTCCTTATACATTCATATGTTTACTTTACACCTTTTACACTTTTTCTTTACATTATATATATATATATATATGTGTGTGTGTGTGTGTGTGTTATATGCTGCATTTTGTTTTATCAGAATACATGGCTACTTTTAAATGGACATCAATGGAGAAAGATGCTAAAACAAACAGATTTAAATTCTGATTTTAATGCCAATTTGACATGAAAACAAGGTTGTGAGGATAGATGTTCTGTTTAATAGGTTGTGCAGTCTTAAAGTCTAACTTTCACACTTGATGTTTTTTTGTTTTGTTTTTTCGTTCACTGGACATTTTAATGATTATCTTCACAACAACCCATTTAAATTGCTGTATTTCTATCCCTCATATGCTCATTTTCATTCATGTCAATTTACATATGACAGATTCCTTGGTCTTTATTTTAAAATGCAAATTTAAAGAAATTAAGTCTTAAATTTAAAGGGAAGGCTCACCCAAAAATAAAATTGTCATCATTTATTCACCCTCATGTCGTTCCAAACCTGTATTACTTACTTACTTCTGTGGAACACAAAAGAAGATATTTCTCAAAATATCTTCTTTTATATACCACAGAAGAAAGAAAGTCAGTCAAACAAGGTTTTAAAAAACATGGGTGTCAATGATTTTGGGGTGAACTATCCCTTTACGTCATTTAAACATGCAGATATCCTGCTTTATACAGACACCTCAACTTTGTAACATTTTTGTAGCTTTTGTGGGAGTGTATGTATGTGTGACAAAGAGGGGGAGTTTATTGTAAGCACTCACTAACAACATAACAATGTGTCTTAATTGGCCTGGGAGAGTGTGAGGAGGTTCTTTGTGCGAGTGTGTGTGGTGTTAACTAAAACAGCTGCTTTTCTCTGTACTGCAGACATAGGGCCCACCAAGGCCCATTTTCCCCCTTTAAAGTCACCATGAAATCAAAAATTGGCAATTGTTGTTTTTTTTTATTGTAATATTTCAGTGTTTATTATAAATTATTATTCCATATATTTTTAATTAATTCAAGTAAAAAAAATTTAGTGTCAGTACAACATTAAACTATATATAATATTGAATATAATGTATAATAATGGAATGGGGAAATATGTGTGTCCTGATAATGCCAAATGTCTTATGTTACCAGTAAAAAGTGGCCTACATTATTTTAAATATATCTAGTTAGTGACAAAGTGCAAAAATATCTATCTAAAATAAATCTGTGTTTCGGTGTTAGAATCATGAATATTTTTATTCTGGTGTCACCATTGTCTTGTGCATTGGGTTACCAGTACCAAGTCCAAGCCTATTAATTTCCACCCCCAATGTAATACCAAATTTAGCATTTTAATCAACAAAACAGTTTTAGTTATCCTTTTATCATATGCCTTAGAGTGTTGCAATAATATAGTATCGTGAGTTCAGTATCATTGATATGTATCGAATTGTGACATGAGGGTATCTTTACATCTTTACACTTAAACTTTATAAGTGCAGCTGCCTGTAGATGAACCCAGAAGAACTTCCCAAAGCCCTGTAAGTGGTACATTAGCACCTTCCTCTCTTCCCTTTTTCTTTCCCACCCTCCATCCATCCCCCCTCTTTCTGAAAAGCATATGGTGGCACACCCAGTCTGTCTTTCATGTGGTGCTGGAGTGGGTCCCGAGTCTCGACCCCACCACCCCTCCCACTGAAGACGCCTCTGTACAGAGACAGCGATGCAGGCATGATAGTGGTGGTGGGGACAGGTCTGAGTGAATCTGACCCAGAGTGATTCCACATGTGCCGCCCAGAGTTTTGAAACGAGGAGGATGCGGTCCCATAGACCCGCCTGGAACCCATCAGAAATGCCAGTTTTTTTTAATGCTAGCCCTGTCTGGGTAGCATTTTGTAACTGTACACGTCCCACCGAATTAGCATTAAGCACAACTGGGAGCGTGGGAGCGCTTTTTTTTTTTTTTCTCTCCATCATTTACATTTATTACTTAAAATGGCCTTTATGTAGAGATTGTATTGTTATACCAAAGTCTCTTTCAAATAAAGTGAGTTCATATTGGTGGCCTGGTGGCTATTTTGGACAAGACCACCTATTTACAACACCTATTTACTTGAATGGGAAAATAACAAAATCTGAAAGAACTGCTGGCCAAACTCACATTTAAATAACTAAAAAATGTATTTCAAATCAGCAACTGAACATGACATAAACTGTCCCAAAAATTATGATGTTCAAATAGCATTAAAAAAGTGTGTATTTCAGAATTGTCCAGCCAGTGTGCACATGCAGTCCTAAGCGCATCTCAGGACACTGTTTCAGTGGGAACAGGAAGCTGCAGTGACATGATGACTTAACCAGTTGGCGACTGGCTGCTTTATTTACAAGGCGGGACTTATTCCTATACATTTTCTCCCATTCATAGCAATATTAGTGAACCATCTCGGTATATATACAGTTATATCATTTGTCCAAGACCTAGACTTTTATTCTGAAGAAATAAAAATTCATCATAAAATATGAATTATTATGTTTAACACTATGATAACCTAAACAATGTTTAAATTGTGTAAATGATTTATATATTTTTTTAATTAAGCTATGTTTTCACACCAAACAGTTTTGCTAATATTTTTGTTTTTTGAAACTTATTCACAACAGTGAAATATGAGACATTTGTTGTGTGAAAAAATAAAAGGAAATACCACTAGCAACTATGTTGTAAGATTCTTGAGTATAACTAGTTGTACATGTTACTGCACTCTGTGAAATTTAAATATTCAAAGAGCAGTACGGGTAATCAGCCAATTAGCTGTCTTTAAAACTGTCACATGGTCCTGGAGGACAGGGACCCAGCCCACGTCACTTACTCTCTGGGCTCCCATCATATTTAATGAATGCTTTTGATCTCTCACCTCTGTCCCAGAACTGGTCTTGGACTCATTTTGTATACGCACTTCCTTACTGTATTTTTTCTATAAATAGCTACTCATTCAGTGGCATTAAGGTTGTGAGGTATACAGGGAGCAATAAGCTAATTTAAGACAATTCCACTCTATATTCTCTCTGCTCAGGGTTGACCCAGTACTGATGTGGGCTGGCCATGTCAAAGCAGCATAGCGCTGGAGTTGGAGTGGGTCTATATTTACATCATTCAAGCCCACACCCTAAACTCTCCAAACGCTTGAAATTACACTCGGCTTTAAAATGTGGAGAAAGAAGATTGAATTTGGTGCTGGTTGGTTTAAATTGGGGTTAGGTTCACCCACTGTCTGCACTTCTCTGTGCCTCTTTCATTCGTCCTCCCCCCTTTTATCTTACACTGAATTCCTTTGTGCGAAAACAAGGAGCAGCAGTTGTAGGGTCAGACATGTTACTGATCCTCTTGAGATCGCACACACACACATCAGCGTCTGAAAGTCTCATGTCACCACTAATGCCAAGGCTAAATATGTAGTTTGTGTTCTCAGTAGTTCGAGGAACAGTTGTTTGGCTCCCATCTATGACATGTAAATGACACTTGACCTATAAACTGTAGTTCATTCGATCATTGTTCCCATCTCCCACTTCTTATCGTGTTGAGGCATCGGTTTAATATTTCTGAAATTATAGCAGGTGTCTGTTCTGCTTGACATTCGTTTAGAGTAAAGAATCTGTTAGGTGTGCCTGAGGGTTTTTGGGATATTGTATTATTCTAGTCATACAATAATCTCGCACACACATCGTTAAATGCCACACGTTATTTTTAATGTTTAATAAAAGGCCCATGGATGCCACAGACTGATACATATTGCACACAAATCTCCAATCTGTTTTTATGCATGTTCTGGGAGATTGCTGTACATCCACCATTATTAGAATTAGTAAGCCACCAATATTAAATTGTAAATTGTACATATATTGATATTGAAATTGTAGGTCGATAACAATAAATATTTTCATGACTGATACTATTTTAGTAATTATAAGTGAACGACATGAGTAAAGATTTGGGAATAGAAACAAGAGATTCCATGTCCAGTGGAATAACTCATGGAATATTGTTCAAATCGTGGAAAATCGGGGGACCAGATCACAAAACAGAATACAAAGCCGACAAATGGCTTAAATTGAAAGGCTCCTGGCCTACCTCTCTTATTCGACAAGAATCCAAATGTTTTCATGGTTGAGATGTAACATTTTAATTGCTAACCTATTATTTCTTTTGTAAACAAAGCTTTGTGCTTCACTTGTGTCATAATATTCACGTAAAACAGCCCTACTCACGAATTTGATTTTTATCAACTTCTTAGAGTGACTTTATTTGTTAACTATGTGTGTAACCTTTTCTCATCGTGTGTCAGTTTCCCATCAGTCTCATGGCAGAGTCATCAATAGTAAACTCATAAACAAATTATCTCACAGTGGAATCCCTTGTTGCTTTGCGGGCAGAGATGGGAAGATGTGGAGTCTTCCCATGCTGCTGTTGGCCCTAATGAGACCACAGGCACTCAGGACTATGTGAGAGTTGGTGCCATCCAGCATGTGGCAATACTTTTAGATTCCCCAAATTGTGTCTCTGCTTTAAACTTTGTTCTGCACTCAATATTAATCTATCATGCCCTGTTCTCTTGCATGACAAAGAGAAATGCAAGTATTTTTGGAGCAAGTAATTAAAATATTGACTCACAAGAGTCATGTGGTCTTGTTTGGGATAAATTAATTAAAATTAGGGGCTTTGTATATAGTAAAAAGTATTGACATTAAAGCTGTATAGAGATAAATATAAATAAGTATAAAGATCCTTGGGTACCTGGTTTCAAGTCTGGCCTGGGTCATGTCCCAATCCTGTTGCTTTTACTACGGACAATTAAAAGCAAAAAAGACAGTTAATAATAAAAAAAAGGATATTCTAAGATTTTTTTTTTCTTTTGTCACCACATTCTATTCAGACTCACAACTCAGGTAAAACATTTTTTGCTGTGATTTTTTTTTTTTTTTTTATATAAATATAAAGGAAAATCTGGAATTCTGTGAAATGATTTAAACATTACCAAAATACTGTGTTTTTCTATGGGTAGTGCAAAACAATGAAATTATCCAGACTATTTGTAGACTATAAGTAGTGGGCGATGTGTAGGACTGTTTAAAAGATGGTCATTCCAATCCTGTGAAAATATCCAGAGCTTTCCATGGAGTTCTGTGCACACAGATTTCATATGGGCCTGGTTGTGGGTTCAAGTCACTGTTCTTGCACAGGTCAGGGATTTTAATCTGTACCTACTACCTTTACTAACCCAAAATGGTTCTTCCATGGCATTGCTGCAATACCTACTTTTGTTTTTAAGAGTGTGGTCAAGTGTCTGAGCTGGTGTGACCCAGAAACCTTAATTGATGGTGCAGAACCACTCTTATATCCCTACTAATTCCTCTATCCCTCCAATTGTTAAATAGCAAGATCCAGTGTTTTTTTGAGAGCCAAGTGTCCCCATGACTCTTTCCGAAGGAGCCTCTCCAAACGACTATATTTTCTTTTGTTGGTTTGTTTGAGCCAAATTACATTATGAGCTCCATCACCCTCTTCAGCCGTTGTAGGATGTTTAAGCGTTGCTCGCCTAGCAACCGCAAGCCTCTTCAGATGGTGCGGTATCTCCCTGGCAACCTGCCTGGCAGGGGTCGTTGCGGTCAGGCTTCTGTGAACCCCCCCAACTCCTCTCCAATTGTGAGGCGGGCCCTTAGCATTGGGGTGTGTGTGCGTTTAGAGCACGTGTGCTGTGGTGTGGAAGTGTAGAGGAGGTGTGTGTGTGTGTGTGTGTGTGTATGTGTGTGTTTGGAGCAGTGGAGTGGGGGTAAGCGGGAGTGATTTTGGAGCTCAGGGAGGATAAACGGACACGGTCATGCCTGTCAAAGGGATCAGTTTTTGGGGCTACAGGAAGAGGAGAAGCCCCTACTCAGGTACTGCCAGTGAGGAAGTTTGTTATGGGTCATAACTAAAGTGAGTACTTAGACTGTGTGTGATTTGAAATATAAATAAATATAAAGAAGTATTTTTTTTTTTTTTTAAAGATAAATTAAGAAAAAGTGTAGATTGTCGTTATCCTTTTTATTTGTATTAAATTGAAAGTATCTGTCTATGTCTACATACTATTTCAGTGTTTATGTATATAGTGCACTTATATTGTTGTATATATTGCTTTTGATCTTATTTTGCCCAAACTGGGATTGTTTTTTAACATTTGCTAGGTAATTTAAAAAAAATATATATACATTTTTTTTGTCATTGTTATTATCTCTTTACAGTCATTGTAATATATTACAATATATTGCAAACTGTTATTTATGATATTATACATTTCTTCATGCTGTGGATTTATGCATCTCACTGACTCTCTTCTTTGTCCATGACTCCTCCCCTGACTCTTGATTGACAGCTGACTCCTGATAGTGCAGTTCTGTGAAATACAGATTTGGTGCTACTGTTCTCTCTGGAGGAAATAATGCAGTATAGATCACATAAAAATCACAGTCAAAAATTGGGTGTCTTATTTTTTGTGTGTGTGTTAGAGACACAGATGGAGAGAGATGTTAGTGAAGTTTGTGAAGCAGAATTGCCGGGCAGCTGAAGTGAAGTGTCTTTTGTGTGGTAAATCAACTGCAACTAGAGGTTTTACTCATCCTTAAAAACACAATACACAGGATAGATACCCCTCCTCCAACTGCATTCCCTATGTTTTCTTCACACACACAAGTGTTTGGCAGTGTTCATTATCAGGTTTGCATGTCCAGCTGTGTCTCCAAAAAAGTGTTAGATTTGCTTGAATTTATTTTCTTTTTAATTGCCACAAGATGAATTTTATTTTGTTGTATTATTTTAATTAATTATTTGTTTAAAATTTTTAATAGTTTTAATTATTTTGCCTGTGTCAAGAAAGCGATTCTGGCTTCTGACTGCTGTAATTTGTAAGGCTGCCACACAAATAAAATGTTTTAATTAGATTAATTACATGATATGCTGAATAATTTATCAGAATATTTACTGAGTAAAGCCCTTAAATGAAGATAATTAAATTAATTAAAATTTATTAATTACAATATTGTGGAGGACAAAATCAATAGAATATACATTTTTACAACTCTAACATGTATGTAGTCACAAATTAAGAGACCCTTCCTCTGACAAGATCATAAGCGGTCACAGGAGATGCATGGTAATTCAGTGATCTGTCTTTGGTGATCACTTACGATTAGATCACTGAGACGCATGGTAATAGCAGGTTAGGGTCTAAATGATTACATATTATGTACTATGTAGAGATATGGAATTTTATGAGATAATGAGCATAATAGTTGTAAATGGTTTTAAAAGGGTGCTTGCTAATTAGCTCGAGAGAACAAGATGTACATTCATATAACACAAAGAAGACTTGTGTGTAGAGTTAATTGATAAATCTTTTACCTGGCTAATGAATCTCTTTTGTCTCTCTTCTCTCCCTCAATGCTGCTGTTCCTGACTCTGTGTGTATTTCCCCCTGCTGCAGGTAAGTCTTACAGTCTATTCATTATATTGTACATCTGAACAGAGTACAAAAACTTCCATTCTTAAGACCCCATGACAAAAAAGTTGACTTTTACGACTAAGTCCATGTCTGTTAGCTTTGAGGCCATCTATAAGTGTAATTCTACACATTAACAAAATTCACTTTTAGCAGATACACATATTAAAAATGTACAGTCTTTCCTGGAACAAGAACAAAAATATTGATGACTCATGTTGCACTCACTCATTTTGTCCAGTCAGTACTTTCTAGGATGAGAAACGATTTTGGGACAATTTTATACTTCATTGGAAGTACAAAAACAAAAACTGCTCCAATCAATCCATTCCATGGTGTCTTAAAGATGGAAGTCCAAGGTCAACTTATTGTTAGAACATGCATTTTAAGCTGGTACAGGATATAAATTTGGATAAAAATATACACTATCACCTTTCCCAGTGGCATTAAAGGGATAGTTCACCCAACAATGAAAATTCTGTTATCATTTACTAACCCTTATGTTGTTCCAAACCTGTATGAATTTTTTCATCTGTTTAACACAAAAGAAGATATTTTGAAGAATATTGGTAACTGGACAGTTGACGGTAGCCATTGACTTCCATAGTAGTAGTAGTATTTTATAGTAGTAGTACTATATCATAGTAGTATTTTTTTTTTATTCTACTATGGAAGTCAATGGCTACCGTCAACTGTCTGGTTACCAACATTCTTCAAAATATCTTCTTTTGTGTTCAACAGAAGAAAGAAACTCATACAAGTTTGGAAAAACTTGAGGGTAAGTAAATTATGACAGAATTTTCATTTTTGCGTGAACTATCCCTTCAATTGGTCTATTTTAATTTATTTTCTTAGATTTTCTTATTTTCTTTATTTTACAATTCAATAAGACATAATAGTTTTAATGGCCAGGCCATGTTCACTGATGCTGGTGAAGTTTTTGTGTCAGAGCAACCACAGAGAGAAAGAGAGAGATGGAGACGGATGCCAGTGATGTAATGAGTGTGTGGCTCTACTCATTTTTATCACATGACATGATCCATGATCCACAGCTCTGTGTGAGTGTAATACAGGAAATGGGCTCTTATTCCTGGACCTCACAGGTCAGACTGTGCACAATGAGGCTTGCTCTTCGTGAGCGGTTGTTCATAAAACTGGGGCGGATGATTTACACCCTAGTGCTATACCTGGGAGCGGGGCAGAGAAGAAGGACAGGAATGTTCTAGAAACTGGCTTTGGAATGGGAGAATGTCCTCAGGGTTTGGCCAGTTGTGGGGAAAAACACTGCCAGTGATGGAACGTGGTGCACTGCATTGATGTTTATTTGTGTGAGATGAATGTCTTTGTGTGTGAGATGAGTCTTTAAAGGAGCTTGCAGTTGTCTAGTCGTCATTACTGGGGTTTAATCAGCCAATATAATTTTTAGAGAAACCCATCTGTGAGGAAATGTGAGATTGAGTGTGAAATTATCCAGGTATGAGGTCATTATGAGAAAGTGAAGCTTGTGCCCCTGTGTGTGTGTGTGTGTGTGTGTGTGTGTGTGTGTGTGTGTGTGTGAAAACCTTCAGGCTTGTTTCATTCTATCTGTGTTTCGTCTCGTGGGTTATTAACTCTCATATATTACTGTTCACATTATTATTCCTTGTTCTTGCCTGAGGAAAGAAAAAACTATCCATCTCTGTTCATAGTTTCACTCTCACTTTCCTTTCCTTCACCTTTCTCATTCCTTATTTTCAAACTGTCTATTTATTTTCTTTAATATCCAATGGGAATAAAGGATTAGAGAAAAATGGAAAACTGCAACTTTTGTCATATATATATATATATATATATATATATACCCCTGTCCTATCAGTAAGACTACCAAACCACCAATATGCATACATAATGAAATCATATGTATATCATATGGCATGATATATTATGTATACTGCCATTCAAAAGTTTGGAGTTTGTAAGATTGTTTTTAATGTTTTTCAAAGAAGTCTTATGCTCACTTTATTTCATCAAAAATACAGTAAAAACAGTAATATTGTGAAATATTATTAACATTTGAAAATTGTTTTTTTTATTTATATTATAATATATATTATATATTTATAATATATTATATATATTTTAAAGTGTAATTTATTCCTGTGATGACAAAGCTGAATTTTCAGCAGTCATTACTCCAGTCTTCAGTGTCACATGATCCTTCAGAAATCATTCTAATACCGATTTTGTTCTTCTTATTATGAATGTTGAAAACAGCTGTGCTGCTTTATAATATTTTTGAAAAAAGTGATGTATTTTTTTCAGGAAACTTCTATGAATAGAAAATTCAAAAGAACAGTGTTTATTTAAAATATAAATCTTTTGTGACATTATAAATGTTTTTACTGTCACTTTTGATCAATTTAATGCATCCTTGCTAAGTAAAAGTATTAATTATTGCTGACTCCAAATGTTTGAATGGTAGTGTATATCATATCACTAAATAATTTTAAAGTCATTTGTAAAAAAAAAAGAAAAAAAAAGTATCATGAGGTTATGATTTTCTTTGATTTTAGTTAACATTCTTTTTCTTTTATTATAAGTGACATTTATTTTAAAGTTACATAAATTTAGAAATTAGAAAAATCAAAGTGCTACAGTGAATGAGGCTTTGTGTGAGAGAGTTTAGGAACCATGCAACTTTTTCAACGGTCTCTTCACACCTGTACACAGATAAGAACATGTCTGCCTGAAGCTATCTGTGTTTGAATGTCTAAAAGGGATATATCATGGAAAACAGGATTCCATTGCTATAGGGAGGCACTTACCAGGAATGTTGTCCTGGGCCCCGGAGAGAGAGGAGGCACATAAAAATCGTGTCCCATAAAAAATGTGTTAACCTATAATTTACATATGGCCTTAAAGATACAGTAGAAAACCCATATAGCCTGTTTAATTCTTAGAGTCACAAAAGTGTGGGAAATAAAAGCTAAATTGTTTAGCTAATTTTTGTGTGTGTGTGTGTGTGTGTGTGTGTGTGTGTTTCTTTGGAAGAAGGTTTGATTAACATTTTTTATGTGGTGTTTCAGTAGGTATGACCTATTTAATTCCTTTGTGATTCTGCTACTTCTGTCAAAACTCCTGTTTCCTTGTTTTGGGTGACTCTGTCTCTCTGTGTATCTTATCAGTCTGTGAGAGGAGATATGCTGAATGACCAGAAAACATTCCACTACACATACTCCGTAGAGTTTGCCTTTTTATTCTCATCATCTTGCTTTGCACTGCATCTTGCTCCCTGATGTTCCCTGTTTGTTTTGACAAATTAATTTGAATAATTAAGTAATTCAAAATGATTGTATGCATATGCATATGCATATTGCATGAGGGTGAATATCATCTTCTTTTGATCAAGCCCCCTTGCCTACAGCTATTGTCTTGTATTGTGATATAAATCTGTTCTGAGAAGTGAGATCATGTGGCCTTTACTGATTTCAGCTAGATATGGCACTTTCCACAAATACGGTATTTGTTTTAAAACAAATCTCATGATTTTGCCATGAGAACCATTTCTTAACATTGTGACCCTAGTAATATATCATTTGGACTCTTTCTATAGCATATCAGAAAGACAAGTAAATAATCTCATTCCATTTTGTCAAACTTTTCTATAGCATATCAGAAAGACAAGTAAATAATCTCATTCCATTTTGTCAAACTTTTACAAAAACTATGTTAAATAAATTTTTTTTTACATTTTTTACATTCATGGGAAATATAAGTTTATCAATATTTACAAAAAATATTTGGTCTCAAACTAGAAATGTAAATTTAGACTACACTTGCAGCCTTTTGCTATCCATTTTTTTTTTTTGGTTGTTAATATTAAATGTTTATTTATAGTTGAATGGTATAAAGTAAAGAAATCAGAAAAAGCCCTAAAATTTGGTAACAGGTTTGTAAGAATGGCAAATATCATTAAAAATTAATGCAAATAAATAAATAAAACTGCATATTTAGTTAGGATCTCATTAAAGTTGAGAACTTAAACGTTTAAGGCAACCAGCTGCAGCAGATTTTTGAGTTTTCTCAACTTGTTGTTATATAAAAAGTCCAATTTACAACAAGTTGAGAAAACTCAAAAATCTCCTGCAGCTGGTTGCCTTTTTTTTTTTTTTTTAAAAAGGTTTCAGATCCTACTTTATGTCCTATTGTGGAAACTGCCATACACATTCTTCTCTTCTTCAGTAAAACAAAGAGACCGTATTAAGGTGAGAGTGTCTGTGAAGGAAGGACATGGGAAAAAAAGCATGGAAAATAATTCACGCTTATTGTACAATGAAAACCCAGAGAGAATAGATCATGTAGAACTGATAATGTTCACCCCCTACATGGTTTGATGCAAACAGACATGCATTAACAGCTTCATGCATTTTTTGTTTTTTAAAATAGGTATCACCAGAAGTTTATAGCCCATTTTTGAAGCAATAATAAAGTGTAAATTGGTCTGTCATGAGGTCTTTTATGAATGGCCAGAGTCTGACATGGGTCATTCTCACATAAGGGTCGAGGCCGCATCCCTCATTAAAATCTCAGTGGCCCTCTGTCACTCACGTTCCTCTGTCGTCTTAATCGGCGTGCGTCGGTTGTGTCTGACAGCTGGATGTGTCTGTGCTTGTATGAGTTTTGCATGCTTCCCGCTGCAGAGGGCAGAGCGCCAGCCCTGTGTCGGCCGCCCTATTGTCACGGTAACAGACGGCTCTCCGCCATGCGTCTGCCTGATCAGCATAACACAGGCTGACTTTCTCTCTGCCTCTCTCTTGACCCCTCTTTCTCTCACCTCCTCTTAAATCAGACAGTAATGGGCCCACGGAGAGCGTGAGCGTATGGTTTGCTGACAAAGGAAGGTGGAAGAGAGTTGTAAAGATCTCCTGCACTTCAACTTGGTTTATTTAAACAGAAAGGAGACAGCTGTAGATTAGCTGGAGGCCATGGTCCCTCACACTTCAGCGGCTCTTACTCACACTCTATGCTTTTCTTTTCCTCTCTCCTTCAGTTAGATTAATGACATCAGTTTCAGTCTCAGTGCTGAAGAAATGAGCTTCTTGGGTCACCAGACTTTTTTGTTATTCTCTTTGTATTTCATTTGACTTAAATTTGTATCATTTTAAGTAAGAATGCCTTCACATTTCTTAACTCTAAATCAGCTATTTTGATTTCAAAGAAACATGTTTCTTTTTATTTTCCCATTTCAAGTTCAAAGTTGATGTAATATGCCATATATTAGCATTTTTTAAAATTAAATTAAATATAATTATTTTAAAGACTATTTTAAAAAGTAATAATGCCTTCACATATCTTACTACTAAATCAGCTACTTTAAGTCCATCATTTAAATCCATGGAATTAGACACGCCCCCTCTTTCTGAAGCCCCGCCTTCAAAGAGTCATTGAAATAGTTGAAATCTGAGATTGAGGAGGTGAATAGTCGTACTTCCTCTCAGTCTTGTCACAGTTGTCAACAGCAAAATTGTTTTTGCACAACAAACTTTTATCTGACATCGCCATTAAAGTACCACACTTCCTGCTTCTCATATATTAGTTTCTCTGTGAATGCACTAAATGAGGCGGAAAGTGCCCTGAAGATAATTTAACAGATTTTTTTTCACATGATACACTATTGTTCAAAGTAAGAAATGTATACTCTTTATTCAGCAAAAGAGATTTATGTTACCAAAAAAAAAAATCCATTTCAAATAAATGCTGTGCTTTCTATTCATCACAGAATCCTAAAAAAAGAATATTTCCACAGAAATATGTTTTTCAACTGAAAATAAGAAGTGTCCACAAATCATATTGGAATGATTTATATTAGAAAGATCATGTGACACTGAACACTGGAGTAATGGCTGCTAAAAAAAACAGCTTTGCTGTTGGTTTACAAATTACATTTTAAAATATATTAAAATAGAATTTTTTAGAAGTTGTAATAATACCTCACAATATTGTTGTTTTACTGTAAATTTGTTAAAATAATAGTAGCCTTGGTGAGCATAAGTTTTTGACTTCTTTCAAAAACACTTACTCTTACTATTTAATATATCTGAATCAACCTGACTAGTTTATGCCAACAAAAGTCCTTTTTATCAGTCAGGTCAAGTAGAACAGTGCTTGAGGATATTTTCTTTTCTTGCTGCTAACCGACTCAAACTTAAGTCTTAAGGGTTTTTCAAAGATTTAATGCCACTAAAGGAGCGTTTAACAGTAGGTAACAGAGCGAATCTGGCACTTCCCACAAGTCATCGTGTTTTCAGGCTCCACACTGCTGATTCTCCTCTCCAGAGAACCGTTGAGGTTTGTGGCGGGTTGCCAGGTTGGCTGTCAACAGATCAATGGGACGTGTGGAGCCCTCGCCAGTTTAATTCTCCTCCTGATTGTGAATGTTTTCTGAGAGGCTCCCCAGGGACGCCAGGTCTCTTAGTATGCTAATCCAACAGCATTAGATAAGCCCGGCTTTCACTTTTTTTTTTAGCCGTCACACAAACATTAAGACAAATGAGAGATTTTGTGGTTGACTAAAAGAAATTGGAAAAGTCCTCACTCATGAAAAAGATTTTGCCTGCTTATACAACACAGTATTCTTTATCCAGGGACTGGAAATCTCAATTATTCAAAAAAAGAAAACCAAGAAGAAACAGTTTTTTTTTTTTTTTTTTTAATTTTTCAAGTAATTATTATTATATATGATATACATTTTGAATATATATTTATATAATATACCATATAATTGCATTTTTAATTATTATTTTAAAGTCTGTTTTAAAGAGCGCACATATTTCAATAAAAACACTTAGGCCTTGATATATTTGTTAGCTTCTATGTTAAGATCCAATAGACTTACTGTTGAAAATAAAGACTTTTTTAAATAAGCAACTTTCTGTTTAAGTGTCAAATATATTTGGCAACTATTTTTTTTTTTTATAATTATTTTTATTATAAAATTCACATCTGTTATTTGGTAAATTAACATGTAATCAGAGAATCAGACCTGTTCTTGTTAATTTAATGTTGGACTGAATTGGAATAAGGTTGTATTTGGTCAGTTTAGATCATTTTTCATTACTGTCGGTGTTTGTGGAGCAGATCTGCTGTCCTGTTCTCATTCCAGTCCTGTGAGCTCACTGCGATGATATTGCACTCTTCAGAGTAAAAAAATGTCCAGGGCGGTTCCAGCTACACAAACACCTAAACACACACCCACATATTCATACATGATTTTGAACACTATCATTTGCATGTATGGCTGCATTCCCATACAACAAGACACGAGTGAAATTTACCATATTTTTGTTAGCATGAGAGAAAGACGGAGAGTGAGACTAATCACTAATGTGTGATGACTGGTCTTCTGGCATTTTTGATGCTTAAATTAAAAAAAAATGGAGTTGTGGTTGAATCAATAATATGGTATATAATACAGTATGTTCAATCTAAATTGCTTAATGAAAGAAAAAAATTAAAAGTAATAGTATTTCTTGTCTTCCAACACTTTAGAAAGTGTATAATGTTTATTTGTCACTATATCGAGTGATTTCTACTTGAACCAACCCATTAAAATGACTTTAGCTGGTATAATGAAGTCAAATTGATTCACTCATATTAGATAATATTCATGACTTGCATAAAACCAGTTAAAGGGATAGTTGAAAAATGAAAATTATCCCATGATTTACTCACCCTCAAGCCATCCTAGGTGTATATGACTATCTTTCAGACAAACACAATCAGAGATATATTTAAAAATATCCTCCAATGTTTATAATGGTTGTGAATGGGGGCCACGTTTTAAAGTAAAAAATAATGCATCCATCCATTAAAAAAATTAAACCCTATGACTCCAGTGGGTTAATTAAGGCCTTCTGAAGCGAAGCGATGCATTTTTGTAAAGAAAAATATTTTGCTCTCTCCTCTGTGCCTCCGCGTTCATCATTACGTTGTGCGTCAGGTCAAAGGCTGCTCTTCCGCCGCAAAACGACTTGTGCATTCTGCGTACGGTCATCCGCCGGAAGCTAGTTATTTGAATTTATAAAGTTTTAAATATGGATATTTTTCTTACAAAAACGCATCGCTTCACTTCAGAAGGCCTTAATTAACCCACTGGAGTCATAGGGTTTACTTTTTTTTTAATGAATGGATGCATTATTTTTTACATCAAAACGCAGATGGCTTGAGGGTGAGTAAATCATGGGATAATTTTCATTTTTGGGTGAACTATCCCTTTCATTTAGATTTTACAGATGTTACATTTTTGCAGTGATTATTTAACATGAGCTATACTTGTGCCATTCGTTATGAATTGAACAAAACATTCACTGTCCGAAACCTGGTGGCTTCTCATATTAAAACTTGTTTAACAGCATGCTTTTAAAAACTCGCACAAAGCATGCAAACATGGCAACAATAGTTACCACACACTTCCATTTAAAACACACCTACACACACACACATGCCAGCTGTCACTGTGACTAAAATCGTGGCTTAGGGTGGAGCAGATGAATCCTGCTAATGAGTAATATCTCCAGCTATACTGTGTACTGTAATACATTAGTGACGTATAAGCAGTTGCTGGGAACTGAAGGGAAAAAAGCATACAGGCTTGCACTCAAAGGCCCTATGTTGTAAGACCTTTGAAGCTGATATCTTGAACGGTATTTAGGGTTTCTTTGACCTTTATAGGCATAACATGCTCAGAATATGTGGAGGATCACATACAACCACTCTCACAGTAGCCTACAGCTTCCTCTTTTTCCAGGATGGCAAGATAGGAGGAACAAGGAGCTGAGCAGCCCTTCTGGCCTTACGACACTTCTCTTTTTCCTTTCCTTCCTGTCATTCTCTCCCTCCCTTTAGCAGTCAATCCCACCAGTGACAAACGTAAGCAAAACCACTATGTTGTGACATGACACACACTTACAGGAAGGGGAAAGGGTTGCCGACAGGATGGCCTGAAGCACAGATGGAATCTAGACATCACCCCCACGTCACATCACTCCATCAGACATGCACACAAACAAACGTTTACATCTAGGTCAGGACATGCCATAGACGTACATTGTTTTGACAATAAAAAAGTACTATATACTGACCCAGTCCCTAACTTTACCTTTTTTGTTCATTTAATGAATTAATAAATAAACACTTGTCCACAGAAATTAACTACATTTGACAAAACCTCTCTTTTTCACTTAAATTTAAAAAAAAAAATGAAGGATTTTTTGAAAGACAATAATACTTTATTCAGCATATGGATTGAATTGATCAAATGTGACAGTAAAGACTTTTACACTGTTACCAAAAAAGAAATTTCAAATAAATGCTGTTTTTTTTTTTTGTTTTTTTTGTTTGTTTGTTTGTTTTTACTTTTTGTTCGTCAAAGAATCCTGAAAAAAAAAAAAAAAAATCCACCTATTTTTATGTGCACTTTGGGATATCGCATTAAAAAACGCTGGATGGAAACGCCAAGATGCGCATAAAATTTTAAAAATGAGCATAAAAAATGTATGCACTCAATTGAGGCTGATCAATTTATTAATCTGATAAGAAGACACATAAACTACAATGGAAACACATTTACCAAATAAACCCCTTTGTACGCACAACAAAAAAATCATGTGACTGCCTCAACAGTGGATGTGATTGGATAACTGGACTAACCTGTGGATCAAATGATTTGGAATAATGACCTCCCAGAAGAGATTGCGTTCCCAAACACCAGGCATCCAAATGCAAGATAACATGACAGCGTTTATTGCGTTTCGTCTGCATGCTTTGAGTCATTTATGATATAGGAAAAAAGAGCCACAGAGCCCCGATTGCAGCAACTTCCATTTTTATTACAGATATTTTTTCCAATATCCCAGGAAGTGACGATTTTGTTCTCTTGAACACGAGATGGAAACGCTGCTTTATTCACACGTCTTATGTGATATTTCAGTTTTGCGCATAAATTACATTTGCAACTTTGAATGGAAACATAGCTATTGATAATAATATGAACTGTTTCTTGGGCACCGAATCAGCATATTGATTTCTGAAGGATCATGTGACACTGAAGACTGGAGTATTGATGCTAAAAATTCAGCTTTGCCATCACAGGAATAAATTACATTTTAAAATATGTTGGAAGAGATTTTTGTTCAAATAAATGAAGCCTTGGTGAACATAAGAGACTTCTTTCATAAACATTAGAAACTCTTGCTGACCCCAAACTTGAGGTTTTGCTAATTTCTGTGGAGAAAATTTATTTTGTCCCCAAAGTATATACACATGCCACATAAGTGTCTAAAACTCTCCCATCATACTCTCTCAACTTGTGTCTTTTTCCTGTAGCTTTAAATTTCAAAATTTGCTCAAAAATGTCATTTTTTTGCATTGTGTCCCTTCAGTTGAGAAACACCCATTTATACTATGTACCAACATCTTTATTTGTCAGTTTCACTTCCTGACTGTGCTTTAGCTAGCATGCCGCCTAGGTTGTTTCATTGTGAGCCAATGTGAGTGTGTGTACACAAGGTCTGTATTGTGTTTGTCTGCGTGCATTAGTCATTAGGGAGTTTAAGCTCCCTGATAAAGGCTCTCGTATTTTAGAGCTGACTCTATCATGCCATCTGACTGGTTTTAGATGGCTTTTGTTTCTATTCACTGAAACGTCAACATCCAGGGGTCATCATTGAGGGATGAGGGGTCAACACCTGCCTTGCTTTGAGCTTTAACATGTTTGGGCTGCTTGTAATAGGTTTTATTGGAATTCTTTTGGAAAGAACTCATTGGCATTTTCAGTTTGATTTATGTTAAATTAAATGGCCAAGTAAATTTCTAAGATAATTATTAACTAACAGTTATCAATAACATTTATGTTAAAGTTAGATGCCTTTGTTAATGCACATGAAAAACGTTACATGGAATGGCATGTGATAATGCATATTTTCTCCCATCGGCAGCTGGCAGATCCTTTTATGCTTAATTTAGTCTGTAGTTTAGAGGAAAGAGCTGTGTCCTTTTGGCCCCAGTCTACATATTAAAGGCAGCATTTGAAACGTTGCACCGCCTCCTAGTGGTCAATATCCAAAAATACAGGATCCAGAGTGTCATTACTATATGGACATATTTAAATTATTGGTAAGACTTTACAATAAGGTGCAATTATGAATGCATTACATAACAATGAGCAATAAGTTCATGTTTGCTCAAGTCCATGAAATAATATTAACAGATACAACTTTTGTATTAGTAAATGTTATATTGTTCTTCAAGAATCTTTTTGATGATGGACAAGAACTATTTTATCCCCATTGTGGGAGGAGTGGAAAGCCTCCAAGTGGAATATGGACAAGACTCATTTGCGTGGCACAACGTTATCTATGTTTTTTATCCAATAAAGTTGGAGTTCTTTAAGAGTGAGTGTTGCACCTTTTTCCAGTTCACATGTATTAGTAAATGTTGAAATGAACATTAATAAATGCTTTAGAAGTATTTTTCATTGTTAGTTCTTAACTAATACAGTTAAATCTTTGCAAGTTTGAATCCCACAAGAGATATCAATGAATCATGATCTCAGTAAAGTGGCAATAAAAAAGATACTATTCTATTTGTTTGTTTTGTTATAACCTGGTATAAGAAAGCAGAGACATGGTGCTTGTCCTCAGCAGACACTGAGCTCTGTTTCCAGGAAACTTCCTCCTGTGGGCCCTGTGCTTGTTTGACACCTTCTCAGGAGAGATACAGCTCTCATCCCAGTGATGATACTTAGTTCCTCCCAGTTATGAACTAGCTGAAAGAGTTTTTGGGCCGAGGAGAGAGAATTCTGTCAACTGACTTAAAAGGATAGTTCACTCAAAAGAAGATATTTTGATATTTCTTTTATTAATGCAATGTAATTCAGTGGTCACCAAAACTATTTGGTTACCACCATTCCTAAAATATATATTTTATGTACTTTAGAAGAAAGAAAGTCACATTGCCAAAGAAATACATTTTTGGGATGACATGAGGGTGAGTAAATGATCACAGATTTTTATTTTTGGATGAACTATCCCTTTAATGACAAAAACATTTGTCTAAATATACCACTGGTTTCCACATTGACCAGATTCGAGTGACTCAGAAACAATAAAAACAAGCTTTTTTGGGTGTTTTATGGCTTTTGGTTTCACGACACACACGCACACAGTCACAGACACATCCTGTGGAGTACCTGCATGCCAGCTACTGTTATTGTGGGCACTCTGTAAACCCATTTTCCTCATGGACAAAATGGCATGTTAGTCTGAGAAGAGACCTTAATAGTTGCTCTACGCTATGAATTATAACATTGGGAATAAAGTTTATTGAAAACTGACAGACCACACTTGTGTGGCATATACAGGCTACACTACCATTCCAAAATTTGGGGTTGGTAAGATTTTTAAATTTTTTTGAAAGAAGTCTCTTATGCTCACCAAGGCTGCATTTAGTTGATCAAAAATACAGTAAAAACAGGAATAATATGAATTATTATTACAATTTAAAATAACTGTAATCATTCTAATGATTTGATGTTCAAAAGACATTTCTTATTATCAATGTTAAATAAAGTTGTACTGCTTAATATTTTTGTGGAAAGCATGGTTCATTTTTTTCAGGATTCAAAATAAAAATCTTTTGTAACGTTATAAATGTCTTTACAGCATTCTTGCTAAAGAAAAGTATTTTTTTTTATTATTATTTTTTTTTAATCTTACGGACCTCCAACTTTTGAACAGTATTGTATATTGACAACATCAATAAGTGCTCAAAAAATATTTGAAGCATCAGATACATAATTGACTTATATTTTGTTTTGTTATTTATAATGGACTTAAATGCGCAGGCTGTGCTTATGATTGACACAATATGCTGCAATGTCTCATGGGTCATCAGAATTATTTCATGCTGAAACAGTTTGCTATTTAGTACAGAAAAGTCAGAAATATGGACACACTCAACTGAATTTATGGTTCTATGGTCTTTTGATATGCTTAAATGCTTGAAACTAGCATTGTAGACAAATATATATGTGAAAACCTCTTACATTTGTTTTATAAATGATTATTTTACTTTCACGGTATTCTGAAATGTTTGAATGGGCGTGCATGACATTAGAATATGCTGTTAGATTACAATTGAGTGTATTGTTTACTGATATTGACCAAGGGGGCTTTATTGATCATAAATAAAGAGTACTGATCACATTACCCAGAGAAGAGATTTTGATGCGTGCAAAGACAGAGCATGTTTACGGTGAAGATGATAGATCAGAATTCCTCTGTTCATTCCTGTGCGGCATACCAGAGAGAGGAATGTGTTGAGGAGGCCACTATGGGTCAACAAGTATTTGCGGGACCTTGTTCTGGAGGTGATGGCCAGCCTCTCAGGTTCATGGAAGCCAAAGGTCAGAGGTCACCCAGAGGGTTCTGTTAGTTATGGGTCAACTCATGATCTCTCTGTGAATAGGAACAGAGAAAGAAGTGATGAGAGCACTGATAGCTCCACTTATCTTTAATGGCTTCTTCCTGTTCTATCCTTCTCTGCCTGCTTTATAAATTCATCTTTCTTTCCAGCATAAGCCACATTGAATTAAACAAATATTTTGCAATATTCTCCCACATAAGCTTACTGAATAGCAAATACACCCACAAATACACACACGTTCACAGATTTTATATAGTTGTACAGACACTCTTCATACTCACAGGACAAATAAACCCAACTCATATAAATGTGGGGACAGAGCACAATAAAATCCTTCCCTTGGAATCTTGGTAAGCCTTTAAAAGCTTAATTAAAACAGTTCCCAAGTGCTTTGCCAATTTGGAAACCCCTTTGTTTAGTAAACAAAGATCTCCAAGCGAAATGTAGTGGAAAACTGTTGTTGTCTGGTAACTGAATGAATGTAAATGTGAGACACTTTTAGATACATTTAATGGAGTGATCTGTAGTCTTAATTTTTTGACAATAAAAAACTGTGGTGGCAAGTCCATATTGTTGAATTAGTGAGTGCTAGCCAAGCCAAACAGGTAAAGGTTTTTGCGAATGTGAAACCTTTACCTGCTTTTAAAGATAATGTCAGAGCATGTGAAGGTGTTGAACCGGTGGAGAAAAATATACCCCTTCCCCCTGTTTTTGGGTTAATGATCATGTGCACAAATTCATGACATGTCTTCCTTCAGAACTCTGCTCAGGTTTCCTCTCTGACCTGCCGTGTCAACAGCAGTTTGCCACAAGCGTGTCAGAGGTTCACTATGTTCCTGCAACAAGCAAAACATGCGTAGCATCAGTCTCATTTTAACTCCAAAGCAGAAGCCTGTTGCTGATTGGATTTTGTAACGGACAATTAGGCCAGAAACATACTCAATATGTATATGCCGACATGCATTCTTGCTTTATAGTGGCAGTAAAAGCGTTGTACTTAAGGGGGCGATAGAGCTACCTTCATATGTTATTAACTTGGATGTTTTATGTACACCGACATCCAAAAGTTTAAAGTCAGTAATGTGTGTGTATATATATATATATATATATATATATATATAAGAAATTCATATTTTTTCAGCAATAAATTGATAAAAAAATGACAGTAAAGACTTTTATGTTTTTTTATAATGCCAAAGAATCCTGAGAAAATAAAATATCACAAAATATTAAACAGCACAACTGTTTCAACATTGATAATAATAATAAGAAATGTTTGTTGTGCACCAAATCATCATATTTGATTTCTGAAAGTTCAGCTTTGCCATCACAGGAATAAATGACATTGTAAAATATATTAAAATAGTTAAAAATATATTAAAATTGTTTTAAAATTATTTTAAATTGTAATAATATTTCACAGTATTATTTTTACTTTATTTTTGATCAAATAAATGCAGCTTTGGTGAGCTAAGAGACTTCTTTCAAAAACATTCTTACTGATTCCAAACTTTTGAGGTTTCACTCATTTCTGTGGACAAATTTGTGTCAGTAGTTTACCTGAAAGTGAACATCAAATTGTGAAATTGGCTTTGCTTAACTATAAGCGTTTACGTTCACATACATGCATAGTGTGCTTTGGATATAATACCTAAACTAACTAAATAAATTAGTTTGAAGCATTTGACCTCTTGGAATGATGCTATCTGATCGGATCACTGCTTTATTTTTGTAGTAAATAACAGAATTAGCTAGTTTTGGTAAATGCAGAAGCTCTTGGTCAGACTATGTGTCTTTATTCTTGATTCATTGTATGTTTTATCTCAGCAGTTGGGCGCTTGGCCCTGGTGAATTATTAACGGCGTGGAGCGCTGTTGATTGCAGTGCTGAGGATAAAGGTTGGATCATCTAGCTGTGTGTTTTATGAGAGCAGAGGTGTGTGTTATTACATCTGGCTGTGTGGATGTATGGAGGTTTTCTAGAACAATTGGACCAGTGTGTCGCAGGCTGCTGCGGGGGTGAAAGTTTAATCATTAATTACACACACTGTATATTTACGGCCTGAATTTGTTTGCTATTCCCAATGTGAAAGTCAAACAACCTGATTGATCTTACCATGTAGACGTGTTTTGAAGTTGGATAGACACTGAGTATTCTGTCATAAATAGTAGACTTTGACTTCACTTTGATTAGATAAATTTACATAAACAACAGAGATGGTTTACATGCTCACACACATACGCTCATACTGTACATTCAGATTTTGGACTTTCAGTAAATACAAAAACAGCTAACAAAATAATATCATGGTATTACCACATTTTTTAGACATGCATCATGCTAATTCCATGGTATTATTTAAATACCTGCAGATCTCTCAGCCCCTCATTTTCCTCTGCCTGCGGGCTGTGTTTTAATGTTTGTGTGTTTGCCAACACAAAACACCTCTTTTGTTTTCATTCTAGTGTTTTCCTACTTCACGTGTCACTGGCATAGTTTGTGTGTGGTTAGCTGGATATTCTAGTCTAAGCAGGTCTAACAGGCTGATCCGCTGGTCCTTAATATTGTGTATGGGTCAGAGGCAGAGCCAGTGGATGTGTTGGCCAAAAAGTCTTTAGTCTGTAAGGCAAGTCAGCTTTGACCCAGGATCAGACTTCTTTGGCAGACTTTCAACTTTATAATGGGAAGGACCCCCAAATATAATGATCATCTTATGAGGGGACAATAAAAAGATGGGAAAGATATAAAGAAAGCTGTATATTTTCATGTATAAACTTATTTGTGTGAAGAATAATAAGGACAAAATTGTAAAGAAAAACACAAAGTCTCAAAAATTATATTTTAATATAATTAAATATATTTAATTCTATATAATTATACAGTCAAACCAAAAATTATTCAGACATTTTTGATATATTTTTTTACTAATGGGTGCAGGACACTATAGTTAATTTATGTAAGTGAGGATAGCAAAATAAAGTAAACTGTGACATATTATACCCAAACACTTTGACCTGACCATGTTTTGCTTAAGTGTTATCTGACATAATTAAGATTATTTACTTTTTGCTTTTAACAAAGTTAACATTGCAAATAAAAAGATCACTTGAATATATGTACATTTCAAAGAAAAATGAACTAAAATATATTTAAAAATCACTATATGCATATTTGTTTTTTCTTAGTGGTAGGATACATTTGTAAAATATTTTTTCTCTGCACACCAGTTTGAAAGCCTCTGCCTTAGAGGATAGTAAGAGTAGGAGGGAAACCCAGAGGAGGAAGAGAAGTGGAGAGTCCAGTCGCCCTTCCGTGGTTGCTGTGCAACTGGAGGGGAGGGGCAAAGATCAGAGAGAGAGTTCAGAGAGGAGCAAGGGAGTGGTTGGGGGCTGGTTTAAGGTCATATTTCACCAGCACTCTAGTTGTTTGTAATCCTAAACTTTCAATCCTACAGTCAGTGTATGTGGGTGCTATCTCTAGACAACTGTCACCCAGAGATCAGGGGAACGCCTGGTCTGACGCTCTGCAAGACTGACTTCAGCGAATGTGCTTGTCTGCCCATGTGTGTTGAAGTCCCAGGTGAGTGAACACCCTCACGTAGTGAGTGCTGTGACGTTGGAAAGTCAGGAAGAGTATCCGGTGGTGGCTGTCCTCAGCGGCAGGGAGATAACATGGTACACGGCGACAGAAGCACCTGATCCTGTTACCTGCTAATGAAAAAGAAAAAGGACATTCGAGATCATTCATCATCCTTTATGAATTTTATGCTGGTGATGTCTTTAATCCAGGTGTTTTTAGACACAGTGTCACATGGGTGTTGTAAGATGATCACTGGCCTGTGATAATGGGAGCATTTAAAAGTGCTAAAACTAATGTTAAACCTTCTTGAGCCTGATTTTCTTCAGCTGCAACTTGAGTTTTAAAGGCTTTTAAACTGGACCCAATCTTCGTGGTGGACGTCAAGCCTCAGTCGGGGGAAGACTAGCGATTTTCCAGCCTGCTGCTTGGGTTAATTACTGCTTGTGGGTTGCAGCACTCGTGTTGGGATTTCCAGGACTCACAGTGGAGGTTCTTCTATCTAGCAGACAAAAAAGATGTAAAGTTGTCATCCAGGTTGCAACGACACCTGTGGATATGAACCAGTGAATTTCTACAAGTTTGGTCAGTTCTTTTTGTGGATCCTTTTTTTTTTGGCAACAGATTTTATTTCATTCCATAGGAGCCTCATGGATTTAAAACCCAATTACTTCAAGTAAACACTGTGTGATGTAGTTCTACTTTTGATTCCAGACTTGTGAGAAACAGTTCGTCGCGGCTTAACTCTTGAGCTTTTAAAGTAACCTCGACCTTATTGACTACATTTTAAGAGGGTATGATGAGGGACAAGCGTTCTGGGTCTTTTAGGAGGGACAAGGACAAGACAGAGAAGGCCGCCCCGATCTCTCGTGCTCTCAGTTGGCTGAACGTGTCCTCGCTGTCACAGCAGACCCGTAAACTGTTCCGCAGCCAGAACAACCTCCATAGACACTCCCACACTCCACATGGAGTGGATGAAGATGATGATGACTGGGTGTATGAACCCCAGCACTACACAGGTGAGGATACACGGTTTCATGGCGTTCGTGTGAGCACGTGTACTTTGTGGTCAAAGATTTGAAAGGCTCTTGAGGTCTCCTCTTAAATGTAATGTAAAAGTAGTGGACTAAGGTACAAAATTGGGGGTTTTTAAAAGGTTTTTGAAAGAAGTCGCTTATGCTCACCAAGGCTGCATTTACTGTATTTGATCAAAGATACAGTAAAAACTAATATTGTGAAATACTATTACAATTTAACATAAACATTTATTTTGAAGTGTATTTACACCAGTCTTCAGTGTCACATGATCCTTCAGAAATAATTTGAATGTGTTCTAGAAACATTTCTTATTATTATCAGTGTTAAAAACAGTTTGTGGCACTTGATGTTTTTTTTTTTTTTTTTAATGTACAGTAATGTATAAAGAAAGTGTTATTTTAGATCCCTTTTTACTGTTTTAATCACCTTTTTTATTACATTTTAAAGTAGTAGTCTCTATATTAATGATGTCATCACTACATGAATAATAATTATAAAATATTTAGTTTTTAAATGCATTAGAGCATGTCAGTTTCATTTGGAATCCCTCAATGTAATTGTTTTATTCTTATATTGACTGAGAATGTTGAGATCAAAGTCCCTTTAAGACAAGTCATTTCACTCGGCGGCCATCTTTGAAACACCTCTTGGGCATGCAAGTGCAGCTCCTATCTCTTTGAATTGGGACACATCAAATTCTCCAAAGCTGTTTGCCAAGCTTTCGATTAAATTTCATATTTGAAATCACCAGTGAAATCTGACAACAACTGTCTCATACATTTTGTTTCTAAATGCTCGAATCATGACAGAAAACGATATTTTCCAGGCTGGATCAAGCCAATGTGCATGCGCAATCCTATCATTTCGGAGGTGTGCGTCTGATTGTTTCTATAGGAACCAGAGCTTCTAACGGCTGCTGCAGTGATGCGATGACTTTACCAATCAGCGATTGGCTCTTATTTAGAAGGCGGGACTTATTCCGCCATATTGCGCGTTGCACTTTCTCCCATTCATAATAATACGAGTGATGCGTCTTGTGTTATTCTATAGTCTTTGGTTGAGATGTTGTGATGAGATGTTGAGAAAGAAGTTTGTTTATATGAAAATAAACATATTAATTGCATTTAACATTTATATAAGCACAGTATACACTTACTGTCCTTTTTAAAAAAGATATACTTAAAGCTTAAAAAGCTTGTTCCTCCTATTCTATGTTGTAAACTAGTGATCAAATTGCTCCATGAGATGTCTGGTTTAACAGCTAATAGATTCCTCCATTGTTCTTGCAGGAAGTGAGAGAGTAAGTTGTTTACAAGGAGGGAGAAATTAGGTCACTGTCTTTTTTATTGCGGGTTTGTCTTTGTTTGAGCCGTTAACACGTCTTCCTTGTCGACAGGTTAAGTGAGGGCTGTAGGGCTGGACTGGAGAGGGTTGACCAGAGGGCTTTGAGTTCAGAAATGGGAAGAGAGTGCTAGAAAAACGGATATAGCGACTTAAGATGCGCCTGCGTTAATGGGTGATGTCACCGACTGGTGGCGATATGGGTGTAAGAGCCAATGTCAACTGTGTGTGTGCGGACCCAAGGGGAAAGATGCCCTCATTGTGCCTGCTGTAGTCACTCCGTCAGACACAGCTGTTCGCCCCTAATACTGAATGTCTTGATAATGCTCTTTCAAATAATGGACTGAATTACCTTTTTTTTTTTTTTTTTAATTACCTTTTAAATTAAAGTAACATCTGCATGAAAGTTGAGGTAAGTGGTGTTTTTAGCTGAGAGTTGTGAATATAATTTGTTCTTTATATGTTAAAATATGAAGTTTGTATGAAAACAAATGCAAGTCAATTAAATCTTTCAGGATTAAATCTTTCTAGGGTGAAACTGATTTTCAAAAGCCGATGGAAGGAACCACATTAATCTCATGCATATATTTTTGTGTTGACCTAAATGTCCAGTGGCACATACTTTGCTTTGTAAGTCAAATGACAAATCTGCCACTCCTGCATGAAAATAGAAACTCCACCCTGGTATCACTGTAGACTTTTTGTTTATTGGTTGACCTGTTTATGTGTGTGTGTGTGTGGTTTTGGAGCAGAGCTGTAACTTTATGCTGGTTCTAATGAGATATTCTATCAGGGTAGAGTAAAGTTACTGTAGGGGTGACTAGTCTTTTCTCCGCTGCCACTGCTGACTTTGCTGACTCCCACACTCTATTTGTCATGACTTTTGACAATCAGATATTTTGCAGAACAGATTTGCCTATTCATTTTTGTTCCAGCATGACCATAGTGATGATTTGTCAATGTGGGTTTACAAATACCTGGTGCAATCTACATTGGTACAGAGTTCTGAATTGTTTTGTGTAAAGTCACAAATCAGATTTTATCTATTGAATGACAGTTCCTTTTCAGCAATTGCCATAGTATTTTAAGCAGTGATAGATGTTTTCAGCATTGTGAAATGCTCTACTCAATTAAAAGCATTTTAAGCTGTATTTTCCTAAATATTTTATATTTATTATGCATGCAGTTAAAACATGATGATCAGTGCATCTTAAAAGATACTCTTTTTTATACCTTATAAATTCATTTAAAAAAAATTCATTTACAGAAAAAAAAGGCTTCCTTGTGCCTTTTTCTATAATACGCATGCGTCTATCATTTTTCATTTAAAGTCGGCATGAAGCGAAAGTTGCGATAGTCTTTTCTTCCCATATCCGTGTGAAATGGCTCCTTGAACAAGAAAAAAATGTGGGGGGGACTTGATTTTGTCCATCGGGAATTGATTGGATTGCTGGAATGTTCTTGTTTACTACTTATAGCGATCTCATCTGAGTGCAGGTTGTCCCACCCTCGTGCCAGAAAACATCAGAAAAGAGGTGTTGTTGCAAGGAGGGGAAGCTATTTTGATTAAAGATTACGAGGGCACATTAATTAAAAAAAAAAAAAAAAAAAAAAAATGATGTGCACGATTAAATCATTTATAATAAATACTGCAGTATTCCATAAAAAAATAAGAATTGTTGATTCTGATTTAATGGCGACTTTAAATCAGAATCCAGGTCAGCCTTTTCCCTGAGGCAGGAAAAACACTCCTTTTCCATAGCAAAAAACAATACAGGAAATTTCTACAAAAGCCCCTAAATTGTTAACAAGCGTACAAGCTTCTAAATTTAAAACATATATTTATTCTTTTGGCACCTACGCTGGTACGTGCAATCCTAATTAAACTGCCCTAACTGCTGCTCCTGCGCTCTTTATTTAAATGCATCCTATAATTTTGGGCTGTCAGGCCCTTGTAGTTGACCCATAATTTCAGAGTGTGGGTTGCCCGGTGTCAGGATGTTTTTGCCGGTTACTATGGCAATGAATTGACTGATTGTGTGTGTGGCTGTCCTGATTCTCCCTGGGACAGGCACACATGTCTGCTGAAAACAAAATCTCAGTCCAACAGTTTTAGAACACAATCTCTGCTTTTGCTGCTTGTGGATTAATTGATGAGTTGGTTTTGTTGAAATGGTTGATGTTGTGTGTGTTTGGTTCATTTCAGTAGATTCACAAACCACTGCAAAACTGCAAAAATTTACCCATCTACCCAAGGGATGCACACTGGATTAAGCCTGATGCATTTTGTTTGTTTCTGAATTGAGTAAGTTAGGTAAGAGATCTATATTAGGCTGTTATTAGGAGATTCAGATGGAAATGCCTCAGTAATATGTAATCTGTTTTTGTAAAACGATATAAAAGCATGGTTAATCCAGATATTATTTAATAATTTCTAAAATAATTCTCTCAATGCGATCGGTTCTCTTTTCATGATTGACAGCGACGGTACAGGCGCAGAAACATGACGGCGGAGGGTTAGCATTTGAAAGAATCTAATTAGAGTCATTAGGTGTGTTCGACTTGAAGCAGTGCTGCACAGACTGATTGGTGTATGACATCAAAGTACCGTGAGAGAGGACTTCCGGTAAAATGGCTGTGTGAGAAGTCGTAAAGTTCTCTGCCCCCGGCATTTCCCTTAAATTAATTACTTCTTGGGTGACTTCTTTTGGCGCAGTTTGGGAATATAAAGTAGGAACTTTATTAGCACAACATGCCGAGATCTAATGCTAAAGAGCCGGCCGACATCATCGAGGATGCCGGTGGTTCTATGCAAGGTGTGGACGGGGGCGCCTCGGACCAGGGTTATGATATTATAACCTGGAGAACCGCTCCAGGAGAAATAACATTAGAGTGATCGGCATCCCTGGAGGTTCTGAGAGTACCTCTGAGCTTTGTTGCTCAAAGTCTTCGGGAAGGAGAGTTTTACCAAAGAGCCGGAGGTTGACCAAGTGCATCGCTCTTTAGCTCTCCTGCCGAAACCTAATCAAGCTCCAATTATGTTCATTGTTAGAATGAACCATTACCAGATGAGGGAACAAATTCTCCGACATGCACAGGAAAAGGGACAGATATTATATAAAGGATCTCGGCTTCATTTCTACCTGGACGTTAGCGCTGAAGTGGCCAAGCAGAGGGCGGCTTTCAATCACATCAAGGCCTAGCTGAGAGAAGCCGGCATCGAGTTCGGTTTGCTTTTCCCCGCGCGCCTGCAAGTCAATAACGGCGGATTGAGACACTTTTTTGACTCCCTGCAGTTAGCTATGGAGTTTATTCGGGGAATCATTCCCCCCTCGACGGAAAAATAAAGGATGCATCTTCTAGTATGGAAAGAGCCACTAACATTCTTTTGGTAACATCACTCAGGAAAATTCATGGTTTGAATTAAAAAGAAAGTGCTGTGGAGACTTTTTGAACCAAAATATGTGTTGTTTGGTAATGGCTCTTAGTGTGCTACTTTATTTTGAGTAGCGTATTGTTCCGAATATAAAACAATGTATTTTTCTTAGAAATACATCTGAAAAAACGGGTTAGTCTTATATTCAGGGTCTAGACTTTTACACGTCAGTAATACACCGCAACAATAGGTGGTTGCAGATACACGTAAAACGAGTGTGCCAAGAAACTGTGGCAGAGTGTAATGTTAGACACCTCAGCGGTCTAAGAACGCTCGTCAATGTCAAAATGATTGAGATGGCCAATCAAATTAAAAAGTAGGCGGGGTTTACGTTCTCTTTTTGCTCGTGCACACAGTCTTCACAAAAGGGCGCGTTAATCGATCGCTTAACGCCGTTGCGGAGGTTCTATTTTTCCGGTAAAATCACAAAACAATTGCACACAAACGTGTCCCTGCTCTTGATATACAACCATTGATGGACATCTTTGATTTTAATAATAATAAAAAAAAAAAAACTATGCGAGGGCGGATTAGAACCTTTGATACTATTAACAAAAATTCTACCACTAGACCATTAGAGAATTCAAATGTTCATTGCGGATCTTTATATTTATTCACTAAATTGAAGAATCTCAGAACTAACAATATAATGTATTATGAAACTATCACATTAAACATGAGTTCTCAATGTACTATTGAAATTGATTTCTGGACATCGTAATGTTATTTTTTTTCTGCAATTGTTATTGTACGTATCTGATATAGCATTGTATTAGCAGCAATTTCGTTTTGTTTCTTTATGCTTTATAAAAAAATAAATAAAAAAAAGGCCCCCCCCAACATTCAAGACATGGTTACGGCCTTGGTCTAAGAGCTTTGTGACTGTCAAGTTTGCGTGCCTCGTTGACAAGACCAAACTTCCCCCGTACGTGATTTTAAAAAATATGACATTACCCAGATTTGCACACACGCCAAATATTTGATCTCAGTTTAGGAAGCATTTTGGTTTGCAGGCAGCCTCTATTTTGGGCCCTATTGTTTCCAACTGTTTATTTCCTCCATCCTATGTGGATTCTGCATTCTGTGTTTGTGAAGAGAATGGGATCAGGCTCTTGAAAGATTTATTTTTTTAATAACACTTTTTACAAGAGCTTGAATGTCGTTTTGCTTTGCCTAGATCCCATTTTTCCGATTTTTGCAAATCAGAAGCTTAATAAAGAGAGTATTTAACTCCTTTCCAGGGATACCCCATTCCTCACCCATTGAAACGTTGCTTGATTAAAATCCAAACAACAAGGGGCTTTTTTTCTTGTATATATTCTATCATATAGATCCACAAAATTGAGATGGTATTCGAAGGGGTTGGCAGTGTGATTTGGGCATAGACTTTACAGAGGGAGAATGGGAGGATGCTCTAGGTCAGGTACACTCTTCATCTCCCTGTGCTAGACATGGTCTAGTCCAATTTAAGATACTCCACAGACTTAATTTTGCCAACTCAAAACTAACTTATCCCAATTAAGATTTATTCCAACGCAAGTTCTGTATGTAATAGGTGTTCACATTCACCCGCCACAACAGCTCACATGTTTGGTTGTGTCCCCAGCTGGAGGAATTCTGGAGAGAGATCTTCGGGTCCTATAATATCTATGGAATTCCTATCAATCCTTACCCCTGTTTTTGGGTTAATGATCATGTGCACAAATTCATGACATGTCTTCCTTCAGAACTCTGCTCAGGTTTCCTCTCTGACCTGCCGTGTCAACAGCAGTTTGCCACAAGCGTGTCAGAGGTTCACTATGTTCCTGCAACAAGCAAAACATGCGTAGCATCAGTCTCATTTTAACTCCAAAGCAGAAGCCTGTTGCTGATTGGATTTTGTAACGGACAATTAGGCCAGAAACATACTCAATATGTATATGCCGACATGCATTCTTGCTTTATAGTGGCAGTAAAAGCGTTGTACTTAAGGGGGCGATAGAGCTACCTTCATATGTTATTAACTTGGATGTTTTATGTACACCGACATCCAAAAGTTTAAAGTCAGTAATGTGTGTGTATATATATATATATATATTTATTATTATCTTATTTTTTAGTATTATTATTAATATTGTTAATTGTCCTGTAAATCTGTATTCTTGTCATGATTTTTTTTTTTTAGCCTTCTGCGTGGAACAACAGCTGATAAGCAAGAAACATTTCACATTTGTACTGATCACACATAGACTGTGGCTCTATTGACTTGTCATTATTGCCATGTTGTTTGGGTAGGGATTGTGATATTGAGTGTTTGTTAAAACTTGTTCATAAGTTTTGCATCTTCATTGTGAAAATTATTGTAACTATTGTTAAAATCTCCAATAAATAGAGTAGTCTGCGAAGCGCTGTGCTGCTTAAAGTTAAACAAGTTAAACCTATTTTTTGTGAATCGGATTACGTTGGTCAACTTGTCTGTTTGTTTGGTGCGCATGTGTTTCTTGTGGTTATTTTGTGGTATGCAATCTTTTTTAATCTACTTACGTTCGTTTAGAGTGCAAACTCATTTATAACTTGTTAAAATATTATTTCTTTTGCCTTTCGCTGACGATTCAGCAGCGGAGGAAACGCTGACATAACCGCGAATGACACAACAGCAGAACATTTCTTCAGGTGTATCAACGACACCCATAAACTCATAAAATTTTAGTTCCGTTTTTTATTACTTCGTTTTCGTAGTTTTGCCCCTTCCAGAGTATTGTCTGATGACATCATCACAAGAGTCTGTTATTGCTTGTCGAATTAAGATTATTAATTAGAAGATGTGAATGTCACTCGTTATTAATACTAGATAACTTTTAAGACTGCATTGGACTACAGCATTTAAATCTAACTTATTTCTTTCTCTCTGTTCCTTATGTGTGCTGTTTGTGATGGGCTGCTCACTGTGACACTCAGGTAAGTGAAACTCAGTCTCTTATAATCATGAATCTTAGAGTAAATGAAAGTAATTCTTAATCATAAATAATAAATACTCCTGCAAATAAGCTTTTCTGCAATGGCATTGGGTTACTGAAAACGTTTAAGTTTGCGTGGTGGCACGCCACTAGGTGACAGTATTAAACATTTACCCATTTTGCAAATTTTAGATGTGCATTTTTTATCTTTTAAGAAGGTAAATAAGAGCCAGCTAAACTTACAGCAAAATTACTTAGTAATTGTGCTCCTTCCTCAGTGTGCCCACTTTTGCTTCTTTCACATACTATTGTAATTCTCATAAAAATGACTTGCTGACTTGAACTTGTAATTAGGATTTTTTTAGATAATTTTGATACCTAAATGCCCAATTGGGTTGACTCATTACCTTTTAATAAGGTGCAGAAACTGTTGTCTCGTCATACATTTTTTTCTCGTATAATTGTAATTTCTGCTCTTAAGAAATGTTTGTGGCATACTCTTAAATACGATTCACCTGACTTTATTCAGTAGAGCTTTTGTTATAGTGTTTAAGTTCTTAATCTCAAAATTACATTTGATAATGTTTTGATAATGCTGACCCAGTCTTTTACAATAGGGTGTGTCCTGTGGGCTACTGGCACACACCGGTAGAAACTGTTAATGGAGCATGTAATTGAAGAACTTATACCAAAATACAACATGCGTGCATCATCCCTGTGACATATATTTATGTAATTTCCATAGAAACACATACAAACATATCTCATTCATGCCTGTAGGACTTGTTCGAACTGTTTGCAGTGTGTTTGGGCTTTTAGTGAGCATTGATTTTTCCTCTTGCCAAAGTACTCTGTTGTTGTCAACTACCAAGATAATGTGGTTTATATATCGCTGTCAGGGTTTGTCACTATTTAGCTCATAGGCAGCTTTCATCATTAGTCTTTGTACTTTTAATTCTTAGCATTAGAGAGAAGCTTCAACTAAACCTCATGTATAAATTTATATATATCCTAAATGCATTGAACATTCTTTTATATATATATATAATGAGACTAAATGAGACTCCTTTTTCTTCTTAGCTCGTGTGTTGTCTCTGTCCCAAACTATGTCAGCATCTTTTTTGTCTGTTCTGTGTCATTTGACTCTTCCATTGGAAATCAATGTACCCTTATAGGTACCATTTCAGTGCTTACTAATTTGCTTTGAGGCCACCTGATGTCATTTCCTTTTGGCCCCTCTGCTCTTCTTAATGATGATGATAGTGATCAAACCTGTACCTTATAGTGTCCGCTCCTGTAAATGACCAGAGTCTAAGCTGCATCCATTCATAAATGTTTATTTAAGATGATTGTGGTACATGCAGCTGGCATGTAAGCACATAGCTTAGAGCAGTGAAAGATCTCAATAAAACCACATGAATTTGGCACACAATTTCAAACAAACAGGACTGTCTGTAAAGGGGGTTGATGCTGAAATGGCTAGCCGGGACAGCTGTTAAGCTGTTGCTGGGTTTGATAACACAGCAACACAGTGTTACAAGGGATTAAGTGATTGTGGTCTATCAGAGCACAGTTCAAAAAGGGTGTAAGCTTGAGCCTGCCTCTGTCCTGGAATTGCTGACTGTCCGAAAACATTCACAAATGCGCACACCGTGCTTGTGTAAGTGTGTGTAACTGAAACTGTGCTGTAGAGTGTATTTGCTTTTAACAGGATATAAATGATTATTGTGCGAGCAAAACTGAGTCCCAAATTTTGCATTTCTGTTGCAAAATTTCTGTCTGAACATGTGATGACAATTTTTCTCTCTTAGTTTATGACCTCTAAAATGTCTATCGGATACATGCTTAAAAAGTAGTAGGTCATCCGGGTATTTTTTTCCATACTGTTCAATGAATACTGATTTTATGAATGCTGCTAGGGCTGAGTTGACAGTACTGATTACTCTATTTTAATAATTTCTCATTTTGCTGATCTGATATCAATTTTTAACTCCCAAGATTGATCTTTTAGTCTAAGCTGCTGTTAATCTGTTGATGCGTGAATAAAAGCTTCACTAAACATTAATACAACTCCCATCCAACAATTGCGATTATAATCATGCTTCTGATAAGAAAAAAAGTCTCATCTTTCATATTCAAATGTCATTTTGGCACTCTTGTAGAGTGACAGATCACTGTCAGTTCAAGAGGCAGCATGAAGCGCATTCGAACCGATCATCTCTTCCTCTTTACTAGTTATAATACAAAAAACACAAAAAACATGATTGAACCTCAGAAGGTATGTTGAAAGAAACTTGCTGAACAATTTACTGCAGTGTTTCCACTGCAAAAAAGAAACAGCTTGTAAACAAGCATCACGTAATGTTATATTTACCTTAGGAAAGCCATTCAGTGAGCATAGCTTGTTAAAAAATAACTCTAGTAAGGAACATATTGCTTAATATATGCATTATATTGTATTGCATATTCATAATATTTTTACTTTACCTGTTAGTGATGGCTTATGTTTGAATAAATCGGCCATGAAAACAAGTTTTTATGACAGCCACCATTTAAATGTTTGTATTTCAGTAAAAATTGGAGTAGAAACATAATATATCATTTTAAAAAGTTGATATAAAAACTGCCTTATGTGCAATTTAAATATATGTACGCAGTTTTTTTTTCTTTATTATTATATCTAAAAATAAATAGCAATTTAATCTAATAGTTTGGGCTTAGTTGTTAATTGTAACCTTAAATATTATAGTAATGTGCCAACTGAAAGGGTTCCCTGTATAGTTTATAGCAGTATTTGAGAATTGTTTTCCTAAAGAATAATTGACATATACTGTGCCTGATATATGTCCAAAAGAATCAATATTTTAGCTTGTGAATTGATTTGTGAGTTTCTGTGTCAATACCTCACCCTAAATACTGCATTTGCAGACATAGTACTCATTTGACATACTGCAATTCGCAAATGTTCAGATGTGACGCAACACTAACAGCTAGTTTTTTAATCAACAATGTGCACATGAACGCCCATGTGTGTCCATACATGTCTTTGAAAGTGGAAAAAGAGAAAGATAGAGAGAGAACAAGGCAAGGGAGGGAGATAAACAAGGAAGAGATGACGGGAAAGGGGGAGTGTTTGTGGTGGGAGAACAAGCGAGCTGGAGAGAGAGAGTGACAGAGAGGGAGTGTCAGTGAGTTTGCATATGTTCCCAGTGAGCAGGCCTGCTTGTGTATCTGGATATGGGCTCGCTCGCGGGTGTGGGATTGACATCTCCAGGAATCTCTAATGGACATAGAGCCAGAGCCATGTCATGCCTGGAAGGTGAGATGTTTGTATGCGTGTCTGTGTGCATGCTGTCTTTTGTTGTATGTGTCCACGTGTGTGTGTGTTTGTGCGTGTTTGAGAGAAAGATTGACAGTAGGGGAATCTTTGCTTGATATTAAAGGGGAAGGAGGGTCTTTGTGGTTGGAAAAATTTCCTCTCTTTCTGTTTCCTTTGTTTTTCCCTTTTCCTTTCCTTTTTCTGTGACAGTTTGCCCTTTTTTACTTTCATGTTGATATATATTGCAGTATATTATTCAATTAAATTACATATTCTTTATAGTTTTGTTGTTTGTTGGAGTGGATGAATCTGTGTAAGTGAATATGTTTCAAATTTTGTGAGTGTGTGTCAGCTGTTGAAGGCACAGTTGCAGCAGACATGTGTCGTGGCATAGTGCTGGCCCGTGTGCAGTGGACATCAAAAGTGTGTTCGCCCAGATACCTCACTTTTTCTTGTTCCCTGGCGCTCTCTTTGTTTTTCTTTCTCTTTCTGTATGATATTTTCAGCATTATGAGGTCAGGTGTAAATGGTTTTTTAGAGCATAATTTTTATAGCAAACTCTCTTTGCATTATGTTGCATCTGCATCTCTCCTGTCATCTAAAACAAAAATAAATTGAGGAATGTTATTATTAAATTAAGCTTTTTAGACATCAAATAATTTGTTTGAATGGTTGTTCTATTGTTGTTTTATCACTTTAAATTCATTTAGTCATCACTACTGTATTAAAAGGACTAAATATCAAAATATCTTCAATTAAGTAGAGGGGTATATATCCCTGTACTTGATAATTTAACAACAATATAACCTAGTACTACATTGTACTGCAACCCATTACTTTTGCAACCCAATAATATTTATTTATTAATTTTTACATTTTACGAATCATTGGCTTTTGATGGTTATTTTTTATTTATTTATTTTTTTGGCATACATCAATGTTTTTCTGGCATGCAACAATAAATAGATTTCTGAACTCATCCACCTAGATGTTGTTCTACTTCTGCAGACTTTTAACAGTGAGTGAATTTTCAGATGGAAGAGCAGATCAAGCAGTAAATCTGCCTCATTAGAGAAAGACTTTATTTATTGCATAACCTTTGATTTGACCCAAGGCGCTGCTGCCATGCCAATGTACTGGATTACTTTCTTTCTTTTTTTTTTTTTGGAGTTTGAAGTGGTCTGACAAGATTGATTTACTAAATAGATGTTTGGCTTTCTATTTTACTGCAAAATGAAGGAACAGAAATCTGATTAGGAAATCTAGACTTACTCAATCCAGTTAAACCAGATGTAGTGCACATACTAATGATGTGTATATGAGGATGTGAGTCTGTGTGTGTAGAGAGTTTGTGTAACAGGGGTGAACTCCAGTCATGTATGTGAGTTGCACATTTAGATATACAACTGAGACCCTGTAGCTATGCATGGAAGACATAACCCCTAAGTTCAGAGTTAACCTATATATAAACTAGTGCTAAGACACTTATAGCAGCCATGTGAAGCAAAACAACTTTATAGACAAGGTCACATGCACTTGGAATGGTTATTGTATATAGAATATTTCTATTTTGATGTTTCAGTTTTGATTTAGTTTTGATTATACATTAATATTTTTCATTTCTTTTTATTAATAGAATTTTATTTATTTTGTATCTCTGGAAAATTACTAGTTTTAGCTTTGTTTTTATTTTGCTTTTACTACACTACCAGTCAAAAGTTTGGACACGGTAAGATTTTTAATGTTTTTAAAAGAAGTTTCATCTGCTCAGCAAGGCTGCATTTATTTAATTAAAAATACAGTAAAAACAGTAATATTGTGAAATATTATTACAATTTAAAATAACTGTTTTCTGTTTGAATATATTTTATAAAGTAATTTATTCCTGTGATGGCAAAGCTGAATTTTCAGCATCATTACTCCAGTCTTCAGTGTCACATGATCCTTCAGAAATCATTCTAATATGCTGATCTGCTGCTCAAGAAACATTTATGATTATTATCAATGTTGAAAACAGTTGTGTAGTTTTTTTTTTTCAGGATTCCTTGATGAATAGAAAGTTGAAAGCAAAAGAACAGCATTTATCTGAAATACAAAGCTTTTGTAACATTATACACTACCGTTCAAAAGTTTGGGGTCAGTAAGAATTTTTTTTTTTTTTTTTAAAGAAATTAAAGAAATTAATACTTTTATTCAGCAAGGATGCATTAAATCGATCAAAAGTGACAGTAAAGACATTTATAATGTTACAAAAGATTATATTTCAAATAAATGCTGTTCTTTTGAACTTTCTATTCATCAAAGAATCCTGAAAAAAAAATATTGTACACAAATATTTTGTACAGTTGTACACAATAAATGTTTCTTGAGCAGCAGATCAGCATATTAGAATGATTTCTGAAGGATCATGTGACACTGAAGACTGGAGTAATGATGCTGAAAATTCAGCTTTGATCACAGGAATAAATTACTTTATAAAATATATTCAAACAGAAAACAGTTATTTTAAATTGTAATAATATTTCACAATATTACTGTTTTTACTGTATTTTTATTTAAATAAATGCAGCCTTGGTGAGCAGACGAAACTTCTTTTAAAAACATTAAAAATCTTACCGTGTCCAAACTTTTGACTGGTAGTGTGTGATGAAAGGGAACCTATTCACGTCAATCAGACATCAGGCTTCTTCTGTAATCAGGTGGTTCTTTTTGACCAAATACACTAGTACAGTAAAAAATCAGGCTTTGGAAATGTTGAGTTTTTGATCAGAATTTTGTTCACATTTATAGTATCAGTTTAGTTTTTGTTCTTTTGTAAACTCGTTTTTATTTTTATTTCAGTTAAAATAGTCTTCATAATATTTTAGTTCATATTTAATGTTTTTTTATTTATTGTTCTTTATATTCTTTTTAATTTTATTTTCATAAATTATTAAATTAGATCTCCACATATGAGAACATTTAACAAGGTTGCAAAAATAAAACACTGAGTTGCAATGTGTTTTTTTTTTTTTTTTTTTGGCAACTTCTTAACCTTCTTGTTAACCTTGATTCTGTTTTCTATGACCCTCCATGACCTCCTCGATCCTGTTATACTACAGACACCTGTGCTTTGGTATATGAGAGGTTGTGACTCTCAGGTTGACATTGCCTACACTTTGATCCCCACGGGGAGTTCTCACGCTTACTGTCTGCCGCATTCCTCGCTGGTCATTTTACATCACACCCATTACTATAAAAGTGCTATGTTACTTCAGATGCCACATGACAGTCAAATACTTCTGTAGTATCATGTTATTTCTTAAGAACGTCTGTTGTTTTCTTTGAATTTCTGTAGATCTCAAGCGTTTGTTGTGACATTTCTGTGGAAAGGAAAGAGGTTGAGGGTATGGTATGTGGGTTAGTTTCAGTTTGTGCCAGATTTTAGGATAAGTATTAGTGTGTATATTAATGCTTGAATGGTTCGCCTGGTTATTTTTGCCCAACCATAGAACAACAAAAAAAAAGCCTTTATGGGACTGTAATGCAGTTTATTGTCCCACCACAGCTAGAGGGTGCTGTTTCTCTCTTTGTAAACAGTCCTGTTCACTAAACTGTGATTGCCAGGGCTACACAATTTGCCATCTCAGCAGGTTAACAGCACCCAACACAATTCACTTTAATCAGATTGTATTTAGATTACCACACATGATTAAACATTAAACATCACTCAGTAGTACTGTATAGCAGTGGACTCAATCACTTCTGGTAATACAGGAAGTATGATTAGAGTTTTCTTTGGGCAGGTTTTCTGCTGAGTCTCGGACTGGGAATGTAATTTGACTAAGGAAATTGCTCTTTTTTTCTCTTTTAAGGAAATTATTTATTTTTAAAGAAGTTATGCCTGTGTTTTAAGAAGGAATATGGGTTTGGTAGCTGTTTTTATAAGGATCTTGTTTTATGTGCAATTTAGACTTAACTAAATCTGGTATGGATATGTAATTGAGTGTAATTGAGCTCTGTGTTTGACGTTTAACTTAAAGCCAGTAGACATCAACCTGTTTCTGTGTTGGCAGAAGTGCTTGTGCTTTTGCATTTAGGCTTAATTACCTGTAACATGAGGGCATCTGTGTGACTGTGTGTGTGTCTGATAATCTGGGTTAAGAGATTAACCCGAGATGAACAAGAGAAGCCAAACACACTGACCAAAACGCTGGTGGGACAAAGAGGATGATGCATCCAGAGAGGTGGAGAGATCAGCAATAACTTGGTCTCTCACAGAACCCTATATCAGATCCCCAAAAACTGTCTGAACACATGAAGATTTCTGTGTTAACAGCTTGAGATGTTTAGTTTATTAATGATTTTTTTTTTTTTTTTCTGCAACGGCATTGCTTGAAACATCAGTTCTCCAACAACTGAAACTTTCTAAATTGTGAGTTCCTGTATAGTAGAGCTTTTTTTTTTTTTAAACGTAATATTTTAATATTGTTTTATTTTATATTGTATTATATATTATTTTTAATATATTCTTTTAATAAGTAACACTTTACAGTAAGGTTCCATTTGTTAACAGTAGTTAACCACATTACTTAACATGAGCTAACAAAGAAAAAGGGGAATTTATTGGAAAGTGTTTCCTTCATATTTACTAACCAGTTCTAAACATATAAGAACAACATATAAGAAGGTTGCAAAAAATTTTGTCAACATTGATATAGAGTAGCAGAGAGTGTTTTTTTTTTTTTCTTGGTGGTTTTGGATATGCAACCCTGTGTGTAATCTGACACCCTGCCGATTGCGGCTTTTGTTTGCGCAAATCAATTCAATTCAATTCAAGCAGCCTCATTCAAGCAGACCGAAAGAAAAGAGTGCGAAGAGGAGGAGAGGGGTTTGTCTTCTGGAGATCCACTGAGAGTCCCTCATGTGCTACAAAGAACAAGCCCCGCCCACTGCCTCCCTCCCCCTCTCAGGATTTAAGACAGGAGGACAGGGGACAGACCTGATGTTGGCGGATGAAGGGGTTGGGTGAGAGGGAGGGGGTCAAATCTAGGACCGCCCCCACGGCAAGCACCGGGCCTGAGGATCCTTCAGCATGCTGACATATGCTCAACACCTCTCTATCGTGCATGTAGTGGACTGCTGCTTCCAAGAGCGGGATGCCAACCTTTGCACCTGCAAGATGGGCAACACTCCACCCTCACAGCTCCAGTCTTCAGCCCTGGATCTGGCCCAAACCCCTGGGACCAGGAGCGATTGTGGCATCAGACGCAGACTGCTGGCCTCGAAGGTCCATCAGAGACCTGAATCACTGTGGACCCCTAAACCAATGCTAAGAGTGGAGGGCAAAGGATCAAAAGGGGACACACTCACACGTTCTCAGTCCTGTTGCAAGAGGAACTCTGTATCTTGCTTTCCCTGTGAGTATGCGAAAATGTTTGTATGGTTTTGAATGTTACAATAGATTAGCTACTGTCATTCTAGTGAATTTAGTTGCTAGTTTAGTTTGATATGAATGGAAACATCCAAATAACGTTCTAATGACAACTTGACAACACTAAATATGTGTTGAAATGGTTATTTAAAAGTTCATCCAAAAATGATGTATGACTTTCTTTCTTCTGTGGAACATAAAAGAATATATTCTGAGAAATATATCAGTGTTTATTTTTATTCATATAATGGAAGTCAGTGGTAACCAAAATTTTTTGGTTACCAACATTCTTCAAAATAAAATTGTTCCTGCTGATAAAAGAAAGTCGTACAGGTTTGTAACAAATTTTTGGGTGAACTGTTCTTTAAGTAAACTGATTAGGCAACACATTTACTGAACTGTTAGAAGTCTTTGCAAACACCATTTACGTTGCTTTTAGCAGCTGTGCTTGCTTGTGTCAGAACATGCCGCGTTCGCTGTCATCATCTTTGGTGTGACTGCTTTTGTCTGAGGCGTTCAAACCAATCGGCGCACAGATTGTTCTGTTAAGACTTTGTGACCTTTGACCTTTAGAGATGTGACTGAATCTCTTTGGCTTGACCCCTTGGGGCCCCTTCCCTTCCTGTCCTTAATAAGGTTAGCTTCATTCACTCAGTATCATGCAGAAGGCCATTTATTGATCATAGCTTTCATAGCATCACACATATGGACGGTTGGCCATTCATGATATATGCGATCAATGAGCGACTCTAAAGGTTATAGTATGAAGTGTGCCGAAAAAGTCAAGTGCAAAAGGTGAGAGGCTGATGGATGGGGATGTATTTATGGTGTAGCATTAAACACAGGCTGTTTAAGCTCATTTCGAACAGTCTTTAATCATGCAGAGTGTTTAGTTGTCTAGATAGGCACTTTAAATGTATGTTAGCATGAATTGATTATCTATAATGAGTCATATCAGAGGCTCAGATACAGTAGAATGATAAGAAACAGAAGAGAACTGACCCAGCTGCCCATGGGAACCCATGATAATAGGAAACAGCTGACTGATCTTTCCTGATTCTGATGGAAGGGACAGAACTGACCCAGATACAGCGTCCCCATCACCTCACTGAGTCAATTATTGTCTGATGAAACCAGTGGAGGGGACAAAATAGACCGGAGAGGTGAAGAGGGGAACAATGAATGAGTGTGAATGGGCTTCAGATTGAGAAGGTGTGATATAAAAGATGGAGATGTTTTATAATGCAGGTGATAAGAAGGACAAAGAGGCTTTAAATGGAGGTTTTAGACATACTGTATGATTGATACTGTATAGAGATAAATGGATATGGTAGTGACTAGAAAAAAAGAGTAAGAACAAACCTTGAGCCATACATATTGTCTTCAACACAAGTTATGCCTGGTTTTCTGCATAGTGAATGATAATACAATAAAATCCCATAGACTCACATTAAAGTCGCAATGAAACAGAAGTAGTGACAGATCTTTTCTTGCGTATTGTGAGATACATCCAAGTGTAACAGATAACAGAGGTATTGGTTGTTGATTGACTTTTGAGATGTGAGCATTGCACTCAAAAGTGGAGTCAGATGAACGCGAGCTTGCAGGCGCGGGTTTAAGCAGACTAAATGATTGGAGAAGTCCTGCATATGTCAGAGAAGCCTGTCATTTTCATATTTTTATTATACATAATAAGGTCAAAACATTCTTTAAAAATTAATCATTTAATTTTTTAAAAAATCAATTAACAAATATATATTAAAAAATATACATTTAATTTTAAAATATTTACTGCATGGGCTGTTGTGGCTTGATTGATTCTTCTCAAGAAAGGTGCTTAGTGTCTAGAGTTTAGTTTTAAAGTTGATCTGGGCTGCTCTAGTATAATTGTAGAGCCGATGGTCTCTGCACTCTCACGCTGGTCTGAGCTAATGTATTGTGACAGCTCAAGATGCTCCATAGATCAGCTCTGCTTTGTGTTTAGCACACTACTGTCATGCCCTGCTGAATTAACAGTCTTGGTACATACTTTGAGTGTAAACTCACACACTCTCTCTTTCCTGTCTTGCTTTTCTTTTCTCAATCATTTTTCTTTTCTTTTTTTCTTCTCTGAATCTTGTATTGTTCTGTGACACTTGTCATGGATGAAGTAGGGTTACAGTATTAGACACTGAGCAGGTGTTTCACAGATCTCTGCTAAGCCGAGCTCAAGCATTGTGGCCAGTAGTTGGTCAGTTCCTCTGTATATCCTCTCAGGGGACTGACAGAAACTGGCAGGAGCAGACACTGAATAATGAGACATGTTTAAAGAAATTCATTTCTCAAGGGAGTTGGAAATTGGAGCCAAAATGCATTGGTGGCAGAAGCGATGAGAAAATCATAGAAGATTGATACTCTGGAGAATCTGAGAGACTGGAGTAGAAAATCAGAGTAAAATACTGTCCATAAAGTGTTAGAGTAGGGCTGGGCGATAACGATAATTATCACAATATAATTTTCCTCGATACAATTATAACAAAAGTTTGATAAATGTTCAATATAATGTTTATGCACCAAAAGCGGAGTGAAACAGTGCTACTCATTTGAACCGCACCACACGAACTATTTATCCGTTCGGCTTAAATGACTGCGTAGTGCAAGCTTATTAGAGCAAATGCATGCGTTTACTCCTTGATCGATCACATGACCACTAAACAGCACTGTGAGATCCAGTGAGAAGCACTTGAATTCAGCAACGAACAGGAATGTCTCTGTGATTTAAATCACATTAAACCAGATGAATGATCCAGTTAGAAGGCTTTTCAATCTACAAATCACCAACATTTACCATGGATTTAATGTAGTAACACTAACTGGTCGGCCCACATTGTACAGCGACCCACCAGGAAAACTCCCGATACTCCAGATGGCCAGTCTGCCCCTGAGCTGCACCATGGTATTATAGCAGAAATGTGGTATATTCTTATCTAATTTTATTATATTATTAATGTAGAGATGTATAGACCTTATGTAGCCCTGCCCCTTTTTAGCACAGTGCTCGTTGTGTTCTGTCTTCGGGTTTGTACTTCCACAGCATGAAGGTAAGATTAGGGATTTATGACTGAACCGCTCTTTCCAGTCTACTGACATTTTTACATTTTTAGCACTGCTGCAGTTCATATTACAGTTTCCCCTGCATTGTGTTGATTATTAGGGACAAGTAAATTGATTATTTGTCAAATTCGAATGACGTTTTAGTATTTTTAGATATTAGAGCGACTTCACAGTACAGAGACTAGCGGCATGCAGCGAAAAACTCGCTGGCGGTGTGAACGGGGTTTTAGACTCCAAACCAAGAGTATGTATTGGCATCATTAGCGTGCTCATCCTGGCCCTAGTGGCCATCTCAGGGCAGATACAGGATGACTGACTGCCCTGATGACCATCAGACCCCTGCTTAATGAGGCCAAAATTATTTTGGTCTGTTACTATTGTTTGATGAGGTCCTTGTATCCTTAATCTCAGTGAGGGATTGTGGGTAGCCTTAGCCCCTTGCTGTGAATTGTGAATACAAAAGGCTTCATCTTTACCCTGCCTAACTAACTCTTACAGTTCAGTCCTGCAGCATGACAAAAGCACTTTGTTAACCGTCGAATCCCCTCAGGCTTGCACACATAACCCCTGCTGATGGCAGAACGGGGACAAAAGAAACCTCATTGCTTATGTTACCATTCCTTAAAGACAGGTGGATTCTCTTACTCCTTTCCTCTTTTCATCTCCATTTCTTTCTGTCCCATTCCCTTTCTCCTTTTCTGTCTTCCTCCCACCCCCCACCTCCTTCATCATATGTTTCCCTCCCTCATTAAGAATAGGGGGTTGAGCTACTCAACTGTAAAGAAGTGTCATTCTGTGTGAGGTCAGTGTCCTGAGTCCTGTGTTTTTTGAGGAGGACTGAGAGCTGTCAATCATTGTTGAGGGCTGCTGCTTTTGTTTTTAGATGGAGTTTCTTAAGTGTTTGTGGTACTTGCATACTTAGGGTTACAACAAACTCTATCCCCAAGTATTAAACACTGTGCTGTCTATGGCCATAAATGATGCCTTAAAGGTGCTCTATGTAAGTTTTTGACTGTACTAAAGCATAAAAATACCATAATATGTTTGCAGATATTTATTAAACATGCTCAGTTCACATATTTGTTTCTCTGAAAACCATTGCTACAGCCAGTTATTTTACTTTGAAATTTGCGTTCCGTGTCGGAATTTCTGTTTTTGTTTCGGTCTGTGCAAGACCGCATGTTGCCAATTCATCCAATAGTATTTCGCCACCCCGGGTTGCCAGTTGGCAGAAAACACATGCAGCGAATTGCAGCCATGGAAGCCAGCGAACGGACTGGGTCAGAGATCGCAGATTCTACCCGACCTAAAAAGCCTCAGCATCCATCTAAAAATCTCTATGAACGGGAGCATATTAAAACGCGTATCAGCTCATCATAAATCAATAAATCAACTAATTATCTTAGAGTGTGTAAGTCTTCCTCGCCTTCCAATGTCAATTGAGCTCGCTCCTGTTGCGTGTCGAGTCTGAGGAGGAGGGGGCGGGGCAAACAATATTTTGAATTTGGACTGCAGTACCCATTTCAACAACTAGCTGTCATTCTTACATACAGCACCTTTAAATTGTTTTATTTTTTAACCAATCATGCTTATGATTTTCATACATTGGACAATAAACAGGGCAACAGGACAGGGAACCACTAACAATTAAGAAACATCTATGTAGTCATATGCGTATCACTTCAACAGCCTTATAAATAGGCTAATAAATAAACTGTAGCAAAGTAATGGTGGGACCCCACATTATTAATACTAGATTGTTAACATGTAAACATGCATAAAATGTATCCAGGGCACAAAGGCATTTTTTTTTATTTATTCTTATTTGTAAATTTGTTTAAAATTCATGGCCATAAGCTTGTATAACTTCTTTAAAGCAAAAAAACATTTTTTTGATTGTTTGTGTGTGTGTGTGTGTGTGTGTGTGTATATATATATATATATATATGACACAAAATCTAATATTAGTCAATATATTGCTTATTTGCTTTAACATATATATGTTAAAGCAGATAAACGATATGTATGTGTGTGTGTGTGTCTCCATAAAAATGTCCATATCTGTGCCATTTCTTAAAAAAAACAAAACAGATTTACATTGATTTACACAGAGTATCATAGAGACTTAAGGGCAGGCTCTTTTGACTTAGCAACCATCTTCAAAAACCCTAGGAACATCCAGAAAACCCTTGCTACTGCAAAGCAACACCCCAGCAACCACTCACATACACCTGTGGTTGCTTCAATATGTCAGTTCAGTCGTGAATGAATCTTAAATCTAAATGTTTTAGTGGTCTATTCATCACAGGCCAGGCTTTCCAGGCACATGTACTGCATCTGTAATGGGTCCTAATTAACTTTAGAGAGCATCTTCATGAGGCTCTTTGTATTGTGTGTTGGTTGAGGGTGACAGGAGGTCACTACTGTCATGTTGAGACTGGAATCTAATGGTGTGTGTGTGTGTGTGTGTGTGTGTGTGTGTTTCTGTGAGAGAAAAATGGCTCATCCCTGCTCTACATAAATTTCTGTCATATCAGTGCCTCTCAATCATGATAAGACTGGGTCTAATTGAGTCTTTCAGGCTTGTTTGGTTTAGTTTATGTACTAATTGGGCCTGCTGTTCCATCATGGCAGCTGTAATTGAGTTTTGGTTGGCGGATTAATCGCTTTAGGGGATTGAGGGTTAAGACCATTTTTATTTAGTGCTGGACATCAGGTGTTTAAGGAGTAGAAAGGAGGAGAAGAGACAAATAATGGATTTGGAGTTGAAGTGATTTCCAGCCTCAGAAAAATCTTGGGAATTAATCAAATATTAAAAAGTGATTGAAAATTCATTGATCAAAATGTGTGGCCCAGTACTGTTATCTTACGTTTATTGGTCACGTTTTTATGCCTTACATACCTAAACGTTGTTAATTCAAAATCATTGTGTTAAAACTGTGACCGATTTGTCATCATATTAAAAAGATCTTTTAGATCTGTTTGAAAAATATAAAAAAATCAGTAATGTTTTGCATCATACATCATTTTTCCAGTAAGTGTGTATGAATTTATAGCTTACATGGAGTGACATTGCAGCCATATCATTACTAGCTATTATTGCAAATGGAAACTGAATAAATTACTTTATGTAAATGTAATTGTTACTATTTTCACACAATTTACTATTTCGTTCCCTCATACCCTCCGCACATAAATTGAGGGAACTAGTAAATCATGCGCACGATTTAGCCTACTGTTTTTTCCTGCATGTCATGTGCGGGGCTCCTGATCAGTGTTGTGGTTTTGTCCACAGATGAAAACACTGAGCCACACTGTTGTATCCATCTCTACCTGTATCTTATTTCAGGTCTGGTACAGTTACAATCATCTCACAGCACACTACAGTACGTTTCCTCTGTGAGCAGGGTGTCAGGTAATTAGGTTACAGGTCATCTCTAAGCAGAGGGCTCAGATTCAGAGCGTGAGGTCTGACAGGCGTCACATGTATTGATCGGTTCCTCAAAGCCGTATGTCTTGAAGAGTTGTGCTAAATGACATTAGGCGAAAGGTCAACAGGGGTTAAAAGGCAGGGACAGGCTACTTTCACCCGACATTAGAGATAATTTAAGTGAATTATTTTTGATAATTTATACTGTGAATGCCAAGTCAGCCACCATGGCCATGGAAAAAAACCCTGTTCTTTAGCATTGAATTGTCAGTGTATCTGATTTAGTTTTCAATTCTTTACTTTTCACTTTCTATTCAGCTCTAGGTCAGGTTGTATTACAGTAACCAGTCTCCAATTTATATGTCATGTGTTGAAGACACACACACCTCAGAAACAGGATTTGGATGCAGCAGGTGTTTGTGATCTCGAAGCAGACAGGTGAATCAACAGCAGCTGATTGAGCTTGAGCTCAATCTTTAATTAAATCTCATTAACTCTGATAAATGGATCTTCCAGCTGACCAGCATTTTATTTGTCTGTCCACATAAAAGCTCCTTGGCTTTCTTCACACTGCGCACAAATCAGATTTGTTTCTTAAATGTTATCTTTAGGACTGATTGTTGGAAGTGATGAAATCAGGTTTGTTAAGACAATATCTGATATATTTATCAGTTGCTGTCATCTGTGACAAATGTTTTGAATATGTCACAGAGCAACATAGCATGGTCTAGTGTTTTAGTCCAATCTTGACATCGCAAAGACCTTTGATTGTTTTTACACTGGAATACTAGAAAATCTCTATAGGGTGGAATTATTTAATGCGAGTCTAAATGATACGGTTCATAACAGCCTCTCTAAATCATTTGGCTCTGAACTCAGTTGAGGAGAGAGTTGTGGTCCTGTAATGATGAAGAATAGGGAGGAGAGATTTCCACCATTCCATCACTGCCCAGACTCAGAACTCTCTGGCTCCTCAGAGACTTGTTATGAAATAAAAGTTGAATGAAGAGAATGTGAATAGAAGGATTTAGGCAGTGAGTATCAAATATATGGACAGAAGATTGGATGCTATTTGTTCACTATTAAATGTTGCTCCCTTAATGCTACTTCACAAGTATTGTTCTGATATGCTGAGCATGAAATGAATATGGTGTGACTGCACTGGAAACTTGACTAACAGAAATGAGCCATTTAAAGGACAGTGAACCGCTTGTAACCACTAGATGGCACTGATTATACGGTGTTTTACAGCCATAAATGAGTCCTCTTGACACCTCTGCCAATGGAAAGGCGTATTGCAAACGTTTTAAATGTAAAATTAAATTTATTAATTACACTGTCATTAGTAACATTGTCCAACATATGTTATATTATATTGTATTGTACTGTATTCAGTGTTATTTTAGTATTTATTTATTTACTAATACAGTGTTCATTAATATTTTGAATTAGCTTTTATTTTTATATTTTCAGTTTTCACTTTCATTTTAGTAATTTTATTATGTCCTTTTGTCCTATATTTGTCCTATAGCTTTATTTATTTATTTTTTTTTGTAATTTTAGAGCTTCTTAAACTTGTTCAGTTTTCATTTATTTGTCAGCATTTCTATTTTTTCGTTGAAGTGTTTCATTTGATATTTATATTTTATTTTGTTTCAGCTTTATTTCAATAGCTGAAAACATTTTGGTAGTTTTAGTTAATAATAGCACTGATTGTATTATATTGTATGTAGTTCTCTGCTGTTTTTTTCCCTGTGTTTTCATTGGCTTTGAATTCCTGTACTTTCATAATATGTACTGAATTCAATGATGAAATTCTCAACTGTTGATTTAGTATGTTTTGTAGGTATCCAGCTGTGTGTGCTATAAATACTTTCACTGACATACCTATTCTGCCATTTTGGTATTGTCCTTTGGCCTGTGTGTTCTTTGACGTATGATATACTAATAACAATGAAAACATAAATGCCTGAGCCCACAGCTGAGATTGTCCAGTGTCCCAATGTTGCAACGCCTGCCTCAAAATAATTCTCATCAATAGATCAACCTACAAAAAAAAATGCCTGAGCCCACAGCTGAGATTGTCCAGTGTCCCAATGTTGCAACGCCTGCCTCAAAATAATTCTCATCAATAGATCAACCTACAAAAAAAAACATTGCTATTTGCATTCTGTGCTGCAAAGAAGTACACCTATTTGGACGCAGAGAATTTCTTTTGTCTTTAAAGAGAAATATGTGGGCCCTGTCAAAGTTAATCCCAGAGGCATCTTAAAGTTCAATATTTGATCAGTGAATTACCCAGACTCCTTTGGGAGTCCTCAGAGGGAGAGGCATGTTATCAAAGTGGTCTTAGGATCTATATGAAATGAACTCTCTTTTTTCATTTCTGGTGCTTCATCATATTGATAGGACACGGGAGAGGAGGAGGGGGAGATTTGAGTGATTTTGAACCCCTGCTTCCATTTTTTCCCTGCATAATTCAGAGAGAGGACAGGTTTGTTGGATAGGATTACCGGATATACAAACCCCCTTTACACAACCACTCACCCTTGAGCTTGCACTTGAGGGTATATTTGCCACTCAAGGAAATGAGTCTTTCCAAATCCAGGTGTCCTCAAAGATACCTATTTGAATATTTTCTCTGCTTCAAGAGGGCTAAATGATAGCCTTGTCAGTAAATTAGTGTAAAGGACAATTATGTATAATTAAGTGCTATGTGTTTTAATGTGGGATGAATATCTGCAGCGCTATCATGGCAGCTGTCACGTGTGTCTTATTAAAAGCCTGTTAATTTGCACATCCCCATGCTCATGCTTCCATTAAGAGTCTCTATGGACTGATCCGGATTGTTATCTCTTTTCCTGTTTTCCTCTATAGATATGTTTCTACCTATGTGTGTCTGCGTGTTTGTGTGTGTGTGTGTTAGTAATACAGCATATTTATGCTCAGAATCTCTCATGTTAATGACAAAAGGGATAGATTGGTGTCCCGTTAATACGTCCTGGCATCGTCACATCCTGTTTCCACAGCAACAGTGACTCCATCTTCTCCCTGAGGCTGAAGTCTCCGTGGAAATCTGACTTAAACAATGTTGCATATCTCTCACATGGTTGCATTTTACTAATTGGCTGTTATATTCCTCATTTTCTCACAGCTTGTTCATTTTTGCAAAGTTTTATCAGTTTGAAGTATCCTATAAGAGCTCTGTTACTCCTAACAAATTCCTTTTGTTCTTCATCAAACCCGGGGTTTGTCCAGAATCTGATGAAGTTTGACTTCCGGGTGCAGACTGTGACTTAATCATGCACCATTTTTCTCCATCGAGAACTGGTTCCTGCCTATAGTGGCAAATATGGGTCAGTTTGCTCCAGTACATTGGAATCAGACATATTTACCCCCATCCCCAGGGATCCCCCCCCCCCAAACCCACCACCACCACCACCACCGTTATTACGAGCTCTATGGGAACTCTAGCTCCATGCTGCTATCGTCTCCTAATCAGGCCTAGACATCCTGCAGCTCATAGATTGCTTTTGACGCTGTTCGATTTTGCCTCACCTTTTAGGGTCAGTGTTGATTGCCTGAGCAACACTTGCTGGGTTGGATGAGCATTGGCCATGGTGGAGCCAAGTGGGTTAAATTTCACCTTCTCCATTACATTAAAGCGTTAGTTCATCCAAAAATGAAATTTCTTTCATTAATTACTCACATTCGTAAGACATTCGTTCATCTTCAGAACACAAATTAAGATATTTTTGATGAAATACGTGAGCTTTCTGGTCTCCGATAGACTGCAACGTTATTACCATTTTCAAGGCCCAGAAAGGTAGTAAAGAAATTGTTAAAATAGTCCATGTGACTACAGTGGTTTAACTTTAATGTTATGAAGTGACGAGAATACATTTTGTGCGCAAAAAACAGACAACAATAACGCTGTCGATGTAGTAAACAGTGCAGCACTTCCAGGTTCTATGTCAAATCGCCGGGTCAGTGTTGGCCGACGCTGTTCACGTGAGCACCATGACGCAAGCGTGTGATGCTGACAAAGGAGCTGGCCAATAATGAGTTGGTGAATTATATTGACTGCAATATTGACTGAAATTTAATCATGATCACTTTTTTGACTATATCTCCCAGCCCTACTGAAAACTCAAGGTGACCATTTATTCTTAAATATACACAACCATTCAAAAGTTTAAAGGTCAGTAAGGTTTTTTGGTACTTTTTTTATTCAGCAAGGATGCGTTAAATGGTTCAAAAGTGACAGTAAATACATTTATAATGTATATTCTTACAAAAGATTTCTATTTCTAATAAATGCTGTTCTTTTGAACTTTTTATTAATCAAAGAAACTAAAAAATGTATAATTTCAACGAAAATATTAAGCAGCACAACTTTGTAATATTGATCATATGAAATGCATATCTGCATATTAGAATGCTTCTATCCAATGAAATGAAGAGTAATTAGTATAATTAGTACAATTATAATGCACACTGATTAATCACATGATCCTGTAAAATTTAAATCACGATCAGTCAGACTCTTTTATCCCAAAGAATAGTCTTTAATCTTTAATATGTTATTGAATTTGTCTCATGTATCAAAGCAAAAATCACATGTGCATTTGCAGGATGGTCTTCGTCTCAATCATTAATCTAAACAGGACTAGACAGAACACATGACTTGTCCATCCTGATGAATTCAATGAGCTGCATTAGAGGTTGGTCATATGATGAGACAAGCACACAGTCTTTGAAATCGTATTGACATACTATCCCCATGACCTTTTACAGCCAGCATGTGCACCTATTGCATTTAATGCACAAAGGGCTTGAAACAAAGACTGCTTTCCAATTATTTGTCCTGTTGCTAAAATCCATAATGCAGAAGACTTTGAAGGTGTGTGTGCATGTCTGATGTGTCCTGAGACGCCCCAGTGTGTGTGAGGTTCACTTGTTTCCATGCATTCTGCCTCATCTAATTCTTTGTGCTGTGTACATTGGGGAAACAGAGAGCTTTGTGTACTTTGGCAGGTCATTGCAATGGAACATCTTCAACTGATGAGGTGCCATGAGACTAGTGCTCAAACTGAAGTTTTTCTTCAGTAATGGCTCCCCTCAGACAGCTGCTGTACATGGGGTCCACAGGCACGTTCACAAATGCTAAACATGTTTATGCATTTGGCAGATGTTTTTAAGCATGCATTCCAAGTATGCATTTTTATTAGTATGTGTGGTCCCAAGGAGTCAAATCCAGGAACCCCAAAACATATACACTACTATTCAAGTAGTCAGTAAGACATCAAACTATATATATATATATATATATATGTGTGTGTGTGTGTGTGTAAGAATTTGATATAACAAGGATGCATTAAATTGATCAAAAGTGGGAGTAAAGACAGTTAAATTTTTACAAGAGATTTCTATTTAAAATAAATGCTAAATTCTAATCATCAAAGAATCCTGAAACAAATATATCATGGTTTCCACAAAAATATTAAGCGTCACAACTGTTTTAACGTGTAATAATAAGAAATGTTTCTTGAGCATTAAATCAGCATGTTAGAATGATTTCTGAAGGATCATGTGACACTGAAGGCTAGAGTAATTGCTGCTGAAAATGCAGCTTTGCCATCACAGGAATAAATTACATTTCAAAATATATGTAAATAGAAAACATTTGAAATTGTAATAATATTTCATAATATTACTGTTTTTATTGTATTTATTTGGCCAATTATGCAGCCTTGGTGAGCATGAGACTTCTTTCAAAAGCATTAAAAAAAATCTTACTGACCCCAAACTTTTGAATGGTAGAGTATATCATACATGTTAAATTGAGAGAAAGGAGTCAAATTATTCAAGTTTAATACTATTGAAACAGAAAAAGGCACAAATCACTTTTAGTCAGCCCTTAAATCTCCCCACAAAACAGACAGAATTACTGCTCTCACCATGTCCGAACAAATGGCTCTAACGGCTCTAACTCCTCAGAGAGAAACTCACTAAAAAGACTTTGTGTGAGGGGGACACATTAACAGCTAACCGCCTGGTGTCCTGTAGAAAAGGCAACTTGCTGGCCATTGCATGCCAGTTTGTGTTCAGAAAACAGACTGTTGTTGGACTTATTTATAGCCAGCCAGGGTGGTTATTCTCTTTTAGACAAGAAAACAGAAACAGGCCAAATATGACTGTTCCTGGGGTGCAGGAAGCTGAATGGACATTAGTGAAAGCATCCACACAATAATAGGACTACATTCTGTTATTATTAGTTAGCATTGCAAGTGCAATTTTTTTCTGATAAAATTGTTTCCTCTTTCCCAGATTATTATTATATGCAGATTGAACTGTCAGCAAGTCGTTTAATGGTAGTAAAATCTATTTGTTTGTTTTTTAAATTATTGATTTATACTTTTTTCTTTTCTTTTTTTTTACTTATTTTATCTAAACACTCATGTAAGGTCTTTTCTCAGAGAGACACTTGTAAAGCTGGGGAAGAAAACTGCACTTTGACCTCATTTCTGCATGAGCTTCTCAGAAGGAGTTTCCCCACATTAACTAGTGATCTGAATACATTTTCACTGATTTTTAATTCATAAAGAAGCTGACTCATTAACAGCAACAGCTAATGCTTTCCCCTCCTTTCTGATCTTTCCCCTTTGAATTATGTTTTATTGCATCTCTTTCATGCTCAGCTTTTCTGTGTTCTCACCAAGGTGTGGCTTTCTGAATGACTCCACTTCAAAGGGAATCATTTTTCTTTTCTTCATCCATCTCTGGTTTTTCTCCCTCCTTTTTTTGTCAGATTTTTATTCATTCTGATGGCGTTTGTAGTCTATTGAAAGTTCTCCCTCAGTTAGCTTGTATGTTATGTGTGCTGTATTCAGCCTAGCTTTAACCATTAGACGTTCTTGTTGATGATACAGATGAATGCCTTCACTGAGAGGCCCAAGCCTATTATTCAACACAATGCCTGACCTTTTATACACATTCACATACTCTCATGCAGACACGCTACGGCCAGACATGGCTTGAGTCTCCTTTTCAGGACACAACACAATATGTCACTACTCCTGCTTGAACACAACTGACTTGAGGTAACTTCATGCAGGATCAGTGGAGTGCCAAGCGCTCGAGTCCTTTGTCTGGGTGTTTTTTGTCATCTTAGCAGACCATTGCACTGTTAATGAGCCTTATCTGCAAATCAAACTAAATGCTAGTTTGCAAATGCAAACTAAATGCCCAGGCCTGATTTCAAACGCTTTCCAACCCTGCAGCCTTTTATTGCCCTTCTTTCAGAACCATGCAGCCGATGTTTGTTTTTATGCAGATTTCCTCTCATCTCATGTGTGGCAGTAGACGGTTGATAAGTGTTTTACAGCTACTGTGTCTCATAGTGAGGGATTGAGTGATTTGTTATGGGTAAATACAAAGTGTTTGGGGTCTGAAGCATTTTACACTAACAAAAGATTCCTCTTGACTCATGTTGATGACCTCATCAGCTCCAGGCTTCCACTTTGACTGACTACAGATAATAATAATAAAATTGGAAAAATATGGCATTAAAGGGATGCTCCACCCAAAAATGATTATTCTCTCATTATTTACTTACAGACACAAAGACTTTTAGAAAAATAATCCACTTGAATATTGATGAGGACACAGAAGCAACCGTCACTTCTTAGTTTCATAACGCACTTACATTAAGCTTCACAATTTTATTTTTTTTTTGGATGAGAATCCCTTTAATGAACATTACAATTATTCTAGGGAACAGATATACACAGACTGATAGTAAATATGGCCATCAGTGTCGTGATCTGAGCATGTGCAGCTTAGTGTGTAGTTTCTCTAGCTCTTTCTCTTGCTTTCTTTCTATAGTAGCCCAGTGATTGCTGAAGTTACTGGTCAGTCATTAAAACGAGGTAGACAAAGTTATAAATGTGAGAAACGAATGTGTTGTAACTTTTTGTCTAAATTAGTCTCTTGAGTGTTGTTTGATTGCGTGTCAAAGGTGTGTGAGAAAGTGGCCCTGTGTCATTAAGACTGACCTTGATAAAAAGAAAACAATCTTTCTAGCTAACCTGCAATTATACATGGATTTATGTGCATGTGCTCTTGTGCTTAGTCTCTAACTTCTCTGAAATCCTGATGCTGCAGTGTCATTAATTCTGTTTTCCTCAAAGTTCAAAGGATTTGTTATCACGCCATGACACTTATTTATGGATCAAATAAAGTTTCAACCTAGCAAAAACTGAAGACCCAGACTTTCTCTCTTTACTCCATATTGCCTAACTGCAGATAGAAAATGCAGAATATTTGTATTAGTTTTAGCAGAGTATCAGTGACAGCTGTGTTTGTGTTTAGAATGTGAGAGCTGACCTCAGTAAACTGAACAAACACTCTGAACAGGTTCTGTGCTGGCTGGAGGTCTCTTCGTACCTGCCACACACTGTTTCTCTTTTTCTAGGATAAATCAGACAAATGCTTTTAAGATCAGACCAACAAACCCACAGGATAGGCTTTGAGGGGAAAAAAGAGGAAAAATCAATGGGGATTACGTTAATAAGCACCAAAAGCAATGGCAGGTGAGTGAATGACAAATGGGGGAGGATAGAAGTTTATGAGAGGACAGAGAAATTGAGAGAAGGGCAGGATAAGAGAGGAACAGTGTTGGGGTTAATGCATTACAAGTAACACAGGTTACATAATCAGATCACTTTTTCTTGTAACTAGTAAAGTAACGCATTGCTTTTAAATTTACAACAAAATATCTGAGTTACTTTTTCAAACAAGTAATGGAATTGACTGTCACCTCTCCTGTCCCCATGTTCAGATAAATTGGGAGTAAGATGCAGTGGTGTTGTGTGTGCTGTGTAAACATGAAGGTTATTGTAGTTCTAGCCTAAATGTGAGAAAACATTTACTCATCTCACTTGCACAAAAACAGATTCAGTATTCCACAAAAGGAATAAAAACCGTGAAATGCAAACTCACAGTATTATGCAAACCTACTTTATAATATACTTTATGTACTATACACAAATATACTTTATGTATTTAATGTCACTTTTATCGGTTTACACATTAACCAATGTCTTTGCTGCTGACCTTCGATGATCCAATGCAACTATACCAATAAGCAAAAATGACTTTAGTTAAACATTACATTTTTGTTTGTTTGTTTGTTTTGATTTATCGCTGAAGTAAGAGTGTTGAACTTTTTTCACCTGGTTTATTTTAGCTGCACCCTCTACTGTCCAGGCGTGAATTTGCATTTCCTTCAGCCTGAGGATTATTCATTTCACTTTTGGTGTGAAAGGGCTATTTGCCAAAAATAGAACTTTTTTTTGTTGTTATTATTAAAACACAAAGCAAGTCCAGGTGAGAAAAGGTAACGCAATGCATTACTTTCAGTAAAAAGTAACTAAGTATCGCAATTGGTTACTTTTTTTCAATGCAATATTGTAATGCATTACTTTTAAAAGTAACCCCCAATACTGGAGATGAGTATTAAAATAAATTAAAGTCTAAAGTCATCTTTTTTAGCTTGAAAATAAAGTTGAATTGACATTAATATGAATGTCATTAGTCAAATCACATATTTGATTAGTGACCTAAAATAGTACTGAATCCTAAATGCTGCTTATTTTATAACATTACTTTTGTTTTAAATTTGTAAAAAAAAAAAAAAAAAAAAAAAGTCCTAAAACTTTAGATTTATGTCCAGGTTTAAATAAGAAAAATTATTATTTTTTTTTTTTTATACAAAGTTGAATTGAAAAATTAATATAATTTCATAAGTTTACATATTTGATTAATAGCCTAAAATAGTGCTGAATCCTGAATGCTAATTTATTTTAAATCATTATTTTTGTTTTAAAATTTTCCAAAATATTGAAACTTTCAGTTTATGTCCAGGTTTAAATAAATAAATAAAAGATTTTCAATGTGCTCTCACACTTTTGGACCTCACTGTATGATAGTCCATTTTGAGTTTTCTCATGTGATGATTTTCACCTTTCACAATTGCAGGAAATGGTTTGAGAAAGCATACGTGTGTGCGCGTGTGAAGGGGGAGGGATATGACAGCTCCATTACACATACACACACATAATGTGAGTGAGTGTGGATCTGTTGGATGCAGAGAGCCCAGACCAAGTGTGAAAAGTGTGAGAAATTCAAGCACTCTGATTGGCTGTTCATCAACTTCACCCTGGAATCTCATGAATAGATTTCTTACACTTGGCGAACATGCCTCACGTCTGAATGCGGGAAACAAACTTTTGTGCAATTGTCATACATTTGCCATTTCTCTTAAAGTGACTAGCCATGCGGTATATTACACAGTCCGCATACATAAACACACACACAGATAAACAGTCTGAAATTACTGTAATCCTGCAGCGACAGACCGAGATGTTGAGCCGTCTGTTATGTGAGAACAGAACAATAGTGTGTTAATTACTGCAGCCGCCATCAGCTACATAATCCTGATACTGTACACGTGCCAGACAGCATGGAAACAGCGAGTGTGGAAAACACACAAATGCACGTGCAGAGAGAATAAGCTCAAGAGGAAGAGGGCGGATATGGGCCGTATGCAGAGAAAAGCCTCACTGTGTGAATTTGGCAGTGAGTAAAAGAGAGCAGCACACACATGTTTCCTCTTTCAGATTCACTTGTTACACATAAAAACATTTTAACAACCAAATATAAGTGAGTAAAGATTAAGAAAGGCCTAGAAGTATGAGTTTGGCTTACTGTGGGGGTGATTGGGATATTTTAGGGGGGAGGGGTGTTCAATGCATTACCTCCTCTAGTTCAGTAATCATTTGCAACCCCATTCAGGTCCAAACTCACCCACCCTTCATCCCCCCTTCCATTCAGATCCCTCTACACCCCCTCATAATGAAAGAATCAGGGTCATGGTGTGTGTGTGTGTGTGTGTGTGTGTGTATGTAGACAATGAGGCAGATTGTGTGTGTGTGATCTATATTCCAGTGGTCTAGATTCAGTGGCTGTGTGCTAACACAGCAAGCCGGCTTATCAGTGGGAGACCCGCTCCTTCTGCCCTCCAGCGAAGACCAAGACTGATGCGCACATATGTGAATGACGAATGTATGAACACACATGCCTGGTTGTGTGACAGATGAAAGCAAAGCATCAAGTGAGAGTTTTATTGCTCAGAGATTCTTCTTTTTAGAGCTCTGGTGACTTATCTAAGTTCCCATTTATGCTTTTAAGTATCAGATGTTTCTGCTAAAATGTCTTAGGAGAAATGAAAATTAACATATTCAAGACTGTTGACTGGGACTTGTTGTCTTACCTATTTGTTTATGTATTAGAGTAGAAACAAAAACTTTGGGATCTTGGCATATTTGAGCACAATTTGAGACTATTGAGATATCTTTGACACTGGAGACAGAAATATTCAAGCATCTTTTTCATAGAAAAAAAAAATCTAAAATTTTAGCAAAACTCTCAATTTCGGCTAATTGTGGCCTAGGAGAAACAATTGAGAGATTAAAGAGATCTCATTTGCGATTTCTGTTTCCTATGAGCTTGTATTATGGAAGAAGCAGGGCGGATACTTCGGATGAGCTGATCATACAGGAGAACTCCTTGGTAACCGAAGCACAGATGAACAGAGGGGCATATACTACACCCCTCCCTTAAAGCCCCAGGGAGTGAGTGTGTGTGTGTGTAAGGGAGGAGGAGGTGTTTCCCAGGGTTGGGTTGAGGGTGTGTGTACGTGTAGGAGGGGCTCATTGTGGAGGCGATAAGCGTTGATCAAATGGGGAGAGGCACATACTGACTTGTTGGCAAAAGGACACAGGCTTTTCGGCACACTACTCGTCCAGCGCTCCCGTGTACTGGGAGGCCGTGACAATTCTACACAGGGTCCACCTGCCTCGCACACTCTGGAATAATGGTGTTCATCGGGACTTCACTCAAGTCGGTCATTAAATACTTCAAACGGAAGGGTGAGAATTCTTTGGCCACATTTTTTTCAGTGCTGATGGAGATCAGACGGGTTTCTAGTTGGTTTTCTGAACTTGTTTAAATATCTGTGCGATTTATTAATCTCTCAGCTAGTGGTTTATTTGAATTTTTAGGGATTTCATCAAATGTGTCAGATTGTGTGTAGGTCTTAAGTTACAGGTGTGTAGGTTCAGAGTTCATATAGAGCTGTAAATCTGTATTTCAACATGGACAGATGAGTCATTTCCTGTACACTTAATAGACAAACTTGTTAACACCTTGATGCTGCTTATGATGACCAGAGAATGACCTTGTTATGCACAAAAGTGGTTGTATGCATGTTTTTTTTTTTATATCTACACTATTTTGAAATGTTTACGTTAGATATGCGCAGTATATTAGTACTTTATTAGTTAGAATTTTTTTGTTATAATTTTAAAATCTCTATTGGTCAACATTTAATGTGCATGCTCAATTTGCTACTATTTTTACATTTAAATTACTTAGCCCTCATCTCGTTTTCACTTAAAGTTAATCTTTAATAACACTAATATTTTAATAACATTGTTAAATATAATTTTTAACAGATCCCAAAATATTGAATTGATGATTACTTTTTTAATTTCATTTAATTACTTTTTAATATTAATTTTTTTAGTTTTTAGATAAAGTAGTATAGATTTTGTTGTATAGAAAATTAGAAATAGTAATATTAAAAAATAAGAAAAATAGAAAAGAATATTACAACTTTATTAAATATTTGAAGAATATTGTAATATTTAATATTTTAAAATATTTGTATGCCTTAACTGTATTAATCAGAATTTATTATCAACATTTAAATAATGTATATGATGTTTTTAAATAAAGTTGTACTCGATTTGCTCTTGAACCATATACTGGTTGATCTACAAAAACCTGCAGTTCATTACCATAAAATGCCTTAATTAGCTCAATTAAATGGCAAGCCTTAAAAAACATGTTAATAATGTTTAATAAAGATTTTTTGTTTGATATCGCAGGAGTACAGAGCACAATAAACAAATTAATAAAATTATAATAAATTAAATTAAAGTTGTGATTCATTTTTAATTATGATCATTTATCTTCTGAGCTGAAATTTGGTGGGTGAGCTCATCCATATTCCAGTGCTACACGTGTTGGTAACTGCAAAGTGTGTGTTGTGTGAGTACGAGCAGAACCAGAGGGATTATGGGAGTTTTGAATAGGCTGATTCTGAGTGCTGAGCTCAGGCTGATGTGGAGATTGATGTTGGGCACAATGCAGGTTTTTGTTCCTGCTGCCGCTCTCCTCACTCTCCAAGAGCACACAGACAGGTTTAATGGGTTGGGGACTGGGTGTATCTGAGTGCGAGTGTGTGTGTGTGTGTATTGCCCATTCTAGAATAATCTGATATTTATTGTAGGCACTTCAAAGGGCTTGCTCACTTTTATCTCTCCTACTGAGTACTAAGGTTGTTTAATGCTTTTTGTGCCTCTGGTTTTGTTGTCCTGCAAATGGCCCTCTTGTTAGAACGAACAAATGTGCTTGAGTATCTTTTTTGCAGTGATGTGTTCAGGAACACTTTTAGAAAACAGACATTATTTTAGCAATTTTGTTCAGTGCCGCTACACACAATTCTGTTTGCGTAGATTGCGTGTTGGTCTTGTTATGTGACAGAGTCAGCTGGTTGGTAGCTTATTGACCAGTTTAGTTGTTACCATACCAATGAAGCCATGATCACATAACATTTAGGTACTAACCCTAGGCAAAAGCAAAAATTCAATAAAAACTCAATATTTCCGACTATGGACACTTTCTAGGGACAAGTCTGTGATTCGAATTTTGTTTTGGTTGCACTCACAGACTTTAAGCAGTTAATTTATGTCCTAAACAGAGAGATTCAGCAATGAATCAGTGTTGTTCAGTTTACAAATGACTGTAACATGTTTTTCTACAGTACTAAATGCCCTCTGAATCCTCCCATGTGTTTGACTGCTTTGTCCTGCCTGATGTCTGCACATTCACAGATGATACCTTTGAGGAGAAAGTGTACCTTTGAAGCCCAGCACTGATTTGAACAATAAGTTCAAAGACCCAGTGGTGTGGTTAATAAACAGAGAAAAACTTGGAGAGGGAATGTAAATACATGCTTTGACACTTGGATTGATTGCCTTGAGTTCTTCCCCCTGCCCACACTGGTGTCTTTTCAGTCTTTTCATATTGTACTTTTAGATCCAAACAACTGTATTTTAGCATCATCAGTGTCTCTTTTTCTTTATTTTGAAATTCAAATTGAAAATGTCTTGTAAAAAAATGTCTCGCAATGACTTGGCCTGAGTTTATACCTGAAGCTATGCACAGAAGCCCTTGATAGATTAATTTGCAGTCACACATCAGTATGTGTTAGTCTCTCTGAAGAGCGACTAAGAAATCACTTCTATATTGAAAGTCCTGATGCCTCATGAATGAACACAATGACCTCCCGTGGGCTCTGCTTGTCAGTCTGGCAGCTATCACATGATGGGCCATCACGGCCTAATGGCCCAGTGCCACCTGTGGACAGAGTTCCTCGCACCTGTGAGAAAACCCCCACTTCTGCTCCTCTACTTTCCCTTCCTCTCACGTTATAACGACCAGCCTGTTGTTTTTGTTTGTTTGCTGTCGAGACAGCTGAGGTTTCCAACTCCAGGGGTCTTTCCTTCAAGATTCCCCTTTACCTCATGGCCCATTTGCACCTCTGTTGGGTAGTACTGGTCTTCCTGTTCACTTTGGGTCACTCTTTGGTTCCAGTTTTTAGGGTTCACTCAGTTAAAAGTGTAGCAAAAGTTTAAAACAAAAGTGAAAGCCTTTTGGCTCTGTTTTGACTCACTGTGAGTCCACAAATGGACACATTTGGTCTCTATTACTTGCATTTAGCATTATGTGCATGTTCTTTGCATTGAGTTCCATGAGTTTTGCTACAATAAACAGCTGCATTTGGGTAATTTTGAATGTTTATTATGGCATATTAATAATTTTAAGTGTCTTTGTGTTTATTTTTAGCTGTATCTAATCTGGATGAAGAGAAAAAGTGGACTGTGCACTACACGGCTCCATGGCACCAGCAGGAGAACGTCTTTCTGCCAGGCTCCAGACCAGCCTGCGTGGAAGACCTGCACCGCCAGGCCAAAGTTAACTTGAAAACAGCTCTCAGAGGTACGAGCCACACACCCTTATACACCAGAATCAACTTCAAACCTGCTGCAGTTCTCATGACATCAGCGTTGCTATGGGAACAAACACACCGAGCAGCAGGTGAACGTGCCCATGATGTCACTCGTTGTTCTAAAGTTCACACTGGACACCTGTGAAACAGCCTGTTAGTGACATCCTGGGGTCGATTTAGCAGTTCAGCTCAGAGCGGTACAGATCAAGGTTCAATTAGCAGATTCTGGCCTGAAAGTTAATTGTAACCCAAGATTGATCTAACAGTGCAGGTGGCAGATGTGAAGCCTGATTAATTATATAGGCACAGGTGTGTAGGTCATATTACTCTATTAGAAACTTCAGGCCTTCAGATGGCAGAGAGGAAGACTAGAGGACATGAGGAAAGGTAGAGCTGTACCATCAAACACTTTTTCCAATGTAGTTTATACTTCCCACTCACTTGTTATGTCTTTTCTTTTCAGGCAGTCTCTCTTTGATTAGAAAAAAACTTAAACACTTTTATTCTGCCAAGACAAACAGCACTAGGCACATGTAGATCAGAGGAAGTTCACAGGTGTCTTGAATGTTTTTTTATGACAAGTTAAAAAGCGTTTGTAAACCTGCTTGTCTCTTTAAAGTCTTGGCTGACAAATAAGTGTTGAAGGAAACTGTAAAGGATTAGCAAACAGAATAAATAGTGGTTTTGGAGAATTAGAGGAAGACATGTTAACAGTCTGGCTGTTTTAGTCATTTTAGACTCTCTTGATTAGTCTCTTATGTTCATTGCCCTTGTGCAATAATGTGGTTTGATTCTTTGCCCATATCTGACATTTTTAAATTTGAAGTGTGCAATTTTTTTATGTTAAATATTTTTCTCTGTCAGTTTAATATGCAAAGACAGCCATAAGTAAGCCACTCATTTGATTTCTCCAAAAGTGTAAACACTATATCTTTGTGATGCTATCAAAACATTGCTCTGTTTGAGCATCTTTTCATCTTTTTTTTTTTTTTCTTTTTTTTTTTTTGACCAATGGCGGATGAGGGAATAGTTTGGGAAGACTTTGCAAAACAAATCAATATTTTTGCGATTCAGTTTGTTGCCCTTAGTGGCATAGAAATTACACACTTAAGCTATTTATTGGAGTGCATCGCACAGCTGCAGTGCAGTGTCATAAAACAGGAAATAATGACAGACATGCAGCAGATGAGCTTTTTTTGTCAGCAGAGAGACTACTGGATTCAGCTGACTGAATGACTGAAGGGATTGTGGGATGTGTGCCAAGGGAATGGAGCTGCCATCTGCAACAGTTAGCTTAGAAAGCCAGCATGATGCAGTCTGCAGACTGTCATACACACACACACACACACACATACAGAGCAGAACAGGTCTTTTACTCTTTTCTAATCTCTAGTTCTCTCTCATTCAGAATACTTTTCTTGTAAAGGTGCTAAACATAAAATTTAAGTGAATTATTTTATTATTAGCTGGATCAAACAATTTGCATCATTTGTCATTTTCATAAAGACCTACAAATGGTCTGTTCTCTCTCAAACCACAAGAGGGAGCTAAATAAACACTATCTGCTTCTATACTTCAACTCATGTTTGAAAGTTCCTAAGAACTTCTTTTCATCCTGATCTTGATATGTCTGCTCTGTTCCCACAGAATGTGATAAACTGAGGAAAGATGGTTTCCGCAGCTCACAGTACTACTCACAGGGGCCCACCTTCTCAGGCTCCTCAAACTCGCAACATGAGGATGAGGACATCGAAGGTGATGACGCTGATAAAAAGGTAGGCCTATTTAACAAAATATCAGAGACCACATGTAGACCATATTTAGCTTTTTTTATTGTTTTTCTGGTTATTGGTTTTGACTTGATGTTTGAAACAGATTGAATAATCTTTAATAATAATAATAATAAAATATAGTTATATATATGTATATTAAATGTAATCATTACCCTTTTTATTATTATTATTATGCATTTTATATATAGTTTAAAAAATACTCTATCCTATTTCCTACTTTTTTCCTATACTCTTTTTTCTATGTAGTAATGCCTGACTTTTTTTCTTCTTTTTTTTTTCATTTTTGAAACATTAATTCATGTAGCGTAAAGGAATTTTTTGTTAGTATAGATTTACAATATGTGCCACCATATTTATTATTGGCCACAAAAAGAATCTGTTATCAAATCAGATTAGAAAGCTGACTTTGTAGCAGCCTGTAGGAATTGGCTGCCCTCTGCTGGAGAGTGTCTGCCTGCAGATGGCCTCTGGGTACTGAATCACAGCCTCCCACATGTGCCTCTGTGGAGTTCCTGCCTCAGTTCTTCAGTATCTCTGCTGGCTTCATTAATGTTGTCAGCCATGTGTGGCCCCATTATGAGAGCTGCTGAACCCCAGGAGGCTGACAATCTAATGAAACTATTACTCACAATGTGTTAGAATAGTTATATTTACTAAGATATTGCATTCTAGAAAGCGGCTGTTTAGCGTATGAGCATTGAAAACGAGTTTTAAAGAAAAGGGCTTTTACTGGATTAATTCTATAGGACAATCATAAACGTTTTAGCAAGAAATCATGCGGTTTTGTTTATAGCACAGCATACCCTTGCCCTCATTCTCCCTCGTTTCTTTATTGCTCCTCATCACACTGCGTTCAGGGGCACTGGAAAGGTCAGACCCAGTAAAAGCAAAGATTCGGGGGTCCTTTTGTCCTCCTGCTGCCCCTGGCCCACCCTCAGGGATCCCATGCCCTTTTAACCTCCTTCACCACCCTAGACCTGCTTTCCCAGCCCACTGGGATGAGGTTATCTTGGGTTATAGTGCTGGACTGGTTCTTATTATTTCTTTCTCTTGCTTTTTGTTATATCATTGAAAAGCAATTTTACTTCTCAAGATGTTATTTCCATGGCTAAAGATCATGAAAATAATATTTATTCAATTATTTTATTGGAGCAAGCTAAATTAACAATATTTAAACAATAGATTAAACAATATTTAAGGTTTAATCAAGGCAAGAATAACATTGGAATACATTTGTTTATGGTTTAATGGTCAGTTTATAACCTTTTAAAGAGCTCTGGGGTTACAAAGAAAAAATACTGGAGAAAGTTTATTATTTTAAGGAGAACAGAAAGCATTCTTACGTTGTTGTTTTTCTGTGCATATCAAGGTTAGCTGTCATTCAAGTATATTTAATAATAAATATTAAATATTAATTGGTCGATAAAATGTGATGTATTCTTCATACTCTTTATTGTACACTGAAAGTAATTCCACTCTGACTGAGGTAGGACAGGTAATAACATGTTGAAACATAAAACAAGACATCAGGCAGCTGTGAATAGGTTTTTGACTATTGTTAGTGACCTGGACGGATAATTAAATGTATTGTTGTGATTTAACTACAGTTGGTTTGTTTGGGAGGCTGAGGGAGGCCCAGGTGTTGGATTGAAACTTCAGATGGTCCTCTTGTAACTCTGCAAACAGCGTTCTCATTTCAGAATCACAATGCATGAACAGAGTTTTAACGCCTCACTGGTTTTCCCCCTCTCTCTGCTCCCTTTCTCTATTCTTTCTCTGAGTTTCTCAGTATGTTTGTGTGTGTGGTTCTGTATACTCCCGAAGCTCCAATAAGTTGGGGCACACAACCCTTAACCCTTGACTAAATCTAAAGAGAAATAAGGGGTGTAGGAGCTCTGAGTCTGAATATTAACTCCTAGTCTCAAAAATTTAGTTTTTTCTGTTTACTTTTCTCTATAAGCCCCCATAGTCATGAAACTCACTGCATTTTCACCTCTTTTTAGTCCACAGCATCTTCAGGAGAGGAGGAGAAAGACTCCTGCCATATGAGAGCACAAAATTCCACACAGGAGGAGGGGGTTGAGGTTGATGGACAAATGTCGCGGTCCAAAGCCCCACCCCTGCCCACTCCAGAAGAGAAGATGAGGCAGCAGGCTCAGGCTGTTCTCACGGATATTGTCCCCATCGATGTCACAGGTAGAAGATATATACCATTAGCTGTTAGTCAAACATGCCAGCATTGCAGAAACGTTAAAAAAAAGTGTCACTTCTATGTTGTGTCTCCAATGAGTCCATGTTTGTCAGTCTAGAATTCATATAGTTGGTCTGTGTTTCGTTACATTACTTTCATGTGAATCTTTCATCAAAATCAGTAAAGTCTTAGAATTTGTAACTGGAATTTATTTGTAATTCCTCATAATTTATTCCTAACTGATTTTTCTGCACCTAACATTTGAGCACTGCATGCATGATCACTACATATTGCCTGTTCTTGATGTATAACCACATGGATAGATCTAACACTAACATGTCTGAGGGCATTAAGAGTTCTCATATTAACAGTTCTGTCATTTCCTTCTATCTGTTTGACCTTTGAGAGTTTTCTGTTTGAGTGTTCAGTCTCCCTGCCAATGCACAAATTCAGCTGTGCATCACTATGAACACACAGATACCTTATCCAAAAGAACAGTCTTTCTTACTTGTCTTCTTCACACAGAATAAGCTCTGTATGTCCAATCCCTTCAAAAAATTCTGAACTTCACTATGACTCAGGAAGAAGCTGTATTAGACTTTAAAGCTCATACAAATACACACCACACACTAATTCAGTCTGTCAGCTCTGTGACTTAGTCAGGCATCCCAGCGTGCTGAGGCTTAGTCAACAGTGCCCAGTCTCTGGGGTTCCCTTGCTTTTGCAGTGCTATAGCACATCTTGCAGCGCAAAAGAGCTTTTGTATAAAATACTGTTTCTAATGTTATGTTTCAAACCAGGGTTTCCTCTTTATATACTTCATATAGAGTAAGAACTTTGTATTTAGATCTAGAATTTCCCCTAGTGTACAACAGATCAGAGAACTAACTAACCACCATACTGCCATGCAAAGGCAAACACAGTACATGCATGCATTGTCAAAACTAAATTACTCAAATCAGTCATAACCCCCAATATTAAAGTTTATTATTTGAATAATGTAGGGGTTTTAATAGCAGTTTCTTGAACTCCTGTATTTTGTCCACCCAACATACTTGCATTACATTACTTACATTCTTGAGACAGACACGCTTAAACATGAATGGGAGTTGATATGTATGCAGTTTTGTCTTTGTCTAATTTTGGTCTGGCTTTCACATTATTTTGCTTATGCAGAATGTGTGTGGCTCTGCATGAAAGTTTAATGGTACAGTATGCGTATGCGTGTGTGCTCTGCATGTGTTATGCGCGTGTGCTCTGCATGTGTGATGCATGTATGTTACTAACTGGCCCTTTTGCCTGTCTGCCCTCGTCAACTGGTCTCCAGGGGAGACGTTTGACAGGCAGGCCAGCATCCGCCGCTCCCTAATAAACACTGACACTCTGGTCCGCCGTCCCAAGAAGGTTAAGCGAAGAAAGACTATTTCAGGGGTGCCTGACAGCGTCCAACAGGAATTAGGTATGGTATGGCTTTGCCAGCTGTCTGTGTTGCTGCTCCTGCCTCGCCTGTTTCCATTTAGATGGCTGTGTAGTCATCTTCATGTAGAACTGTAGTTGTCATGACCATATAATGTAGTTTGTCATGACCCTGCCTCTCATTCCCATCTCAATGCATTTTCTGTGCATTGATTTTAGAAGTCTTAGGATCATCCTAATCTGAGCTCTTTGACTTCCCAATTCGAAATAAATTTAATTCCGATTTAAAATTACTGTCTCAGAAGTTTATTTTCAAATCATCTATTAATTTGCTAATCATCTCTCATGCCATAAATGGGGATTTCTTGCATGCTTTCTCTCAACGCTCTGTTATATAATCTCAGCATCCAACAGCTGCATCCCGCATTCCATTTCCCACCACTCCCCTGGGTAACTGTCCCTGATTCTATTTAGTTTGCTTCCTGTTAATGTATGTGAGTGCTCATATTTGGAGCCGTTGTTGAAGATTGCATTCCACATTTTGCTTTGCAGCCAACTGAAGCTACTGCATAATCCCCTATCCAGATTCTTCTGGCAAAACACTTCATATTTTATCAGGAGAGTAATGGAGGGGGAGGTAAAATAGATGTAGTAGAAGAAAAAAAATTGTGCAGATAGTCCTCGTTGGATATGTGGGTTTTTTTGTGTGTATTATGGGGAAGTATATCAGCAAGTTTCATTTAATTTTCAATAACACTAACATACTGTTAAAATGCCATATCTGTTTCCGCACATGCCAGATTATGGGGAGTGTGGAAAGGGCATTCTGTATCACTCTTTGTATTTGCTATTTGTAGATATGCTTTTAATGAGCCCTTCTTTACTAGAACAGATGGGTGTGGGGGAGAAATAGAGTGTCAAGCTCTTTAAAGATGTTTTGCTGATAGCGATGCACAATAAATCTGCATTAAGTCCCATTCTGTTGTTTATACATGCAGGGGTGAGGGCTAACTTTGTGCACCAGTGTCATATCCCTGGCTCTAAAACTTAAGCTGATCTGATAGAAATGCTTTTAAGACAAGTTTCTGTCTGGCAGTTAGAATGTCATGATTACTCTTGTATGGTAATTTATTCTCTAACATTGAGCATGACATTAAGAAGATGCAAGGTTGCACTCTGCTGGGTGTGTATGATTGTAACAGGAGGCATAATACATTAACAGCCTGTGGTTTTCAACTAAACTCTAGAAATGTGTTTGCATGCATAAATGAATAAGCCCATAAAGATGTGTGGTTTGTGTGAGAGAGTGCTGTAGTACTGCTAGACCATCTGCCTGTCTTCCTTTGAGCACCGGCTTACTAGGACCATTGATTCTCAGTGACTCTCGCAAACTCTCAGTGACACTCAGGAATGGACAATCTGTTTGGTGCCAGCCATTAAGTTATCAACCTTAATAAAAGTTTCCAGAAGTCATCAACGTGCCACATGTGGCTCTAGATAATCAAATTAATTAGCTCTCAATAGAGAGGGCTAATCTGATTGGCAGCTGATGTCACAAAGAGATGGAGGGGAGAGAAGCAGAGAAACAAGCAGCTGTAGTATTTGTCATAATTGTCTCCTTTATTTTTTTCCCTCTGCAGCGGCTAAGGGGCGTGGAGGAGAGCTTCGGCCACAGTCCATGTTTATCCCTGGACAGTATTCAACACTTGGGCGAGTCATGAATAGGAATTCATCTCTCCATCGATCTATAACAAAAGATTCTGGCTGCCAGACTGAGGAGGTGAAAATTGTCCCACCCTCTGTCAGGAGAATACGAGCTCAGAAGGGCCAAGGAATTGCTGCTCAGATGGCTGGCATCTCCACTTCTGCCACAAACATCTCTTCTGTTTATGATGGGAGCTCACCTGGAAGTTCTGTTGTTGTAATGGCACCACAGTTTGGCAATGATATCCAACGTTTTCACAGCTTGCCACGAGGTGCACGGGTGTCACTAAATGCAGAGCCCCTTTACAGTAGCACCCCTTTTAGGCAAGAAGACTCCGCTGCAAAAGCACCTCAGCAGATTGGAAAATTACAAGTAGATGATACTGTGGTGCACATGAGGAATGCCCCCAGGGTATGTACCCAAGCCCGGCCAAAATCTCAGGAGGTGAGAGGTACTCAAAAGGAGTGGGGATCTGTCTCAGGTCCAGCCTGTGTAGTTTCTCCACATGCAGCCTACTCAACCTCGCTTATACCTAATGCTACTCTGTCATGTTCTGCTGAGGTTATTGCACTTCACACCACATCGAGCCCAGGCCAGAGCCCACTTGCTGGGTCACCATACACTAGAGCTAGACCTCTTAGCATGGTCTCAGCTGTCAATAGTGAGAGCACTACTAGTGTAGGCACAGGATCGCACACACCAGAAGCAGGCATGAAGGATACCTGTAGTGAGACTGGCCAGTCCGATAGCAGTTTGCACAGCCACAGCACCATTGCTGCAGGAACATTGTCTTCAGACGAGCAGTGGATTTATGACACTCCTGAGAATGTCTTGCCCAGAAGGACACTGACTTCCAGCTGCTCAACACCCATAAATAATCTCTATAGTAGCCTTGAACGCTCCTCAAAAGGCACAGACTCTAGTTCACTCTACTCTATGGACAATGATGGCTACTACACATCCATGCATCTGGATTCAGGCCTTAGGTCAAGGAGCCAGGGTAGTGGCCATGGTCATGGTATAGGAGGAAGAGCAGCAAGACACAGTATGTATGAGTGCCTGGGTCAGCAAGAAGACAGAACCAGCTTGTACAGTGACCACTCACTGTCACGTTCCATCTCTCTACGCAAGCCTAAGAAACCACCTCTTCCACCAGCACGCACAGACTCTCTACGACGAAAGCCTAAGAAAACCAGCTCCCCCACTGCCAATATTGTAGGGTCAGATATTAGCAATGGCTCTCTTCTCAATGAGTCACTGATTGCCACGCTCCAACAGTCACTTCAGAATGGGCTGAAAGGCAAAGGGTCCTCCACTTCACCATCTCACAGTCCTTGTAGCGACTATGAGGACCCCTGGATGCTTCGTCCCAGGAGCCAGAGCAGCATCAGTGCAGGCAGCAGTGGTGTATCAGCAGCAGGGATGGCTCATGTGTACTCCATCTGTCATGTCACACCTTCTCATAGTGATACTAGTAGCCTCCGTTCTGATTATGCAGACTCTTGGGGCTACTACATGGATTATCCTCGTCCATCTGGAGATCAAACACAGTCACCATGCACCAATTCATTTTCTGCTGGACAAGTGGGTGAGATGGCAAATGGAAGAGGCCTCCACAATGGTAACCAGGCTACTCTTCCTCCTGCTCAGGAAGGAAGTGTGAAGCCCAGAACAGGCACCTCATCGCCAGACAGGGTACATCGGTTGACTTCTCCTTCAAGTGGATACTCAAGTCAATCTAATACTCCAACAGCTGGCACTCCTGTCCCCTCCTTTATGAGATGCATGTCCCCATCAGGCAGCAAGCCCAAACCCAGAGTGCCTGAAAGAAAGTCATCCTTGCTCTCATCTGTATCCGTATCCTCTTCTTCCACCTCTCTTTCCTCTAACACCTCTGATTCCAACAGGAACAATATTCCTCCTCCACCTCCTCTTCCAGCTGCCCCTGTGGCTCTTGTACCTTTCAATCCTCCATCCCTTCCTCCTCCCCTTGCGCCCTCCAGTCCTATGTGCACTGCAGACGAGAAGTTTCCTCCTCCGCCACCTGCTTTACCCACCACCCCCCATCAACAAGCATCCATGAGCCCTACTTACATCAATTCTTCCCCTGAATTTCCACCACCTCCACCTCCAGAAGTGTTGACAGACCCTGCCTTGTCGGGCCTCAATAATTCTTTCAGCCCTCCACCTCCACCACCACCACTGCCTGCTTGTTCCACCATCCCTGCTTTTTCTCTACCCCAAAATCAACTCCTACCCAGTATGACACCACCTACACCTTCTTCTGCTTGCTTGAAGGAAATTAAGGGTAGCCTAAAACCAGTGAACTCAGAAAGGAGACCAGTGTCGCCTCACTCTGAGCAGCCTAGTAAGGTTGGCATGCCTCTGATCACCCCATTTGCTCTGCAGAGTGTGCAACTTCGGCCAGCAAAGCGGCCAGAAAACAATGAAGTTAGCCAGTTGGCCAGACCCCAAACACCAGAGAAACCTCAAAAACCAGGTAATCCCACAGTTCCTCAGGTTTCTTCAATACCTCCAAATTTAAGGCCATCATCTCCAGAGAAAAAACTCTCCATTCAGCATAGCCAGGATAGCTATGTTGAAGCACAACCTGACTGTGATGTAAAATCACATTCTGAACCAACACCCTGCCTTACAAATGGGTCCATAGATCTTGGTAAGGTTAAGGCCACAGATGAAGTAGATGGTCTAGATACTGCCTTCTCATCACCTGCAGAAGCACCACAAAACACTACACCCAAGAAAAAGCCTCCTCTGGTTTCCAAAAAGCCCATGTTTTCTCTCACCTTTTCTTCAGTGGATCATGTCAGTGATTTGCTGAGTGCTCAGAATGACGTTTTCATCTCTACGTCTACACCTGAAGGTCTGGACCCCACACCTGTGCCAGAACAGGAAGAGACAACTGAGAAGGATAGCATTGGTATTTCTGCACCTTCTGAGGAGATAAGAGACATTTCTCCCACAAATTGTGAAGCTCAGGAGTCCTCCCAGACTTCTGGTACCATCATTCTTGATGCAGACATGGGTACCATTGAAGCAAAGAATGAAGAAGAGGGAGATGATGATGATGATGATGATGATGATGATGATGATGTAACCAGCAGCACAGGATCTTTTGGATCTAAAGATGATGAAAGCGGTGAGTTAGATTTTCCTAATTTTACTCTGTGGAGATCATTTATAAAACTGGGTGACACAAAATCATACAATTTTAAATACTCTGGCCTTTTTAAAGAGTCAGAGGCACTATTGGATGACACGTGATCCCAAGCTTTAAATTACATAAAAATAGATGATAGGAACAAAGTGCTGCACATTAGCCATTCAGCTTATATTAAAAAAGCATTGTAAAGAAAAACCTGTGTATAAGTGTATATGTATTTAAGGCAAGAGGTGGCTGATTTTGCTCATCTCTAACCTGAGTGTATCAGGGCTTAGAATGGGACATCACTCAAGCAGCCCTTTGGATTTGGTACTACTTTAGTTTTACTTCTCTGTCTCTTTCCCCAAGTCTTTCACTTTATTCGTTCAGCCTCCCCTCCCCTTTCACCATCTGTCCCTTTGACTTCTGATTCTTTCAACCTTTTCTCACTCTCTCCTGTTTTACCACTCTCTCGTATCCTTCTGTTTTTTATTGTTTCATTTATAGATTCTCTAACCAGTTTTGAATGCGACTTTATAAAATTTTCAAAACATCAGGTAAATAAGCAGATAAATTAAGTTGCAGGTAATAAAATAAAAAATAAATAAATGTAAAATAAATATTAAATTATTTAAATAATGAAAATTAAGGGTACTGACAGCAACTATACACAGACAACTCTTGAATATGGTAATTAAAGCAGTGGCTATTTAATGAGGGTGTGCAGCTTACATATAGAGACTTTTTTTTAAATTGTAAATAAACATATTACAGCATAAAGCTAAAGAGAAAATGTGCATCTCTCAACATCACAGTGTCCACAGACTCTCCCCCTCACACTTCTAGTGATGCTCAGGATAGAATGGGACAGCATTCCATAGGGAAAGCCATTTAAACAGGATGGGGCGGGGGGTGGAGCTGACAGTGGGTAGAGGAGGAGAGAAGTGAGGGAGGGGTATGGAGAGAGCGCGTAACGTGAGATCACCCTCAGTGTCTCAGGCAAGTGCAGATGTGAGATGAGAGGAGAGCAGAGCAGTGCAACTGAACTCTGGAAAGGTGGATACGACCATAACAATGTAAGATAATATTAAACATACAATTTTTTACTGTCTTCATGTGTTATTTTTGAAGTGTGAGACATATGTGTGTCCTTGGATTTATTGATGGCTATTGGATGTCTCGGTACTTATATGAAATGTAGGATTTTGGTTGACTGTTTTTAAAATCTGATGTTTTCTGATATTTTATATAAAACTATTCAAGCTCTACCAGTATTTATCTGCATAGGTTTTCCTCTCTATGTTTTGAATGTTTTCTTTAGATAAGTTTGTCCAAACATGCCGAAATGACATAATATTGAGTTCTAGAATGACAGTATCTGTTTGTCAGCTGGGTCCTGTTTGCAGTGTTCATTTATTTTCATGTCATTAAACTCTACCTTTGAAGTTTATTATTATCATTACACTTATGGATTTGGCAGATGCTTTTATACAAATTGATGTGTATCACATTCAAGTAATCAAACCCATGACCTTGGTGATGGAAGCGCAATGCTTATAACAACACTTTATTTATATCATTATTGTATGAGTTTAATATATGTATGTTCTACCAGGAGAGGTGTTTGACTCCAGCACATTGGACGGTGCTCAATCTCCCAGCATCAACGGTGACAGCTGTGGGGACATGGTGACCCCCACTCGGCCCCGCACCACAGAGGACCTGTTTGCTGCCATTCACAGGTAAACTCCCAAATACTTTGCTGGTATCCCTTTTCCAGTCTCATCTACTTCCTGTCCACTCCATCCTTCCCACTTCCCATAAACCGCATTCATAACTTTAAAGCGGGCTGTCCTATCCAATCACAGATACATTCATCAAAGATAGAGTGTGGAAGGAAAGCAGCCTGTAAAGAGTAGGGCTTCTGTGGTCTCTGTGTGTCAGATTGAGAAATGCCCCAGGCTGATGCATTACTCCACTAGATGCTCATGTACAGTTTGGCTATGTAAAAAAAAAACATGCACTCTCTTCTAATTCGGTCATAAAACACTTAAAGCCTTACTGCAGTTCTTCTTGTGAAAATGCACCTCTGTTGCATACCATATGGGGAATTATTTAAAATTCATTATGTTGTTGTGTCTTTGTTCACACAGCCGTATTATGTATGTAGGCTCTTCCATAGTCACGTGTAATGGGCAGGTTTTTGAAGTTCTTTAGCACGTCACACAATTTCATTCGAGAGGATTTGGTTTCCTCTGCTACGGTGTGTGTGTGTGTGTGTGTGTGTGTGTGTGTGCGCGGCTTTGCTCTTCCTTATGCTCTGGTCCGCTGCAATCTCACACATATATTAGAGCAAAAGATATCCTTGAAATGGAAGACCAGTTTAGATGTAGTGTGACAGTGCACCAGATGCTATATGTGCTCAGTAAATCCTGCAGTTTGCCCGGTGCCACTCTCAAAGCACTGAGCTTTAGATGAATCAAATAAAAAAAGCTGGAGTGAAAGCTAGATTGCATCCACAGTGTATACAGCATTTGTCTCAAATTTGACCTACTGTGTTTTGAAGGACTTCACTGCAAAAATCAGTATTTAATCAGTATTTTCTTGTTTTCTGGTTAAAATATATAAACATGCTTAAAACTAGATTAATTTACTTGAAAAACAAAATTACATATTATAGAACAAAATGATCAATAGTATGTGGAAAGCCTCCTCCTGAGTTTGCATATTGCACAATCCAATGCTCCAGCACACATGACACTATTTTGTTGCAACAGTTTTGGGAGGGTCTTTTTCCGTTCCAGAATGACAGTGTCTCTTGCACACAAAGCAAAGTTCATAATGAAGTAGTTTACTGGAAGTCTGAACTGGAAGAACTAGCCTGGTTGGGTGACTGGGTCTGGCTCACAGACCTATTCCTATTCATCCCAAAGATGTTCCGCGTGGTTCAGGTCCACACCAGACTTGGTTTATCATTTCTTCATGAACCTTGCTCTGTGACACGAGTCATGCTGGAGAAAAAAGGCCCTCCCCAAATTGTTGCATCTTAAAATAAGTGTATTATTTTACCTCTGCAAATTGTTTTTTGTCTGTTTTATGCATAAACCTCAGAAATGAAGCATAGAATTAATCCTATTTTCTAATTTTAATTTTAAAAAAAATAAAATCTTAAATTTTAAATATAACATTTTATTATTTTTAGATATTTTTAAAGAGCTTTTTTAACATTTAAATGGGGTTTTTCAATAGATATATATTTTCGATATTGTATCTCTGACACTTCAATTCTTGCTTCCACATCCTTTGTCATTTTCCCACACTCTGTCATATCTGTCATTTTCTTCCTCCTTGGTCTTTCCTGATCTCTCCCATCCTCCTTTTCCTTCTCTTTCGTTCAGCCTGGACCAGTTGAACACGAACACCCCCCAACATACGAGGTGCGGTCTGGCAAGTAATTAGCTGTTGCCGTATTCCTCCCGTGGCGATGCTAGGGTGGGATTAGCTCTATAATCTCCCAGCGCATCTCAGACGTGGGATGAATTTCTGCTCCATCCCGCAGATAATCCCACGCTCCCTAATCTGCAGCATTTATGCCATGCTAATGAATTTGATTTGATCCTGGACACAAATGCTAGCTTTCATTGACCCAAGGTCCCCCTACTGGTGGGGTTAATGAACAGCCCACTGGGTTAAAATGATGCTGGGCATTTTGCCCAGTTTGCTTTGTTGATTAGGCTTCCATTATGTCTGCACTTCCATAAAGTTGCAATGCTTGCAGTATTCCTCTTTGGTTTGGCTTTTAAAGACTGAATTTGTATTAAACAAACCACCCCTCCCCCCACACTCCTGCTATTTATATCCTGCATTAAGATATTCCTGCTTTTCCAATTTTGCAGTAAAGTTTTGGTTTGCTGGGGGCTAGTGGAGTTTAATGAGAATGTGGGACAGAAATCAATGAAGGGGATAGGCTTATCAAGACTGAACAAATTAATCACTAAAATTGACTTATTCAATCTTATTCAAGATGTTCTGCTTCAGGAGTAGTTAGATTAGTTGTTAAGTGAATTGAATCATTTTGGTTAAACATTTGTACGGGCAATAAATTGGCAGCTCTGTCATTATTCTCTAAATAATAGTTTAAATCAAACACAAACTTTATTTTTGTTTATGAACTGATTCTCTGCAGCTTGCTGCTAACCAATATAAGCTTGAGCTAATATTTAAAGGTTTTTTTTTTTTAACCTTTGGTTTAAGGATGCACAATTTAAAAACTCTCAATTTTTAAAAAACAAAAACCCTTTGTTTTAAATGCTACAAGTGATTTTAGCCATAACAACATAATTGACAGTATGAAAAATGAATAATTCATTTTGAAATTTGAAGATTAAATTTGTGTAATTAAATTAGTGTTTTTAAAAATTAACTTTAAGTGAGGGTTAGAAAAATATCTTCAGATTCCATTCCATTCCTAATATATTGTGCATCCCTACTTTGGCTTACATTGTTTAATATCATTTTTTACAAAACAATTTATTTGACATTATTTTACTTTTATCTCCAGGTCAAAGCGGAAGGTCCTGGGGCGTAAGGAATCCGAAGAGGACCGTTCACGAGGTCCTCTATCCCCACCGGTCACCCCCACAGGAGTGGCCCCCGGCTTGACCTCCTCCTTGCCACGGCAAACGGGCTCCATACAGCGCAGCCTGCGCAAATCCCCGACCAGCAGCGACACCTTCAAGGCCCTCCTGCTGAAGAAAGGCAGTCGCTCTGAGACCAGCTTTCGCATGTCTGCCGCCGAGATGCTGCGCAGCACCGACCCGCGCTTTCAAAGGACTCGCTCTCTCGACTCCTCGTTCGATCCAGCATCTCCGACGGGCGAGAGCCCCTGCTCTTCTCCGGGCCGGAACAAAAGGGCGTCCGAGGACTGGGCACGCAATGAGGGAATGTTCTCAACATCCCCGTCATTAATCGGGCCGAAGTACGGCCGATCCCGCACACCGCCCTCTGCCGCCAGCAGCAAGTACAACGCCCGCAGCCGGATCCTCAGCAGCCCCATGACAGTTATTTGTGAGAGGGATGGAGAACTCACTGACTGTGAAGACCCATGCCCTCTTTCTCCATCAAACATGCCCCTTCCCAACTCTCAGGACTCTAACAGCACTTTATGTGAACAGAGCAGCAGTTAGGATGAGAAACGGCTCCTTGGCAAAGGCAGAATGTCTTCTCGGCACCAGAGATTGACTGAGGGCAGAAGACCAGGACTTGAACTCTAGATGGCCTTGCCGCCTGCTAATCCAGGCAGCGCTGCCTGATGTTGTAGTGTGGGCAGACATGCAGATCTAAGGTAGATCAAGCGGTCAGCTCAAGCAGTAGGCAGTGTACTGCTATACCTATAGCTCTTCAGAAATAAAGTAATCTAATCAAATTTGACCTTCAGTTCAGAGGGAACCCTGCTTTCAGTGGCAATACTAGACTCATCTTTTCAAAGCCTAGCAATTACTTCTGTTATTTTGTTCAGCCTTTTTTTCCACTCTTCAGCATTAACAGTCAGATTTGTGTGGGGGTTTTTTTGGTGAAGCTGTTAACGAAAGTTGTATTGAAGGAATTACTATGTGACTGCTTGTTTTGGCTGTAGTAGTTCAAGTTGATGGATATTGTGTCAGCGCTGTGGGTCCAAAGAGGTGCGTCACATCACAAACTTCTCCGAGACAGCTCTGTCAGCGCCTTTCAGTCAGACAGCTTTAGTACTCAAGATGAAGAACACACCGACCAATTTCTACAAGAGACTTATCTTTTCTTACAGTTCGGACCATTGGAAGTGTCTGGAATAGAAAAGGAATTGTGGGCCGAGAGATTGGAGTAACAACGGCTTGTTTGTGGAAACAAAAAAAAGTTTATTTGGTTTTTGGTGTGTAGGTTTGCACTGTTCATCGTCTCCTTTTATTTGTCATTTAAAAAGTATTGTGTCTGTGTCGGTTATTTTAAAGAGTTCTGACATCTTACTTGAAACAAATGACCGGTTTTACTTGTAATTGTTTTGGTTACCAAAGAGCCGAACGGGACACTCTAACTAGCTGAAATAGTGAACGTGACTGCCTAATTACTAACCCTCCTGTTTACCTGTCAAGCGTTTTTTTTTCTTTTTCCTTTTTTCTTGTGCAGTTTTATAATGTTTTTTTATGTATATAACTAAAGAAAAGTTATGTAACAACTGAACTTATTTTCAAAGAATTTGTACATTTTAGAAACCTTTGCTAGGAGTGGCTTCCTTTTGTAGAGTATTTATTTTAGAATAGCCAGAATGTTGGTTTGATATACTGTAGCTGGATGTGGGATTTTTGGGAGGGAAGTGAGTGAAGTGTGATTAGAGGGGACATCCTTACAGACATGTGGTCAGAGTCATTAAGTTCAGATTCACCAGTCACAGAACTTCTATCCAGTTCCTTCACCCATCGAACTGATGGAAAAGCAAATCAGAAAATAAAAGCAGAATAAATAACGATTGCAAAGAGGAAGCAAGCTGCTAACCCTCTGGAGTATGTCTCTGTAATAAAACATGGTGATATTTAAAAATTGCCCATCTGTCTTGTCTCTGTCTTTGATTCACTGCCACCTGTCAGCCGCCAGCCTAAACCACAATCTCATTAGCACCGTCACCATGACACCCACAGCCGTACATCAACTCCAATGGCTTTGCAGGGCCATCAACCCCTACTTCCGTCTTACTGACCATCATTTAAAGCTCGATACTGTGACCTGGACCAAACATCGTATGCAAAATGATATTTGTAGGTTATATCATGAAAGAGGGAGCTTATTTCTATTTCTCTGTTGCAGCCAAATCATAAACAAAGATTCATAACCTGTTTCTCCACGTCGTCTTTTGTGCTGAGCGTGTGAACACGATATTCAGGCAACCGTTCTGTCGAAAATAAACCTGATGACGGTGCAGAGAGTGTGTGTTTGGCCTTGCAGAATTTCTTTAGCTAGCACCTGAGGTTATGTCCTTTGTCAAAAATATTTGGCCACACTTTAGATTAGTAGCCATAGTAGGACCATAGTAGGAAAAATAAATACTATGGTAGAGTCATTCTACGAAACGGGTGCCATTTCCACTTTGCATTTTTCAAAATTTTCATTAAGAACAAACTTTTTTTTAAACAAATCTACAACTTGAAATATATGTTAATCCTCCAAAAAAATCCTCCATTTTCCCACCTAAGGCACAAAATCTTTATTAATATTATTTTTAATCAGGCAAGGAAGCCATTCTCGTACCACCCCGTCACAGACAATATGTATGCCATTGGAGTAGTAAAACAAGAAACAGATTTTTAAAATCTAATGTTTACCTAATAGTAAAATGTCCCTTTTTTGGAAACCATCAATAGAAAATTTAATTTATTTATTTTTTATTCTTAGATTTTTAATCTAGAAATATGAATTTGACGTTTCAATGGCCTCACTGTTTGTACTGAAAAAATGAATTCACTTAGAAAATACAAATAAAGTTACATTTATCTGATTAGTCCACAACAAGAACATCGTTCAACATTAATTTATGTAATATTTCATTTTCTTTTCATAATCTTTTAACAAAATGTCCCTGTGACGGGGTGGTAACTGATGTGACGGGGTTCATTGTGACAGGGTGGTATACGGACAAAGTGTTTCTCTATATGATCTGCTGGTTTTAAACTTTAAAAACTGGGGGAGGGGAGACATTCAAATTGAGTAAAAAGTGTGTGAGTAATATAGTGAGTGAGTGAATGAATGAACCAAACAGTGTTGCCAAGTCTGCAGTTTTCCCGCAGAATTGGGCTACTTTTACACTGTTGCCGCAGGTTGTTTTTCATGTCTGCGGGTTGAAGCGAGCCCAAATAACATGATATTTAGCCCTTTGAATGCACATTTTACCAAGGGAACCCTGCCAAAAAAACAAAAACGTTTTACCCCCCCAGAACGTGATTTTTATCGGGGGACATTTTGGGATGAAATTTACCACCCTGTCACAAAAACATGACGGGGTGGTATGTGACGGGGTAGTAAATTTCATCCCAAAATGTCCGCAAATCTCCCATGTGGTCAGTTTCTCACCTAGCATACATGCATTTAATCTGAAATATAATTTTCTTTGTATTAATAATGTAAAAAAAAATTAATAAAAAACAGTTTTCCCTATCTATTTTGCGTGACGGGGTGGTAGGTTTGAGCTTGACGGGCCCTGCCTTGCATGAAAAAGTAACAATTAAACAATGTAAAAAAAAATTACATAGTTGCCTGCTTTTGTTCTTGGTGGCTATAAGGCTCAAATGATGTCACTTAGGCTTTGTGATGTCATTTAAAGGAACAGTGCATTATTTATAGATAAAACGGGGTAAGTAAAACTGAGGGACGGCACAAATCAAAAAAATTAAGGTTTATTGTGAATAAATATATCTTATGTAAACAGGGACACACATATAATCTTGAAAATAGTATATGTTTGAAAAAAATATATAACTTATTTGGTGATATTTTAGATGCAACTGTCATGTTGGTTAACACGGACATGTAAAATTGGCTATGTAATAATGAAAAATGACTAAAAATATGCTAATCTTCAAAAAAAGCATTTTATCATATATCATGTTAAAAAGAACACGAATTAATAACTTTAAGCTTAGGAAACAGACTTTGGGACATTTTTTGTGCCTTATGCATCTGATCAAACGTTGCGGACCAAAATGGCACCCGTTTCGTAGAATGACTCGGTAGTTAATGGGGGGGCGAGAGCTGTTTGGTTAGTGACATTCTTCCAAATATCTTCCTTTGTGTTCAGCAGAAGAAAGAAATTCATACAGGTTTGGAACTACTTGAGGGAGAGTAAATGATGACAGAACTTTCATTTTTGGGTGAACTATCCCTTTAAATCTGCACACAGAGAAAAGAAAGGTTTTTGCCCCAATGAACAAGAAAAAATGATCATGGTCTTTTAAAGAGGCAAAGCTCTGAGGAATCACCAAAAGTCTTCTGATAAGATAGTACAATCCTAGGACCTATTTTGTATTTACTTTAATACTATCTGTATTTGTAATATTAATTTACAGCAATGATTTTCTGTTTTAATCATTTAAATTAAATTTATATATTTAACCAACCCATAACCGTTGATAACCCTCTTGACATTTTTTAAATAATTTGTTTCAATATACGAGTCCCTATACTCTCCAAGACGCTTCTCATATTCTGGTTTGACTATTCATACGCGCAGCGCCAAATCACAACCAAAACAATGTTCTTCCGCAAGATTCGTGCTGTTTTATTTTTGAACCACTAGAGGGCCAAAGGTTACAATGTGTACCAGTTATTTTAAGACCAGAAAGACAAAATACAGAAAAACTAGTGTCAATTTAATACACTGTTATTGTTCCCTTTAATCTTTAGATTCAAGATTTGGTGCAATATAAACTGGTAAAAATACAGATGAGATTATGTATTTATATTTCACAACAATAACATAGTTATTGATTCAGTCAGGTCTTACTTGCACCTTTACACAAGCATTACATGAGTGCTTTGATACATTATTAGTGACAAAAACAATTAATGAAAAATATTTAAAAATTACTTCAACATACTTTTCTTATGATTTCATTGTTAATTGTAGGTATTTAAAGTGTTAATGTTGGCATAAAATATATTGGTTATACAATCAGCACAGTGTTAATTTCCCATATAAAAACATTCAGGCACTTACATGTACATAGTAAACAAAAGCACCTACATAACTATTGTTAAGTTCAAACAAACAATTGACCTCTTCATTCAGATCACAAGGCATGCCCATTTGATCCTTAGGCTTTTTCTTCCTCATCTTTGATCAGCCACACCTCATTCCTGCGGTTGGTCAGTTTGAAGGGGCTGTCATATCCCGCTCTGTAGAATGGAGCCTCTTTGAATTTCATCCCATCCCTCTTGAGGCTCTCCATCAGTTTCAGAAGCTCCTCACGGCTGCTCTCACTGTTAGCGAAGCCTCCATACATCCTGCAAAACAAGGTCAAGCAAAAGTGAAGCTATGGCAACAAAATCATTTTTAAAGAACAGTTTGACCTGGCAACAAACTACTGTTCCACAGTTTGGGGTAGGTAAGATTTTTCAAATGCTTCTGAAAGAAGTCGCTTACGCCCTTTAAGACTGCATTTATAAGGTCAAATAAATACAATAAAACAGTAATATTCTGAATTATTATTATTATTATTATTATAATTTAAAATAAAAGTTGCTATTTATTATATTTTTAAAATGTAATTTATTCCTGTGATGGCAAAGCTGAATTGTCAGCATCATTACTCCAGTCTTCAGTGTCACATGATCCTTCAGAAATCATTCTAATATGCTGATTTGGCTCTCAAGAAACATTTCTTACTATCATCAATGCTGAAAACAGTTGTGTTGCTTGATATTTTTTTGGAAATCATGATAGTTCTTTTTCAGGATTCTTTGATGGAGAGAAAGTTCAAAAGAGCATCTTTTGTAACATTATAAATGTTCTTACTGACACATTATCAATTTAATGCATTTTTGCTAAATAGTATAATTACTTTAAAAAACCAAACCTACTGACCCCAAACTTCTGAATGGTACTTTAGCTAAATTTAATCTCCAATCTTTTCATATACCTCACAAACACTGTTAACTCTTTTCGGTTCTCTATGAAAACATCTGCGTCGGTGGGTTTGGGTGGGTCAGCCTGATGTTCCTCGGGGATGAAGAAGGAGACAGTGAAGGAGCTTTCACAAGCGGGTCCAGCACCAGGGTCAATCATACAGCTCACTGGTGCGGTCATCTCCACTTTACTCTCTGATACATGATGGTACAGGACAAGCACTCAGATAAAGCTGATATCAAAGGACTTTCTTTAATTATACACCTTTAAAAATACAGCTTTCCTGTAGCTCAGTGGTTAGAGCATGGCACTAGCAATGCCAAGGTCATGGGTTCAATCCCAGGGATTGCACATACTTAGATACAAATGTATAATGCAATGTAAGTCGCTTTGGATAAAAGCGTCTGCCAAATGCATAAATGTAAATGTAATTAAAAGGTGCAGAAACATGCACTGATCATAATGTGCCAAAGCTATTTTGCAGGTAAAGTGTCACCTGGTGAATCATTAACACAATTTAATTTGTGGAAACAACCTGGCACATGCTTTTTATTATTATAAAGATCACATCTTGAGATGTAATTTATTGCAGTCACAGGAAACCTTCATTTCCACATAAAACTTCTGGCTTTATGCATGAAGGAGATTTCTCACCCATGTGATTATGTTATTTTGGATTGTATATCTGTTGTGCAATGAAAATGTCACAATCACAGGGCTGAGTGTCTACTACATGAAAATCTGAGCTTCTTGTCATCTACAGGTACATGAAGACTTACTTTTGTCATTATTGCCCTGAATGTATTTGAAGAGTCTTCTGAAGCCTGTGCTTAAGGCCGGGTCCTGCTCCATGCCAGTAACAGATGTGCTCACCCAGTTTGTTGTGTGGTAAGTACGAATCTCATAGTCTTCACCCTGAAAAACATCACTTCATCAGATATGACTGGTAACATTAAGGAAGGACTGCTTCAGTTTAAACATGAGCAGACTACATTGAAAACAAAATGCAAGCCTTATCTCTGCAAATAAGCAATAAGTAAATATTAACAAATCTAAAGTCTGTTATAAAGTTAAGCCTGGACAGTTTCTGGCAAAATTACGTGCACATTTGAGTAATGTACTAACCTTGCTCTGTTGAGCAGTGAACTTTGGGTGCTGGAGTCCAGAGGAAAAAAACGTTTGACCGATGGCTTTAAGCATCTTGACTTTAAGCTGTAATGCTGTACAAAATTAAAAATGGATTAATAGTTGCAAACAATTTACGACGTGTGGAAATAATAGGAGATATTTCTTTTCATCCAACAATACTGAGTGGGAATTTCATGTCCAGTGCGTTGTGGACGTTATGAGGGTTTTATAACGTACATTAAGATGACTGTCCATAAATTGCACAGTTGCGCTGAAGTCACCCTATTACTATATTATATACTTTAGATAAAAACTCACCTGTCCGTCGTGGAGCGATGAAATGCAGAAAATGACTGAAAATCCAGAAAATATCGAGCGCAGTATTCAGTCATCCGTCACATACAGGCGTGTTAGATAAAGATACAGTTACGGATGATATGTAACAACCTAAGCTTAAGTAACGCTTACACGACTACTTCCGTGTTTTCATGTTACATCACTCGCATGAAAAGTTTCCGATTGGTTGTGACTAATATGTAAATAATGAAAGTCACGCCCCAGCAACGCTACACTACTCTGGGGAAGAAACATTACATCAGTAGCCTACCCTTTGTAACAATCGGACAAAATATTTGAAAGCAAATGACATAAGTTGATGATTGGTTTTACTTTAAATTTTATTAACACTATGCATTTTATTTAAATATACATAAATAGTTATACATTGGAAAGGCATCACATTACCTTGCAGTAAAAATATAAGGTCAACTAGTGTCAGGTTGCAAACACTATTACTTTAAAGCCATACATTTTTCATTACCACATCAATACTTTAGCACAAAGTAATGGATAATTGCAGATGCACTAAATCTGAAGTATTTCACTCACACTAAACACAAAACACCTGTAAACATATTTTTCAGAGGAATATACCCAAAGTGCATGATCAGCCAAACAGAGTTTGTAACCTATCCTAAACTGAAAATACTAGAATTACTTTGTAAACAATACTAACAAGTACAAACATAAGCAACTACACGATGTCAATAAATTTGACACCCCAAAGACTTTTTACAAAGCACCGCAAAATTTCAACATGACCTGAGCACCATAAACCTGCAATCAAACTGCATACAAATAAAAACACAAGCAGCTTTTTTTTTTTTTACTATCAAAATGGATCTCTTTGTTGGTCACTTCATCTTCAGAGCCGTGTTCTTCCTGCGTGGTGGCTCTCTCTGGACCTGTCTGGCTCTGGCTCCAAACCCCAGGGACTGAAGAGATTCAGTGAGGAAGCGTTGAGTAGGCGATACGCACAGCATTATCAGAAGCTTTGCATCCCCTCCTGTGCCAGAAAGGAAACGGAAGAGAGGTCAAAAGGATGGTCAGGCGAGGTTCGGGAGAGAAGAAAGGAGAATGTAGGCAGGCACTGTCTATGACAGTTATTGTGGTTATGTTCAAACTTGACTGGATCAACTGGTTTTAACTGCGGTTCAAATAAAAGCAAAGGAAACTTGCACAATATATACAAGGAAAAAGTTCTACAAAATCTTTCCAGTATGTGTAAAAAAAAGTTGCACTATGTCCAAAAGATAAAATATTTTTCATTTAATTGAATAGCTAATTTAATTTAATTAGTTACAGAGCTAAATTTCATCTGCATTATTAAAGATAAACAATATATCTAATGTTTAAAAATACATTGCAAATAACTATAATATTAAGTAAGCTGCACTGTGACAAATGACATTATCCCCCTGTTCCATAGACAATGCTTAAGCTAGTCCCAGACTAAAATGCATGTTTGAGCTGTTTTAACTGAAAACAACTTGCACTGATATATCTTAAAATGTGTCAGTGCCATTGATTTGTCTCAAGATGCACAACAGTAATGATTTTTTCTGAGGCACATTCATAAAAGTTACTTACATGTCCTAATTGAACTAAGGCCTAATCCTGGCTTAAACTGTGAAACCAGGCCTATATGTCCAGCGTACATGCATATAAAAATGTCATGCTAAACTGAAAAGTTCTCAATAATGTAAAAGGTCATTAGATTGCTTGTTTTACAGACTAGTGTGCATGTTCAAGTTACTTGTTTTTCAAAGTGAATGTGTTCACCTATGGCATCCTGTAGCAGATGTGTTAGTTTGCTGTTGCGGTAAGGGACGTGAGGTCGTCGTTCGGCTAGAGCTCCCAGAACATCAGACAAAGCCGAGAGACTGCGGTTTATACAGGAGCTTTCCCACAGAGCAGCACCGGTCACACCTGACATCCCTAAACACAGATAAACATTAGTGCTAAAACACTATTCACATCTTCATTTACTAGGAGCACTTGAATAAAATCTGACCTAAGATTTAACACTCATTAAACCTTTTATAATGTGTCTGAATATGGTTATGTTTAGTTTCATTGAAAAATGGCTTAACAAGTAACTACTCACTACTCAACGGAGCACAACACTGCAACCTCTTACCCACACATTCGCTCCCAGCCAGGTCCACTAACTGCAGCTTGGTCTTGAGGGGGGCCTGTGTGATGCTGGGTCGGGGAGAGGGGCATGGTGAGTGACGGGGAGAGGGGCAAGGTGAGTGACAGGGGGAGTTACACGGCGAGGAGGCAGGGCTAGATGAGCGTGAAGAGGCGGCCCTGCGGCAGCGTGGGCTCCACCACTCCTTCTGAGACACCCGCTGGACATCCTGTCTGGCATTCTGCAGCCTACGAGCTGCAACACACAGAGATCACACTGTATGAGTCCATAAAATATGAATAAAACAATTTCTTCCAAGTGTGATGGTAACAAAGTCCCTTTGAAGCAGGTCAGTTCACTCAGCAGCCACCTCAGTAATGACACCAGACTGCTATTTTCCAGTCATAAAACTATAGCAATTACCTACTGTCTACCTGAATGGGTAAAGACCAAAATCTCATAAACTGTTTTAATAATATATTTTTTATATTATATTATATTATATTATGTTTTATTAAAAAAAATGTTTTTAGTTTCAGTTAACTATAAAAACCCTGGTATATATATTTTAAAATAAATCATATTTTTAGGGCTAATCTGGTTTAACTAATGCATGCGTGTTCAAGAATTTAAAAAAACACAGGTGATGTCTCTATTAAAGCGTGATTGGCTCTTTTAACTTTAGAGTAGGACTATGTACAGCCTTCATATTGAGTGTTATGATTTGTCCCATTCATTTTTGCTACAAATTTTTTTATCCACTTTATAGCAACCTTTATGAGGTCTTTCAGTGCTACCATGAGAAACCTTTGGAGTGAGCACTGAGCTCTACTTTCAGAGTAGCAAGAAAGTGCTTGAGTGTGTGTATGTGTAGATAACTAATCCAGTGGGTGTTTGAGAAAATAGAGTTGTTAGAATGACCGTTTGTTTGTGCGTCTTTAGATAATACGCTCGGTCTCACTTAACAGCCATGACCGCGTGTGCTGCAGATAGCGGCGTATGGCTTAAGGGAACATTTCAGCTTCAAAACCTGTGAGTTGGGGACTGGCACTCTTGAAGAAACACTGTATATCATACCTAGAGCCAGTGCATTTGGGCTTTTGGAGGTGACGGTGAGAGTGACGATGAAATGAGATCTGGAGGAGTCCATGTGCACCAGGGTGGGACTGTGAGATCTTAGTTTCAACACAGAATTGATCAGCTGCATCACCTCTGCAGAGCTCCGCACCAACCTGACACACAAACACATGCAGACCTGTGACAGTCACATGCACACGGAGCTCAAAGTACAATGAAAAAGCAGGTCGAACAAACAAAAAAAATGCAGATGAGTACACTCTAATGCAAAACACATGCATTAACACAGACCAAAAAGGGGGAGAAAATGTCTTAAACATTAAATATTTAAATTTAGTAAAACTACAGTGGATTTCATAGGTCAATCAATATTATTTAAATTTCTAACATGACATAAGCAAAAAAAAAAAAAAATGCTTTGACATCAACAACAAAATATATGCAAAGCATCTTCTCTTCCTTTTTGAAAGTGGTTAATCTGGTCAATTTGTTAACATTAATTACACTTTAGGTGTCATGAAACCTCAAAGAACCTTTAACAATTTAGGTTAATGTTGTTTTCTACATATACTAAAACATTAAAACATTTACATGTTGTATAATAATTAGTCAGTATATTATGAATGAACATAATTTAACAATGAACAATAGTAGATTTGTAATTATTGAGTAACTTAGATTAATGAATGATTTAAAAAATAGTTGTTAGTTTATGACACATAATGCGTTAACTAATTGAACCTTATTATAAACCTTTAAAAGTTTATAATTTATTTTGTTATTCTAACTATGTATGATTACTTGGTTAGTTAAATGTTATTACTTTGAATTGACCATTGTATTTTGTACAATCACTGCTGTGACTCACTCATGTGTTAGGCAGGGCACCTCACTGGTGCCTGTGCTGGTGGTGATGACCTCTCTCTTCACCCCAACTGTCACCCCATCTTCATCTCCGGCCAGCAGGTCCAGAACTTCATTATTATAGACCTCCACCACTGACATCTCCACCATATGACTGTCCGCTGGCTTCTCAGAGATCAGCCTGTGACATATATCAGTACAGGCAGACAGTCAGGTATCCTGCGTGTAATAACGTGTAATGATTTTAACTGTGCTGTGAGAAGGATGTTACTTGAATAGCTCATTGGCTGCTTTTGGAATGATGCCCTGTTGAGAGTCCTGCACTGCAGCTGTGGGCGCCTCAGGCTGGGAGCCAATCATTGTGTGTGTCTTTCCACTGCCCGTCTGACCATATGCCATGATACATACATTATACCTGAAATGAAAAGACAGATTTATAGTATAAGTACTATAATATTTACACAAAGCATGGCTTTGTTGGCAGTGTTTTGCCAAAATCAGTGACCTAAACAAATCTGTGACTAGAGCTCTCTGTTGATTAAATGTTTTAGGTTGTTTTTCCTTGCAACTATTTCCTATTGCTGGGTTGCAAGCCACTATTTTCTTTATTTTTGTTTCCATTTATTTTATTTTATTTCTTTATTTTTTGTTGTTTTCTGTAATGCTATTTCAGAATAATATACTTTTTTTTTTTTTCAAAGCACTATAAATAAAAACTCTCCAATGTTCACCAAATTCTCAATTTTTTACCAACACTGTTTCTATCTGCCGCGGTCTTCACACATGCACTTACTCATTCTTTTCCTATTTACTGCTATTCTGAAGTGTTGTTAATTTTTCCAAATCACACCAAGTAATATGATGGACTAGATTGTTTTATTAATGTATTTCATGCATAAATCACAATCAGATGTGTAAAATCATGTCATAATGTCAATGATAGAGCAAGCAATAGCACTCGGACAGCTTGTCTAAAAAGATAATTAGTAAATAAGTAGGGATGCACCGATATGAAAATATTGATACTGATAACCAATAATTCTTTATATTTGAAAGCCGATAACCAATATATTGGCGATAAATCAAAATCAAAAGACTCCTGCTGCACATTGCACTTAACTGTATTTTCCTTTTTGAAGTAATTTCAATTATATATCAAGCAATTCAAAACCATAATGGCAGATAGTGCGTATCTGAAGTGTCTCAGCTGAATCCATCCATTATTTATCGGCTTTATTATATCGGCCAAATTTTCTTATCGGACTGATAACGATAACATAAAAAATTAACATATATCGGCCGATACCGATATGGTGGCCAATATCGTGCATTCCTATAAATAAGTAAATGAATCTGTCATACCCACAAACCACATTCACAATAACATGCAGGAGCACCAAGCATGTTCTCGCACAAACATTTAATAGACAGCAACCTCTAGTCACAAATTTGTCTAGGATACCGATTTTGAGGCACAACAGTGGAACAAAAATAGTCAAAGTAACTGCCGCTTATGTATGTAAAATGTAAAACGTTAACTTCATGTATATAAAAATTATATACACTACCAGTCAAAAGTTTGGACACGGTAAGATTTTTAATGTTTTTAAAAGAAGTTTTGTCTGCTCACCAAGGCTGCATTTATTTAATTAAAAATACAGTAAAAACAGTAATATTATGAAATATTATTACAATTTAAAATGACTGTTTTCTGTTTGAATATATTTTATACAGTAATTTATTCCTGTGATCAAAGCTGAATTTTCAGCATCATTACTCCAGTCTTCAGTGTCACATGATCCTTCAGAAATCATTCCTTTATGCTGATTTGCTGCTCAAGAAACATTTATTGTGTACAATTGTACAAAATATTTGTGTACAATATATTTTTTTCAGGCTTCTTTGATGAATAGAAAGTTCAAAAGAACAGCCTTTATTTGAAATATAATCTTTTGTAACATTATAAATGTCTTTACTGTCACTTTTGATCAATTTAATGCATCCTTGCTGAATAAACATATTAATTTTTTTAATTTCTTTTCAAAAAAATAAAAATTCTTACTGACCCCAAACTTTTGAACGGTAGTGTATAATGTTACAAAAGCTTTGTATTTCAGATAAATGCTGTTCTTTTGAACTTTCTATTCATCAAGGAATCCTGAAAAAATCGTACACAACTGTTTTCAACATTGATAATAATCATAAATGTTTCTTGAGCAGCAAATCAGCATATTAGAATGATTTCTGAAGGATCATGTGACACTAAAGACTGGAGTAATGATGCTGAAAATTCAGCTTTGCCATCACAGGAATAAATTACTTTATAACATATATTCAAACAGTAAACAATTATTTTAAATTGTAATAATATTTCACAATATTACTATTTTTACTGTATTTTTAATGAAATAAATGCAGCCTTGGTGAGCAGACGAAACTTCTTTTAAAAACATTAAAAATCTTACCGATTCCAAACTTTTGACTGGTAGTGTATATATAAGCTTCTTTAGTCATTTGATTACAGCATCTTCCCTAAATGAATAGTTAAATTTGTTTTTATTAACTAGGAAACTCACCCATCAAGTAGTGAGGTTAGAAGGGGTTTCACCTCTTCAAACACAGTCTCTTGGCTGTCTTCTGGACCATGTACTCTGCAAATCAAACAAAAATGGACACATTTTACATCACTCACCACCAAAGCCAAATGTTTCAAATGTTCACATTTTATGCAGTGTCCAAATACCTCTCAAACTCAAATATTTTGCTCATTACAGGACTTGAGGGTTTGGCGCAATTCACAAAAACAGAGTCCTGCAAAACAAGGGTGGTCAGAGATGATTATTCCAGCATGTAGGGTGTAGTGCTGGGCCATTACAGTTTTATAGATTCCATAAACACTACATAATCAATTTACTCACATCATTGATGGCCTGCACCACTGCTTCACATGATAAAGACCTTAAAAAAGAAAATGAGATTAAATGAGATTTAGTACACCTACAAGATATACAGTATTCCCTAAGATTGTGGTTTCTGTATAAAATATTTTTTTATTTAAATTGCATAATTTTTTACTATTAATTTAATAGAACTGTTGTAAATGAATCATTTTATTAATTTAATATGAATTAATCTACCACTTTTCTTTCAATATGTATTTAGATTGCATTACTCATCGATTGTCGGTGATCCTGGGATGTGATCAAAGTGCAGAATTGGACGCACCCTGCAGTGAACCCTGATATTCCCCCTCAGCTCCTACAGAGAGAAATGTGTGTGGTGGTTAAACTATTTTTAATGTGACTTAACCATCCTAACTGCTTACACAGTCATTTTTAAGAATAAGTAAGGTAGAAATTGGTCTGAAATATTTATTACTTAAATATTCATGTGTCAAGCCACAGAAGGTAATAACATAACAGTGTACTTCCTACATCTTTACTTTAAATAAATGGCAAAATGTTACCCTATAAACACATTAAGAACAGTGAATCAGAAAACTAAGTACGTACAACCAAGGTGTTGTGGAGCAGCCTCCTCCTCACCCGCTCCTCTCTGCATCTCTCCTTCTCTTGCTGTAAAGAGTGCTCAAGTGCAGTCACCTGAACCCGGAGCTCTACAGAAACAAATGCAAAGAAAACTTCACAACTATCTATTTGTGTACATTAAAATATGAATACATATTGAAACCTCGAATCCATGGAACCTGCAGTCAGACAGTATAATGACTTGACTATAAAAATATTATGTTGTTGGAAACAATCTGTCCGGAGCCAAAGAAAAAACTGGATGAGAAAATACTTGACAGCACAGAAGTAAGACAAACCGCCATTTTCAATATCAAACAGTGTGTAAATCACAACTTTTTCTACAGTAACACTGTCCAATAGCTACAGTACACCAAAATATAGTGCGTTTGCCTCTCTTCAGCTCAGTTCTAGTAATCACTTAGCTTGGGTAAATTAAAGGTTACCTATATCCTCGTGATCATTTGATGACTAATGGTCAGAAAAAAAGTGACTATATTTAAAAGTTTAACAACATTTAGTATAATAGAATCATTGTACTTGCTATTTTTGAATGTTTAAAACATAAACTTGATGAGACTTCGATGTGAATGGTTTAATAAATATTATACTTTTTAATATAAATATAGTATTTTTTGATTCCTGATAGCTCCACGTGTGAAGCAAACCATGGGAATATCTAATAAAATGACATGAATTTATGAATTTATATTGGGCTAAAAAAAACTACCACACACCACTGGAAACAATATGTATCTAATGATATCAACCAATACAATATCGCAAGCCAAACTTTTTTAATCATAGTGGACAAAAGGCAACAAACATCACCCTTTACTGTTACCTCTGACTGCATGCTAAAAAGCTTTTTGTCAGGAATGTATTTTTCATTTGCACTTTAAGACACAGTGATAAACGGTTTGGCTAGGAGTTTTACAAATACAGCTATATAAATGACAAGGGATAAGATCCACAGGCCCTGTGGGAGGCTTGTCACCATGGTGTGCAGGTGACGCACAGGACATATGACCGTGCTGTCCCTGCTGACAGCAGCTTTTCCTGGAGGAGAGGCTGGGGGAGGGGATGTGTGGATTATCTCTGAACACTGCACCACATACCTACTGTCACAACACGGCTGGTTTTGTGATAGAGATGGAGACAGATGAAGGAAGAGACAGATGGTAAAGAAAGAAGGGAATGAGAGCAGAAGATTAAATAGAAGAGGAGATGAAGGTCGAGAGTTAAGGTTCATAATCCAGGACGTCATATGACCTTGCCGTATATACAGTTTACATGCACGTAAATAATTAGTGAATGAGATCCGTTAAGTGTATCTGGAGGTACAAATATTCACAGATAAAGCAGATGAACTGATGCATTGGTATCGGAGTTCATTTCAGTATAGAACACTCACTCTGAAGGTCATCACTTTGGAAGTTCTGAATAGCATTTCTGGCAGTGCCCACACATTCAAACAGCTGCTTGCTTTGGTCCTCCAGCTCTTTAGCAAACCCCATGTAGATGGTAAAAACATCCCTCAAGTCCTGTTTCAGCATCTGAGAGCAAGACAGATCATATGATGATGCTGGATTTGCGAAGCATTGCATTTAAAAGCATTTGTAGTGTAGGATTCGTTTCAAAACTGTTTTTGCAATCACCTGAACTTCAGACAGAAGTTTGGAGAGAGTTGCATTTGTGCACTTCTGCACTTTCCTCTGTTGCTGATGTTTCTTTCTATGGGCATGAATCTCCTCATCCCTCTCATGGCGAAGTTTACCCAAACACTGGAAGTTTAGAAAAGATGAATGGGAAACATATATAAACAGTTCAATACATTTACATAGTTTTTAACCTTACAAAAAGCATTGTGGAGATGGTAATTTTGATACACAGTTTGGAGTCGGTTTAGTTGGAGTCATGTTTTTTAAAGAAGTCTCACCAGGTCTGCATTTATTTGATCAAAAATACAGTAAAAACAGTAATATAATGAAACTATTACAATTTAAAAATAAATCTTTTCTATTTTAAAATATAATTTATTCCTTTGGTGGCAAAAATGAATTTTCAGCATCATTACTTTAGTCTTCAGTGTCACATGATCCTTCAGAAATCATTCTAATATGCTGATTTGGTGCTCAAGAAACATTTCTTATTATCAATGTTAAAAACAGTTGTGCTGCTTAATATTTTTTTGTGGTAACTAATTTTTTTCAGGATTTTTTTGATGAATAGAAAGTTCAAAAGAACATAATTTTTTTAAAATAGAAATATTGTGTAATAAACATTGTTACTGTCACTTTTGATCAATTTAATGCATCCTTGCTGGATAAAAGTATTAATATCTTTCAAAAAAACATCTTTTGAATGGTAGTGTATATGATTATATGGAATGATTATCATATTTATATACCATGTTATTTACATTGTACTCAAAGCTACTTCAAATATTACCATAATATTATCATCATAAATCTAAAAAAAAGATTGGTGCTTTTGCTCTATTTTTGATCTCCAACCAAAAGTCTGTCCCTGGTCTGTATTGCATACCCAGATATTAAGAACGTGAGTAAATTAGGTGAGACTGGTGAGCACCTGTCGTCTGTCTGCAAGCCACTTATCTTGCAGTGAAACCATCTGCCAGGTCAAACTCCTAACTGCAGCGGAGGGTCGACCTCCATTAAGGAAGTTAGATGCATTTCACACTAAATTTGCTACATAAATCCGTACCTCAGCGAGTCTCAAATGAAGGAGAGCATTCTCTGTTTCCAACTCCAAAATACGCTCCTCTTTACTCTAAACAGAGAAAGAGGGAGAGAGTTTTAGCATTACTTTTAAGCATAACTATACAGATGTAATAGTACAAATAATACAAGTAAAATAAAACAAATGACAACATTCATCAGTCACAGTCATACACAAAACTTAACTGACACACCTGTGGCTGTCCCTTAAAATCTTAGAGGGTTGCCTACCAAAACAACCCTTTTGGGCATCAAAGACATCATTCAAATGAGCCTACGAACTGAGGCCCAAAATTCTGTCTATCCTGGGTCAGCAGTTCACTTGTTTTGAGACATATAACCATCACTTACAAAATACAAAAAAAGTATGGTGGCTGTACCATAGTACATTGATGGCATGAGAACATAGAATGAAATTATATACTGAATGATTACCATATTCATATGATATTCTAATGTACTTCAGTGAAAACCATGGTATTATCATGGTACATGTCTAATGCATAAGAGCAAGCTACTTTTTGTTGGTGGCTTCAAACAACACTAAGAATATGAAGGTCTGTGACTGAAATTATATATTATATTATATTATATATTATATTTATACTTTATGCACAATAAAGAACACGATATAATTATTTCAACAAACAGCATAATTATCATAACGACAGTAGACATGTCTGTAAATCAAACGCATAATCACGTCAGTGACATTCAGGTAATATAAGAGGAAACTCACCCGTAGTTTGTGCTCTAGAAGGTGGACTTGATGAGCAAAAATCTGGTCTCGATTAATAAAAAGCGGCATTGTGAATGAGAGTAAAAACAGGATGTGAAATGAAGCATTTATTGTACAGTAGTGGACTGTACATAACGAGCTCGTGTGTGGTTTGTCGAAAGTGTAATCGGATTACCTGCCTGCGCGCACTAGCCTATTTGGCGTCCTCCTGTTAAGTGCCTTCTGATCTATATTTACCATTTCATATCGTTTTTCCTAGCTTTCAGCACAATGTATGGAACTGTATGTGGATTTATTAACAATGTTGGCTTGATATGTGAATTTACACTTCATGACAACAATCACACCTGCATCATACACTGACCTGAGACTCAACAGGCCGATGATGAAGCTATTGTCATGAACGTCTTTTGGGATTTGGCGCCTCCTACTGGTTACTTTATCAATATTGTCCACAGCGCAGTTAAAGGGATAGTTCACCCAAAAATGAAAATTCTATCATTTACTCACCCTCAAGTTGTTCAAAATCTGTATAATTTTCTTTGTTCTGTTGAACACAATAGAAGATATTTTGAAGAATGTGTTAAACTGAACAGTTTTGAGGCACCATTGACTTCCACAGTAGTTTTTTCCTACTATGGAAGTCAATGGTGCCCCAAAGTGGTATAGTATAGCAAGTATAGCATCATGAATGACAAAAAGCTGAGACTTGCTAAATAACCATATTATTTTATATTAGAAATAACTGTTTCTTGTTTACAATGTATTGTTTAGATTTACAGACTCATTTTTATCTTAATACAGGGCCTTAAACAGATGTTTTTATGTATATTTTGAAGATAAAATGATAGCAAAATGCCTGACTTAATGACAAAGAGCAATCTGTAAAATGTGCATAAACATTTCTAGATGATATGTGTCCCAATTTATCTGTATTGACTGAAGGACACGCAGTTCTTCATTAAATTTTTTATTAGGTGGTGAGATTTAGAGTACAACAGGCTAAATTTGTAAACAGCTTTTCCCCTGAGGTATAAATTAACATTGGGAGAGATTATTAAAAGCAGCCTATTGGAAGCACAGGATAGAGGCTAATTTTGCTTTTGGCACGTTTGACATTCTCTAAGGCAGGTTTCTATTGCACAGTGTAGACAGGTCCTGTTCTAAATTTCCTATTCCAATTTCCTTTTTTGCAGAAACAAACTGATTCCATTCAACAGATGGATTATTACACAAAGAACACAAACATTGATATGCATGTGTAATACATGGACAGGCCCAGTTTAAATACCAATAAAAGCTCAACTATAAGAGTAAATCAGCCACCATAGATGTTTAACACAAAAAAGGAATGTCTTAAAAACTGGTATACTTCAATAAGTCATCTTTATGTACCATAAATCACTAAAGACTGAAGGAAATACATTAGTTTTAAGTTTAAAATACATTAGATACACTCTATATAATTCATTAGAGATGATTTTACACCGGAAACCAGAAGTAGCAATCTGTAAATTATACTACCGTAATTTACAGTGCATACAAGTACTGACTTAAGTCATGTTCGTTAAGATTTGTAAACATCTGTTTTGAATATGGAAACTGGTTTCAAGGCCTGATTAAAAGCACACAATTACAGTATGGTCATTTGTCTATATCAGCAGTATTCAGCCCTTATTCTCTCTCCACACACATAGCAATGCCCATTCCACCACCTATACACAGTGAAGCGATCCCTTTCCGTCCCCCTGTCCTCTGAAGCGCATGGAGCAGGGTCACCAACACTCTACAGCCAGACATACCAAGAGGATGTCCAAGAGAGATCGCACCTCCACACACATTAACCTGAAGGGAAAGAGACAAATTTCTCTCACACACATGAATATGTCAAATAAATACTTAGAAACCATGTCGTAAACGTTCAAAATTAATACTTAGCAATCCACACGTATGTACATATGTGTGTGTGGATATATACGTTTTATGCATGTTTTGTTTTTTTTACTTAAGCAAAGAGTTCATTGGTTCATTAGTGTAGTAATCTGGTCACTGGTGGACCTCCAATATTTGCAATAATGGAGAGTTTCATCATGATATTACGCTCGTTTTACTGTGGTACAGAAATCATTGGGTAACTGTGTCAATATAATATTGTGTAAAGCTGTATGAAGTATTAAGCAAATAATGTATAAAGTTGAGGAAATAACACACCTTGTCAGGGTTTAGACCGAGCTCCTTTACCACTGCAACGGACTGAGCAGCAAACGCTTCATTTATCTCGAAAAGGTCCACCTCATCTAGCTTCCATCCGGCTTTATCAACCTGGTTAGAAAGTAGATGCAATTCACTTCAAAAACCAGTATTATTGCTAGCACAAAACAAATTGGCCTTTAACAATAAATTGGTGAGGTCTGTAGCAGAAAACATTTTAATTGAATTGGCAAATGTTATTATTCTCTCATCTCTTGTAAGTCACTTTGGATAAAAGCATCTGCTAAATGCATAAATGTAAGTGATACTGCATTACATTACATTATCTCTCTCTCTCTCATTGACTATTCCAGTTGTATCCGACTCTTGGTGATTCTATGACCATGTCTGACTGAATGAATTTTCTTGGCAATTATTTTCCTGGTGTAAGTTGCCAGGTCTTTCCCCAATTACATGGCTACATAATAATATAACAGCATAAATAACACAATTATAATCATATCATAATATATAAAATTATATTATTTCCTTTTATTATATATACATAGGCAATTCTGCTCAACTTTTTAGATTTATTTGAAACTCTAAATCTGGCTCTTTACTGGATTTTATTGGTCCTCCGAGTGCCTGTAAGTATAGTGTCTGTTTCAGAATCAAGCACTGATTACAAGCATTCATCCTTCATTCATGTGGTTGAATTAAATCCTGTGACAACTCGACAGACACTCACAGCTTTTCTAATGGCTGGAATTGGCCCTGTGCCCATGACTGAAGGGTCAATGCCTGCCTGAGCCCAGGACGTGATGCGTGCCATTGGTTTTAAGCCCCGCCTCTGGGCCTCTGATTGGCTCATGAGAACAGTAGCTGCAGCTCCATCATTTATGCCTGTTAAACAAAAAACATTACGATGGAGCACAAAAGCACATTAATATCTGTATGCAATGAAGATGTCAAAATTGAGTGTCAAAATCTCTATTTACCTGAAGCATTGCCAGCTGTCACTGTACCAGAACCATCCTTCACAAAACAGGGCTTCAGTTTGGACATGGCATCGATATTACTGCCATGCCGAGGAAACTCATCAACTTTGACCTCGACTGGACCTGATATGGTATTATTTGAATTCATATTCAGTCAGAGATAAATGCAAGCTTACAAAGATGATTTTAATAGAAAACAAGACAAAAATACTGATTAAGAAAATAAGATTTTTTTGCAGTACAACGCTACCTCAACTGAATACACTACTGTTCAAAAGTTTGGGTACGTTTTTTAAGCAATTAATACTTTTATTCAGCAAGGATGCATTAAACGGATCAAAAGTGACAGTAAAGACATGTTATAAAAGCTTTCCATTTAAAATAATTGCTGTTCTTTTTTTTAACTTTCTATTCATCAAAGAATCCTGAAAAAATATGTATCACAGTTTCCACAAAAATATTAAGCAGCACAAATGTTTTCAACATTGATAATAGTAAGAAATGTTTCTTGAGCACCAATTTAGCATATTAGAATTATTTCTGAAGGATCATGTGACACTGAAGACTGGAGTGATGGCTGCTGAGAATTTTGCCATTACAGGAATAAATTACATTTTTAAATATATTAAAATAGAAAAGTTATTTTACATTGTAATAACATTTCACAATATTACAGTTTTTACTGTATTTTTTATTTTGAAACAGTAGTGCACATAAAAACTTTATTATTGAAAGTATAAAAGAGCCTCTTGCCTTTCCTAGAGGGAACAGTAACTGGCACAATCTCCTGGTCAAAATAGCCGGCCTTCTGAGCTGCTTCAGTTCTGTTCTGTGATGTCACAGCAAGCTGGTCCTGAGCCTCACGGGACACCCCCCACTGCTTGGCCACATTCTCCGCTAACACGGGTACACAACCAAAACTAGATCAATTATCCTCTTAAAGGGCACAATAAAGGAATGCAATCTGTTTTTTAGAAATTACCTGTGATTCCCATGTGGTAATTGTAAAAGGCGTCTGTGAGTCCATCAGTCAATATGGAGTCCTGCAAAGTAGCATCTCCCATCTTCACCCCTGACCTCATCTGCACTATATGAGGAGTCTGACAGACAAAATATTGCATGGTTATCATTAGATCAAGATATTATGTGTATTTTACTAATGTAGACTCTGCTCAAATGTCTCTTCTTTTTACTTTAAGATTAGTGTCACAGATGTCTTACCCGACTCATGCTCTCCATCCCCCCTGCTACTACTATAGTGGATTCTCTAGTCAAGATGGACTGAGCACCAAGACACACAGACTTCAGGCCAGATCCACAGATCATCTGACAGCTCCATGCAGGCACTGAATATGGGATACCAGCACCAACACTTGCCTGTCGGGCAGGGTTCTGCCCGTGACCTTAATAGAGTAAAAGTAGGAGAAACTAAGGGAGGGCTATCAATCCACAAGCTAGAGTACACTACATGTAGTGTTATATTATTACCTGCAGTGAGGACATGACCCATGATGACCTCTGAGACCTCTTCTGGCTTTACATTGGCCCTCTTCAGAACATCTTTAATGACTAATGTCCCCAGATCATGGAGGGGTACACTACTAAGGGCTCCATTGAATGATCCTGTGAATAAAATAGGCAAAACATATTTATTCTTTTATTCATATAACTTAACATTTAATTATAATTAATAGAATTTAATGCTATATATATATGTATATATATATATATATATATGTGTGTGTGTGTGTATGTAATCTCACATATATATATATATATATATGTGTGTGTGTGTGTGTGTGTATGTATGTAATCTCACACACACACACACACACACGAAGAGGTTTCGTTGACCAATCATAAAAATCATAAAAATTTCTTCTGGCCATGGCGATACAATAAATTGACCAATCAGAGCACGAGAACACTAGGGAGAAGGCAGGGCAACCAATCAGAGCAGCTCTACGTTTCTTCTGCACCATAGTGAGACAATACAAGATTGTCGTGTAGCTAGAGCATTAGCTAATTACATTAAACTAATAAGACATTTATTTTGACGATATAAAACTACAGCGAAGAGACTTTCTTTCATCGTGCAGATCATTTGGTTAACTTGTTAATTCAGGTAGTGGCAGAGGAGAACTTTCTATTATAATCTGTCAACAAGCTACAGCAGGATACCCAGCAGTTTACAGCTACTAAGAGGTGCTTTGCATCGTGTGGAAAATGTAATGATAAGAGACATGAAATGAAGTTTACCTATAGGTGTCCTTGCAGCAGAAACGATAACAATCGCATCCGTGTTCATCTTTGCTGTAGCGCTGGTTTTTCCGGCAGGTTCCTTGTTAATATGCGTCCAGTGGGCTGGTTCTCTCTCTATGTATATTCAGGTTGTTTCGAGGAGCCTCCTACCTCACGCTATGGTCTCATTCATTTGATAAGAGAGTACGAAAGCATCATCGCCGAGGTCTAAGTCTGAAGCATTGGTTTTATTTTTGTTTAGCGCCATCTAATGGTGTGGACGGTTAACAAAAGGCACTGAACTTAACCAAAAAACTGTTTCATTATTTAAAATACCACTTTTTATATCAGAAACAATTCAAACATCACTTAACATACTCACTAAATACAGATTTCAGTGCATTTTTACCTACATTTTGGGCTGATAAACTTATGGAATGGTTTTTGATAGAATTCATTCAAAACAGAAAATCAAAGCAACATTTGAGTCATATTAAAATTCTTTATTGATATTTGGTCAGTACATGAAAAGGATTGAAATCAGAATTTAACAAGATACATTTCAAAAAACTACACACAAGTCAAACAAAAATGTTTTCCCTCGTCATGTAGAGGAACAAAAAGTTCAACATCAGGAAACTAAGGACTCTCTGAACTTGCAGCTTCAAGACTTAATTGAGCTTTTTGATACGATACATCACACGTAGCTAAATGATTTCTAGTGAGAGAGCAAATGAACAGTACAGAACCAAGTGTTCAATATTACTTTGACAGTGGAAAATGGTTTAAAAGTCATTCATTAAAAAAAAAAAAAACAAATATACAAACATAATGTTGCTTATTTTATAAACGTAATCATCAGCTTTGAGCATGTCACAAATGCACTGAAGTAGATTATAATGGGAGGTTGGGTAGAAAACAAAAGTGATGCAGTTGACCATTTCTCAAACAAGAACGAACTGGCCTGAAGTGTGTGACTTTCTTGTTTGTCATGAGTTATTTAAAAAATGAACATGAAACTTTAAGAATGTTACAAAACAGACCCTGTGGAGGCATTGGAGGTGTTGGTGGCAGCTGTCGCTACAGATGAGTCCAGGCCATTCTGAGTGCTGTGCCGCGTACCCGCAGTCCTGCTGCCTTTGGAGACAGCAGCGGCCTCATGGGAGTCAGCATTGGAGTCTGTATCATTCGAGTGCTGGGTCACTGACGTCTCACTTCCCGTAGGTGAGTCCACGCTCTCATAGCCTGCACTTAGCTGAGTCACGTACCCTTCTCCACCCCTCTGGCTCACAGCATCTTCTGAGTGGTTGGAGAGTTTTGACATGCCACCATGGGTGGGGCTGGAGACAGAGGGCGATGGTGGGTAATCTTCATCTGCGCTGCTTGCTTCCCTATACAGACTGGACCCAGACACACCCCTCTGAGACGAGTTCCCGTTGGAGGGTCCATTGGACACCCTTCCACAGTCTTTCCCCACATTTGAGCTGGAGGTGTTCATAGGTTCACTTTGAACGGAAGGTTCAGAGGCCGTTGAAGGGGAAGTTCTGCTCGGACCAGCTCCACTAGAAGTGCCTTGGGTTTGGTTCATCTGAGACAACTGCTGCCTGGTCTCCCTCAGCTGCTGCTGAAGAACCAGAATGGTGCTCTGCATGCCCTCCACCTCCTCATCCAGCTGAATAATGAAGTCATTCAGCTCTGGACCACATAAATGCAAAGGAACAAAAAAAAGTTAAGTTGAAGTCTATTTAAAAGGAACCATGAATGGAGTGAATGAACGGAGAAAGGATTTCGCTTACCATCTTGGCTGCTCTTGAGCTCTTCGCTGTACTTCTTCTGCAAGGCGAGCTCGGCCTCCAGCTGGGCGATGCGCCCCTGAGACAGCTGCCTGCCCAACTCCTGATTCTCCTGGATCAGCATGCGACATTTCGCCATCAGCTTCTTACCCGTCTGGCTGCAAGGGAAACAAGTCTAACATCACATCGTGAACATGGCCACAGGGTCAATACAAGTGGCCACTGCATTTATGAACTGGGTGGTAACATTAGCCAACCAGAAAGAGTTTACAACAAACTCTCCAATAGCCACACTTGTCTTTAGACTGCTAAATATTGTTGACAGTAGAGTTTACATGCACTTAAGAAAATGGCTTAGTTCTGCATAAAGCGGTATTCTGAAACTAGTAAACATGGTTTAACACGCTTGGGCTTCTATCAGAGATTGCGTCTTATGTGCACTTGCATGGAAAAGATCAGACATCTTAAGTAACAACAGACTGGAAAAAGCCAATTTACGATCATGCCATATGTATAAGCATTTTAGGAATGCACTGCTAACTCAGTGCATGCAAGCGCAATGACGGATAAGCAGTTTTCTGGTGTGCATGTAAACAGTCAACGACAATCAAGACAATCAACAGTTCAAACAATTCTGGGAAGAGATGGGTGAAAGACCAAATCAAATTTAACCATCAAGTGCAATACATCTGAACAGATGGTAGCATTCCAATAGGCCATTATCCAAGTTGCAAAACCAAATTCATTCAAAAAATCTAAAAGCAGAGATGTTCACAGATTCAATTAAAATTAGTACCTACCTGTTAATCTAAAACCAGCTATGAGCAACAAAGCAATAATTGCAACAATTGAGGCTTAATGTTATTGTGACTGGTCATATACTAAATGACAGCAGGTAAAAAATGTTTAAAATTTTCCCAACAGTAGGCAATGCAATTTCTTGTATTATCATTGAGATAAAATAACTGCAAAACTGGATGTGCCAGAACACGTCATTTAAATCAGCAGCATATTTTACTCTTCTATTTGGGGTTAAGTAAATGCAACCCATTTCTACTGAATAACTCAGCAAAGACTGTACTGATATATTGATATACTGTACAGAGATGCATTCAGTACCTTGAGTTTAATGGTCACTAGGGTGCTTTGGTGTCAAATACAGTAGTCAGTAATACTACTGTACTCAAATTAAGTGATTTGCAATCGTTTCATAGCAAGTGCTGGTATTTGACAATTAAGCACAAATAAAATGTGAGGTAAAAATGGACTATTTCCTTAAACTGGTTCACCATTTTTCTGGACAATCTGCTGCTAACCTCCAAAGAAATCTCTGATGAATCACTTAATGCCATTTTAGAGCAGACAATATTTCAAAATACTTGGTAAAAGAAAATTGCCTTATCCAAGTTGTTTTAATAGATTTGCAAAGTAGAAGCTCTAAAACTACTCTTGAATTTTAAATGCAACTATAAAGTCAAAATGTAATCCTGACATAAAATAACTACTGAGCAAAACACCTGCAAAGGAATTAAACGTGACCCGAGAGAAATAAACAGAAAACAATTAAAATCCTCACTGGGTGACCGCAAAATAAAAAGTGGATTAGAAAGGTGCACAAGTTAAAGTACAAATGATCATACACAGACATTTGAACAGCTTGAATAGTTTCCTCTAACACACATTGCACATTTGCATTCACATTGAAAAGAACAATTATATTTGCATCTGCAGCAGCGCAACAGCCAATTTAAGATGTTCACCAAGTCTGTCAATTCATTTGGACCACACTGCTGTAAATGCAAGGTGCATTTCCAGAGCAAAAACAAAGTATAATATTACGAACACAAAAAAGAAAAGGTTTAAGACACTGTACCGTATGTCGCACCTGTGAGATGAACATATATCAAAGTCTTTGCAGATCAGAAAGTCTGATTCCTTCCCCAAAGTCTTACATCATAAAGGCTTCTGCCCCCAAAGTCTGCCTCCCCATTTCATTGCATCACACTACATTCCCACCTCCCTGTTACATTCTAGATTCTTAACCAGAGTCTCAAGGTGTCTACGATGGAGTTTAAATGGGGGCATATTTCCTCTGCAACACATTTAGTAGGGCCATGTCATGTTTTAAATGTTCAATCAGTGATCTTTAAACTACAGTTCAGTCAGCTCCAGAGCCAACGCTTTGCTCAAGTCTTTCATAGGCCGCCTTTTTTGTTACAGGAAGCTTTCTAACATGGGCTGTTGGGGCTGGAAGGGGGCGTTTCCGACGTGACCACCTCTTCAGGAACAGTCCCGATTCCTTCAGGCTTCTGTACCATGAGGGGTGTGGGGGGAGAGAAAGAGCTGAAACAAAAGTGTCACCTGACCAAAACTGTTGTGTTTTGTTCTGATTTTACATTACGGTATGTGTAATAGCAGGGCAATACGAAAGAAAAATGTCTTTTGTTCTGAGCTTTGGCTTTAAAGTCTGAGTCTCGTTGTGAGCAAAACATTTCAGTCTTCCCCCACCATTATCTGCACTCCTGCAGAGGAGAAGGTGGGGGTTGAATCAGGAAAGTCTTGACTTTTTGTTTGGAGGGGGAGTTATTTTAGTTTACCTATCAGGTGTAAATTTCCAGGCACTCAGTTCATTTTGGGCTTGCTCCAGTTTGTCTTTAGTCTGTTCCAGTTCAGCCTTCATTTTGAGGAAAAATAAGTTGATGGCTGGGTCCACCATGGACGATCTCAGCTGAGCTGCACTCGGTTGCTGGACTTGCTTCAGGTACTGGATTTGGGTCTGCAAGGTAAGGGAGACCATTAGAATGAATCTCAGCAAGAATGATGACTAAGTAAAAAAAAAATACATTAACATCAATAATGCCCAATCTGTAAAAAAAAAAAAAAAAACTTTTTCGATCTTAATATATTAAATAAATGTTTGAAAACTCCAGACCTTTACAATTCACAACACTTAAATGATAATAATTACAATTTTTTTTACTACATGCCAGCTTCTTAGGCCATTTCCACGGCAAAAAAAAAAAATCATTTGTACCTGCAACAATTGCAAAAAATTAGCAAAACTGACTGTGAAAGTTGCACTCAAAGGTGCAATGCTGTGGTCATCATTCTCCACCAAAATTTGCTTTACTTTTTGTCTGCTGTTCCAATGTTGAAATGCTAGAAACAATTCTCTCATTTCTGCTTCCGTGCAACAAATTTAATGAATTACAGTGAGCATATGTATGACCAACATTTGCAAACATTTGACTAGAACACAACAGCAGCTATTACTTAGGTAAATATTCAGTAATGCTTCACAGACAAGTCAGTACAAAGGACTATATCATAATCATTTACATACTACATCCACATGCTTCAGAAATGGAAGCATCTACTAGTCCATCCGAAACACTCGTTATCATTCAACCAAATTGACCTAGTTCCTTTAATAAGAACTGACCATGATGCAGAAGTTAAAAAAAAGGAAACGTAGTAACACTTACTGTACAGTCTTGCATTTCCTGCTCTTTAGTAGCAAGCCTCATGACCAGAATGTTCTCTCTGCGTGCAGATTCCTGCTGTTGCTGCTTCAACTTCTCCTCAGACTCTTTCAGGCCCGTCACATCATTGGCTGCAGACATTTCAACATTAAATAGATGCATTAATTATCAACATTTTATTTTCTGCACAACATAAATAAAACATCTAGTTAACACAAAGACTCAATACTCTTTGCATCAGTAAACCACTCGAGACCATCAATTATTCAGATCATCTGGGATGTGCAAACTTACAGTTTAAATCAGCATATTTCGCCTCCAGCATCTGGACATAAGCTTCATGCTGCTTCCACCTACGCCAGGAACAAAACATATCAGCATTACAATCAGGAAAGCTTCAAATTACATGTATACCCTTAAAGTTTATTGCACAACAGAATGGTTACACACCTAGTACAGAGCTCCTCTCTTGTCAGGGTCTTCATGTCAGATTCACTAAGGCGAACCTGCAAGGACAATAAATAAAGAATGAAGATTTATTAAAAGGACCTTGTTGACGGAAAGAGATTCATATAATCAGATTAGACTGCGACAATGAGCTCACCTTCTTCGGGAGAGGTTCTTCATTGGTCATTCTGATCTCTGTGAAGAACAGAAGCACACAAATCAAGCATTCAGTGAAACGACTCAAAGAAACACAGGCATTTCAAGCAACAATATGAAGCAATGGTCTAGAGGCAGTTGCGTGGATTTCACACGCCTACACATGTGCAATTACAAATATAGGCCACCAAGGCGAGCGATTCGCTGGTTTTTACATTAACGCAACAATTACAGTAAAAGAGCCTTTTAAATCAAGTGTACGTAGTAATGCATTTCAAAAACTAATGATCGTAAAAACGAAAATCAGTTGCTCGATTGGAAAAATGAAACTGCTCCAATAATCGGGTTTACTGCTCAAGCATTTTATGCATCTTTTCCACATTTATAATTTTTATAAGCGAAATGGCAAAGTAATCTGATCGGCCTCCAAAGAAATTTACCATTTAGCTTACAATTGTCCCAAAAAACAAAGTTAACCTTATTATTTAGGGACAACGAGTTCGCCAGTTAAAAGAGTGCTAAATACGCCAAACGCTCTGCGCTGCAAACAACCGCGCCAATCTGATAGTCTCACGATGCTCGTTGCTGTCGGTGGAAATGTGAAGCTTAAGTGGCCGATAATGCATGTTTTTCTTCAAATAAAGTCAATAAATTACCGTCAAAGGACGAAGAGGAATAAAAATGTGCCGGCGCCTTCTTGGAGCAGTTTCGCTGTCACAAAATGGCGGAGAAGGAAGAGACTCTCCCTCTCCGAGAAGCAGCACTTTATCTGAAATAACAAAATAAAAACTCTTAACACTTACCAGACCCAATTCACTTAGACCAGAATGACGTGTATTTCTTCCAATAATAGTTCTTAAGCGCTTATGTTGAATTATATGTTTCTCGGAAGGAGGGAAAGCTACGATTTTTATTTAAACAAAGTGGAGCCCGTCCGCCATGACCAGCGTGTGCGCGATGTTCAGCCGCACAGCATCAGTGTGTTCGCGCGAGCGCTCAGGGGGAGGAGCACGTTACCATACAGTGTTGTTGCCATGTTTCCGTTAGTCAGTGAGAAATCGGGTCTCCATCAACTATAGTTAATAGTTAAATGTGATAAGTATACACAAACCTGTGTATAAGTATATACAAACGACATTAATTTTAAATATGTATATAACTGCTTCGTCCCGCGTTTGTGCTTCCCCAAAGTGGTCGCTCATTTTAGATTTGTTTTTCAGACCATGTTGCGTGTTTCTTTTGCGGGATCTGGCAACACTGGCATTTTAACGTTAACTTTACGTTGACGTTTACCAGTTATATGTTTGTATGAGCCAGTGCATATATGTTTTTCATTACATATGAGGAAACTATAGATTCTTTCGTTATACAAAGGCTTGAGTGATTATTAATCCACCAGTTGGTTTGCTCTTGGTGTTATTTCTATATTAATCAACATTGTTCAATTACTTGTGATGAAATGTGAGGCATAAGTAAATGTACAATCGTCATAAACCACGCATTATATATTCTGCAACGAAACCATTACTTTACAAAGTACTACTACTCACTGCACAATAAGGCCTAGGATGACTGACTGGATTATACCAATTGGCACAGGGGGTGAACAGTTATTGCACCCTCATTAACTTACACAAATTTCGTTCAGTTGAGATATATAAATTGAATTATCTTTTAAATAGCTTCATTTAATATTTCACCTGTAAATATCTTTACGTTTCAGCCCATAACCAAATAAAAAAATAAACACTTTTGCGTCTGACCCCTATTTGTGATATAATGGTACGCTCTAGTCCAAGTTAAAGTTGAATTTCAAGGGCAGGTTGTAATGGAGCGAGTTTAGGTCTGTTCAGTGCATGTGTTGTTATATGACGGAGTAGAGCATGCTGTGCAGAGTCGGATATGTCCGCAGGTATTTAAAACAGCTCTCATATTGTGTGTGTGTGGCTAGCTGAATAACCAGGGTTGTTTATTAAATCAATGGCGGAATCAATAAACTGCGCACTTTTATGTTTTGGGTAGAGCGACCAAGCTAACAACATCATACTCTTTAATAGTTTGCGTAACTGACATAACGAGTGCAGTTTAGATAATTTTTATAGAATGATATTTGTTAATTTAGAGTTGTGTACATGATGTAATGGCATCATCTGCTGCCGATTTGAGACTGCCAAACAACAGCTTAGTTTGTGCTAACAATATAAACCTGTTTTGTCAGTCATAATTAACTTTATCAGAAGGCACTCAATCAGCTCATATCCATTGCAGCTTTGGTGGAAATAGATCATATAAACACTTGCATTCAAGTTTTATGCTCATATATTATATAGCTCATATAGTTAGTAAAAGTAAATCTAAACACATATGATCAATTGCAAGATGCCCCCTTTATAAAATATAAAGGCACCTATATATTTTCTTGTATAATGAGCAATTTATATTCTGTGGGGGAAATACTAAGCCTGGAATTATACAGACTTATTTTATAAAAATTCTCTGGTCACCTGACTGCTGCCAAGTAGCAACAATCCAGTGTGAACTCAACTCACCCCAGTAATCCAACATTTCTGATTTATCCTGCCTAGTTACTTTTGTTGCAATACTTGCATTTCTCATATAGACAAATATTTAATAGTTTTTCTTTATTGCCATCCATTCTAGGTGCGCTGCCACCTTGAACCCCATTTTGGGTGCTTTAGCCTCTAGACAGAAGCACACACTTCCTGACCTCCCCTATGACTATGGTGCACTTGAGCCTCACATCTGTGCTGAGATTATGCAGCTGCACCACAGCAAGCACCATGCAACGTATGTCAACAATCTCAATGTCACTGAGGAAAAATATCAAGAGGCACTGGCCAAGGGTAAGTATTGATAAATGAGCCCGATATGCATCTATTGGTTCTTGTTGATGGCCAATGTCACTCAAAGCAGTCAAAAACTGCTGATTTGATGATCAGAAAAAAGCCCTCTCTGAATTAAAATATTATTATTATTATTAAGTAAAACTAATAAAAATAATCCTGAAATAAAATAAAAATATTAGATGAAAAACTTAAAGGGTTAGTTCACCCAAAAATGAAAATTCTGTCATTAATTACTCACCCTCATGTCGTTCCACACATCTAAGACGTTTGTTTATCTTCGGAACACAAATTAAGATATTTTTGATAAAATCTGATGGCTCAGCGAGGCCTGCATCGCCAGCAATAACACTCCGTTTTTCAGTGCCCAGAAAGCTACTAAAAACATTTAAAACAATTCATGTGACTACAGTGGTTCAACCTTAATATCATAAAGCGTCGAGAATACTTTTTGTGTGCCAAAAATAACAAAATAGCAACTTTATTCCACAATATCTAGTGATGGGTGATTTCAAAACACTGCTTCATGGAGCTTCGAAGCTTTACGAATCTTTTGTTATGAATCAGTGGTTCAGAGCGCCAAAATCCCATGATTTCAGTAAACGAGGCTTCGTTACGTCATAAGTGTTTTGAAAATTCAATAGTTCACGTGACTTGATGTGCGCTCTGAACCACTGATTCGAAACAAATGATTCGTTAAGCTTCGAAGCTTCATGAAGCAGCGTTTTGAAATCACCCATCACTAGATATTGTTAAATAAAATCGCTTTTTTGTTATTTTTGGTGCACAAAAAGTATTCTAGTCACTTTATAATATTAAGGTTGAACCACTGTAGACACATGAACTGTTTTAAATATGTTTTAGTAGCTTTCAGGGCATTGAAAAAGGGAGTGTTATCGTTGGCGGTGCAGGCCTCACTGCGCCATCGGATTTTATCAAAAATGTCTTAATTTGTGTTCCAAAGATAAACAAAGGTCTTATGGGTGTTGAACGACATGAGGATGAGTAATTAATGACATAATTTTCATTTTTGGGTGAATTAACCCTTTAACATAAAGTTTTAAGGTTTAGTTTTTATTTTATCTAAAAAATGTAAATATAAAAGCTAAAATGTAAAATAAAAGTTAAATCAAAATCGTAATAAATAGTATATCAACAATATTAAAATTACACTGTTTTATACACCTCATTTCCTCAGAAACTTGAGGTTCACTTATAATGTAGGCCAATATACTTTTCATAAATGGTTTAGTGGGAAAATAGCAGTATAAATGTTTACATTTACTACATTCTAAGGACTTAGAATTGTCTTCATTTCATATAACAAGTCTTCAGTTTTGCTCTTGCTGTGTTACAGGTGATGTGACAACCCAAGTCTCCCTTCAGCCCGCATTGAAATTTAACGGTGGTGGTCATATTAATCATACCATATTCTGGACAAATCTGTCACCGAATGGTGGAGGAGAACCACAGGGTGAGAGATTTCAATCAGCTTACCCTGGACATGTTTAATGTCATTTATGAAGTATATAGTTGTATATGATGAGTCTTTGGTTCTTTCATATTACAGGTGAGCTGTTGGAGGCCATTAAGCGTGACTTTGGCTCATTTCAGAAGATGAAGGAGAAGATGTCAGCTGCCACAGTGGCCGTTCAGGGCTCAGGCTGGGGCTGGTTGGGCTTTAATAAGGACAGTGGAAGACTGAGAATTGCTGCTTGCGCTAACCAAGACCCTTTGCAGGGCACTACAGGTAAATGTTCCTTAAGGAATGATAGAGAATAGATCTATTTTGGTAAGGACTGAGTTGACACTATATATATATATATATATTTTTTTTTTTTTTCTATACACTCTTAACAAGACCCTCAGTGCATATATACTCTAACTTAATTACGACAGTTGACCATATCCACCCTATTTTTCCACACGGAAGTAAGCTATTTTCTGTGAATGTGTGAGACTTCTGATTCATTGGCTGCTATAGGTAAATAACTAATAGAATAAAAAAGTGCAGTAAATGGTAATATGGTAAGAAATACCAGTTTGCAGTATAAAGCAACATAACAAGCTGTTTTGTACAGATAAAAATAACTGGAAGCATGTGACACAGGAAGCCATACACATTCAATTTACAAATAGCCACGCACACTCTTACTTTAAAAATATGGTGGATGTCCCTATATATAGCAGTTGTATGAATTACTTAAAGGTACACTATATAACTTTTGGCCCTCTAGTGGTTAAAAAACAAAACAGCATGCATTTTGCTGAAGAACATTGTTTTGGTTGTGCTTCAGCTCTGCATGACTGCAGATGAATATGACCCTTCACAATAGATAATTCTTAACAATGAACTTTGTTAGAGAGCTACATATGGCAATTTTATCTGTTCAAAAAAATACCTTACTCACCTGTTGAGTAATAAAAAAGCTATCCCTGTCACCTTTACAACATTTCAAATCCCTCAGTTCGTCATCTCCGAAAAGCCAATGTTGAATCTTGTTATATTATGAGCTCTGTCGCATTCTCTTTTTTGCCAGCAGACTCTCATCTTTTCGCCTTTTTTTTTTAATTTTTTATATAAAACGGGTTATTCTCCGAGAGGTTCGAGATTTAGCATGCCTTACGTCAACCTTTTTGCTCATTGTGACAACCTATGCCACTCTCGCGCCATACCCGTGTCAAAGAATCCAGAGCGACCTTTCTCTATTTACGAGAGACGCACGGGCCATAGACGTATGTACGCAACTTCCTGCGAAGACCATCCCAGCAGGTCTAAAATATAAACTCTTATAATAGGCTTACCATAGTGAATCAGGGTAAGACAAAAACACATTTTGGAAGAAGAATTGATGATGTATTGACTTTGTATTAAACAAAAACAAAAGTTACATAGTGTACCTTAAACGTAAAGCAACATTCTGGTCGACTCTATAGAAAAAGAAATCAGCTGTTTTTATAGTTGTTAAAGTCTTTGAACTTATAATATATCCTGTTTCCTTTTTAAATTTGAGGTCTCGTCCCACTACTTGGGATAGATGTCTGGGAGCATGCATACTATCTCCAGTACAAGAACGTTAGACCGGACTACGTTAAGGCCATCTGGAATGTTGTGAACTGGGAGAATGTCAACGAGCGTTTCCAAGCTGCCAAGAAATAAATTGCACCACACTTGGGGGCGAAAAAAGGAACACAGTGTCCATTTATACCTTCGAAGCGCACATAATCAGACCACATTACAACCGCCAAACTCAACTCTAGAGATGCTTTATGGTTCTTGACAAGCTCATTTTCCATGCAGAATTGTGCACTGTAACTCGTAGCTTGCATTTTTGTTGAGTCGAAATCGAGAATATGTACATTTATGTTATCAGTACATGCAAATTAAAAGATTGAAAAGACTGAAGTAGTCTTTGTGTTTTCTTGTTTTTAAATGTAACCCTGAAAACCTTAAAATATTATTAAAATTTATTAAATTATTAAATTATTAATAATATAAAACATACATTCTGTTTTAATATTTATTTTAATATTACTAATATGAATCCTACCAAACTGGATTATTTTAAAGTTGATAGCATGTCATTCAGTGCAGTGAGACTGGAATTTGTTAACATAACTTTTTGATAAACTGACAACAGATGAGTTTTACAGTGTTAGTCCTTTCATTTAGAAGAGTTTTATAAAAGCTTAAAGGAATAGTTCACTTTCAAATAAAATTTTCCTGATAATTTACTCACCCCCATGTCATCCAAGATGTCCATGTCCTTCTTTCTTCAGTCGAAAAGAAATTAAGGTTTTTGATGAAAACATTCCAGGATTATTCTCCTTATGGACTTCAGTGGCCTCCAAACGGTTGAAGATCAAAATGACAGTTTCAGTGCAGCTTCAAAGGGCTTTAAACGATACCAGACGAGGAATAAGGGTCTTATCTAGCGAAATCATTTTCGAAAAAAAATGTAACAAAATATATATGCTTTATATAAACAAATTATCGCCTTCCAAGTGCTTCCGCCAAAAACCGCACTTTCGTATTCTTAAAAAAGCTTACGCTGAATGTCCTACGCCTTCCCTATTCAACTTACGGAACGAACGCAGCGCTAGTTCCATTTTTTCCGTAAATTGAATAGGAAAGGCGTAGGACATTCAGCGTAAGCTTTTTTAAGAATACTAAAGTGCGGTTTTGGCGGAAGCACTTGGAAGGCGATAATTTGTTTATATAAAGCATATATGTTTACATTTTTTCGAAAATGACCGATCGTTTCGCTAGATAAGACCCTTATTCCTCGTCTGGTATCGTTTAAAGCCCTTTGAAGCTGCACTGAAACTGTCATTTTGACCTTCAACCGTTTGGAGAGACCATTGAGGTCCACTATAAGGAGAATAATCCTGGAATGTTTTCATCAAAAACCTTAATTTCTTTTCGACCGAAGAAAGAAAGACATGGACATCTTGGATGACATGGGGGTGAGTAAATTTTCAGGAAAATTTTATTTGAAAGTGGACTAATCCTTTAAATGTGCATGAAGTGTTTTCTCCTTGTAGCAACAGCAGAGGGTGCCAAATACCAGCAGGTTTAAAATATATGGAGGGATTTGGAAGAATGGCTAGATAAGTAGACTTGAATGGATTATGCTGTGAAAAACTCCCATAACTATTTTTCCACAAACTGAAAGTGACGTGACTGTAGTGGTAATTGTTCCTGTCAGTTGTTTTTTCTTTCCCACTGACACATGATTTAAAAAAGTGACCCTCATGTGGCTTTTGTAATCAAACTGTTCTTTGTTAGTGCTTTATTACTATTTTCAGTTGAGAATTGTCACAGACGTTAAAGGACATTAAATTAGACAGTATTTACATGGTGTTTTGCAGTTTCCATGCATTCCCAGTGTGCTTTTTGTGTGCTTTGTGTCTTCATATCTGTCATTGTTGTGAACACAGATAAATTTGTTTATGTTGTTAGAGAAATTTAAGAGATTCAAAGGTGTCCAAAGCACATGCTCAAGCACTTTTGAGATATAGTGGCCAAGTCAAACAGAGTATAAAACAAGTTTCTTTTTTTTGTTTCATATCTTAATCAAATTGTTCTGACAGGTTATGACCGAATCTTGATACTGTCCTTTGAAAAGCATTTCCTTTAAAGTGAAAATACAGAGAAAACATTGTGATGGCTTTAGAGTCTCCTCCAGTAAAATGATTTTATTCTTTTCCTGCAGGTTTATGCATTTGCTGTTTGCCGATATTGCATTAACAGTTGACGGTTTTCCTTTTGTTATGGGCCAGACCTAGCTTTTTGAGTCCATTTCTTTTGAGTGCAATTTAAAACGTTTTACTAACTTAGAGCCCAAAAACATGACCCATGAGGATGGTGAACACAAATTGAGTTTCACACACCCACTCTCAACCTGTTTTGAGTCCGATTTCTCTCGCTGACATTTCTTGTGTTCAGCACAAATTAAATTCACTTCTAATGAAACGTGAAATTTGCTATTAGTAACTTAAGACGATTCGGTCTGTAGTCATTAAATGGAGAATAAGATTGATCCAGAAGTCCTCAGGCACTAACTTTACTTTCTTAAAGTCCTGTGATCTGCCAAAGCCTGATGTCATTCATCATCAATTCACTGTGAGACACACGTTTGATCACTTTAGAAGAGGCTCAGGTTGTGGCTTCCTTAGGGTTCAGGTGCAGCAGAAATGTCAAACGTTTTGTTCTCAAATTCTGCCTGCTCATTGGAAAAACCCTTTAATGCTAGCCTTTTTGGCATGTTTTGGTGTGGCCTACTTTTTCCCTCTTAAATTTAGAGTGCCAGAGTTTGCTTCCTTCTACCATGGCTCGTAAAGTAGACAGGCTTGCAGTCAAGAGTAGAGTTTCTTCAGCTTCTGGAAGGAAAGAAGGAAAATACCAACATCTATTCATCAAGCTCAGACCTCCCTCTTTTACCAACCTATCTGTCTGCTGCTTATTTTCTAACAACACCCTCTCTTTTTCCAAGAGAGTTGTGACCCCTTTTCCTGTTTTCTCTTAAGCATTGCTATTTTTTTCTATTGGTCCTTCCATCTTTCTTGTGGTCTCCATATAAATACACGGCATATAAATGATACGTTTTAGTGTTTTCCATAATAGTTTGATTTATTGTGTTGAAAGTCAAAAACCAACAGCCTTTTGTCAGTAAGACAACCTCTGCCTGCTCTCTTAATTTCCTTTTCTTATACTTATTAACTTCAATTTCACTCTCTTTGACAGGGAAAACATTTGTCTGTGATCAAAACTATATTTAAAACTCCCAACTAACAGAAATGCATATGGCTTCTTTTCTGTTGATGATTGACACAACTTGCAATTAAAGAAGTGATTTTTCCACTTTTGTATGTCATATCACTGACAGACTTTTTAAATTTTAGTATGTTTGCTCCTACACTGATTCATTTAGAATATGCAGGATAAATGTTACTCTCAGACTTTAATATGCTATTTCTGAAAATAGTCTTTCATTAAGGATTGTTGTGTATAAATGGAAACATGTCTACTCTGTAATCATAACAAAGGAGGCAGAAAATGAATCTTGATGTTGTTGTCTCATTTCTGCACAGAAGAAACTAAATATTTTTCCACATGATCCAGTGACTCTTTGAGCCATGCCACACAGTTTGGCGTGTTTCTTTTCGACATATTCTATATTTTTATTGTTGATAGATGAACAAGGAATATTTGCCTGACCACAATTACCATTATGGTGCTTATAATAGAAGGTTTGGGTTAGGAACAGGACCATGTTTTTTTTGCGTTACATAAAGTGTACCATTTATTATTTCTGAAAGATCAAATGTGGTGGTAGACCAGGGATTGCTATTGAATAAATTGTGTCTGTCCAAACAGCTCCAGAAATCGCAGTTTCTCATTCTGGAATTCAGTACATTCCTCATATATAATGTGGTTGCTAAACTACATGTTATGATTCCTCATGTGTTCCAAGACCAAAGGAACCATCACAGAGATTATGTGAGTATCATGCTTCATTGTAAAGTTTAGTCAGGCAGCATTGAATTTCTGTCATTCTGTAGACTTTAATATACAAAAGGTAAAGCACCTGTTCCTTCTTACTTTCTCAACCTAATCAAGCTCTCGTCATATCAGTGATTTAGATGCATTTAGATTAGTAGTTTAGGTTGACAAGAACTAAGAGATTTTCTGTTTCTTTGCATGTTTCTGCACATTGTCGCATCTGTTACTGCAGTTTGCTCATAAACATTAGCCTGAGAGAATGAGTGCTTGTTTGGGTGTTATCTGAGGTGCCTATTTTGCTTTAGGGCCCCAGGTTTCTCTTTTTATGCCTTATCATAAAACTTCTTCCTCTATTTGGCACCTAACCAGGAATAGCAATTAATCACATCGTATTTACACCCTTTCTGTGAACAGTTTCCATTTATCGCATACTGATGCAAAGTGCTCACAGGATCAACACAGGAAGTAAATGAAAAAGCACAAGACAGATAAAATAGTAGAAAAGATTTGATGCTTTTATATATCAAGGGTCTATTTTCATTTATATATTTATGAACAGATTTCATTAACTTTTAACTTTTAACTTTTCATAACACTGAGTGCAGTGTTATTTCCACCATGACTACAATTTTTACATCTTTTGCTTTTGCTTTTGCCTTTTTTACTTGTTCACTAAGGAGTGTGAAGCATAGTGTTAGTGTAGAGTGTGTTTAAGATTAAATATATGTTAAGTGTGAAGAAATTAATTATTTTGTGTGTTTAATATGTATAAAACTACACTTTAAACAATGCTGGGTTAAAAACAACCCAAGTTGGTTTGAAAATGGACAAACCCAGCGATTGGATTGTTTTAACCCAATGTTTGCCCAACGTGCTGAGCAGTTTTATTTAACTCAACTATGGTTTAAAAATTACTATATGGCTGGCTTAAAATGAACCCAAAATAGGTTGGAAATTAAAAATCAGACACATAATTACTAGACGCAACAATAATAATCAAAAGGTGAACCATTTATTAATAAGCAATTTATTGTTTAATTATTAGTCATTAAACTTATTAATAAATGTTCATTTATTAAACATTAGTAAATGTTAATTTCCACCATACTTTGGGTTCATTTTAAGCAAGCAAAACAATAATTTTTTAAACATTAGTTGAGTTAAATAAAACTACCCAGAAGGTTGGGCAAACATTAAACCAACCGCTGGGTTAAAACAACCCATTTGCTGGATTTGTGCATTTTCAACCCAACTTGGGTTGTTTTTAAACCAGCATTTTTTAGAGTGTACATACAGCATATATTTTAATTATTTTTATTTGTGTTTTAGGTTACATACAATGCTAGCCATGAAATAAGCTTTGGCAAGGCAAATGACTCATTCCAAGAATATTTAAAATGTAAATGTACATGATGTTTTTAGAAAATGTATATACACACTATACTGTAAGACACAGTAGTCAAAAGTTCCCAAAGTTGAAGAAACACCCAAAAACATCTGCGGTCAGGGCTAAAAATGCATATTCTGGTTTTGTTGCTCATGTTTCTGGCAGACTATGGTAAGAGGTGTTACAATAGCATCACTTTCAATAGGAAGAACAATGAAGATGGTTTTAGCGAAGACCATAGGCCTTTTAAAACAAAATACACAAGGCTGTGTTATTTAAAATCTGCGAGTAGTCAGTGTTTAAATATTTATGAACTTTTGTTTGTGTGTGTGCCACAGAAATGTACATTTCTTGTAAGTCAGACCTGCTTTAGAGTTTGCCACCTTGAAAGAAATGTACAATTACTGTGGTACCCACCACAAAACAACTCATAAACAATGAACGAACAATCTCTGAGTAGCACAGTCTTGCAAGCAAGAGAAGTGGCTTAGCTTTTATCTCACTCACATTTCAGAGAACTCTCCATCATAAAACATACACATGTTCAAGTGTTTTACCCACCAAAGAGAAGTGAACGGAGAGATCTAAAACAGAAACACCTGCCTGAAGGATCAAACTTCGATCCACTCACGTTCAAGCACTACTTTGAGGAAGATGGATCTGTGGATAAACTTTCCAACTAATTAGATGGAAAATTGAATTGTTTCACTTTGAGGCTCCATCCAACATTGTTCAAAAGAGGCTTTCATGAGAGGTCAACGTGATTTTATGTGTAACATCTGGTTTTCAGTGATCTGATGTTTAAAATGAAAATTCTTTGGCTCTCAAAAATGCTTATATAATTAAGGAAAACACCAGTATCTTCCGATATGTCAGACGGTATCACACATGACGAATTTTTCCGCATAATGACAACCATGAAACTCTTATTGTGTTTAAATTGACCCATGAGTTTAAAGTGCAATTGAAGTTTCATTTCCTACATGATTTGGAAGGGTTAAGTAACACGAAGCCCGCTAGACCTTTCAATGTCATGCCCTTCATTATTTCTGGTGGTAGATACCGAATGCCAGCTTTATAATCCAGTTTTTGAATATACAACTAACAAGAACAATGGTAGAGGAATCCCCTCCAAGACGCAGCGCCAGCTGAAATAAACACAAATCTGTAGTGCCAAATCATGAAGCAACACATTTCAGACTGATAGATCAGTTGGCCCATGCATAAAGGAACAAATAGGTACAGAGAAACAACCATCATTACTCTTAATTGCCATCTGAAAAGGTCTTTGAGTTTGAGAAACATCAGGTATTAGACAAACAGCTTCAGTTAATGGAATATTCCCAGTTAAACTGTTGTTAAAGCTGTTAAGCTGAAATTGACAGCACATGTTTCATAAATTTGTTTATATAAAATATATTTATGAAAATAATTTCGAATCGAGCCTCGTTTTCTTTAAAATAAAATAAATAAGGTTACAATGGGGCACAATATCAGCAGACTAGGAAGTTTTTAAAACGAGCGGTTTGTTCATAAATCCATAAGATCCTATCTTCTTGCTGTGGAAAAACAAACCGGAAGACAGAACACAACGAGCGCAGCGTTGAAAAGGGGCGGGGCTACATTAGGTCTATAAAAGCACTTATAATTATTATGTTAAAACATTTGTATTATTTGGGCCATGAAGCTGTTTAAATCATTTTTACAGATTTTATTTTAATTTTACAGACTTTTTTTGTTTTTTTTGTGGTGTTATGGTGACAAAGATGTAAATGTTAGTAATCATTTCACACAAAACTCAAAAAATCTTGTCACTCAGAAATTACTAGTAAATTTTACAATTAATAACAAAGAAACACTGAACCTGGAATATTACTTTTAAAATGTGTATAATATTTTATTTTTAAATACAAAAATGATATATGGAATATTACTTTATTGTGTATGAATTAATATTCCATATATATGATTACTTGTTACATTTAGCTACATCTAGTATGATTGCATGATTCCATTTTTCTTCAAGGTACATGGGAAATCTGGGCCAGTTTTTCTGCAGATGTACTGATTCTTTTCCTTTTTATGGAAAAAATATTCGCATCATAAAGTGAAGAATTACTGGAGGTTACAACACATTTAAAAAAATGCTTGCTGTCAGAAAGACACTGAGGTTCTGGAATATGTCTGAGGAGACTCCGCATGTCTGACAGAAAGCTCCACTCAGGACGTGATGTACTATACCCAGGCGTAGCACACTTGCTAATTCTTGTCATCAGAGAGTTCTAAATATCCCTCTGTTTGCACAAGGAGCTTAAAAGAGCCAATGGAAAGACAACAGACACAACAAATGGAAAGAATTCACCGTCCAGGTCAGAATGAACACTTGTTTCTTAATCAACGTTTGTCTTTTTTCCACAGAAAGGTCATGGCTTCAGTATCCATCCATCACTCCACACATCTGTTGGCTGAGATGTTTGAGCTGATCTATCTTAGAAAACAACTCTTCACTCAAAAAAATGATTTTTTGATGGTGTTCACTTTATTTAAACAACTTATTTTGATTCAACACCATTGTATTAGGTTTCTGGTTCAAATTTAATTGCTTCATGTTAAATTGACTTGAAATGATTACTTTTTGACTTAACTTGATGTTTTCATATTAAAATAACATGTTTCAATCAAGTAAACTCAACCAGGACTCAATCAAACAGGACTTTCACTTCCCATCATGCTTTGCAAAGGGGCTGATCTGGGAGAGTAAATGTTGAAATAAAGTGTTATTTTAAGCAGTTTTTAGTAACATGAGAAAATGGAGAGACTTTTTAATGTTTGCTGTTCTATTATGTTGGTATTTAAAAGTTTCTGTTATGTTAATAGTTTTGGGGTTACCATTGTGGAGAAGTGTAGAACATGTGCTTGGGTTGAGGACCTGCTAACTACAATTATAAATTGCTAAATACAGATTTAATAATAAAATACAATTGTTTGGGGCATGCCATAGATGGAATAAAACTGTCTTCTGGCTAATACTTAACAATAAGAGTCTTTACAGAGTAAAGATTTTGTAAAAGTTGTGAAAATTGTTCTTGAATGCATTAACTAATCAATTCGATTACTTGTTTTAATTTCTGTTTGATAATAATTTTAGGATAATTAAACTTAATGGTTTTGGGCAAAATTAAGAATGTTAACCTGATTCAACTAAATGGCATTGAGTTAACCTTAAGTGTATATGAGTGTATATTGTCCCAGTTATTAATTGATAAAAACATCACTCTATCCTCTAATAACAACTGTACAACCCTTCCATTAAAGGGTTAGTTCACCCAAAAATGAAAATTCTGTCATTAATTACTCACCCTCATGTCGTTCCAAACCAGTAAGACTTTCATTCAGATCTTTTTGATGAAATCTGAGAGATTTCTGTTCCTCCTAGACAGCTACATCACTACCACTTTGATGCTTCAAAAAGTTCATAAAGATATCAGAAAACCAATTCATATGAATTGAGTGGTTTAGTCCAAATTTTCTGAAGAGTCTCAATTGCTTTTTATGATGAATAGATTGAATTTAGGCTTTGACTCACATAAAAACATTGATCAGCGAACATAAGCAGTTGATGCGCTAGAACAAACCTCTTCCGGAAGCTCAGATGTGTTGCATAACTAATGAGGCTCATTCTCGTGTTACGCAGCACGTTTGAGCTTCCGGAAGAGGTTTGTTGTTGTCTCTCACGTCATTCAGGTTCGGTTGAGCTTCTGGTTATGTTCGCTGATCAATGTTTTTATGTGAGTAAAAGCCTAAATTAAATCTGTTCATCATAAAAAGCAATTGAGTCTCTTCAGAAAATTTGGACTAAACCACTCAATTCATATGGATTAGTTTTCATATCATGTCCTTGTTATTAATTGCTAAATACAAATCTGGCCCTGAGGTCTGAAGAGCGTGAGGCTCAGTTCAAAAGAGCTGACAGAGAATCAGAGGTTAAAGAGCAGGTTTGTTTTATGGCCTCAAAGGGCAGACTAGAATTGCTTTAACCTTTTAACACCACCTGGCCTCCCTTTTAGGCAAGTTCTGACAAAAATTAGGGCCAGAAGTATTGTGCAAAGTGCTGTATGTCTGCCACACAATGAGCATATCAAAATCTATTTCAGAGTTCAGCATTAAAGCTTTTGTTTCTCATCTCTTTTAACTGTGTGTGTACTTTTGACAGAATATGTTTGCAAGTTCACTTTTGTGTTTGCTTGTTTGTAAAAGATTCTTTCTCCCTGCCAGGGATTTTTCCATCAGCAGATCTTTAGACAGAAACAGATGCTTCAAACATCCACAGCCGGGAGACTCCAGGAGAAAGTACTCAACTAACCTTTCAGAGAAATATTTATGTCTCTTTTGGTATCGTTAATTGTTTATTCATTTCTCCTTTCATTCAGCCCACTCTTCATTAAAAAAAAGATGAACAATAAATGGATACACAGAACTTTGTTTTATTAAATAAATGTTATACACCTTAGTGATTAGCAGTATGTGTTTTAAAAGCAGTCAGACTAGTGCAAAATGGGTCAAAGAGTTGGTTGGGCGCTGATTACAAAAACAGCTAAATTATGAAACAAGTCAAAGAGAACATTCTTAACAACGCTGAATGAATACCACAAAAACCTTAAAAATTAGAAAAGAATTGACTAAACCCTCTCAGTCTCAACAAAAACTCCATCATGATATTTGAAAAGCTGGAATTTATGGCAGGTCTGGAAAGTACTTGAACTAAATGCATAATGTCAAGCAAAAACCCTTGAGCTATATGGAAACAGAGCAGTGCGCAATGGAGCCCTGAGCAATGGAAAACAGTAACATGATCTGAGAGTCATCTTCAGCCCTATTTCCTGCTTCCAAATGAGGCCTTTAACCTACAATAACCTGTTAATGATGGTGTGAAACTGTGCTGCTGTATAGTGGCCATGAAGCTACAATGTAAGAAAAGAATTTATTCAGCATACGGTGCTTTTTGAGTCACAGACACTTTGGAAACTGAATCTATATAAAAACATGTCAAACCAACTATAGCCTAACAGAGTTGTCTGAACAAACTATATCATATGGGAAAATGTTTCTGATTTGTTAAGAGTTTTTAGTTCCCTCAAATTATGTGGAGCTGTTATAGAATTATTATGGAACCCCTAAGAGGACAGGGTTATGGGGGAAAAAATAGTTATAGGAAGAGAAATATTATTTCTTAATAATAGTTCTGTTGCGTTGTTTCATAAAAGCATTCCCCTGAGAAATTTTGCATTTGCTCACAAAACCTTTAAGATGGAAGCAATATTAAAGGGGTGGTTGATTATGATTTCACTTTTTTAACTTTAGGTAGTGTGCAATGTTGCTGTTTAATGCAAAGGGAGAAATTTTCTTTTAAAGAATTCTCTGTTTAAGGACTACAACAAACGGCTGGTAGGGACTACAACAAGCTTCTTTCCAGGTTAGTGACATTACTAACACTAAAATTTACATAAACCCTGCCCCCGAGAACATGCAACAAAAGGGGGCGAGGCTATGTTGGGCTGCTTTAGAGAAGAGGAGGAGTTGTTGTAGTAGAGTTGTAGTTGCCATGCCGTCATTTTACGCCGGACTGCTTCACAAACGAGGGTCAATTAAACGCTGGATTTGCACAAAAGATTAACATGACGGCACATGCTAGTTGATGAGTTGAATCAACTCCACAGCAACTACATACATTTATCCAATAACCGTTCAGAAATGTCCAGATGCATTCTATAAGTTGTAACTTCTTCCTGAGTCTCTCCATCAGTGTCAGTCTCCGGTTTGAACAATGTAAGGCTGAACACCGTTACTGACAATCGTTATTTTGGCTGCGTGAGATTCTTCAGCTTTGTTGTTGAGCAACCGAAGCGCAAGCTGTTAAAGCTCCGCCCTCTTCTGGAAAGTGGGCCAGGAGCAGCAACTCATTTGCATTTAAAGGGACACACACAAAAGCATTGTGTTTTCGTTCACACCCAAATAGGGGCAAATTTGACAAGCTATAATAAATGATCTGTGAGGTATTTTGAGCTGAAACTTCACAGACATATTCTGGGGACACCAAAGACTTATATTACATCTTGTAAAAAGGCCATTATAGGTCCCCTTTAAGATGAAAAATATTTGTATTTAGTGAACCATGAAATTCAAGTTGGCTAATCGAAGTCATATTACAATTAATAAGCCAATTAAGGAACATCTTATTATGCAATTACTGATCCTTAATGATGTTCCCATTTTCATTCCAACACTCCATACTAAAAATAAAATGTGATTTTTCAGCACCAGAATGAGGTAAACTTCATTGAACCTTCATGAATTAGGATCTAGAGCATTATACATGTGATTTTCCATTTCCTTCAACTTTTGAAGAACTGAAAGAATTTCCTTCTTAAAGAATTTTGAAAGGTCATTCTACATAGACTTGACAGTAATCCAGGAAGTATTGAAGTTATTCAGAAGGTGGCCATATATAAGCGTCTCACTTATGTTGTGCAGTCCCTCTAAATACATCAGTATGAGATTAGGCCACGCTTTGATCATAGCAGCACTGCCTTCTGTCCAGCATCCAATCATCTTCTATCCCCTCTTATTCTGTTTAGGGTCACTGGGGAGTGTTGGAGCCTATCCCAGCATATTTCAGGCTAAAGGCAGGGAGATACCCTGGACAGGTGGCCAATCCATCACAGGACCAGCTACGATCGGATGTTCTGATATATGAGGAACACCTTGCTTATTAACCAATGGAGAACAGCCAGTTCAGTTTAATTACTGTGTACAGTGTACAGTTTAATTAGTGCTTACACAATATTTGTATTAAATTTAAAAGAATAGCAGAGTCAACACCACAACTATAACGATAATGGCACAGAGGAACAATATTTTTTTTTATGGGTTTTTCGTTAAATGGCTGTGGTGAACACAAGCTCAAGACACTTTCACGTTTTATTCTAGTGAAAGCAGTTCAGTATTGATTCATTCCATTGTAAAAATCATTACTTATTAATGTAGTTCATTTATCTATACAGCAGCTCTGGAGAAAATAGTGATGTCATCGTCCAGCTCAGTTCACTTACTTCGCATACAATGGTGTCAATCCAGGCAGGTCAAAAACATGACATAGTGGCTAATAAATCGGAAGTCTCGCACAAAAGGGAGTCATTACCTCTCTTATTCAACCGATTTGTTCAAAACACTGATTCATTCAGGAATAAAATAAGCGGGGGTGTCACTAAACTCTTTTACTGGGGCACGAGCCACAGTAAGTTACTACTGATGAATCCTTATTTGATTGTGGAGATTACCGTATATGGACCTGAGAATCGGTTTCCTTGATAATATTTCAATCATCCCTATGGTGGCCGAGAGAGGTCAATGCACTGCAACTGAAGAAAACTCCTGCAAATAGAAAAAACACGAGCAAATTAAGAAAACATCTTCATCAGTTTGACAAAACATGTGCTGCAAATACTCACAATGCAACCAAATACAGAAACATGCTGCAAATAGCACAGACCACAATGGAAATGTTTCATGGGGAACCCAACATTTGACATACCTGCAGGGACATCAGTGTTGCAAAGTCGGATACTTTTACACTGTTGCCACGGGTTGTTTTCATGTCCGCGGGTTGAAGTGACCCCAAATAACATGATATTTAGTTCCTGGAATGCAAATTTTACCAGGGGAACCCTGTCAAAAACACGGGTTTGTCACTTGTTGTGGTTAAGATGTTTTTTGCATGCTTCCTCAGTTACAGCATGTTGAGCTCTCTGGGCCACCATATTAATCGGTCAGAGGGGTTTGAAATTGTTCGTGATTCAGTTTGAATTTTGAAAGTTGATCAGTTTGAAAGTTCACTCCCGCTCTGAATCATTTGCAGCGGTTTCTCACATGCATTTAAATAGTACTGGATGAGGTGAATATTTGCATACAATCCACTGTAGGAAATAAAACTTGAAAATGTAAAGAAGATTTATAGGTCAATATCCATAACAGTATAGAGTAGGCGTACAGCCCAAGTAATGATAAAAGGCTAGACACTTTTTAGTGAGTCATTGAATCAATCATTGAATCTCTTCATAAGTGAGTTATTGACTCAATTGCTCATTTGATTCATTCAGGAACGAAACAAGTTACTTATGAATGTATGAGTGTGTCATAAATTGATGAATTAACTTTATATTGTATAATAGTGTGATTTAATAATGTTGTCGACATTTTTAGTTTCTGATATTACAAAATGTGGTTGCAAAATGACCTTTGTAATTTTCCAGTTCTGTTTGGAGGTTGATGCATGGTCCCACACCCGTAGTTCCGCTCTGAGACTTGTCAAGGGGAAAAGATTTTGCAATTAAACTTTCTTGATGATGTTACTGTAATGTGCCTAAAATGATACAGTACTAAAATCCATGCTGCAATGATTATGTAATGAAGGAGAAAAAATGACTATACTCCCAAAGAGTTCTGGAACATGCTTAGTTTGTGGCACAGTGGGGCTTAAATTGTCAGACTTAATTTCTAACAGCTGTTTAAATCTCGGGTGGTTACTGAGATGTTTACAATTATTGTGATTACTCTTTAATTAAAAGTAATTATTAGCACAGATTAACACAGTGACAAATGGAGAATGAAATGTTGAGGGCAGCTGGTGAGCTGAGCAGGTGGGGAAGGGCTGTTGGTAGAGGCAAGAAAAGCAGAGTGAACTCTCCTGACTTTCTCTTTTTTCGACTCTTAATTTGGGAGGTGTTGGCATGTTCAGAGAGAGACCTGTTCCATCACACTGTGCTCTGTAGATTCAGTTCAGGATATTATTTAATGCAAGGTATTAATAAGCCATTATGCTTTGGAAAATCCTGTTGCCGTGGGGCTAAGTGAATGAGAGCAACTTTTATATTTTTCCATGTAGCCTATGACTTGACTGACACTTAATGAGTTTTCAAGATGTTATTTCTGTATGGAATTTTGCAAATTTAATGACACTGCACCACAGCCAAAAGACAGGAGAAGAAAAAAAACATTTTCTATTCATCCGTATATTTTGGTTATTGTATTGTACAGATAGATTGTGCATGATTTCTTTGCCACGCTTCGCCATCTATTATGATTAATGCATATAGATCTGCTCACATGCTGGATGTTTTTTTTTTTTAAACTTTCCTACAGATGCAGCAGTGTCTTGTGCTACCATTGCACCTACTGAGTTTATTAATCCCAGTCTTGCCCAAATATGTTTTATGAGTTTCAGCATGTCATTTCTCCTGCCTGCTCGTCTCTCTGCCCCTCCATCATTCTTCTCGCTATGTAGTTGGCCACAATGTTTGTCTCCTTGTGTCTAAGCACACATGATGATAATTCTGGCACAGGAACACATCCCAATGGAAAGCATTAAAATATAATTCAAGTCTGACGACCATGCAAGGATGCAGATAAGATGAATGTCTCTGCTATGCAATTGTCTGTCTGTCCAGATGTTTTCTCTGTCTTTTTTCCCCTTCTCCTTCACTGCATCTGTTTTCTCTATGCTGTCCGTCTGAGCAGTATTAGAGGTATCATTGAACTGGTGTATCTCGAGAGGAGAATGGTTTTATCATTAGATGATGCAAGAATGAGGGAGACACAATGTTATCCGATTTGAGTCTCTCAGTTCTCCTAGAATGACTCACTTAATTATGGACACTCTGAACTAAATATTTTTGGTGTCATACTGGCAGATGTACCACAAAATCCAAAAAATCTGTTGGTGTTGAAAGTATAAATTGACTGATTGTCTTTTTTATGACCAAAATTAATACAGATTGTTTTCCAATAACTGAAATGCAGAACCACAACAATAATGAAAAATTATATTATTCAATAAATGCATTATGATTACTTAAAATAAAATAATAATAACAATTATTATTATTGTAAACAAATATTATAGCATAATAATAATAATTATTATTATTAAATCAAATAAATATATAATAATAACAATAATTGTCACAATACACGGTTTAGGGAAACACACACAGATGATGGAGATTCCAAGACAAGGACTTTAATGACGAAACGCAGGAGATGAATACATATACCACAACACTGACATTATACAATGACGACAACCAACAAAGACTGAGGGAGAACACAGGGAATATATACAGAGCAAACAAAGGGGCAAACAAGGCTAATTAACGAGAGACAGCTGGGACTAATAAACTCAAATCAGGGTAACCAAGGAAACAAACTGAACAAAAGAACATGTGACTAAAGACAAACCAACTAATACTTGAACAGAACAGGGAAAGAGATCAAAAACAAACTCAAAACAAGAAACAAAACAGAAAACAAAACAAAAAAAAAAAGCTGTAAATATTGGTCAAACCAATTGTCAATCTTTACAGAAACTTTACGTGTTTCAGCATCCATTGTTTCACACCAACAGATGTTCTCTTGTTATTCCTTTATTCTTATTTTAGATAAAAATAAATAAATAAATAAAAAAACGTAATCATTATTTGGGTCATTAACGAATAAGGTTTTTAAAAGTGTCAAAAAAATATAATGGAGATATAATTAATTTTGAAGTTTTATTAAGTGTTAACAATGAGATTGTGATTTTTACAATCAATTAACACTGCTTTTGTCATTTATTACAAGATGGACAAAATTGTCACCAAAAAAGTCATTCGGTTTAACCAAAATTTCGGTTTTACCGAATGACGATATTTTCGAACAATGCTAACAGGCTGATATCTTTTTAGCTAGCTAGTTAGCTTGCTAGCTAGCTAGCAAAAGGACAATCAAACATTTTATATGTAGTACAAGTTTTTAAAATATTACAACATTTTCCATGGTTTATTGCGGTTGTACCAAATGACCTGATATTTTTAGACATGTGTATGAGCAAGTGAAAACATGAATTTTTCAAAAAGTTAAGAGAGAGTTAGTTACTTTGCTTCAGGACCATGTGGTCCTTTGCAGGTTTCAAGTCACATCCTGTCACTTGATATTGACAACATGACTTGATCCAAAATGGTCCCTTTATATTGGTTACTCCAAATGACATCAATGAAATTCATTTTTCCGGACATTCTTTCTCATAATAAAGCAATGACTTCTACACATAATTTTAATACCATTTTGTACTATGTTATAAAATCATGCCAGAATATATATATATATATATATACCTTTATTACATTTTAAGATATTTTAATCACAAATTAAATGGCTGTATTGGCCTTCGGACGGTTAAACCGAATGACCTTTAGACACTTCAAAATCTTTAAAAAAACTTTTTTAAAGTTTGTAGCAAAATATAATTAAAACCTTTTGGATTTAATAAAAGAGATCTAGTTGTACTACATTACATACTTTGGATGTCATATCTTTGTTTTTTATTATTATTAAGGCCTTTGGACAAAACAATGACCCATCATGTCATTGACCCATTTAAAAAGAACATCTGCAGTGCTTCACTATAGTTACCTAAAATAAGATAAAAACCTTTCCCCTATAAGAGAAGGTCAGACTTTATCAGTGCTTGTATTCAAGTATTTGTTCTGTCAGTAATTCAGACAAACATGAAGAAGGGAAATTCTTTGTCATTCATCACAGCGAATACTCCCTCTCAGTCCGCACTTCAGACCAGTTTGAATGAGTTCACATCAGCATGAAATGCAATATAAACCCTCCTGTAATTGTTTCACTGTTCGTTGCACTCTAGAGTTTCACCACTGCAAACATCAAGTCAGGAATGAAGAGCAACTTTGGAGCATGGCGTGAATTCTTCCACAATAACATAGATATTCCACCTGCGGTGTGTTTAAGCCATGGCCAGGCCCACCATCAGCCCCTGATGTGTTTCACTTTTCAGACAGAAGAGAAGGTGTAAGGAGTACGAGGAGACCTGTGGATTTTTCCATAACGCCATCCAAGAAACCAGAGGAGTTCTGTGTTCTACCACTGCCTGTCATTCCATTATATTGAGACTTAATAGATGCATTAAAAAAGATCAAAGCTGATCTGAGGGGAGACCATTTAAAAAAAATAAAATAAAAATATTGCAGCATATTTGTACTATGATTGTTTTTTCTGACTTTAAATCAGCTGTTGATTAAGAAAGTTGTTTTCTTTTTATATATAAGAGTTAAATGGAGCTAATCTGTTTTGGGTTCCAAACAGTAAAACATTTCCTTGATCGTTGAAAAATTTGGTGGGATTGGGATTTGGTGTGGGATTTAAGAATCCATCTCAGGTGTGAGCAATTTCTTCTAAAAGAATGAATAGTTATTCCTACATGTCACGGTTAAGCAATAAAAAGTCATTGTCAGAGTGAATTGCTCTTTACAAATATCTCTCCATGTGGCAATCATTTTCCACACTAAATAAATTCAGAACAAAATTATTTTATTGTGTTAGAGTTGTGGGTAATGCATGTGGTGGTAATAAACGTGGTGTACAGTGTACTTAATTTTAATGTGTGCTATAAACAACAAAAGTAATTTAAGTACAAGGCCAGTCGGAAACGACCAATTCAGTGAGACTCGAGACTCGAAAATCAGTGAGTCATTAACTGCTGCAATCAGAATGGTCAAATTCTGAAATAAATCATTCAATGCCATTTGTGAAATGGATCAACCGGTTCATAGAAAAGAATCATCTCAAAGGCATGATTCATTCACAAATCAGACATCATCACTTCTTTGAGCAGGTCTCGACTTATTCACTTCAAATTAACTATATGAAAGTGAAAAGTGAAACTGTCAGCCAAGTATGGTAACCCATACTCGGAATTTGTCCTCTGCATAACCTATCTAAGTTAGTGCACACACGTGAGTAGTGAACACACGCACCCGGAGCACTGGGCAGCCATTTTTGCTGTGTCACCTGGGGAGCAGTTGGGGGTTAAGTGCCTTGCTCAAGGGCACCTCAGTCATTTCCTGCTAGTATTGAGAACTGAACCTACAACCTTCTGGTTACCAGTCTGACTCTCTAGCCATTATGCCATGACTGCCCCCAGTGTAACATGTAATGAAGTAAAAAGTTAAACTTATGTTTTGAAATGTTATGAAATGGATTGAAGTAAAAGAAAACATGCCGTCATTGTTTTATTCAAGTGAAAAAATTAGAATCTTAAAAATCACATGCAGCAAAGGGTGAGAAAGTCACATTACCATATTACTCACATTTCCTCTGAGACAAATCAATTAATTATTTCTGCTGAAATGATAAGTTATCTATTCCTGGCTGCAGCACAAAGACACGTGTTTCAGGATAAAAGGTTATTTATTACTACAGAAGGATCCTCCTTCATGAAGAACAGGCACCATGGGCATGTTTATTTTTATTTTTTAAGCACTGATGGTTCTTAAACACTAACAGGAGGTGCTGCCACCACACTGCTTTGACATGGTTTTAAAAGTGTGACTTCATCTTTCTCTAAGTGTTTACCTCTTGATGATGCTGCCATGGAAACGCAGCGATTTTGGGATGTGTATACAAAGGGAACTGAGGAATAAAGGCGACTATGATCAAACTCACACACTCTCGACTTGAGAAGGCTTGTCAAGCTGCCATAAATATTAGAGCTTCATTTGTTACAGTGTAAGAGCAATATTAATATCAGTCTGTTGATTTGCTTTTTGGTGACCATATGACTAATCGTTTTTCATCCAAAAATAATAAACTTGACTTGATCTGAAAATGTCTGCCAGTTCACTTGACACGCAAACTCAGATAAAGAGGTAAAGAAAACTGATTATTCTGGCAGAAGTTTAGGTTGATGTCATAAGAAAGTGAACAATCCTGTATTGAAGTCAAAAGATATTCAAAAGTTGTGTAATTGGATGTGAGATCCTGTTTTTTTAATCCATCAATCCACTGCCAACTCCAAAGGGGAAAAACATAGAGACATTATGGTGAAATACAATATGAATGAGGCAAAACAAAAAAAAAAAGAAGAAATTAAAATAATACTAACAAATTAAGCTAACACAAGATACTTTAAATCTATAAAATGTAAATGATACTAAAATGACACTATCCCACAGTTAACCTATATTTAGTACGTATATTCATTTTTATCTAGTGATCAAGCTCCTACATGTCAAAATTGTAAAAGGATACAATGAAACCATCAAATTCATTTGATAAACACTTTTTTTTTTTTTTTTTTTTTGATGGGGAACCAGAGTTCAGTGCATAGTCAGACTCTCAGGGTATGAGGAATGTGAATGATTTTGTTAGTGTGACTGTGTCAGTCGATTGATTTATAACTGTTGTTAAGGAGATGTAAAACTGAGCTTTGGATCTTATGATCAAAGGAAAGAACAAGTGGAGCAGGAGGAAAGGGATTCCCCAGAGACGACAAACGAGCTGCCCAGGGAATGATTACAAGCCAGTACTTTTGCTTGTGTCTGAACGTGATTGTTTCTGTAGATCCCCAGAAAATATAAAATGGTGCTTTCTATGAAAAATAATATATATATAAAAATTTAAAAATCTTTCTAACTGAAAGCAGAGTCCATGCCACAACTATTGACATTAACTATGAACGACATATAGGAAAGTTATCACTGTGATCATTTTCAGAAAAAAATGAATGAAACACTGAAAAGTGAAACAAAAATCAATCAGACTTAAATTCCTCATTTCCCCCAAAATACAGTAGTCAACATTTGAAGTGGATTAAAAAAGTTCAGCAAAGTTGTCCTAAGAAGGAGGTTTTAGGACAACTTTGATGAAAGGTTTTGATCCACTTCAAATGTTGACTACTGTATAATGCTGCCTAAGTTAGCTCTCACGCAAAGACTTTAGATTTACAAAAACGGTGCACTCATATTACTATGAATGGGAGAAAGTGCAACACGCAATATGGAGGAATAAGTCCCGCCTTCTAAACAAAAGAGCCAATCGCCTATTGGTAAAATCATGAATCACTACAGCTGCCCTTAGAAGCTCCAGTTGCTATAGAAATAGTCAGTGTTTTGGCTGGTCTAGCCTGAAAAATGCAGATATTGTCATGATTTGAGCATTTATAAACTAAATTATTGAGACAATTGTCACATTTCATTGGTGATTTCAAATATGAAATTTAATTGTAAGCTTGGTGAACAGCTTTTGAGAACTTGATGTTTCGCCATTCGAAGAGATAGGATCTGCCCGAGAGGAGTTACAAAGATGGCTGCCGAGTGAAATGACTTGCCTTAAAGGGACTTTGCTCTTATGTCTATGTTGGTGTACTTGTGTGATGTGTTCGAAAAATTTTGATTTTAAAGCATGTTAGAGTTAGTCACAGAACGTAAACAGTGTGAGCTTACAACAAACAGAACATTATGGAACGTTGGTGTGTGGACACTAATACTTATCCACCTTTATTTTTAATGTTAGAGAGTGCACAGCTATTTGAATGTGTGATGCTTCAGGTTTCAGCTACTTACAGTTATTTTAGCTGTACAAAATCAGTCCGTTATGCTACTTGACGTCGCAAACTGTTCATTTTTATCATATTATTTTTAATTATTTTATCGCAACCATAAACAAGTTGCGATAGTCTTTTTTTTTCCTATTGTGACGTATATACAAGTGAAATGGCTTCATGAATAAGAAAATGTAGGGTGTGACTTGATTTTGTTCATTGGGAATTGATTGGATCATTAGATTGTTAGAGCGTTAGCATTAGCCATTACGCTTTTTTGGCTGAAGGTTGCAGGCTTGCCTTCCAGTGGCTTTGGTTTGACTGACATGTAGGCTAACGCCACCAATCACAGTTCGTTTTGTTCCGCGTCATGTTTACGCAGGTACACACCAAGGCAGTTTTCTCAGTGTGTTCTGCACCGTCAGCTGTAGTTGGTCCTCGTCAGCTTTTTTTGACCGATTCGACATGTCAAATCGGCGTCGGAGCTCGTCAGTCCATCGGGCCATCTGATCATTCTGATTGGCTGTTCAGCTACTGCCACCTGCTGGTACGGAAAGGCATTTCATCTTACGCAGGCGCAGAACGGACGTGCTACTTGGCCGTCGGCTGTCGAGCGTTGGTTTGGTGTGTCAGGCCAACTTTGGACCCAGACGTTGCCGGTGTGAGCAAACCCCGCAGTCTGCTTTCATCGCCACTAGTTCGTCGACGTCGGCTTAGTGTGTTCCTGCCTTTTAGGTGCGTGAAATGTAAAGTCAACGTCCCTTCAATAACAGACCGGGGTGAATCTAATAAAGATCCCGGACATCCTGTAGAATTCAACCAACCAGATGACGACTGCGAAAATCCTGGAAGTGTTTCCAGTTAAGTGTGCCATATGCATCAGACGTTCAGCCAACGGTCCGAGGGTGTGACGTCTGAGGCTGAGACTATCAGAGAAGAGGAAGGAGGGAAAGTTATTTTGATTAAAGGTTATGAGGGCATATGAATAAAAAAACAAAACAAACAAACAAATAATGATGTGCACGGATAAATCATTTATAAGAAATACTGCAAAATTCGATAAAAAACAAACAAAGAAGAATTGTCAATTTAAGGGTTGACAGCATCTATTATAATGGGTTTTATTTGCTTTTGACATGCCGCGACGCATCACTCGCATCCGGTGTAGACAAGGTGAAAGTGTTTTACAGTACAATAAAGCCACAGTACCCGCCATTAAGTGTTCTTAAGACCTTTTGCTCAGTGCAGGTGTTAATCTTCATTCATCCCTCAGCAAGCACACTGGAAAAGCCCTTTCTGACCATTCATCTTACCTTACCAATAGCCATTTGTATGGATGTCACTTCCTCAACTTGGGAGAAGAAAAAGTGGAATTATGTTGAATGTGAGTGTAACCAGATACCGAATATATTAGAAATAATAATAAAATATATATACTTTTGCACACACAGCAGTCCTGTCACGTGGAGTGGTCCGTGGTTACACCCAAACACAATAACAAATGGTGCTCTGTCAGACGGGTGGAGCGCTGCATTTTTTGTCCTCATGAGTCTTATGTCTAGCAGCCATAATGTGCACAGGCAGGGATGATTATGTAACATCCCTTTAATATCAGTGTCCTTGTACTGCTAGAGTAATTACTGAAATCGTCAGAATCTGTTTGGTTATTACACAAGATGTGCTCATACCAAAGAACATTATATGAATATTATATAAAATATAATGTATATTGAAATATGACTCTATTTATGTGATTTCCAGAGTCCCAGGAACGTAATGCTTCTCCATGGCAGGGCTACTTGGCTCGGAGCACTGGCTGGACACAGGAGCTGTGGGACCTCGCTCTTTCTGCTGTATGTTTACATCTCTCCTGGTGAGTTATGACAGGTTTTCCATGCGAAGGTTAGGTGAGTCTGTGTTTTGGCAGGTTTGTTACTTGCTGGAATGAAAAAAATATCTGGGAAATAACTGCAATGCAAGAGGGAGTTACCCCAGAAAACTCCAGAAACACATTACATCATGTCCCAGGTATTTTAGGAGATGAAAAACCTGTGAGTAATTTTCCTTTGATAGTTGGAGTTTGTGATACAGGTAGCAAAAAACAAGGTAAGATGGAAACAATGTGAATATAATCACATAAATGTATGATATTATCTGTTACAAGCTCTGATGAACAGATATATCCACATATGTAACCAGATATTGCATTAATGCGTTCCAGATTGGTGTATTTTGTCTCTGTTCAGTGACCATCAGTTTTCCATCACAATGGCGCCTTTCTAAGCACATTCCCATTTATGGCTGAAAAAAAATCAGATTTTTTTATCATTCCATTTCAAAAGGTTACGGTTGAATCAGTGTTGTTATTGTTAAATAAAACTAAAACTATTAAAACTCAATTGAAATAATGCTAAAAATACTGAAAATTACTAAAAACTGAAAATATAAAAATAGGCATGAGGGTTGAATACATAAAGCATTGTGCACCATCTCCTTTATGTACTTATATTGTAAGCATCAGACTTAAAACTTTGTATTATAAATCTTTAGGTGTCATATGTGTTTTCTATGTGTTCTAACACATTTGACCTGTGATGTAATGGACTTTTCTGTGTTCATCTAGCTAGTGCCAAACTATGTCAACAACAATGCTTTAATTTACAGCCTTACACACTCTCCTGTGTATTAACGGTGCACAAAACACTTTATGCACACCAGCACAACCTTTGACTGCTTTTAAACGATTTTACAGCGGTGGGCCTTTTGCCCTTCACCACAGAGAGGCCAGTACCGCTCACAAAGCATTGCGGTTTTACGCATGACTAAATTGGGTGCCAACACATGGCATTATAAAGATTAATTTTAAATGATCAATCACACACTGGGAATGGTGGTAGTTTTAAAACATTAAACTCTGCCAGTTTGGCAGGGAAACCCAGCCTATGTAAATCTATGTTAAAAGTGCACAGGGTACATATTAAACTTCCAGGCGCTTGAAAAACACCAGAGCTCAGATATAAATGACTTAGCCTATCTGTCCTGGTCAGACTAGTGTGAGACTTACAGAAAGCCAGAATCCCTTTCCTATGTGGCAGTCAATGAGTTCATGATGAGGACATGATCCCAATAATGTAGTAGCCTTATTGATTGTCGCTGTAAAGAACTGCTAAAGTCATTCTGTCATGTTCTGGATTGTATAGTTTGGACATAAATCTCAAACTGGCCCTCAGCACAGTCTGCTGTAGTCTGGCAATGGCTGAGGCTGGTAATCTTGCACAGTAAAACAAAGCACAGGAGCAGAAAATTATCAGGACACATGTAGATTATATATTATTAAGCCAAATTTATTAAACAGAGCTTTACCTCAGCAAAATATATTTCTGTCATGACAACTCTTGGAATGTTTGGTCTGCTATGCTGTTGCTGGTTATTGTTGCTGCTGCAGAGCAAGTATGGGACATTTTACTGCCAATACATACATGACACACTGCTGTGAGCAAGTTGTGAGCAAAAATGTACTGCAACAAAAAATTAAAATGTTACTTTGCTGTAAAGAACATTGCCAAGTTATAAGGCACAAAATGAAGGCAGTATTCTCATACTAACATCAGAAATCACTCAAATTTTGTTCATGAAAATAAATTTATAAAATATACAAAGTTCTGTCATGAAACTCTAGATGGCACAGGCTAATAGGTCCTTAATTGCAATCTTCTTACAATCACATAATTCTCTATAGGGCACATCTGATTTGTTCCTGCTGTATCAGTAGCCAATGAACTTGCTGCTCAACCTTCAAATACTTGGACAGCATTTGCTATAGCAGTGCAGCGCACTTTCAGAAACTTTCCACTTTCCGCATGCTGCTGCTGTACAATATAGCATACATGAATTACCTGTAGCAGATCTATACAGGTGGAGCTGGTTTAAAGTGGAAAGTTTCTGAAAGTGCGCTGCACTGCTATATAGAGAATTATGTGATTGCAAGAAGATTGCAATTAAGGACATATCAGCCTGTGCCATCCAGAGTTTTATGACAGAACTTTGTATATGTTATAAATTTATTTTCATGAACAAAATTTGAGTGATTTCTGATGTTGGTATGAGAATACTGTCTTTATTTTGTGCCTTATAACTTGGCAATGTTCTTTACAACAAAGTAACATTTTATTTTTTTGTTGCAGTACATTTATTTTTGAGAATTCAGTAATTAACGAACTGCTGAAATTTAATTGTGTATCTCAGCAAAATTATAGTGTCTCAAATTAATAACTGATAAACATGCAGCTATATGGTGAATTATAAGCATTATGGCAATTCGTCAGCAGGTTAATCACTCTCTCTCTCTTTCTTTGCTCTCTCTGTCCTGACTTTCTTTCGATGATTTAATCCTTTTAGTATGAGTGGTAACATTTTCCAGCCCAAGTAGCGCATGACCTACTTTGAAAAGAGATGCACAAATAGCATGTGGAAAACAGTTTAGATCCTGCTTTACTTCAATTTGAATAACTATACTTTTATACAAAATTTTAGGTAATTGTGACCCATAAATCTAATAAAACTGGGTCTCATCTGATGAAAATTACTGAGCTATTATCATTTTTGGTTAAAAAAATTACAATAATCCCAAAACCAAACAGAGAAATAGAGAAAATATGGATTAACAAACGTATTGTAAATCTTCAGCTAAATTAAACCACATTGCAAGGAAGTCGTAATTGCTTAGGCAACTTCCTTGGTTTTGCCTACAGCCATAAGGGTTTACAAAAGCATCTGGCCAAAACAAAAGAGAGAACACTACGTGTGTAGCCATTAATGGGATTGTTTAACAGAGTTAGATGCCTCACATGTGTAGTTCTCCGTTAAATGAAAGGCTAATGTTTTTTTAATGCTTTATTTCCCTGTAAAACTTCATTCAGCAGACCTTCATTATTGTCAAAGTTTTTTTTTAGAACACTACATTTGCTTAATGATTAATGGCCAATCAATGAGCAAAATTCAGTAATCTTTGATAAGCACATTACCTTTTATGAATTAATTTATGCCACAGATTATTCTTATAATACGCAAATACACATATAGGCCAGACAGACCTGTTCATGGTCATTCATGGTCACTTTGGAAACTGCCATCAGTAAAATTATGAAAAAGTAACTAACTTTAATCCACAGCCAATCAGTAACCTCAAATGTTTCATTGACTGTTGCAGGCCTCTCCAAGTCCATTACTGCTTGGGAAATGGATTTTTTTATGTGTAGTGTTAACTTTGTGACCAGTGTTGTCTTTTCTGATTAGTTTAAAGTTGTCATTGGAGTACACACTAAAACATGCTGGGCTGTTTCAACTCATGTTTAGGTCAAATACAGACAAACCCAACCACTGGGTTAAAAAAATTAATTCAAAAACCTAACCAACGGTTGGGTTTGTCCACATTTGACCCAAACATGGGTTGAAATAACCCAGCATTTTTTAGTGTGTAAAGTAAGCAACTGGAAACCTTAGATATTTGATCATGCGGTTCCCATGTGGCAATGTTGTGTGGTCGCTGCAATGACAAGATCGGTGACCTGCTCATATTTCCCTCATGTTCTCTAAACCCATGACATATTCCACCATGTTTGTAAATATACTTGCCACAAGATATTGTTCCATTGCACGCCACTCTGCAAAATGCTCTTTTGTCGAAACTCTTGCCCACTTCCTCTTTTAACATCTTTAGCAGATGTGTTTGTCCGGTCTCATTTTGCTCTCTCTCTGGCAGCCCACTTCAGACTCATTATCTGTAAAGACTGTTCCTCTTACAGAAGTTCTACAATTCTAAATATAATATTCTAAATTTTTTTTGAAAATATAGCCAAAAGTTTTCAATTTTTCTGTTTCTCATTGATTTGTGATTTGAGCTCTATAGATATTTGTTGACTGAATGACAGAAAGTTAAGAACAGTTGTTGTATACTTTTAAAATGGATAAAGGATCTTCTCATGTCTGTTCTTATAAATAATCATTACAACACCCAAGTCTGGAAAAACACATAAGAGATCCCTTAGGCATGTGGATTGTGACCAGTTGCCAAATAAAACATCAATGGGTTTTAATTTAATGATAAGGAACTGCTGTACACACAGATAAGAATCCTTGCCTTTTCTCTCTTGATTTAAATCCAACTGATGCCAAAGTGAGACTAATTATGGCAGGCATGCCAAATGATGACGCACCTTTCTAACAATGCCAGAATACATGAATGGATGCCAGTCATCGAGCTGGCGTCCCATAATTATTGTTTATTTTTAATGATGGGAAAGTATTCAGTCTTCATATTGAATAAAAGATGGGAATAATAAATATGAATGATAAAAAAAGGATATAAAGTGCAATAAAATTTATTGCATGGCATGCAGGAGGAAAGAACTTTCTAGGTATTTGTAATTTTGAAATTTATAGGCTTTTAAATGTGTCAGAATAAAGGGTTATTGCTAAAACACCTCATCCGAAATAGATTTAGAAAAGGAGGATCAGTTATTACCACTTATTATTATGTGGAAAGCCCACCACAGTTGCATGACCACAAACATGTACGTTTCAATCTGAAAGAATTCAACCTTTCTTGACAATGTGCTGGATACATAAAATGTATTAAGATGGTGACTGTAATATTTCCCTGATTTGTATTCCTGTTTTTTTGTACTTTGTTAATACACTGTACACATAACAAAGAATTTTTTTTTATTATTTTTTTTTACTTTTTTCTAGAAATGTAGCATGTGGGTCTTTAAAGAAGGTCACAAAAGACATTTGCAGTAATCTGATTGTGATCAGTATAATTAGTATAAAATATTATTATTTAAAATTATAATATAATATAATATAATAAATCACAGACTTGGTGTTTAATGAATAGAAGTCTGTGACACCTTATTGTTTATCAAAGGGAGATGAAGATGTTACATTTTCTCCATAGCACCTTTATTCAAATTTGAACCATTCCTGAGCAAATAAAAATAGTTTTTTTTTTCAATCTGCCCTAATATGGGCAATACTTCCATGCCAACTTTTCTTCAAAAAGAGGGTAATACAAAAAAGTAAGATTATAAAACCTCAGCAAGTTATATAAACAACAGCAAACATCACTCACAGATAAAATTGTTACATCATTGCAAATGTCATATTTTTGTTCTCAGACATTACTTTGTCATTTGATTTTGTGCTTTGATATTTAACAAGCCAACAATTTGTGTTTCTTTGAAGTTACTGTAAGATAAATATTCCAGTTGGAATTGAATGTGAAATAATTACTAATACAGAACACATGAAAATAAAACACTGTTAATAAACTAAAATACACATGCTGCAATTTCCTCATATACAGACTGATTTAAAAAAAAAGTGCTTGATATCGAATATGTAGAAATATTAGTGTTACTCAAAGTACTATATTCCTTCCATCAGAAGCAGTTGCTATATGATTTATGTTTGGTTGCCATGGTGAGCAGTGGTTCACCTCTGTGATTGGCTGGTAGATAATGGAATAGAACACATGGTATGTGATTGCCTGTGGAAATGTCCTCTTGGAGTTTCCCCCCTGTTACCACTTTCCAGGGATTGGAACTCCACATTCATACCAGCCAACGAAAGGATGCGGTGTGCGCCTGCCGATGGCCCCGAAATTCACTGGCTCTTGTCTGTATGAGCGATAATATCCTGAAATCCACAAACGGCATGTTGTTACAGTGCTGATTGATCACCCTCTTAAGCGGCAGTGAGTAAACACAGAGGTGACATGAAGATTTGAGGCTTCAAGTGAAGCCAAACTACAGAGCAGATATTTCATACCTTGAGCTGTGGGTAGGTTGAGTGAGAGATTGTGTGGTCCTGTCCTTCCATCTAAATAGGAGTCCACAAACTGGCAGTGGTCCTCTCCATGGCCAAATGTATCAGCAATGCTGTAGAATGTTTCTGAAATGGAAAACAGTCGTAGCTTGAGTTTCCCTTAGGACCCAAACCTCAGACAGTGCGCTGTGTTTAGCTGAGGGAAACTGTGGTTTGGATTGGATACTTCCAAGGCTTTTAGGCCAGCACTCCCAAAACAGGCCGCTTCATATTACAGACACACTAAGCAGCAGATTAAAGTTTTAAATATATTATGTTGTTAGAAAGGAAGGTCAATACCTCTGAGTCCATCTCCCATGAAGATCTTATAGCGCAGTGAGTTGCAGAGGACGACACCTACAAATTTCCTGTACCAGGTGCGCTTAACAAACTGACTTCCTTTACAAGAACTGTGGGCTGGGTTATACCTGAATGAGAATGAGACCCAGATGGGCTCCCCACCTAGAAAGGGAATGAATGTCAATAACAAATATTTTTAATTTTAGGTCATTACATTTGTAAAATATCATGAAAAAGGGAACAATGACTCTTATGAAAAGACCTGCTTAGAACAGCTGTTTTTTCTAGTTAGTGCAAACAGAGCCATGCTGACTCATAACCTAGCTCGATTAGTACAATCTTTTCTGATGAAGATGGTTGACCAAGGTAATCTTGCTGGTTGTTGGGACACCAGCACATCAGCATAAAAAAACAGAACAAAACGTCTCAGGTTACATATGTAACCATGGTTCCCTGAGAACAGGGAATGAGACACTGCGTCCTAGAACGCATATGGGGAAACGCCCTCGAGTGACAGGTGTCTGAAGTGAAAGTGGAATCACGCCAATCCTATTGGCCGGCGACAGCCTATGACGTCGTACTAGTGCGACCAGACAGTATATAAAGGGCGCCTAGGAAACATGACATCCGCTATTCGTCTGAAGTGACTGTAGCAGGCAGCCCAGAAGCATGGCAGGGAGATGCAGTGTCTCATTCCCTGTTCTCAGGGAACCATAGTTACATACGTAACCTGAGACGTTCCCTTTCGAAAGGGAACTCGCACTGCGTCCTAGAACACATATGGGGAACGGAATACCCACGCCGCCATGCTGAGGGGAGTGCATGCCAAAAATGGCTGAGAAGAGAGCCAAGCACTCAACCCCTGGTCACAGGCTGTCAGTGACATAACTCCCTACGGCCACCGCCCAAGCTAGAGGCTCCACAGAGTGAAAGCCTACCAAGGCCACTCAAAGGCTTGGAACCAACAACTTCAAAGAAGGGGTCCCTTTAAGGGAGAATGGCCAGAGTACCGCAAGGACTCTGGCCCGTCACTACTAGGGGGACAAAAGGTCAACCCTGAAGGCCACCAGGGAGGCCGAACCGGCCCAGAGAAGGGCTAGTCGGGCCAACAACCTGTCTGAAAGAACAGAATCTCTGCAAACTTCCACAAAGAGGAAGAAACCTTGTGAGAAGAACTGCAAAAAAAAGGCAGTAACAACTCACCGGATCAGAGATGGGCATCCCTGGGAGTAGAGCTCAGCAAATAGCCAGGAACCCTGAAAGAGGGGAGCAGTCTACTCAACCTAGGATCTACAGAGTGAAAGAGAAACACTCTGGAGGCCGGGTACTCTAGCTAAGCCAGGGGAGGAACAGAGACTGGATTATAGTAGGAGACAGAGAGTACTCCTAACATATAAACCGAACTCAAACAGCAAGAGAGTATCAACAGCCTAACAACCGATCCTTCAGGGCGGTCTAAAAAAGTCCTTCTACCTTCCGATCGGTCTTCAGGAGCCAATTCTAATGACCCAAGGATAAGGGGAGAACTAAGCTCAACCGGAACAAGCAAAACCAAGCCTAGCAATAAAGAGCTGTGAAACAGCACCAGAATTGGTGAGGATTCCCAGAAAAACCCTAGGGAATCTGAACAGTTCAGAGATGGATGTAACAGAAAGAGAAACCTACAACATCTACATAACACACCCAAGGAGGCTCAGAGGAGCCAACTACTTAGACGTGAGAATAGAACTGCCGGCTTGGAACACTCGTTTGCATGGCAAACACGAGCCGTGTGCTCAGCATATCGCCCAGCAACCCTTCAATGAGGGGAGCACAACATAACGCTACCAGAATGGCGAGGATGCCTCAAGCAGGGCCTACTACTCCCAGGAAAAACGGCCGCAGGCCCGAGTTGCCAATGCTAAAGCTCTAGGGGAGCGAATTTCAGAACCAGTGAGGGAGAAAGAACGCATTCAACCCGAGCAGTGTAGGTGTAAAGCATGCATGGGGCATAGAGCTTGAAATAGAAAGAGAGATCCAGAGGATCCTAAGAGACTCAAAGGAGCTAGCTCTATATAAATAGCGGCCTCCACAGGAAAGAACCAAAGGAGGCCGACCATTTAAACAAACACTTGAAACAATCAAGTGGCCACTCGCAAAGAGACTACCAAGCTCAGAAAGCGGAGGCTTCAGCCAAAAAGCGCACTCTCTAAAACGAGAGGAAGCCTGAAGAGGGCTGACCTCTGAACATGACTTCACTGAGGCTAATTACAGTTCTAATTACAAAAAAACACTAGCACTCAGCGGAGCAGTGGTTTGAACCTAGTGACTCTATGAAGAGGAGGCTGGAAAATATAAAAAAACCCAAGGTGGCCAAAGGGCCAACGCAGGAGGGAGAAACAGCCCGAAGCTCAAGGAGCGGAGGCCCCTAAAAAAATCATAATAAAGAGGGCCAACACACTCAGGAATGTCAAGGCGGCCTAAGAAAAGGCCGACGCTAAGACAACACCAAGCTGGACTGAGCGAAAAACCACCACCCAACAGGTCATGCTAGGAACTGGAGCTCAAGGGAGCGGAGGTTCAAATAGAACTGCATCGCTGCAACCTAAAGGAAGGAGCTGAAACAGGCCAGAAGGCCTACACAAAAATAACTAAACTGAAAACTCAACCTGTATAGGAGGCTTCAGAAGTAAAAGGCAGCTAGATCATAAAATAGATTGCCATAAATCCGTTCTAAGAAAATACTCGCTAGAAACTTCAACAAACTCTGAAAGAGAGGAAGCAAATAGCAAGGATGTGAAAAGACAGCCTTCCATAGAGCTCCAGGGCCCTAGCCCCAAAGAAAAGAAATAAAAAGTACGAAATAAAAGCCCCGCCAGCCTAGAGCAGCGAGCCACGGTGACTGCAAAATAAGAAAATCCCGTAGCGGGGCAGTGACCTGCAAAGCTCACGCAAGACCAACAAGAGTAGAGGCTGAATGTAAAATTGGCCTGCCATACTCTAGCAGTCTGAAAACGGCTGTGCTTGAATCAAGCACTAAGCCGGACCCTCAGAAGGAGTTCCAGAATGTGAACAAACTCATCATCGGGCCCAGGCTTCAGGCCTGATGTCAGAGCGTGTGCAGGGAAGAGGAAAGGGTACAGGGGGACAGGAGAAAAAGAGGAGAGGGAGATGGAATCCCCTCATGAGAGAGGGAACACTCAGCGGCGCTCAGCGTGCCGACTTCGTATCACCTCTCTCAGATCCTGCTTTTTGTTCCTGGCATCGTGCCTTCTCTGAGACCTGCTCCTTTGAGGAGGAGGGGCTCGAGCGGCGACACTAGACCTCTGGCCCTGCCTATGATCCTCTGACCATGACGGGCCAGGTCCCCCTGGCTGCCTGGGTGCAGATTCGGACCGGCACGATATACAGGACTTAAATGCTGCTGAGCGCGCCCTCCCCTCTCTAAACTTCTCGACCAACGCCTCGACAGAAGTCCCGAAAAGTTCAAGCGCCGAGACCGGCGCATCGAGGAGAAAACCCTTCTCTTTCTCCCCGATGTCAGCCGGGTTCACCCACAGGTGTTTCTCCGTTGCCACCATCGCTGCCATTGATCGACCGATCGCGGCAGCAGTTTGTTTGGTGGCGCGGAGAGCCAGGTCTGTGGTGTGGTGCAGACCCTGGCCCTTGTCCAAATCTTTCAGCAGGTCGGCCTGATATGCTTGAAGCACTGCCATAGTATGCAGACAGCACCAGCCTGACCTGCAGCCGCGTATGCCCTGCCATTCAACCGCGAAGTTGTTTTTAACGGTCTAGTAGGCAGGGCCGGAGCCTTCAATGATGAAGCTCCACACCGATGAGATAGTTCGCGAACGTCTCGTCGATAGGGGGCATCGCCACATATCCGTGCTCTTGTATTCCCTCGACATTGGCATAGTTTGCCTGCTCAGACTGATGAATACGGGCCCAATAAGGGTTTTTCCACGCCTTCTCGATCTCAGAATGGAGATCGGGAAGGAATGGAAGGCTCAAGGGAGTTAGAGGAGTATGGCCGGAAAGAAAGCGTTTGTCTAGCCTCCCACGAACCACTTCTTCCCAAGCACGCGCCCACGGCAGTTTTAATCTGCCCGAGGCGCGCTCCATAACATCCAATAACTTAACATACGCAGGGCAGGATGATCGCGCGGGCTCAGATGCAACACTCTCACTGCCCTCCACAACCAACATCTGTTCTTCAGTATGGCTTGGAGCCAAAAGACCCCTGTCTGCTGAACCAGAGGATGCCAGAGAAATGGCATCCTCATCGAGCAGATCGCTCTCGTGAGCCGCCGAATCGCGCGAGAGAGAAACGCCTTTCTCAAACTTTTCGGTGAGCTCCACCTGCGAGCCCCATGACTTGAGTCTCCTTTCGGCCTCAGCATGAGCAGGACCCGAGCCGCCAGGTGCAGATGCCTGTCCCTCTTCCCTCGAGAAGATTGACCGGCGAGAGCGGAGTGTCCGCATAGGCAGACGCCTTACAATGAACGCAAACAGATCCCTCGAGAACTGATCGCGCGTGCTCCTCACCCAGGCAGTGATCGCACAAGTTTGTGTCATCATGTGTCAGATATCTCAGACACGGATCGGCACAACTCTTGAAACGCTTCTCAGACATGAAAACAAAGGTTCTTACCTTGCAACAATCACAACAGACAAAACAGTCACTGAAGACGAAAAGAGGATGTCATGTTTCCTAGGCACCCTTTATATACTGTCTGGTCGCACTAGTATGATGTCATAGGCTGTCGCTGGCCAATAGGATTGGCGTGATTCCACTTTCACTTCAGACACCTGTCACTCGAGGGCGTTTCCCCATATGCGTTCTAGGACGCAGTGCGAGTTCCCTTTCGAAAGGGAACAAGCTAGTTTTTTTAGCATATGAAGAGAGAAAGGTTACTTTGAACATTCAGATAATGTTTAATGATGTATCTCTTACCTGGGGGTCTCTCTATGAGCAAGGGGTCATCTAGATTAAAGAAAACACAAATTGAGCTTGTATTTATCAAAATTTTTGAATTCAACAACCTTAATGTGGGTTCAGACAAGAGAAGACTCACCTGACTCTGTGACGTACGTTAAAGTTTCACTGAGTGGCCCCAGTCCAAAGACATTCTTCGCTTGAACTTTAAAGTAATACCTAAGAACAAGAATGAGAACATATGCGTATTAAATCTGTCATATTTAAAACATGGTTTGCTGTCATGAAGAGACTATTTTTATAAAGCATCTTGTGTACATCTAAAACTCAATTGAACACTCACTCCTAACTTAATGTTACAAATAGAGAGAAGGACTGAATGACACAGAGGGATGTAGGAAAGTAAAGGGATAGGAAAAGGGCAAGAAAATGAAAAGAAAGAAAAAAATTGTAGGAAAAAGAAAGGAAATGAAAGCAAAAGGGAATGGAAATTAAAAGAAAGAAAAGGAAAATGTGTAGGAAAATGAAAGGAAATACAAGGAAAAAGGAGGAAACAAAAGGAAAATAACATGTAAATGAAAGAAAAACAAGAGAAATTAAAAAGAGGAAGAAGGTAGGAAAATAAAAGGAAAAAGAAGAAATGAAAGGGTAGGACAAATGAAGGAAATGAAAATGGATAAGAAAAAATTAAAAGAAAAAAGAAAAGGTTAGGAAAAAGGAGAGAAAATGAATGGAAAAGAAAAAAGTGTAGGAAAATAAAAGGAAATGAAAGCAAAAGTGAAAGGAAATTAAAAGACAGGAAAATACAGTGGAAAAATAAAAGAAAAAGAAATGAAAGGAAAGGAAAGAAAAAGAGTAGGATAAATAAAGGAAATAAAAAAGGATAGGAAAAATGAAGAAAAAAATGGAAAAGAAAAAAAGTGAAGCAAACTGAAGAAAGAAAAGACAAAAATGAAAGAAAAATTGAAAATGAAAAGGAAAGAATAGAAATGAAAATAGATAACTGAAAATAAAATGACATGTAAAAGAGGAAAAGAGGAAAATAAAAGGAAAAAAGGAGAAAAATAAAAAAAGCAAATGAAAACGGATAGGGAAAAAATGAAAAGCAAAGGAAAGGATGTGCATATATAAAACGCGCATGAGAGGAAATTATAAGAGTGTGCCTCTGGCAAAAAGAAAAGACTGACAAGGAATAATAACAAGAAGAGGCTGCATGTCAGAGAGGGTGAGCAAGAGAATATTACATCAACATGGAATTTCCAATCTGACAAAACCTCTTTGTGACAAATACCAGACCACAAGCTTATTCTGCCCTGACTCTGGCACATCCTTTACCTCTGAGTATAAATTAGACAAGCAAAGAAATTAAACCAGAGAACTGTGATGAAGTTCAAAGGGCTGAGCTAACAGCACTGTTCTGCCCGTGAGAAGCTGTTCAGTAAGCTCACGCTTCACTTAGTTTAACTCAGGGCCCGTTTAATGACATAAAATCAGCACTGCTGGATCAAATTAGCACAGCCACGTGGAAACTCTGACCAAAATAAAGAGAAAAATGGACAATTACAGTCAGACCGCCAGAGGGAGAGGGGGCTGTCATATTTCAGTGAGGATGTGTGTGTTACTGTTTGTGTGTCCATGTGCGGTTTTCCTTGTCCATTTGACCATATATTATTAAGAATGTGTGTATGTGTGTCTTATTTTGCCTTGTTCTTCTGTCCATAATTCTTCATGGAATTGATGAAAGCTCCAGTCTCGATATGGCATCCAAGTGGTTTGTCATTGTCGCTTTGACTAAGAAGGAGCTGTTATTGTCCACAGTGTGGACAATAACTAAAAGCTAAAAGCTATTGCAAATCATTCATAAAACTTATCAACACTTCATGCCTGAATTATAAAGTTGTCAGTCACTGAGCTCGGTTGAGAGGCTAGAATAACAGAGGCTTCTAAATTAATGCCAGGGGACAATAAAAACAACTTCATCCCCACATTCCACACTTATGAACCAAACATCTCTAATGAGTGCATTTGCATTCAAGTGTTTTCTCAAGGTATTGATGGAGAGAGTGCATCTGTCTGGGAAAGTGTACAAAACAAATGTCAATCAAACCTGGGGTGTTGCACACAGCTGCATGCGTTTATTTATGCGTGAGTAACCCAGGCCTAGAAGAGATCTGCGGATGATGTTTTGCATTTTCTGTGCTGATTTTGAAGCAAAATATGTGCTGAGAGTATTAATACATTTAATAAGGGATGTGCAGAACTTTCTGAATGGTGGATGTTTTAATTTTGCGGAAATCTGTGGAACAACTCATGGGTGTCATAATGCACCACTGAAGGCATGCTGCTTGGTGAAGAAAGCATATAGAAGGGTCTGGTAGGCAGAAATTACTTCAAATCTGTGGGAAATGTCCAGACAGCCCATAAACACCTCCTTTATCTACTGCTGGAAAAATGTGTTGGTAGGGGTTTACAGTGTTACAATGAGAGCAGCATTCGAGAAACAGACACATGAAGACACAATACAGTTTACTGAAATGGGCTTGAAATTGAGTCTTGGCCAAAGCTGGCAGGTATGGAGGACCAAACCTGCAGAAATAATAGATGGATGGATGGATGGATGGATCCTGAATTTATTTTTATATTACTTTTTGATTCATCTTTTATTTACTGTATTTATTTTTAAAATTTATTTTATTCTTTTTAACTTTTATTTATGTATTATTTCATTAATTTTTTCATGTATTTTTATATTTATTATTTATATGTACAGGTTCTGATGAGTTTCCACAGCATAAAATAGCAGTTTCTTTAGCTCTTGTGAGGTGAGTGAAAAACTCACTTGTGCTTATGTTTTTTTTGGAGGGCGAGAGGAGAAAAATGATTAATTATTTAATAATTAGATGACTAAATAGTACACCTTTGTGTAATTATTAGATTAGACAATTTGTATGGATGAAATTTATGCAACAGTCCAACAACAACAAATTACACTACCGTTCAAAAGTTTAGGGTCAGTATGATTTTGTAATGATTTTGAAAGGTCTCTTATGCTCACCAGGGCTGCATTTATTTGATCAAAAACACAGTAATATTGCAAAATATTAGTTACAATTTAAAATAACTCTTTACTATTTTAATATATTTTAATTTATTCCTGTGAATTCTAACATGCTGATCTGATGTTCATGAAAAATTTCTCATTATTATCAATGTTCAAATCAGTTGTGCTGCTTTTTTGTGGAATGCCGTGATTTTTCAGTATTCTTTAATGAATAAAAAGTTCAAAAGAACAGCATTTATCTGAAATTGAAATCTTTGGTAAAATTACAAATGTCTTTAGTGTCACTTTTGATCAATTTAATGCACACTTGATGAATAAATGTATTACTGTCTTTTAAAAAAAAGAGCTTAGATGATAATTAAATTTAATCATTAAAAAAATGCAAATGACTTTTGTCAAACTTCCTATCTGGGTTTGATTTATCAGTTCCAATCTGCTCCATAGACTCACACAGAACAGAATTAAACAAATATGTCAAACTGAATAGATGCATTAACGAGTTAAATATGACAGACCAACTAATTATATATTAGTCCCTAGCTCCCATGACTTAACCTGTCACATATTTAACATATTCAACTTAGATCAGTTATCTTGGGAATTAAATTAATTTATCAATTAGGAAAAAATATTTGGACTATTCCTAGATGATGTTGCACAACAAGGGGAAGATAAATGGCACATTCATATACATTTATTTCCAATAAAGGAAGTAGAAGTGATTTTATAGCTTTGTATACCAGCAAGCCTTCCCAGCATATTGTTGGACTAAGCATGATTTAGGAGGGGTCCCACAAGATTAAGAACATGTTCCAATTGTCTTCTTGTGAGCCTCTACATCACAACTGCTTTGTATTAAATTTCATATAAGGGTGTACTCACACTAGGCACTCTGAAACGTGCCAGAGCGCATTTGACCCCCAAAGCCCTGTTCGTTTGACAAGTGTGAGTGCTCCGTTCCGTGCCCTGGCGCAGTTCGTTTAGCCGGCCCTGGCCCGCTTGGAAGAGGTGGGCCAGAGCGTGGTTCGGTTGGGCTCGAGCGCGGTTCGCATGCAATGTGAGCACTAACCGCACCCGAGCACGGAACAGATACTACTTTTGTGTGCACTACTGTCATCTTTACGATGACAAACATCTTTATTACTACTCTGATAGTACATTTATCAATTCATGTAATTAATTCGAGTGTATTTGGGTTTATAATGGGTCTGCTTCTCACCTTATTGATGAACAGGAATTGTATTTTGTGAGTAAAGCTGCAAATTCCTCCATTAACGTCAGCTGCCTTCATAATAATCCTCTGATACGTGCAAGAGAAAATCGCTGCACGGCATAAATGATAAATATATTAGGCAGTATCTTAGCGAAAGTGCATTTCTTCCTGTTTTCTTCCATTCAAAAAGCTGCATTGTATATGACGTAAGCGTGCTCCGGCCGGTAACGTTAAGTGCAATGTGAGTGCAGGCCAGCGGCGCTCGGGCTCGGTTCAAGGCAACCGTGCCTAGTGTGAGTACACCCAAACATTGTGGACTATAGAAAACACATGAATGAGTGTGCAACAAACATGCAAAAATACAACACGTAAATTAGTGAATGGATTGATGTGATATATTTGCATCTGTGTGCACGAGTCCTGTCACATGCTGGATCGCACCTGGAATTAGGCTTGAGGTTTTCAACAGGAAGGTGTGTTCCACTTGAGGGTCTGGTTGACCATCTGTTGTTTAGGACATCGTCATAGGATGCACTGTGTACCATGTAGCCTATAAAAGAGAGAGAGTGAACAATTAAACCATACACTAAATGTGAGGGATTCAAACAGATTCAAATAAATGAGCATAAATTATGTCATGTCTGTGCAGGGATCCTTCAATATAATCTTAGTTCTTATTACGTCATGGAAGGGCTAAACTCCTGCCAAGACAGCAGGATGTATATAGCTAAAGCATGTGTGTGTATTTTCCATCATTTAAAATAAAAGAGAGAGGCAGTGCAGGAGTGAAGCTTTATGAAAGAAGGGAGGATGGCTGAAAAAGTAAATATGTAAGCAATACCTTATTGCTTTTATAAAACGTTTACCACACAATACAAATATTTAAGCCAAAAATATGTATCAATGCAACTTTCATGAAGTAAACTTTCACTAAAAGCCTTCCTTCTGCCGGAAAAAATAGTCCCTGACCGTGAACAGCAACAGAACTTACATTATTACACCATTAGATGGCGGCAAAGACTGTCTTTATGAGTGTCAGTCAGTACCGAAGACTTTTACATTGAAAAGAATGAATTGTTGTGAACACGGAGAAAGACACAACTGACAAATGCTTTGACTAGCGCGGTCAGTCACAGGAAAACCCCTTAACTGTTAAAAGGGCAAGATAATACATCAGACATTTAAACAGATTTATGAACATAGGACTGACCTGAAGGAAAATGTTAAATCTGAATGCAGGTAATAAACTCGTTCACTCAATCTCTTTCTCACAATACTTTTCTACATAATACAGTAAGCTTCAAAGAACAATATCAATTGAGAACAAACAGTTTACGTTGCTAAGAGTGGTTGCTAAGGGTGTTGTGTAATGATACACAGAACCTTTGGGTGAAGCGGTCATAGCCGTGTTTTATCGTGAATAAAACACAGCTATTGACCAATCAGAATTAAGGACAGGAACTAACCGTTTTATAAAAAGTAATATACATTTTTAATAAAGGAGATTATTAAAGGAACAAGGTTCTGTAAACAATTTCAGCTGTTTATAACCATAACTTCTGTCATGACAACTCTCTGACTGTTTGGAATGGTAATGGATATGACAATGTTGATATGTTTGGTCTTGACGGAATAGATCTGCTACGCTGCTGCTGTAGGTTATTACTGCTGCTGCAGAGCAAGTACAGGACTTGCTACTGCCAATGGATACATGACATGCTGCTGCTGTACAATATAGCGTAAATGAATTACCCGTAGCAGATCTATACAGGTGGAGCTGGGGAAGGTGGAGGGTTTCTGAAGTGCGCTGCACTGCTAAGGCAATGCTACCAAGTATTTTGAAGGTTGAGCATGCAAGCTCAATGGCTACTGGTACAGCAGCAACCAATCAGCTGTGCCCTATAGATAACCATGTGATTACGAGCAGGTTGAGTTAAAGGACCTATTAGCCTGCTCCATCTAGAGTTTCATGACAGAACATATGTTTTGGGGAAATATCCTGCTTGACTAACTTCAACCTTGAAGAAGCTTTGTATCTGTGTATGTGCGGTATGATTTTTGTTACAGATCCTGTTTTGGAGAGGTGGAAAAACTGGCGCCCAGTTTTTCACTCCGTGTCTAAACCAGGGTCCTGGTGTCATCCATATAATTGATGGAGATGTGCTTCTGTGCTTCTGTCCATGTGTGGATATTTTCTAAGTTTACCTATTTTTTAGCCAATCAGAATCCTTTTCACCTGAAGTAATGACGTAGTTAGTAGACTCTGTTTGAGTATAATTGCTGCTGTATTGAAGGAGGCGGCCTACAAACTCCTTGTGAGTGTTGAAGCTGACTTCTGCTGATGAAACTGCAAACTATTCTTCAGTAAAATGTTCTTCAATTTATTTTTTTAACTCTGACTCTGGGTCTTCATTCATCATATCTGGTCCTCGGGTCTTTAACTGTAAATTCCCCTACAATATGTTGGATTTGAAAATGTATAAATGGTAAAAATAAATGCTTTTAGGTCTAGTAAAAAAGCAGCATAAAAACTGCTTTTTAAAAAACTGCAGTGTCGGTGCCGATAGCCTTGTGGGCAGCGTGCCGACATATAGCGCCGTTGCGCGTCGGGCGACCCAAGTTCGAGTCCCGACTCACGGACCTTTCCCGATCCCATCCCCCTCTCTCCCTCCCACTTTGCTTCCTGTCTGCTTACTGTCCTATCATAATAAAGGCAAAAATGCCAAAAAAATGCCAAAAAAAAAAAAATAATAAAAATCTTAAAAAAACTGCAGTAATATGAGATTGTCTTGTAAAATGTTATTCAAGAGCATGTAGACCATTTATCTAAGCAACTTTATCGGTTGTCTGTTGGCAGGGAATTCCCTGCATTTAAACCTCCTCACACATCACATCATGACACTAACAGTGGCTGTGGGAATTGCCTCCCTGTATGTGTGAATCAGGATGAAACTGTCAAGGTCAATATGTTGGAGTAGTGTTATATATAGCTTCGTCTTTGGAAATGCACATTAAATGAAAACCAGACAGGATGCAATACAATTCAGCATACTACACTTTTACAGATTAGGGTACTTCAGAATGTGGTATTTCAGTGCACAATCCTGCATCATGTTAACAAACCACACACACACAATCCATTTCAATCAATTACTAAACAGGCTAAAATAGTGCATCATAATTTTAATTAAGCCATTCTTTTCAGAGTCAACACAGCTTCTTTATATGCAAATGAGGTATATTATGGAATGTACCAATTCACAAATGTCAATGTTGTTTGCCTGCCTGGTAATCGTATTGCTGGTAACAGTTTTGGTGGGCACTGACTTTATGGACAAAAAAAAAAAAAAAAAAAAAAAGAAAAGAAAAGAAAAAAGAAAGAAAAAGAAACCTTCTTTTATATTCCACAGAAGAAAAAAATGTATACAAGTTTGGACTGACATGAGAATAAGTAAATGATGACAGAATTTTCAATGTTGGGTTAACTACCCTTTTAATGTTGTGCTATTACCACCCAAGAAAAGCATGCAGTGAATTAGCTAAGTGCATAGCTGTCTATCTAAATCATTAAATGACATAATTGTTGTTGACATGTCTGATGTGTCTTTTTCTCTGTCATTAAGCTGGGCTGTAAATCTTTTTCAGTGTTTGATAAACCCAACATTATAAACTGATACATTGACTGGATTGGGTGTTTTTCACACATATCGCTGCACCTCTGGTATGTTTGAAAGAGCAGCTGAAACTCACTCCATGGAAAATAAAACCACTTATCTCGAGCACAACTTTAAAAGTAAAAATCAAGCCATCCCAAATTTACGTCAATTCCTCAATTGTGAATTAAATTTGTCTTAAGCCCGATCTCCAAGCACTGAATGATATAAGATGCAAAAAAGCTTTTTATATTAGATATTTTTTCATACATTGCATCTAGAAAATATTGTGGTGTAACTTACAGAATAAATAGTAAAAATGAACTGCTGCAGATTGTCACTCACCAGACACCATGTCGTCTTTCAGTGGAAGTGCCCAGTCCAAAATCACAAAGGAGTGACAGCCCTCCATAGCAACCACAGTGACATTATGGGGCTTGTTTTTAGGTGGCTGCTTTTGATTGAGTGATTGTTGGTCCTTCTCCATCAAGTCTGCTAAGACATCCACTTGCAGGTACTCCAGAGCCTCAGTGAGGGAGCAGGGAGCTCCAGGGTCCTTACGGATGTAGTTTACATATGGAGCTGAAAGCAGGAGGTAAGGAGAAAAAGAGAAAGGGAAAAGATGTGAATTTAAGAAACAAGGAGAGACAAATGCAATTTCGCTACTCTAAAAGGTTTTAGTACAGTAATTTTGAATGCGATTCAGTACGATAATTTGAATGCATTTTATAATATAGTATTTTTGTTTGTCTCCCTATTGCTTTAATGGCAGCAGCACAGAGCTGATTGTTCACAAGTTTGTGTAAAACATAATGACCATGTTTTCCAGTATGATCTGAGATTATCTTGAGTAATAAAATAAATCAAATAAAATAATGCTCACCAAGGCTGCATTTATTTGATAAAAACAGTAAAAACAGTAATATTGTTAAAATTGTAATATTGTTTGAATGAGCTGAATTTTCAGCAGCCATTACTCCAGTCTTTGTCACATGATCCTTCAGAAATCATTCTTTTTTTTTTTTTTTTTTTTTTAGAAATAAAGCGTTAGCATCAGTTCTGGCATGTCACGTCAGTCAAGCTCGCATCAGCTGACTCCCAGGTGACTTACGTCTACCTATAGGAATATAACGCCTATCACAGCATCCATATATAAGCTCCTCAGTATTATCTGCAGCTATTGCATTTCTCAGGAGCTAATTACCCTCCTCCATCCTCAGCTCCTCCTCTCTTCAGTCAGGATTGGCCTTATGATTCCCCTGAATCAGACTAATTCTTGAAATATGTGTACATGTTAAATTATTGACATTAATTATATCTGCATATGTTGGTTCTATTCTGTTTACCCTAGAGGGGTTATTGCTGCTCTCCCTGCTCTTATCCATGCTAGGCTGCATGGATGCGCAGGGAGTTCTTGCCCAGAACAGAACCATACCGCCAATACAATCTTTATGCAATTATCAATCATGTTTGACGATAGTGGTCCTGACAGAAATCATAATTTCTTCTTATTAATGTTGAAAACAGTTGTGCCATGTAAATGTTTGGGGGAAACCTTGAAACAGTACTTTTTCAGGATTCTTTGATGAATAACAAGTTCAAAAGAATATCAATTTATTTAAAAATAAATCTTTTGTAACATTTTAAAAGTCTTTACTGCCACTTTTGATCAATTTAAAGCTTCCATGCTGAGAAAAACTATAAATTTCTTTAAAAAAAATCTTATTGACCTTAAACTAGAGAACATAAATTGCCTTTGGCTTTCAATCTGTCTGTTTTATTAGTTACAACTAATAATACTAAAAGGATTGCGAAACATCCATGGATGTTCGTGCAAACTGACAACAAATAACTTATGGTTGGAAGTACCGTTCAGTAAACATTACATTTCTGTTGTGATGCTTGCATTAGCTTGTTGCCCTTGTTTAGAAATGCACCAAATATAAGCTTGCTCGTGGTTGCAGACAATAAAAGCTACCATTGTTGATATTTTGCTGTAGACTTTTTCCTGTTGGCTCAATGAAATTTTGTTATTTCTGTCGTTCCACACAGTGCCAGCTGGATCCACAGCTGTGAACACTTCCAGAACCCCCTGTCTGATTGGGCCACAAGATACACACCTGGACCTAATCAAAGCTCCATGTGATGTTGACCCTGATACAGAACAAAAAACACACTTCTGTGCATGTGCCTCCACAGTGACCGCTGAGAAATATACACATAAACAAGCTGCACTCGTTACGGGTGATAAAACGTAAGCCACAATACAGAGTGTGAAGAGGAAACCACTGATGGGGAGAAAAGCTGAACAATGCATGGTAAGAAGAGCCAAGACACAACTTCCAGTATTATTATATAGGTCAGGGCTAAAAGTTATATATATATATACACACAGAAACTGCTACAACTACTGCATTCTCACCTACAGAGACAGTTGTACGCCAAGGTGGGAGCAAATACAACAGAGACAGTGTGAAATATAGTGGATTTTTTGTCGTTTCTGGAGAGCAGAGAACACCCTAGCATATTAAACCCATAAATATTCAAAGAGACGTCTGAGGTTTGGGCCAGAAGGAAGCCTCTCTGAGCTGATATCAGCACATTTAGCTCATGTCATTTTATTTAGGGCTTCTTTCTTGACATGTTTCTCAGATTAAATGGCTTGCATATTGTGTAAGTATGTGCCTGTTGTGCAGCCCAAAGTCTGGAGTGTCAAGATTTATTTCTCCACGCATTGAGGATGAGATATTTTACCAAAGAGTTGTGTTCTCTGTGTTCCTGGAGCTGGATATGTATAGGTATGAAGCTTGTTTTGGTCAAGCCGGATCTGTGCTTCTCCTCAAACTTAGCTGAGCTCCACTGGCTCAATCATTCTAATGTATGACAGCTTCCTCAACTCAGTTTTATTATGACTTTAAGAACCTTCTCTTGTACCCATTACAAATATTAACATTATGAGGTCAAATTCTGTACCCACAGCCTGTAACATGCAGTATTTTTCTACAGGCACAGCTTGGTTCCTCGGTTCTTTTAACAATCATACTTTTGTATTTGAAGAGCTCAGCAGTGCTTCTGGCTCCAGGGGTCTAAATGGTGCTGATATCTCTATTTCCTTGCAAAGTTCAGCTGGGCATAGCCATTTTCTAATACATAAATGCATTACAGTCACCAACCTAGGGACCATTGGGGGCCTCTCTCATAAAACAATGAAGAGTTGGCTCATAATATTCTTTTCATTCTTCTGCTGTTTTCCTATGTATCTAGCCAGAGAAGTTGATGTCACATTTCTGCCAAGACAAGCACATTAGAGGAGCCATGAAACAGTAGGAGCTCTTGGATTGCTGGCTAATGATCAAAAACATAACCTAGGTAGTGTGACCCCAGTGTTTTCATAAGATATGCAATATAGAAATGCACCTTAATCAGTGATACCTGACACATGTGTGCATTGTTAACCACAGATTTTAAACAGTCAATAGGGCTGTCAATCAAGCAGACATTTCAAATTAAGTACAAATATGACTATTAATTATTCAAATTAATAATTTAATCCTATATTAATATTCAGTGTCAATATATAAATAACAATATTTGCTGTAATAGAAAGACATTATTGTTGCAAACAAAACTGCTCAATAGAGATTAGAAAACATGACTACAGAAGTAAATAAATTGTTTTAAAATATTTTTAATTGTTATATGTTGTGTCCTGATTAATTATATTAATTTTTGTTTCACATTAAAAAAACAAATCACACTAAGTTAATGTCAAATAGATAGCCATAAACCTACTAAACTTAAAAAAGGGAAAGAAAGAGGGGGAAAAGAAAGTCTCCAAGTCCGTTATGCTTTTTACACATGCCTCTATCTGACATCTACTGCAAGTGCAATACTGTAAAGAGTCAATGAGGGCAGAACTAAATTTGCCTGATCACTAGCCAAAGCTCCAGCTCAGCATAACCATTTCTGAAACTCATCTGGCTACTGGCACAGTCTCTGCATGCAAACTGGACCTGAAACAATGTTCCATAGCTAGGTGTATAGCTTGTGAAGATTTAAGTTCGGAAAGATGGAGTCTGTTGAACCTGAAGGCTATTACTGTCAGTTTTGGTAAATGAACTTGAAAAAGCTTGACTAGGGTCAGTTAACATAGGTTGCATTGGGTCACACTAATCCATTGCTGAGTGGAATACTTGATACAGTTGCACTGTGAAGTGGTTAAAACATAATCCTAATAGCAATCACAAAGAAATAAAAACTGGGTTCTTTCTCATTCAGGCACACACCTTTATCCTAACACACACACACTTGGGTCTTGGAGTATTTGGGAAGCAAGCCCAAACCCACAGACATTTAGCCATAATTTATAGAGCTGAGTCTAAATACTTTCACTCAGGCATTCTCAAATATTTCCTCCAGAAGCTGCCCACATGAAACAACCTGAGAGCCCGTAAAGTCAATAGCCTTATAAAATAGCCTCTACCAACACATGATATGTAGTATTTGTTGCGGACATGAGGGCTGGCAAGGTTACTTACACTCTGGCCATTGGGGAGAGACCTCTAAAAGTTGAAGGTAAACTTAGAGTAACATGATCCAAATGGGGAGGCCTAAAGGTTAAGACATATTTTTTTATCTCTCTTCCTTTCATTCCCCCTTTGCTCTTAATTTATAAAACACTACTCATTCAAAAGTTTGGGGTCAGTAAAGACATTTTTCAGCAAGGATGCATTAAATTGATCAAAAGTGACAGTAAAAACATTTATGAATTTACACAAGATTTCTATTTCAAATAAATGCTGTTCTTTTGAACTTTCTATTAATCAAAGAACCTTGAAAAAATGTATCAAGGTTTCTCCAAAAATATTAAGCAGCACAACTGCTTTTTTTTGTGTGTGTGCACCAAATCAACATATTAGAATGATTTCTGAAGGATCATGTGACACTGAAGACTGGAGTAATGATGCTAAAAATACAGCTTTGCCATCATTTAAATAAATTACATTTTAAAATGTAATACAATAGAAAACAGTTATTATAAATTGTAATAATATTTTACAATATTACTGTTTTGCTGTATTTTTGATCAAATAAATGCAGCTTTGGTGAGCATAGATGTCTTTCAAAAACATTACAAAATATCTTACAGACCCCAAACCTTTAAATGATAGTGTACACATTTACTAGTAACTTCTTGTTATGGCACAATTTTCACAACTGTCCTGGAGGTCAAATCAAATAAATGTTTTTTTATTTCACAGACGCTTTAATCCACGGCAACTACTGTATGAAAATAGACCCTTTACACTTGGCATTAATATTTGTGTCATATCTAGATATTTTTAGCTGGACTGCATTGACACTTTCATTCCAATTTCTAGCATTTCTAGTTTGACTGGATTGAATGATTCAATATTGGATCATTCAAAATTTTTATTAGATGCCTAAAATGTAAAGGATGTTAATGGGTCTAGAAGCAAAGAATGGTGAGAAAAGTGTTAATGGGTCTAGAAGTGAAGAATGAGGAGAAAAGTTTCAAAGTGCTCTCTTTGGCGAGAGAAATTAGATTCCAAGTGTAATAGAGTGAAATAATTTGAATCGGGTGAAAAAATCACAAGAGCATGTGTCTGTTATCTTTTTCACACTGAGAGAGCAGAATAATGGAAAGAACTTGCAACACAGGACTTTAATGACTGAGTCAGTCAAAGTGACATGTTTATTTACATTTATTACTTGCATAGCTGAATGCAGATAATGAAAACGTTTGCATTCACGTCTTCATTAAATGTGGCCAAAATCTGTCACAGAAAGATTGTAGTTTCAGTGATCCGATCACAATACGATTAAACTGTTTTGGGTAAATTTATATTTGGCAATTCAAATGTGAGTCAACTGAAAATTCATGTTAATAATGCTAGGTGTAAAAGGCATACAAACACACAAATTGATTATGCTTAAGGAGCCAACAATTTTAGTAGTGATACAAGTTGGGCAGCTGCACAGAAGAGTGCAAGCTGCACAAAAGTAGAACATATAGTGCAATAATAATTATTTGTTAAGCCTTAAGCCTTAATAATTAAGCCTTTGTAAACATTTTGGTGAATTAGGTATTCAGGTGCTTATAGAAGAGTTTGGTGAACTCAGCTGACTTAGAAAAGCATTCCACTACCAAGGGACAACAAGTATTTGCATTTAAATTCTACATAAGGTCAGCTGTATGCACTATTTTATTTGTTGCTTGCAAGCATCACCAAGGGAATGAGCTGCATTTGTAGGCCAGATAAATTTCCTTCACATTCACCATTCAACTCTCAAGTGCCTCACATCTACAGGAAATGCTGAGGTGATTGGAAAGAAATTAACTGTGAGCGGCCAGTTGCGTTTCCTGAGAGGTTCATTCTCAGCATGGTATTGCTGAGTTTGGAGCCAATAAGAACAGGGATTATAGCATTTTATACCAGAGTACTAACTGCTGTAGTATGTAGTAAAGCAAATGTATTACCTGTGAACCGTTTCTTTCCAGCCACATCAAACTCAGAGGAAGGGGTGTTGTTAAATGGCCGTGTTTCAAGAGTGGGAGATGGTGTTGTAGGAGTCTGTATTGTGGGAGCCAGAGTTGTGGTGGGAAGTGGGACTTGGATTGTGGTGGTCTCCACAAAAAGTTCATCTGTAAGACAGAGTAGCAATCAAAAACAGGAAGAATAAAAGTCCACAGGATCCAACCTCACAATTGCCCAAAAAGTATTTGGACATTCATGTCACATTAAAAAAATGTATGAATGCCTATGTATTAAATTACAAAATATGAAGCCAAATGCCATTTATTTTAAAGGAATGCCATTTTAGGGTCTAAAAGTGTCCAGATACTTTTTAGGGCCACTGTACATAATACTGCAATTTCTTTGTAGTTAACACATCACTTTATTCAACGTTGTTTTAAAAGTTAAATTAATGTTATTGCTTTGTTAGAGCAGTGAGAATGTGACCACACTATTCTTTATGGTTAATATACTCTTGCCCAGGGATTCCTGTCACAAGGAAATTACTATTGGGACAAGCCAAGTAAATATTAAAACTGTATGCAAACAAGCTTGTCCCCGAATGCAACTTGGCCACATTGGCTGTCTTGTGTTTAAACCAGCAGAATTACATAACAAAAGATTATACAACAAGTTCTAGTTGTTATTCCAGAAAGGTCATCCAAGTTTGTGCATATTGAATCATACAGATCTTCACTTTGCAACTTATGAAGCCACTTAGTATGGAAAAATGAAGAATAAATATAGCTGCAAGCAGCAATTAACAGGGTTCAAGCGCTTTAAGGCCTTTAAGCGTAATTGTAAGATATTACATATTGTATAGCAAGCCTGCAAACACCTAAATCATAGATGAAAAAGACATTTTTCTGCAATTTTCATTTACCATAGAAATATTGTTTTCAAACCTTTTTAATTGTTAAAGCACCACCTATAGCCCAACCTTCATAAAAGTTTGCATGCTTGTTTAGAATCATTGGCCATGCCCATTTCTAAATGACACTGTTAGAGCTAATTACTGACCTAGAGACTCCAGAGAATTGTCCTGCAGTGGTTTTATTGAGGTTGTAATATTTAATGAATGATTTCATTGACAACAGTGGTCCTAGAGGTAAAGTTGTTCAGAACGAGGAGATCTATCTTACTATATGAAAATCGCATGTATGTTTGAAAAATCGCGTAATACAGTATATAATCATTTATGTTGACGCCCCCCGGTGCCCTATTTCTTTCAAATTTAATTCACAAACCCCTAGGGCCTTAAGTAAAACAGGCCCAGTGAGTTTTGTTCTGATCGGCCTCCATTAACATGCTCAAACTTCACTGGCCGACAACGGCCGTGTTTTTCGAGATATGCGAATGTCCTCACAGACCATCATGGCATCTTGGACAAAGACACTGCATATGAGTTGCACTTCATTGGACAGGCTGTTGCGTAGCTATAGCCATTTTCGTTTTTCATTTTTGTTTTTTTGGCCACCAAGTGGCCAATCGGCAAGTCCTTTTTCACGTGATCACAGACTCAGCCCATACATAGGCGGAACAGGTTTGGTGTGAATGTGAATGGAAATTTCGATTAACAATCAGACACCAGAGATTCTTTCTGCACCGGTTTAGTTCCGATCGGTCTAAAAACCTAGGATTAGTTTGCAAAAGTAGGTATTTCAAAAAAATCCAAAATATCTGACAATTTTGCCTTGAGCCAAGGATTCCAATGATATAAGACAGCGTTTCCCAACCCTGTTCCTGAAGGCACAACAAGTGCACAGTTTGGATGTCTCCCTTGTCTGACCCATATTTTTCTGGTATTGGAATCTGTACTAGCTGATGAGTTGAATCAGGTGTGATTGATCAGGAAGAGTCCAAAAAATGTGTAGTGTTGGTGTGCCTCCAGGAACAGGGTTGGGAAACACTAATATAAGACACTTGAGTCTGCGATTAACGGTTTGGGAGTTATGCGCGATTTTGTACTTTTGATCGCTGTAGTACCACTATCATGCCAATTGGGGAAAGCCTTGGTGACATTGTAGAAGGGGTGGGTACTACCATCCCTCAATGTTTCAAGTCTCTACGACTTGCGATCTGGACTGCCTGATCACTTTTAGGGCAGAATGTTGATCTTTGAAAATCCTAATTACAATAGGGTTTCAGCGCTATGTGCTTGAACCATTTAAAAAGAGGGAATGCATGTACCCTATTAAACAACAGCAAACAAAATGACTTATATAAAGCTGAAATTAATAGAGTAAATGGAGTACAAATGGCCATGTGAAAGGCAAAAGTAAAAACAACCTCCTTGTAGCTTAGCAGCCAGTACACAAAACAATCAGCCAAGACCATCTTCATCAGTAACATCATCATCAGATTCCATGCTGACCATATCCATAACTTTTTTCTGAACTTTGTTTTCTTAGGGAAGCTAGAATCCAGAGGAATCCTGTTCTCAAGTGGTACAAATAAATTTTGGCTCATTTGGCTCAAATTCATTTGCACTTGTGGATTCAAGTCAGTTGCAATAAACAAATCTATATCAACAATTAGCTAAATATATAGCTTACATTCAGATAGTAATGTAATATTACCTTTAAGAATTATGTATTCACACATATTTTTTAAATTGCAACACAATGTCAATATGGAATGGAAATTCACTTAATCTATATTGTAAATGTATCTTATTGAGATCTTGTTGTGATTGATTCATTCATTCATGTATATATTTCTTTTCTTTTCTTTTTTAATCAAAATGTCAACTCGCTATTCCGGTGAAAAAAACAGACTTTCTGGTGAAATATGCCAGACTTCTACAATTTTCTCTATTTCTTCAAACTTATCCATCTTTGAGTGCAATGCCCACATCTCAAAATCCAATCAACAACCGATGGATAGAACCAAGACCCCGCCATACATTTTTTTTAATACACTGTTACACTCAGAAGATCTGTTTACTTCCATTTCCTTCTGACTTTTCTCCCAAAACCAAAAGTCAGCTGTCTCCATACCAGTTGCTTAAATGTACAGTGTGTAAATTCTGCCACTAGCGTCACCAAATAAAAATGCAAAAATTACTAAACAGAATGTGGTTGGGCCAATGTTGCTATGTCGGACTGATCAGGATGTTAGAAGGTGTATTTCCCCCTAAACGTGTGTACACCTTTAGGGGGAAATACACCTATGAACTTACAGTTTTCTACAAAGGAGGAAATGACTGCTTCTCCAAAAACTCATGTTGATCACAGGCAGATTCAAAGCATAGCAGAGGTTATTCAGGCATAACCGGGGGATATCCTTTGAGGTTTACTGTGTACATCATAACTGACATTATCCTTGGAATACTGATTCTAAATTACAGGGGATCAGGTCTTGTGGGTACTAACTACATGCCTGTGACAAGACTCATTATTTAAGAGCCAACTATAGTCACAAACTGGGCAAAACACTTTTCCGTCTCATCTTAAGAGTATCTTTTCCATCATTTTTGCATTGACGCACATTACAAAATTATGAGATGCAAATTATGAGTTTAGCGTGGCTGCAAAGAGTTCATCTCACCTTCAGAGTAGCAGTTAAGTATTCCATCAGCATCCATTATTATGAAACCATTCTTATCCTGTCGGGAATAAAGTCCAGGTGGACATGTAGGTTCAGCACCTAATGTTGACGGCTCCAATGTCTCTGTTACCATTTGTGTTGTTGTAGGTTCTATTGTTGTTGCAGTTGTGGTTGTTGTAGCTGTGGTTGTAGTGGTTGTTTCAGTTGTGGTTGTAGTAGTTGTAGTCCTGGGTTTAGGGCGGTCTAAGCCCACAATGGTTTTTCCTCCCACAGTAAGGTATTTGTCGCTTGGATTAATCACAGGTCGACTGTCCCTTCCATGTCCAAATAATGCTAATCCTTCCTGGTTTACCAGTGGGCTGCCCTGGTCATCTAATATAACAAAAAGAGATAACAGTCAGTTTAAAATATGCTGCTTCTTTCTATAGTTCTATTAAATTAAAATGGTAATCCACTCACCAAAAATAGTCTTGCCATCCTCTCCAAGGATAACTTTTCTGGGTCTTCCCCTTGAATCCTGAAGGACTCTTCCGTTTTCATTCATTAGGACACCCTTATCCAGATCTACTATCTAAAAGAGTGAATGAAACTTTATAAAGGAGAAAAATCTTTTGTTCACAAAAAATGAGACAACAGTCAAACAGTTCTGTTTGAATAAGTGTCCCTAAGGTTCCCTGACTGTGCAGTTTCCATGCCTAGAGAGACATGTCTATTCACATGACTGTCTTTGCTTACTTTAAACATAATTTTGTTTGGACTGCGGTACTGTCTGATTAGTGTATCCATACAACAGACGTAACAGAAGTCTTGGAAATGGACAGTTACATTCTAGGGTCACTATCAGCGCTACAATGGGTAAAAAGTTCACTTTATGCTAAATCTTTCATAGTTTATAAACGGGAATATTAAAAGACGTGTATAAAATAAATTTGCCAGTAGTAAATAAACTAATATAATTTATAAGTTATTCAGGGCTGCCAAATTTAGCAATAATTAACGCTGCAAGTAAACACACCCATTTCGTTCCATCAGGACCTGTGATATGTCGAACTCCATTTGGTTTTGCATTTTCATCAGATGTTGAGGATACTCTACCATTTGCAGCTGTCAGATTCGGCCTTCCATTTTTGCCTGAACATGGAAATGTGTAAAAATGAGTAAAAGTGTACTTGTGGACACACTGGAATTGCTGTACGTACAGCATATGCATCCTTGCAGACAACATAATGTTTACCTTTTCCATAACTTGGTTTGTAGCCATTGACTGGGGTGTTTTCCTTAGAAAGTGACCGCAGCCTCGATCCCATCACTGGATTCCGAGACTCAGGAGATATATTCCCACTAGAGCGTACACCAGCAGACAGCCCATGAGAAGAGCGAGAAACTGAACCTGGGGTGAGCCTAACATTAGTATTACTCCCGACAGTTGTATCACGATCTGAGCTAAGTGGTGATTCTGCTGGACTGTTTTGAGAGGAGGCAGACGATGATGCTGAAGAGAAGGATGATGTATCTAGTGTGGAAGCAGAGCCCAATCTTCTGTGTTGAACTGGGTACAACCTATTAGGAAGCCGTGACCCTTTCAGACGACTTGCTACCACAGGTGAGCGGACCCGACCATTAGAAGCCAAAATAGGGACTCTTTGTGGAACTGTAGGAAGTGACTTTGAACTGGTATTGGTACTACTTTGTTCCCTATCCACACTTTCATTCTCAAAGTTCTGGACATGTCTCTGAGCTTCGCTCACAGCTGTTGATGTTGTTTTAGATGCTGCAGTTGAGACTGGATCTTTGGTTTGCCTCTCTAAGGTCTCTTTGCTTCCCTCGTAAAGATAATCATCTTCATGATCATTGCTAATCTTTATAGCTTCATTATTACTGGGATTATTGGGATTTGTTTCTCTATCAGGTTTATTTGAGACAGGATCAATCTCATGCTTTGAAGGGTATGTTGTGGGGGAAACTTTGGTTTTATCACTAGTGTCTTGAGAGCTCACAGCAGTAGAACGAGAAGGAAATCCTTTAATAATCGGCCTTCCTGCACCAACAGATGAGGCAGTCCTACTCCACGGTATTCTGCCATCTTGTCTGCGACTCCCGGTAACTACCCTAGAACTTCGGTTTGGTTGTTCATCCTTTGTTGTGTCTAGCTCTGTGTTCTTTTGGTTGGTATCATGCTCGTTTGATGTATGGTGATTGTTTGTGCTGGTTCCTGTTGGCAGTGTGGATTGTGAAGAAGCAGATGATGATGAATCAGGTTTGTGCTTTTCTGTTTGAAGTCTCTGAGCTCTAATTGAAATTCCAACTCTTCTTCCATTAGGGTACATAGCACCAGATCCTGAACTCATGACTCGACCTGACGTGGAGGAAATCCTTCTTGTACCTGAAGATGATGATGATGGTAATGATGATGATGGAGAAGATACTGAAGAAGATGAAGTGGAAGAAGAGGATGATGAAGATGACGCTGTGGAGGAAGTTGGAGAAGAAGAGATGGATAAGGATGATTCTGATTCTTTCGCTGGTTCAGGCCTGGTTTCCTGAGGTGAAATCACGGAAGGCGTCCTGTCAGTGACACTTATCTGGTTGTACGAGTTCTTTCCCTCAGGATAGGAGACTGCTGTCAGGTCCTTTCTTGTAGCTGCAGACTCTTGGTTTTGCGATGAGCTCGAGGAATCTTCACTCCGTATCCTTGATCGAGAACCATGTGTGCGAGAATTAGGTCTTCTTAATCTGCTAATATCAACAATTGATGATGTGCGAGGGGTCCAAGAAGGACGTTTGTCCTCAGATGTTTTATTAAAAGAGTCAGACTTATTGGGTTTTGATTCTTTAGTGTCAGATGAGTATTTTGAATGTTCTTCTGTTTGTGGTGAGACATTGTTACTGCTCTCTGGTTTTGTGTCCTCAGCCTCATTTGCTCTGATCTCCTCTTCTGTTGGACTGTCTGTTGGCTTCTCTTCCTTATCTGCATTTCCTTCTCTATCTTTGGTATGAGTTGAAGATAAATGTGAGTTTGACCTTGAGCTAGAACCTCCGTTTCTGACAGAACCCCTTACAGAGGAGAAGATGCTGTGATAGGACCTTGTCTGAGAAAGAGGGCGCCCCCGCCTATTGGTGGTTGGAGTTGTGGTCTGAGTATCGGACTCTTCCATCTCATCTGGCTCCTGATTGTCTGATTCATTGTTGGATGATGTCTTGGACGTACTTTGACTCGTCCTGTGGCTGTCCGTGTTCCTTAAGTGAGTAGTACTGGCTGGAGACAAAAAATTGAGATACCAGTCTTAACCAAGTTTCTGTAAAACTGCTAGTGTAGTAATGTTTATTGGGGAAAACATCTGTTGGGAATACTTACATGCAGGCATTGAAACAATAATGGCTTTAGTCTGTGGTCCTTGCCCCTTCCTATTGACTGCACGAATTTTGAAAATATAGCGGTCACCTGGCGTAAGTCCATCTATGGTAGCAGAGGTGGTGGTGCCACGGTATGTAACTGACTTTGCGCCAAACGGTTTCATAGCAGGAGCATAGGAAAGGATGTACTCTGGAAGTAGATGTCAAGTCAATCAGTACGGTTAATTTCATTCGGATACCATAGCTGAATATTTTCCAATGTACACTGGGAATACCAATGATTGAACCAATAAATCTAGGCCAAGGATAACACAGTAAAGAGGAAAGTTCCTTCAGCATGAACAGGGAACAGTTGTGTTTTCCACATGTACATTTGTATTGGTTTAGCTTTTCAGACTGGTGCTCTGCACGCCTGCTGGAGAAATTGTGATGCTGAAGAGGCTTATCATTCCCATATATTTTGGCAATGCCCAAAGTGGTTTCAGGGAAGACATATGGTCAACTATTAGTAATGTTTTTCTCTCCAAATGCTAAAGACATTTTCTGTTCTTTATTTAGGGCATATTCCAAAACTAATAGAAAGAGCTGACAGATATCTGTATACAATATTATCAATGTTAAAATACTTTTTCCTATCCCAGCTAAATATGCAGAAACAACTGTAAGAAATGAGTAATGCTGGGTTGCACTACACAATAAACAAATACAAATATTTGGTTCTTATGGTCTATATGGATCTTGCTAAATTCTACATACCCTGTGGTCTTACCTCTTATTCGCCCATTGGTTTGCTCAGGCGGATCCCAGGTTGCTGTGACAGCAGTACCTTTTCCTCTAAGTGGTTTTACTTGAAAATTTTCTGGAGGGCCAGAGGGAGCTATATAGACAAAAGTGGCAGAAAATAAAAACAGAAATGACAAACAAATTATTGTACAAACGTAGGCCTAGTTTCACAGACAGGGCTTAGACTAAGCCAGGGTTAGGCCTTAGTTCAATTAGGACATTTAAGTGGCTTTTATAAATGTGACTTATTAAAAAACATTACTGTTGTGCATCTTGAGACAAAACAATGGCACTGACATATTTTAAGATATGTCAGTGCAAGTTTCTTTCAGTTAAAACAGCTCAAACATGCATTTTAGTCTGGGACTAGGCTTAATCTTTGTCTGTGAAACTCTGTGATAGTGTAGCACTGTGTATTCTTTTTAACTTAACTTAATTTATTTCTGCCAGGAGATTTTTCAGATGGGAACAAAAGACAGCTTATGTTTTCCAGAGGAATGAGGTCATTCTGATCACTCCAAACAAAAATTCCAAACAGGCAGTAAACAGTTACATTACACTGAACTAGGCGGTGCATGGTTAAAAAAAAAAGGCAAGATTGTCTTGAATTTGTGTGTGCATTTGTATAGGTGTACAATACAACACAAACACCCCTTTGTTTATTCTTTGCTTCATTAGCTAGTTTTAAATTTCCAGATATGCAATAAGATAGCAGATTGGAATTAAATTCACTACATTCTAAATAATCAGCTTCTTAAATATGCTCTAAGCCACATTAAAAAAAACTTCTAGTAATTTTTAATTATAATCTAGTCGTTCATTATGTTGTACAGAATATTTTCATATCCAGAAACCTTTTTAGTTTGCAGATAATATCAGGATTTAGCTTCTCAGTAGTGCAACTAAGCAAAACATCTGGGTTAAATATCAGGAAGCATAAACAAACCTGATTCAGGGGTTCTCTGGAACACAGATGCACTCCATTTTCCCTTCTGATCTCCTTGAGAGATACAAATAGAGAACTCATACATGCTGTCTGCAGACAGCGTTTCAATCATGAGACGTCTCTGAGTGGTGTCTTTGTATTCCCATCGCGCAGATTCTCCTTTCTCTCTGTATTTCACTGTGTAATACCTGCACACATAATAATTCTAAAGCTGAAAAAAATCCTTCATATATATTCATTAAAGGATTCTGAAAAAAAAATTACAGTTTCCACAAAAATATTAAGCAGCACAACTGTTTTCAATATAATAAGAATAAATTTTTCTTGGGCATCAAATCAGCATATCAGAATGATTTTAAAAGATCATGTGACACTGAAGACTGGAGTAATGGTAGCTGAAAATTCAGCTTTGTCATCACAGGAATAAAATACATTTTAAAAGATATTAAATAGAAAACCTTCATTTTAAATTATAATAATATTTCACAATATTGCCATTTTTTTTTTTTTTTTTTTTTTTTTATAAATGTAGCCTTGGTGAGAATATGAGATATCTTTCAAAAACATAAAAATATCTAACTAACCCCAAACTTTTGAACAGTAGTGTATGCAGTGCAACCCACATACCAACTGGCACACCATTCTAAAAATGATATAATTGATTTTTACCTGGATCCCCCTGGTATTTCCTTCTTCTTGTCAATAAGTGGATCGACCCATGTGATAAGGACAGACTGAGGGGACAATACTCTAACTGTGATGTCCTCTGCTTCATCCACAACCTCCGGCTCTAACATACAGACATAAACAAAGGGTATATCAAAGTTTGATATAGGTTTGATTGAGGTAAAATACTGAATATGGAGTGCTGGTTAGCACTATGATATACCTGGGGTTACTTTTTTACTCATGGTGGCCGTGTTGATGGGTGCACTCCTCCCCTGGGCTCTGGGTGCCTGCAGTGATACCACATAGACGGACTCAGATGCTACGAACAGAAGGGGGATACCAGATACGGCCACGTATCATTACATATTACCTGCTATGGGACATACTGAAGACATGCGATCTGAGCTGTTTGCAAATATTATTTTTGATTTAAAAGCATACAGTATGTAAAAACTAAAACACTATTTCACAGCTTGAAATTCCTATTAGCCATCTTCAAACATCCTTACCCAGTTTGGGCTTTTTACCATTGCGCTGGTCTGCTTGATGCTGGCTGAGGTCCACTCTGTGTTTGTTTTGTGCTCGGAGAGGGAGGCGTCCTCCTTGATGAGGGGGTTCTGGTCCTGAGGATGACTGAGGGGCCCTCTGCTGTCCTAGTGCCGTCCTCTGAGTTGGTGGTCGTGGGTTAATCTGTGATGAAGTTATAGACACCATCCTGCCTAATGAAAGAGAAACAGAACAAATAATGTTGGCATTGGAGTTAAAAAGATTCCATGTCTTCAAAGAAATAAACTCAAAAGATATATGGACTATAATCTTTGTCCTTATTATCTTATTATGATTTAATGCTGTTTATCACTTTAGGCCACCGTCTATTGTTTTAAATGTGCTTTAGAAAGACATCTGCCCTGAATTGACTTGACTTTAATAGAAATTACCTCATTGTGATAATACTGTACTGTTTATTTTACATTGTCAAACATAGTGGGGTCCGAAAGTCCAAATTGAAAACCTGGGATTCAAAATCTAATTTAAACATGGAAATAAACACAGTTTTAGGATTTTGAAAAATGTAAAACAAAGAAATATTATGACGGATAAAGAAGAAATTAACAAATTTGATGCTGTCAATGTTAACACCTTTGTTTAAAAAGGTCAGATTTCCTTGTGTATACTGAAGCACACATAATTTGTAAAGCAAAAAAGTATTTTCACAAGTGGTTTCATACTTTTCAATCCCACAGTACTTCACAGTGGATGACTCATGTTTGCAATCTTTTATAAAACAAACAACATTAAGAAATACTGGTAAATAAAGACATGTGGAGATTTGCTAGTACAGTTACAGGGCCACACAGTTTAAAGTCATGTGCACTCTCACTTCCTCTCTCTTATTGCTTTACTGTAATCCCCCATCTGACAGGACTTGGCAGGCGAATGAGACAGTCAGACAGTCTTCCTCCTCTCTTTTCTTCAACACACTGCTTCACGCGCATAGAGAGGGTAATGAAAAACAGCCCCTCTTTCTCCATCAGTCTTTCTTTTTCGCTCCTTTAATCATTCTCAGATGACCGTTTGTAGTCACACTTCCTCATTAGAGTCTGTGTATAATTTAAAGGCTGATTGTGAAAGTTTAACCAGCGTGGCATTAAAAAGTTCAGTAATCAAGTCTTCATCTTTATAGAAAACAGGGTGAAATTAAGGTATCAATTACATTTCTAAATCATAAATTATTTTAGTACTTGAATTTAGCTTCAAGCTTCCGCTATATATGAAAAATTATCACGGGGAACGTAAAAACTATATTCCTAGCAACAAAATGGACACTGCCATAATATCACAATACTGATTATTATTAATATTCATAATCCATAGTATCTGTCTATCTTATGGGGGCATTTTAACCCAGACAGTCAGTGACCATTTGATGCAAGATAGTGGCAGGTGTTGTGCCGAATTCTGACCCCCTCAGTATTGGTAGGTTTAGGATCAGGTATGGGGGTGTTAGGAGTGGGGATTAGGATTAGGCAATTAGGATTAGGACCATTCGTAACCATTCGTTGACAACCATATAAACCAAGGGTGTCCAAACTTGGTCCTGGAGGTCCACTGTCCTGCAGATTTTAGCTCCAACCCCAAATAAAAACACACCTGAGCCAGCGAATCAAGGTCTTACTAGGCATACTATAAATTTCCAGGCAGGTGTGTTGAGGCAAGTTGGAGCTAAACTCTGCAGGACAGTGGACCTCCAGGACCAAGTTTGGACACCCCTGGTTTATATGGTTGTCAACGAATGGTACAGTACAGTTTATTCAAAATGAAATATCTTCAATAGCCTACATCTTGGCTTTAATAAGATTTTCCCAAGAAATAGGCAAGAATAAACCTGTTTTCCTCTTTGATTCCTAGGGCCAGATTTACTAACAGCTTGCACCAACACAAACCCTTATTTGTCATTAAAAAAAACTACTGTCAAGAATCAGAATTTACTAAAGACAAGCAGTTTAAAAATTAGCGCTGAAAAGGCGTGGACACAGTTATTTTTGCGGCTGACCTTATTGCATATGCATTTGTAGGAGTTTACCTTTCAGACACAAAATTTATGGGAGGAGATTATTTAAATGAATCATGCAAGGTGATTCACTAAAGTTTGCGCTAGTCAGTTTACTGGTATTTGCACTATTATTTACCACCCAAAACATGTCTTAAATCAGACACTAATTTGCGCTGCTCTTGGTAGATTGCGTTGGTCATTATGGAAATGATCTGGCTGCATCTGAGTTCTTTAATTTGCATGTCGTCAGTAGATCATGCGCAAAATTTTCCACTCCCATCGGTGCTTTTATGGGAATTGCGGTCTCACGCTAATTTGCCCTGTTTAGTAAATCTGGCCTTTATTCTTGTTGTTTTCATGAAAGTGTAATCTATTAAATGTAATCTACAAATAATTAAATACCATCAAATATAAAGGTTGTATATACAGTCAAACCAAAATTTATTCAGACATCTTGAACATTACATTTATTAATACAGTTTATTCACTATAGTTTAAAAAAAGTGTAATAAAATATGACAAGATCTCAGAGTTAAACTGTGTCAGAAAAAAATCATCTTAATTATGCACTTAAGCAAAACATGGTCAGGTCAAAGGGTCTGAAAAATTTTTCGTTTCAAATTTTTATAAATTTTACTGGTAGTCCACTGTATGAAGAATTTTTGGGTATAATGTGTCACAGTTTACTTTATTTTGCCATCCTCACTTACATAAATGAACTACAGCGTCCTGCACCCACTAGTAAAAATATATCAAAAATATAAAAAAATGTCTGAATAATTTTTGGTTTGACTGTAATTTGTTTTTATTTTGTTTTAGTGTGTTATTGGTCAGGGAAAGGCAAACTAGACCAATTAGAAGCAATTAAATCTTATTCTCCTTTTTGTATTATACACCCAAGTGTTAAACTTCATTAAATTCATTAAAAATGAACCTACATTATAAAACTGACCCGAGATCAGTTAAAACCCTAGACGCTCCAAATTAACAGTATCTAGCATTGAGCCATCTGAATTTTTAATTGTCTTGAAAACAAGTTTCAAAACAGTATGATGTAACAAAGCTTTGTTTGTTGAAATCACATGACTTGGCGAATATCATACAAGCTGCAAACCACTGATTTGAAATTAAAGATTCGTAAATGTTTCAAAGCTTCATGAAGCAGTGTTTCAAAAGCACCCAACCTCAGGCCATTTTGAGGATTGAAGAATGAGATTAAAAGGGAGAAAAAAGGAGCTTCATTTCCTTTATAGCTCAGCCTTTTTATGAGGGTTTTGTCTAAATGCAAACCTTCCATTCACGCTTAAGGACTAGCTTATGATTGCTCTGGCATCACTCGTTCAATACCAGCATTATTAACACTTAAGTTAATAAGAAGTGTCAGGTCTTAAAATGAACTGAAATGATAGTAACAGCAACTCCTTTTCCTTTGTACACAAAAACAGACACTTATTCCCACTTCACATTCAGAGAGTCCAGCCAACACAGCTGAGGCAGCCTCACATATCACTGTCCTTGAAACAGGGGTGAGATGTAGTAGCTCACCCTTCTCTAACTCTTTCCCTCGCTCATTGTTTTTACAGTGTCAATCTTCCAAGTCCATGTCCTGGATCCATGATGCCACATCATTCCCTTTTCCCACCCCTCAGGTCTGATTTGTTCGCTGATTTTACGAATTATCTCCATGAATTCTCTCTCTGTGGGAGGTTCTGGATGCAATAACAAGCTCCAGGTTGCAGGGGCCAGACCAAGAGTTACCAAGTCCATGTGTGGACTCAGCTGGGCTACATGTGGACCTGCTCTACATGGTTAGTCCCACTTATTTCTACTGCCAAAGTGATGACAAAGAGATGATAGCACTACAATGGTGGCTATGAAACAAAATTGAGCTTTTCCTGCCACATTCTTGCCAATTCACGGTTACAAAGCAGAATGACATGAAGCATATGTCTTTTGTTGACCCAGCGGCAAAGCCAGAGAAAAATTAGAGCAACGCTATGGTAACATCATGACAATAGCAATAGCAAATAACAAACATGGACTGGACAACATTAAGAGAAGACCAAGTGAATAAAACAATAATGAAATGCCATTTCTGTATGTCAGGTAAGTTATCACAATCAGGAAAATTATCCAAATAATTTTAATCAATATTGTCTATTCCCAAATCTGTAATGAAATCTATGTATTTACAGAAGTAGGTTGGACATTGATCACATGTAAATCTATCCGTGGGATTCTCCATTTTATGAGTTTTCATCTCTTTTACTCTTGAGATTAGAGGAAACTAAAACATTTGGTTTAAATCTGGGATTCCTTCTCCCCTTCAGAGGGCTCACATGTACAAAGTTTGGCTTTAATTGGGCTCAGTGGATTCATAAAAAAGAGAGATGAAAGCTTTGATTTAACAAATTTACAACTGAAAAACTGCCACTGTCTTTCCAGGAACTTGGTGTATCAGAGGTCTTTCTCTCTGGCATCCAAACACACATCCAAACTCTAATCCTTCTCAAGGGAATAACAACATAGAGCCTGCATGTCTGAAATCTGTCATTTACCATTAATGTACAGACACAAGTTGAAGTAGTTTTATGCATTCCAGGTAAGTTGGATTTGACTTAAAATTGTATTCTCATAACTTATTTTATGTTTATCTGCAACCTGCTAGGTTATACTCCTCATAAAATTGTTGTGCATCAATCATAGGCTGGAAAAGTATTGAACCTACCTGGAGTTGATCGGTTGAAAGGCTCAACAGCAAAGCCATCCAGTTTCACCCACTCTCCCCCTGCAGGAAAAAAAGAGTAGTGTGGTTACACATAAGGATGCACAATAAATCTGTACCATATTGGTTATTGGCCGAGTTATTTACATTTATCGTTCTTGACAGATATTTGATATTTAATTGTACATGCTCAATTCCCATATTTTTACATTTAAAGACAACTTTGCAGTCAACTAACACTTAAATGAAGCTAAACTTTAAAATAATTCATTATCATATAATATTTTTGAATGTAATCTTTGATAAATCTCAAATGATCAATTTTTCATGCTTTACATTATAATGTTGTGATCCCGAAATTAACTTGATTTTTTTTATTATAAAAAAAATTACATTGCTTTATCATGCATCCCCAGAAGTAACACAGAAGTAAAACACATGTGATCATATCACCCATTTACAGCAATTTCCTCTATTTATAGGCACTTTTTTGACTGAATTATCAGACAAAATATAATTACACATACATATTAAACATAAATGTGTAAAAAAAAAAAAAAAAAAAAAGGTAGCATACACCGCAATCAAAACAACCAGCTATCCTTAAAACAGGGAGCTGTAAAACAAGATATGTTTACTTCTGCTAAAAACATCCTCAGCCAAAAACATTTATGATCTGTTTGCAGGATTATTAATGTGCTTTTCTATTATGACAGATGTTTTGGTGAAAGTGCTGTGGGACATGCAGCAATATGCCCAGATCCTGTTTGTTGGAGACGGACATGGACGTACTGAAAAATTTATGTGAAAAAATTTATGTGGTGTACGTTGACTGGCTACTACAACACAAGGCTTAAGGCTCTTGACTCGAGTTCTGGGTTGGATACAAAAACAAGGACTGGCCACATAAATGTTCTATCTTTGGGGATTTAAATCTCACCAGATGCCAACAGCAAATGGAGTTATTTGGAAAACAGAAATGACTATATATCTTTACACCCTGCAATCTACACATGAATGTGTGTTAGCCATCCAGTCTGGTTTAATATTGTGAAATAAACAAAAAGCATAGAGAGCCTTAAAGTTATAAATACTTTGCTTGTAAAAACCTTATAATAATGTGTGTTAGAGTCTAACAAGTCTAAATTAATGAGGCCAATAAAACTATATATTTAGACATTTAATGACATCCATGTACAGTGACCACTAAAATGTGTACAGTTAAGCTATATACTTAAAAATAAATGAAAGATTCCAAGGTTTGTTTTTACTTTTATTCAGCAAGGGTGCATTAAATTGAGAAAAAAGATATTTATAATGTTATGAAACATTTCTATTTCAAATAAATGTTGTTCTTTGGAACGTTCTATTCATAAAAGAATCCTGAAATCACAGTTCCCACAAAAATATTAGCAATACAGCTGTTTTCAACATTGATAATAATAATAATAAATGTTTCTTGAGAATATGAAATGTTCCAAATCATCATATTAGAATGATTTCCGAAGGATCATGTGACACTGAAGACTGGAGTAATGATGCTGAAAATTCAGCTTTGCCAAGACAGGAATAAATTACATTTTAAAATATAATAAAAAAGAAAATGGTTATTATAAATTGTAATATTTTGCAATATTACTATATTACTGTTTAAATAAATGGAGCCTTGGGGAGTATTAGAGACTTGTTTCAAATAAATTAAACAATCTTACAAACCCCAATGTGTATATAGAGCTCCATAGTTGATATGGTTCAAATGTGGTTCAGAAAATTGAGAACAGTTTGCTATTCAATATTCCAGTGCAATGAAATCCATGTTGAGGCCACTGTATATTGACAACATTGAGGAATTCCTGTTATGTTATATTTAAAAGGATAATTTACCTGTAAGTAAAAACATTGTCATCATTTACTCACTCTCATGTCATTCCAAACCTGTATAACTTCTGCGGAAAACAAAAGAAGAAAGAGGTCCAAAAAGCATCGGACCTTGTTGGCTTTCATTATGTGAACAAAAAACTGAGACATTTTTCAAATATGTTCCACAAAATAAAGAAAAGCATACATGTTTGAATGACATGAGACTGAATAAATAATGACATATCTTTAATTATTTGGTGAACTATTCCTTTAAAAGCATGCAAACTGTATGTGTTTTATGCGCATACTGTACTTTATATATCCATGCACAACATTGAAGAGATTAGAGAGTCATAGAGAAACATGCAGGTCTCTCTCCACACACAGGCAAGCACACACCTCCTGGAGTCTCTGCCCTGTAGACAGGTTTACTCATCCCGTCCTTATTCTCTGCACTCATCTTGAGAAAATGCAGGACTCCAGGCTCTAAAACAACACAACATGCACATGAGAGCCTGACATAGTGCTGAAGTGCTCAGTGTGAGTCTCTAGCTTTTCATTTAAAGAATGATTGATTTACGCTCTCACCTACGTCCTCTAGTAACTCTGACCGTCTGTCCTTGTCCACGGAGACAAAGCGTAGTGACTTCATGGATTTCCCGTAGCCAATGCTGTAGCTATCTACAGGCCGTCCATCCAGCTCGCTGGGTGAATCCCATGTGACTTTTAACCCCTTATCCACCGAGGTCAGCTTCACATTACGTGGCGGCAGTGGCTTAGAACCTGTGAGAGAGAAAGAGTACAGATGTCTGTCAATCACATTGCAATGACAGTCTCTGGTGAGCTCATTTTAGTAAGATTGCAGTTGCAGCAAATAACAATAAACTACAATCCAATATCTTATAAACTACTATTAGACTAAGTAAGGGATATTGAGGGCCAATGTTACAAAATAAACCCCAAATCAAGACCCCAAAAGATAGCAGAGAGGTCTTGTATCACCTTAAAGGGTTTGTTCACCCAAAAATGAAAATAATGTAATTAATTACTCACCCTCATGTCGGTCTACACCAGTAAGACCTTCGTTAATCTTTGGAACACAAATTAAGATATTTTTGATGAAATCTGATGGCTCAGTGAGGCTTCTATTGCCAGCAATGTCACAGAACCTCTCAAGATCCAGAAAGGTACTAAAGACACATTTAAAACAGTTCATGTGAGTACAGTGGTTCTACCTTAATATTATAAAGCGACGAGAATACTTTTTGTGCGCCAAAAAAACAAAATAACGACTTTTCAACAATATCTAGTGACGGCCGATTTCAAAACACTGCTTCAAAGCTTTACGAATCTTTTGTTTCGATTCAGAGGTTTGGAGCACCAAAGTCACGTGATTTCAGTAAACAAGGCTTTGTTTACGCGATCCGAACTACTGATTCGAAACAAAAGATTCGTAAAGCTTCGAAACTGTGTTTTGAAATTGTCCGTCTCTAGATATTTATATCTAGCTTTATAATATTAAGGTAGAACCACAGTACTCACATGAACTGTTTTAAATGTGTCTTTAGTACCTTTCTGGATCTTGAGAGATTCAGTGACATTGCTGGCAATAGAGGCCTCACTGAGCCATTAGATTTCATCAAAAATATCTTAATTTGTGTTCTGAAGATGAAGATGAGGTCTTACGGGTGTAGAACGACATGAGGGTGAGTAATAAATGACATTATTTTCATTTTTAGGTGAACTAACCCTTTAAAGTGGTTTATTTTGCAATTGTGCCCAACAGACTGCACATTATTCCACAGCTATGCAGGAAATTGTTCTGGAACAATAGTCAGTTATAGAGTTTAGTTGTTATTATGAAGAAATATTTGACCAATGAAAGCATGTCATTATGTGACTCACCAATCAGAATCAATTATTAATTCATTCCATTGCACAAAAGTTTCTTTATCCACCTTTTTCCTGACTAGCCTACTGCGTTTCGAATTATGGGTTGCACTTCCAGTTTGGGGAACTTCCATTTAAAAAGACTGAAACGAATCGTTTCAAATCATAAGGTTGCCCTACAAATAAAGCTTATCCGTCATTTTGACTGAATGAGCTGTTAATTTTTCTTTCATGTTTTATTTTCAGACATCATGAGAATAACGTAACGCTTGGTATTTTAACGTAACATGTTATAACAAGAATATCTATGGCAAGATCTCTTTTCAGTCGCATACCGCTGTAATAGTATGAAAAAGGACAACATATACTGCACATTTGTGGTCTGTTCTCCCGATATAATTTACGATATATCCCATTAATAATTCACTGGAATGCATGAAGAATCTCTCGTTTTTCTCCTCAAAGCCTCACGTCTCTTTCCAGGTTTGTTTTCACAGGTAAATACAAATTATTATCTGTAAAAATTATGGAAATCACTTTGAAATAGTATCACGCAATGCTGAAGTTCATGAACATGTTTTATTAAGGCAACGTATATTACATAATACAGATATATATCACTATAGTTATATTTAACCCGTCAGTTATTGCTGTGGAAAGAATCGCGCTTTTTCATGGCCTGTTGAAAGTACTTTGTTGATGCTTTTACACTTTTAAATGTCCTTTTAATGTTCGATGGTTGAAGGGTGAGCAGAATATTGTCATCTCATTGTATCCAGTTTTTTAAAAAACGTATTATTGCGTTCATAGAGCGAGCCTTTCATTGACTGTTTAGAGCTTAACGGAAGTTACAGCCATAATTCGCGCAAAGCGTCATGGGGCGTAGGAAAAAGGTGGATAGTGGAAAAAGGTTATTTAGATTGTTAAAATGTTCTTCACACTTAGAAAAAAATATATAGGCCTATTTTAAGAACTGTTCACTGGAAGGTTCTTTGGGGAGCCCAGAATAGTTCTTCTATGGTATCACTGCAACGAACCTTTATTTTTAAGAGTGTATAGGAAAACCGAAACTAAATTGTAGAAAATTAGCATGACTATTAGTTTTTTGGGAGTTTACTGTGTAAGTTAATGTTTTGTGTTGACTTTTTTTTTGGACTACAACTTGAAGTAAAACAATGAGAGCTACAGCTTTTAGTTAATCAAACTGGAAACTCCATCTGAAGTACTATAGTGTGCTTAGGCTGTTTTTCTAACCCTGCTTAGAGCTAGAGTGAGAAAATCTCTCATCGCTGTGCCTGTTTACTGTACAACAGCATGACTCTGGCATCAAGCCTGGTGAGAGAGATCAATCTCTATCGTTTCATTAAATGTACATACGGACATATGCCTCTTGGTCACTGCTTTATAATGTAATATTGGCAGTGGAACATCCCTCCACATAATCTGGAACCACATCACACATGTCAATGCAATTACCGCAACACACACACACACACACACACACACAGGCCACAGAAACATCAAACCTCAATCTGTGACTTGGCCCATATTAAAATTTATGATGTAGGGTGGGTTCACATTTTGATTAAATCAAGACTTGTAAAACATAAGAATTAGATCTTTCTCTGAAAATAAACATTTTATACTGGAGGAAAGTAACCATGGCTCATGTTATGGAGTGGACATCACCTAGATCAGTGGTTCTCAATATATATATATATTTTTTTTTTTTTTACATCCAACAATTTTTTTTCTAGTTTAGATCTTGCCCTGCTAATATTTGGCCCACCACAAAAGAAAAAAATGACAACAATAAGCAAACAAATAAAAAATTAAACTAAAAATGCTTTTAATTTTCAATAATAGCTGGAAATGTTTTAATCTAACTTCATGACATGAATAAAATGTTTGTAATTTTTAACCCATTCAAACGGATGTTTCCAAGACTAATCACAATTTACTCTCACAATTTTGACAAAATCAATTTCGATGTAAGCCAATTAGATTAGATTTGGTCAGTTTGATGACATATTTCCATCAGCAGAATTCGCAAAACAGTGTTCAACAAATCACAGAAAACCAAATGTTTAGATTAGCAAGGAGTAAAATCACATGTATATGGTCAACAAATGTGGAACGCAAGAACTGGTGCAATATCTGTCCTGAAACTCTTTTACACTGGCTCCAGGCCATATTGTTCATTCTTTTATGGTGTTTATTAAGAAGGAGAAAGTAAATGCCCTGTGGTCCTACTGTCAGTTTCGTTGGATTGTTTTTATAAGCGCTCACGGAAAGACCTGTAGGGCAAGCACCTGCTTTTCTGACATCATTTTCTCAAAGAAAGGCATAAACAAACTCTAAAAAACATTCACTTTCTTATTATTTTCATTCAGGTGTCTGGATAACATTCAAACAAATGCAAGAGGCATTCAGAGTGTATGTATTATTGTTTAATCTTTGCTCTTTTACATAGACTTTTCAGCCTGAGCTTTAAAATACCCATGTGTTCCATAGGAGGCACCTGATGACAGACAATGCTCAAACACCTAAGTGACAGGTTGAGCGTGGGCATCATGCCAACTACATGCTGACTTCTTGTAGCGCAGCGCACTCACTTATCGACAGATTGAGTTTCTAAACATTCCAGCCTTGCTCACGTCAATCAGACTTTCCGCAGATTCCTTGGTGAAAATCTGAGCAAAATTTAATTCCAGTAGCTGGTCAGGGCATGATTTTTCTCTTCCTCTCACTCTCTAGCAGAGCTCTTTCCTGACAACACAAGCTCATTCTTACCGGAATAACAACAGACATGATGTTAAAGTGCAGGGTTGTGGAACAAAATCCTGAGCCTCATTCTTTCCAATATATCCTTTATCTGTCAAGCAGATGTCTGGAATGGTTTTGAAGCTGCAGTTGGGCACCATTAAGAGATCTTGAAGTTTTTTTTTTTTTTGGCTTAAAATCAGTAAAGCTTTACAGTCTACACCCTATCGAAGCAGCTGGTGGCTTCAAGATTTAGTTGTTTTGGATGTATTTTATTTTGTTAAAGATGGAGAGGAGAGGAAAAGAGAAGAGGACTGGATAATATGCAGCTGCTGATGGCAGTCCCAGGCTGCATTGGGTGACCTCATATAAAGAACATTTCCAAAACACTGAGAAAGAGCAAGTGAGAAAGAAAAAGGCCCGTTGTAACGTGGCAGCTAACACAGCTCAGTAGGACTTAGCTACCACTTTTCTCATCCAAGATTTCTCTGCATTCTCCTCAGAATTAGGAGGGACAGGGAGAGTGAAAGTCAAAGAGAGGCAGAGAGAGAGAAAACGTGGCTGAAATTGATTTCAAGAGCTGAAAGCAAAAGAATGTCTCCAACATCTGTGCTTTTACACTCCCTGTTGACCTTTTGAAGAGGGTAACTGTACTTCCTGTTCTGGCTCTAATTTGTTAAAACACTTGCTGAGAGCTGCACTTACAGTCCACATCTATCTATCTGTCTGTCTGTCTGTCTATCTATCTGTCTGAAGTGAAGAACAAATTGGGAATCCAAATTTGGTCATATTTTACATGTATGTATGTGTCATGTGAAAGGGTCATGTGTCTTATTTTGCTTATTTTGATGAGTGGAGACCAGGGGTGAGTTATAACACCATCAGTGTAATCAATTAGATATGGTAGTTAACTACAAGGATGACATCACCATCAGTCAAAGTAGAAGTTGTACAGTATATACACCCCACTTTTAAAGATTTAAATTGTATTGCAACACTCCTGGCAACCCCAACCAAAATTCAGAATAAATCATTTTAATCAGCTTATTCTGATTGTAAACAAGGAATAATTATCGTTTTAAAGTTTACCAGACATAGATGTCATGCTTGCAGGATGACCTTTTGATTCAATTGCTACACAAATTACTGTTCCTTAAAAACTAAAAGTAAAGCAAGTACACATTTTTGAAATTTGTGCACCTGTCTGCGCCTCAGGTCTCACCCCCTCATTAAGCTATTAGTGCTTGGAATCTTTATTAAAGTTTTGGCACATGGTTTCCACGCACAATATGATCATATAAACAGACCTCGAGATTCACCAACCGCAGGTGATTATTCCGTAGAGCTATTTGTCATAAGTGCATAAGACACAATAATCTTTACAGTAGCCCACGATATAACAGCAGCATTAGAGAAAGCCCTGGTAATTATAACAGACAAAAATATACTTAACGAATTATACTTTTAAAGTTATTCTAAATAATTCTAATAATACACAAAGCTTGATTTTATGAATTCATATTTAAATAGACAGAAGCAGATGGACCTACCCCACAGTAGTGGGCTCTGGGTGCAGAGTGTGACCAGGAGCCCGAGAAGAGCTCGTGCCCGTGCAGGAGACATTGCAGACAGTGCTTCAGTATTACGGCGATCCGCTACACTGAGGGAAGAAAGGCATGGGATGCTCGGATGCTTCGCTACCCGTTCTCACCGTCAGTCTATGCGCTCTTTCCCAGACGTTGTCTCCCTCTACCGGGGACGAATGGGACTTGGGGCTACCAAAATATTTCCAGAGCAAGGCGATGCTCTACATTTTAGAGCTCTTTTAATTTATATTCAGTTCTAAAATTATAGATATTTTAAAATGCATTATCCAAAAATTTCTGTGCACTAAGGCAAAAAATGTATTGCGCATGCGCGCAATTTGGAGAAAGAGGGTTACGAAACGATGCAGGTTCTAGGCGTTCACAGTTTGAGTAGGCTAAAGGTCTTTTTCCCCCATTACTCAAGAAGTAGGTGAAGGACCACTCAAAATGTTTCCACCACTAAGGAAAAATACAGTGAAACAGCAGTTCTGGTTAGCAGAGGTAATATGGAAGACCTGGTGTTTGTTTTCAGTTTGTTTCAACATCTGTAACTCAGTGTTTTGTGTCTCAGGTTCTGATATAATATTAACATATTTTTCTGCTACAAATGAACGTTGTTTAGAAATCTGTAACTTATCACTAAACTGTGTAATTAATACAAAGTTACAGTCTACCTTACAGATTATGCTAATCAAATGTACTTCCCTCATCCCCATCACTTATATTTTTTAATTTAATCGTTTTTTTATTGTAGGTAAAAAGCTTGTTGTTGAATGTTATAGGCCTATATGTAAAATTAAGAATGACCAATGAAAGTCCTGCATATGTCAAGAGAACTTGCTGATTCAGATTATACCAGTTCTGTGTCATTTAATATGACATCCATTGACGTGCTCATTTTACTTTCTTACCTCAAAAATTGTCCTGAAATCCAAATATTTTCACACAGATATACTCTCATCTCAGGGAGGTGCTGGTCTTGTGTGATAGTGATTTCGGGCCTGTAGCTCTTTTCTGATTGGTTAAACCCCCGTGTCCCGTGATTCGCTGTAGTCAGCATGTTTTTAATAATGCTATATTTGCTAAATTTTCACAGCAAATTCTGCAAGGCCATAAATTCGAGTCAAAAGACATTAAAAGATTTAATGTGTCTGCAGCTACCTCTAAAGTAAATTATATATACATTTATGTCATAGTCCAATGATGTATTTTAAATTGTATCTTACACATGCATTGAAAAAAGAACATAGCTTATGGATCTGTATAATATGATTGTGGTGTATAAAAGATTGTGATGTAGAGAATTTATGTCCTGTGGAACTAACTACATAAATTATTTTAACTAATGACTAGCTTACCAACTACTAACTACATAAAATATATTAAATTATATATAATTATATTTGTACATGAGGCACAATAAAAGCAAAAGATTTTTCTTTCTTTCTTTTTTTTATTTAACACAATAAATGTAATTTGCGGGCCATGGATGCAAACTTGTTTGTGGTGGACTTCATTAGACTGCTCCTTCCGTGTACGCAGATATGGCATAACCTCCAATTAATTGACAAGAAGAAAAGAGAAGGGAATAATATTAAAAACAACGTAAACTCTAGTTTCGCTTGAACATAAATTCTTTATGTCTCCAGAAACTACCCAGCAGCTAAATGTAAACATAACTGAACTTAAAACCCCTAGAGACTGCAGAGCTCCAAGCACAGTTAACCCTGAGTAATGCATCAGCAAATAAGACTCCATCACAAATAATCACTGGACACCCATAGTCTCTGACTATCTCAGGGGACCATGAGAGAGAGGCAATTAGATCTGTGTGAGAAGGGGATTAAGAGAGAGAGAGAAGTAATAAGAGAGCCCAAGACCAGCTTTTAGAGATAACACTAATTTAGTCATTCAAAAACAACATTAAAGGGTTCACCCAAAAATGAAAATTCTGTCATTAACTCACCCTCATTTCGTTCCAAACTCGTAAGACCTTCGTTCATCTTCAGAACACAAATTAATATATTTTTGATGAAATCCGAGAGCTTTCTGATCCCCCATAGACAGCAATGCAATTACCACTTTCAAGGCTCAGAAAGATTTTGTGCGCAAAAAATTGGAGCCGGCCAATACTGAGCCAGGGTTCTGACGTAGAACTCGGAAGTGCTACACTGTGTTTACAATGTGAACAGCGTTGGAGACTGACACAGAAGAGAAGAAATTGTTGAATAAAGTTGTTATTTTTGGGGGGTTTGCACACAAAAAGCATTCTCGTTGTTTCATAACATTAAGGTTGAACCACTGTACTCACATGGACTATTTTAACGATGTCTATACTACCTTTCTGGGCCTTGAAAGTGGTAATTGTGTTGCTTGGGGGACCAGAAAGCTCTCGGACTTCATCAAAAATATCTTAATTTGTGTTCCAAAGATGAATGAAGGTCTTATGGGTTTGGAACGACATGAACATTAGTAATTAATGACAGAATTTTCATTTTTGGGTGAACTAACCCTTTAAAGTAAGCCTAAAATCAAAACTTATTTTCTGAATGCACTTCTTCTTTTCTTGTTAGATGAGCAGTTTCAGTCATAAATATTATATATCACAGTTTGGAAGTCGTTTCATGCCAACTTAATGTTTCATACTGAATATCCATTTTTCACATTCTTGGGTCTCACTTAACACAGTTATTTTAATTAAAATAGCTGAGGTGGCTCAGTAAAGTACAGTTCTTACATTGTCTCTGTAGGGTTCTTCTCAGCCTCTTTTACTGCATGACAAAGTAACTGACAGGTTGCACAGTGCCAGTCTTATCTTTGTAATTTTCCCTGTGCTTCTGTGACAACTGGGGAAAAGAGAATGATTAATCAGTGAGATAAAAGATATCAGATTAAAACATGACCCATATTCACTTCTTAATGCTTTTTCTTACCATGTTGAAGTCCTTGATCTCCTTCTGCCTTTTGAAGTCAATGTTGTACCGGACCCAGTAGGGTAAGATACTCTCTTGCGTGTGGGAGCTCAGGGGCACACCACCCTTATTGGAAAGGCTTTTGCTGGAGGCCATTTCGGCAGATCGGATATTTTGGAAGTACTTTAGGGATGAATTGCCAAAAGTCTCCCCATACAGGAATTTTGTAGTAGGAATATGTCCACAGTACCTTTAAATGATTCAGCAGTTGCACAATTAGGCCTAACTGTTGTTGTAAATATTGTTTTATGATTTCCCTGAAATTAACCACAGCGAGGGTCAAAAATGCCAAAGAAATAGACAAAAATCTTAGGTAACATTCATAATTGTTCATTCAAATGTATTTTATTAAATTATTCAATTGGAATATTTAGCATTAAGGGACAGCACACATTTTCTATGTTTGAAAAGAAAAATATTCTCACCAAGGTCCCTGAATCTCAAAACGTTATCCCTGAAAATCAATTCAAGGGGCAAATATTCTTTTAAAAAATAATTTATGCATAAAACAAGAAATAAGCTACGTTTTACCCGGGCATCAGAGACGATGGGATGTAGGCTGTGTTGTTATGCGTTATGAGAGCCCCATTTCCTCTGAAAGTCATGGCTGAATAGACAATACTACGAATATCATCCGATCATAAGCTGCTAAAGTTCAGCACTGCGTCTGACCTGCACCACAGATAAGACAACAAATGGTTGCCTGGCAACCATTTTCTCAATATAGCGTTATGTGTTTTTATTAAGTCAGTTTTTGATTCTAACTGATCAAGAATATATAAAATCTATGTTCATGTTGCTTCTAATAATAATCAATCAGCTAAGATGCTCGTGAGACTTAGTGGGTTTCTGCAAGAATCCGCCCCTGAGAAATAATAGAGTTCACTGTGTGCGACTGCCCCCTCCTGGCGTCATCCGTCATCACAGTGTTCTGCGTGCGGAGTAGTGGAGAGGCGCATCGCAGTGTGAAAGAGTCTCGTCTGACGAGTGTAGGCTACATGTGCGCATTGTAAAGCGAGAGAAAATGAAAGCTCTTTAATTATTAATTACTCTTTTTATGTTATTGCGCACATAGAATGCAGCCTGTACAACGAGAGGATTTTTTTCCCGTTTTATGCAGCGAATAAAAGCAGTTAAGATATGATTTTATAAGTTATGCTGCGTTGGTTAAGATAGATCCGCGATCTTTGTGATGAAACATTTTACTGTGTTGTAGTCTTTTGATTTTTTTCTTCTTCATTCCAAGTTGAAATGGCTTTAGTGGTGTACCTAAAGACTGTCACGGAGCTTCGTGGGAAGGGGGACCGAATCGCAAAAGTGACTTTCAGAGGTATAGAGCAATATTTTTCATTTCCAGTGAGTGGGTTAGTATGTGTGCATCTGTACACTAAACATTTTGGGTAACACATATGCAGTTTTTATATCGTTGTATCCTATTTAACGTAGGGTATATCGCGCAGTGTTGCGTAACTTACGGTTCTGATGAAAAGTTGTAGAGATCCATGCTATTCTGAAGCGCATGTCTTTATCAAAGAACAAGGGCTTTTTTTAATATCGCTTTAGATAATGAAAACATTAGATACATGGCAACAGTTTTCCTCAGACACAAGCTTGAGAGGCTTTCTTAATTGGTTTCATTATGACTATAGATTCTCATACCAAGGCTCTTAATGTTCACTGCAGTACTGTCTGTTCATTGTTGATTTCAAGTTGTAGTCTAGCAATTTATTTTAAGCAAATGGATATTCAGTTTAATAGGCTACTGGGATTCTTTTGCAAAATGTTTTTCAAGGTCCTCAGAAGTATAAAAAAATGCATAGTTGTAAGCTGATAAGAGTGAACCAAATTTGTTTGAAATTTTGGTTGTTTTGTCTTATGAGGCTTGCCTTGACAATCCATTAGTTAAATGTCATGCAGTGTGGCTCAGAGACTCTTTCTCTTTGTTTTTTCCCCCAGCCATATTTGTATTTCAGCACCTTGGACAGTTGCTAAGTGTTCATCTGAGACAATCATTTTCTTTTTTTGTAAAATGCTCACTGTGTGAGAGAGAGAGAGAGAGAGAGAGAGAAGGGTGGGAGAAAAATACAGCCAGAGATGTGTGTTGAGTATGTGTTTCTAGCGTATAAAAAGATAAATTACAGAATCGCCTTAGTTAAATGAATCAGAAATGAGCTAGGACAAACAACATTTTATTGGTAATAGAAAAGCTGATGCATGTTTTAAAAGAGTAAACATCTTCTGGTATTAATGGGGATCTTTTTGTCAGCTTTACAGAATGACATTCTGTTTGAAATGACTGTGAAGGTGACGGCCTGTTTCAACTTACTCCCAATCTAGTGATTTGATTGAGACACTGCAAGTGATTGAAGTCATTTTGATGCTTTGTCCTGTTGCCACTGTTTTTTTTCCCCTCTCTCTCCATTTCTCTGAGGGCAATGACTATTAGCTCTCCTGCCACCCTTTCCTTCCCTCCCTTTCGCTCTTCCTCTGATCTCCACCAGCCTCAGTGTGCAGTGATCTAGGCTGTCTGGAGCGGAAGGGCTCTACTGAGCTGTGTCCTGTTTCTCTGTGGGTTGCATAACTTAGATTGAGTACCTCTGAGCGGATCTCAGAACAATTAAAAAATCACAATATGATTCTATCAGAGATAAAAAATGATGGAATATACAAAAATATTGGCTTTCAGACATTATGAGATGTGATTGCTTTAGAATTGGAAAAGTCCTTGTAAAGACAATACATTACTGAAAATGAATGAAATGAATTTTTATTAAAGGTAGGGTAGGGAATGTTTTTCATAAACACTTTTAGTTATACTGGTTAAAACTCTTCACATCCTGACAGCAATTAATAGCAGAAGTGGTCTAAATATTAAAACATGTACATATATCTTCTGTGGAAAGTCTCAGGCATCCAATCATTGCATTCGGTACGAATGCAATACTAGGATGTCCTACCTGCCTGTCAACCTGTGTTTTTGTGTACCTCCGCGCTCCCTGCTCGCACAGACTTTACACCTCATCAGTATGTTCCATTAGTCTATGCAGAGTTGTAGAAAGACAGTCACTGAGTGCAGCAAACAAACAGCAGCCGCCTTTTACAGTTCCTTCTGAACCAAAACAACAAGCTTATGATGTGAGCTAATGTGATTACCGTAATTAAGAGATGGCAACCCGTGACATTATACTCGGAGCTGTTCATGTCCTCTGACTCAGAATTATGGGTGACACTATCAACGCTGAAATTGTTTACTGTGCGTGTTCATGTGTTTTGAAGGAGGCATGGCTTTGGAGAGCGCTCTGAAGGGATGGTGGGATCTTATGATTTCAAAGCTAGCTTGCCATTGCTAGCCTCTCTGAAATTGCCTACTCTACCTTTAAGTCTTCTTTGCCCAGTTTATGCATGTTACATAACCAGCTTTTATCCCTATCTTCTCATTATGGTTACCAAGGAAAAGCATCTTTAAATCTAGGTTGTAAGCCTGGTGACACTTTAGTTTAGTTCTTTATTAAGCTATCAATGAGTATAATATACTGTGCCATTCATAAAATCTTCCCGTCCTGCTTTTTTAATCAATAATTGTTTTTCTATTATGACTTTGAAGTTAAAAATATTCCTCACCAGCTGAATTTTGTGATTTACAGCACTGTGTATATGGGTTAGATGTAAATGTTACCTGGGGGAAAAGCTCTTGTGAACAACAGCAGCCAGCAATGAGTTTGTTTCTCTGAGACTGAGAGAACTTTGCTGTCTGTATTCTGAGATTTCATAACATAACTTGCTTAATTTTACGCTTCTAAAGCTTTTTTTTTTTTACATGATCTTTACCAGATCAATTGCTCAACAAAGAATCAAGACAACACTAGACAATAGTATTATTAGATAAAACTACAATAGAACAAAACAAAAATGGATTCCGTGTATTATAAAAATCGATGGATGTGAACTGTAAACATACTGAAGAGAACAAGAACAAGCATCATGTTGTACTTTGGGTTTATTTTAGTGTCCATAGCTAATGATGATTTATGTATTTACCCTTCTTCAGCAGTGAGAGATATCTACCAGTGTACCTAAGCATCAGTTAATTGTTCAAGTGCAATATCTCTAAACGTGTTCAAGTGTTGGTGTAGGCATGTGTATGTGTGCGTGAGTTGGTGTGTAAACATTCAAACGTTCATATTTACTCACACAAGCACACACTGAGAAGAAACAACAAGCACTATTCTGTATTATTCTTGGTCAGAGTAAATGCTAAGGGTTGGAAACTCCAACTGGAAACTCCAACTCCAACCCTTCTATAAAGCAGTTTCACACTTCACCATTTTACTATGTTGCAGATTTATGATAATGGTAGCCCTCTGTGCTTCTCTGTTGCCAAAACACATCAGGGCTGTGATGATCTGGCTATTACGCGCATAATCCTAATAAAATGTTACCTACAACAGGTCTTCATTGATTTACACTGAGGGTCTTGATAAATTGGTTATGTACATAATTCTTGTCATGTAATGCATGTAAAAAATTACATTTTGTTTTAAAGACATTTGGTACATGAAATCTTACTCTTGTGAGTTCAGTAACAGAAAAACTATGTTTTAACTGTTACTTTGTCACAATGTGTTATTTGGAAATTATTATATAAAAGGCACTGTTTTATATATATTTATTATGGTACACAGTAGTGGCCAAAAGTAATGTCTGGCGGAGAATTGACATCTTCATTCAAATATTATAAAAATTTTGTAATCATATTTTGTAAGCGTGACTGTTCCCTGCTGGAGGAATAACTTAACCCGAGCAGCTGAGTCTTTAACCACTTTCAAGAAACGGCTAAAAAAGCTTCTATTTCATCAACACTTGACCATTTGATACCAACACTTACTATCCTATTCTATCTTTATTGTTATTTATTGAATTAAAAAAAAAGAAAAAAGAAACTTGCTACGTGTAACCTGCCAGACTAACTGGAACTTGTCACAGCACTTACATATTGTGGCTCTTTTGTTGATTTGGACAAAAGTGTCTGCTAAATAATAAAATGTAAATGCAAATGTTAAACTAATATTGTGTAGTTGTGCTTGGAGTCAATTGTTTTGTTTGTGATAAAGCAGTGAAACATGCCAAATTGTGTGGACATAATGCATTTTTTCTCAGGCTATCATACAACGAAATTAAGAACACATGCAAAAATAAGAGAGAACCAACAAAATATTAATAACTGATAATGTTGTAGTCAATGTATTATTTTTCCTGTGAGCATTTTGTTTTTCTATGCATTTTATTTATTTGTTTGCATAGTAAAATAAAACCTGTAGCTTTAGCTGGCCTTTTTTTTTTATATATATAATTTTGTCAGATAAATACCTTAAGCAAGCTGTTTTGTTCTTCCCTCGCATTTACAATATTTGAAAAAAATATAAAATAAAAACAAATTAAAACAAATATCACTTTTGGCCACTACTATATGTGTTATGTTAATCGCTACTTTGATACTCTGCTGAACCACGTTGACCTTTAACCTTGTTTATCTCCCTGCAGGTCTCTCCTTCTTCTCTCGGGTGCTGGAAAACTGCGAGGATGAGGCTCGATTTGAGCAGGTCAGTCCCCCCCCCAGCTACTGTACATCACCAGCTTTCACTACTAACTCAAGCATCTTCCGGTACATATATATGCTACAAATTTGATTTCCCAGTCCCCAAGAGAGGATGTGGTGAAGGAATCACACGAGGAATCGAACCGCTCGACCGTGGCCAAATGCATCACATTCAGTCCAACTGATTCCTATTAATTTTATTTGCACAGACCCTCAGGCAAGCAACATAGGAGTATAAAGTGGCAATAAGCCTGTGGATACACCAGCTAAATTACCATTGCACTAATACAGTTCTTTGAATGATTGCTCTCTTTACTCCAAAATATCCCTGCTGGTTCAGGTCTCATCCTTATATTTGATAGGTGAATAGCAGGTAAAGCTTTGTTGCTTTTTCGTCCTTAAATATGACTTAAGGATGTGCACGTCATGCATAATGTCCCCATGAATAGTTTCTGATTCTGTGGCAATAAAGAGCTTTTTATTTACATTGATAATAATTTGTAGGGCTGCCCTTGACTAAAGATTGTTCTGGTCGACTAGTAGTCATTAATTTTAAGTGATTAGTCAACTAATCGCATGTTTATTAATAACTTATAAATCATAATAAAGAGCCTTTAATGGCTACATAGCCTAATCAGCATTCAAGAGCACACATAAAGCTTGCCACAGCGCACTGGCAGAATGATTATGAATGCGTCTGGGAAAAACAGCAAGGAGATTGCTTTAACATTTTAATTAATTAATTAAATTAATTAATTAATTGATAAACTAGTGTTTTCTGTATTTTCGGCTGCTGTGATGAAGTCGATGATGCTGACTCGTCATCTCCGCAGTGCGCGCACTTATATGCACGTTTCATACGGCTTACATAACCTGAGAATATTTGTTTTCCGTTTGAATTGGTTCATTTATATATGAACCATATACAAGTGCATCCCAATAAATTAGAATATCATGAAAAAGTTTTTTTTTTTTTCTGTAATTTAATTCAAAAAGTAAAACTTAAATGTATTCTAGATTTATTAGACATAAAGTAAAATATTTCCAGACTTTTTTGTTTTCATTTTGATGGTTACAGCTTGCTGCTAATCAAAATAAAAAAATCAGTATCTCAAATTATTAGAATATTTAATTTCAAGTTCTATTAAATTACCATTCTCAGGGTATAAATACTGGGTTTAGGTCAGTAATCCCAACAGCAGTCATGGGGAAGTCTGCTGACTTGACAGTTGTCCAGAAGACAATCATCAAGACCCTCTACAATGAGGGTAAGCCACAGAGGGTCATTGCTGAAAGACCTGGCTGTTCGCAGAGTGCTGTGCCAAAGCATATTCATGGAAAGTTGACTGGAAGGAAAAAGTGTGATAGGAAAAGGTGTACAAGTGAAAGGAATGACCGCAGACTTGAGAAGATTGTCAGGCGAAGCCGATTTAAGAACTTAGGAGAGCTTCAAAAGGAGTGGACTGAAGCTGGAGTCAGTGCATCAAGAGCCACCGCACACAGACGTCTTCAGGAAATGGGCTACAACTGTCACATTCCACGTACCAAGCCACTTCTGAACCAAAGACAACGTCAGAAGCGTCTTACCTGGGCTAAGGAGAAAAAGAACTGGACTGTTGCTCAGTGGTCCAAAGTCCTCTTTTCAGATGAAAGTAAAATTTTGCACTTCATTTGGAAATCAAGGTCCCAGAGTCTGGAGGAAGTGTGGAGAGGCACAGAAACCATGTTGCTTGAAGTCCAGTGTGAAGTTTCCACAGTCAGTGATGATTTGAGCCGCCATGTCATCTGCTGGTGTTGGTCCACTGTGTTTTCTGAAGTCCACAGTCAACGCAGCCATCTACCAGGAAATTTTAGAGCACATCATGCTTCCTTCTGATGACAAGCTTTATGGAGATGCTGATTTCATTTTCTAGCAGGATTTGGCACCTGCCCACACTGCCAGAGGTACCAAAAGCTGGTTCAATGACCATGGTGTTACTGTGCTTGATTGGCCAGCAAACTCGCCTGACCCATAGAGAATCTATGGGGTATTGTCAAGAGGAAGGTGAGAGACACCAGACCCAACAATGCAGATGACCTGAAGGCCGCTATCAAAGCAACCTGGGCTTCCATTACACCTGAGCAGTGCCACAGCCTGATTGCCTCCATGCCACACCGCATTGATGCAGTAATTCATGCAAAAGGAGGCCCAACCAAGTATTGAGTGCATAGAAATGAACATACTTTTCAGAAGCCTGACATTTCTGTTTACAATATCCTTTTTTTTATTGGTCTTATGAAGTATTCTAATTTATTGAGATTGCAACAACATGTTGCTACAACTTGTTGCTTCTCAGCTACAACTACAGTGTTTGAGGGTGGGTCAGAGTACTGTCAACATTGTTCACGGGCAGCCAATAAAGACCTATGCTGGCATTATGCAAATTTGTTACAAATCCACGTAGATGTGTTACGGAAGTGAGACTGGAATTGCTGACGAGTCGTTTCGGCAGTTCAGATTCGATTCTTTCTTTTAGGAGACAATAACTTTTGGTTGTGCACTTTGATCTTTAAAACTTTGCAGACCTTTCTCATTCACAAGCAGCTATTACACACTGTATGCCAGGTAATATTCAAAAAAGCATAATGGGGCACCTTAAAATATACCTCCTCGTCTGTCCTCATAGTAGGCAGAAATTCAATTATGTTTTGCTGTCAGTCGTGATTGGGACTCCCACACTAGTGTCTCACCTTTGGAGGAGGTTGTTAATTCTTTTTTTAGTGCTGCAAACAGCAAGCATTACGAAATTGCTCTTTTGATTTTATTTAAAAAACAAGTGCTGTTTCGTTTCTTGCTAATTGTCTTTTGTCTATGTTAATGTAGAAGGTTGTGTTTCTACTGTATGATAAGGAGCGAGAGAATGACTCATAGTGAGTAAGGCAATAAGCAAAAAAAATAATTTGGGATTATCTAAATCTAGGAAAATAAAGTTGACCGTTTTTCAGCTAAGCAGTGACATAATTAGTTTTTTTCTTGCTGTCCTTATATGCCCTATGAACTTTCTGGTTGACCTCCAGTCTCTTTATTTCCTCTCAATCCCTAACTCATAGTTTTGTGATAATAGTTTAATCATTACTAGGTGTTTAGAGAGGGTCAGTACACACTGCAAATCAACTGAGCCCACTCGCCACTTATGATTACATCACAGATCTCATACCAAACGCCACAGGACAGTTCAGACAACACTATCTTCACTCCCAGTATACTGTACTGTAGGATATGTGTGTGTTTTTCTGTCTTTCTCTCCCTCCATCTTCTCTTTTATTTAATAGCATGTTTGTATGTGGCACCAGCATTGTCTTTTCATGCAGGTTTATCCGGCAGGCAAGATCAGGTTTCATATTCATCAGAACATGGGTTTTAGTGTACCTAACACTGACATGTACAGAAAGCAGGGCATAAACTGAAAGCGAACAGACTTTATTTTAAAGAGATGCTTGTGTACATTTTCTATCAATCATGACAGCTTTTATTCATCATTTGAAGGTCAGTGACGATCATAGAGTCCTATAACCAAGCATATATTCAGACGTGGGGTGTAGACAAAGACTTTCTGCATTGTAAAGAGTTAATAAGTGTCTGCATGCCAGATTCTGGTAGTTTGCTGAATCTGCACAACATAGAACTCAGAACCGAGCCACAAGATGGGTGTTTGGGCGCTGCATAAAGATTTTGAGGGTTCACGTTCACATTCTGCTTTTTGCATATACTTTGTTGCTAGAAAGTATGCATATTTGTACTCAGGTTAAAGTGATAGTTCACTCAAAAATGAAAATTCTGTCATCATTTTCTCACCCTCATGTCGTTCCAAAAACCATAAGACTTTTGTTCATCTTCAAAACACAAATGAAGATAATTTTAATAAAACCTGAGTGATATCTGTCCCTTTAAAAGTACAAAACTAGATTATAATAGAAATCCAAATGAATCAAGCGGTTTAATCCAATCTTCTTAAGAGACATGATTGCTTTATTTGAGAAAGAGATTCAATTTAGTATTTTAACATATTTAGTTGTTCACAAATAAACACTGATCAACGCACATAGAGCATATCTATTATGGTGAAAGGAAGCTCAACTGTGCTTGCTTGATACCTTTATTTGTGTTTCAAAGTCTTAACTGTGCTTCTCTCATTCTGACATATATCCCACCATTTGTTTCCTCACAGCCTTACTACCTCAGAACAATTGAACATTGCATTAACTTTTTTTTTAGGGACCTATTAAATAAAATGTTGTTTTCCATTTTAATTTTTAGATCCTATTTTAATGCTTTAATTTAAAATTTAAACATAAAAAGCATGTCTAATCAATAGAATTCATTACAATTTGTTAACAATTTAATAATTAATAAAAGTTGTAACAAAGGGCCCTATGAAATCTGTTTTATTTTTTTAATTCTGTTTTTTATATATTCTATGTTTTAAGATTTAATAAAAATGTATTATCAAAAACTGCAGTAATCAAATTAATTTATAAGGCTTGTAATCAACTGAAAATACAACAATTCCTTTACAACAAAACATTTTATTTATTTATTTATTTATTTATTTATATTAAAGTGCTGCACAAAAGAGGTTTACCCCAGGCTGGGAACCACTGACCTATTGGTTCAGTGTTGAATTTTTTACAGGAGCGTTTCAGGGCTAGAATGACCCCTGATGCTTAGAACGTGGGCTCAGTATTCGCAGAGGCTGTTTACGTGAGCAGCACGATGGATGTGTGATGCTGACGCTGGAGCCGGCCAATAATGAGTCTGCGTTCTGACGTAGAACCTAAACATAAACAGCATAGGAGAATAACACAGAAGAGAAGAAATTGTTGAATAAAGTCGTTATTTTTGTTTTGTTTTGTTTTATGAACGATGGTCTTACGGGTTTGGAACAAAGTGAGGGTGAGTAATTAATGACAGAATTTTCATTTTTGGGTGAACTAACTCTTTAAGGTTTTTGTGGCAGAAGAAAAATCTCTTGATTGTGTGATAACTATATATGACGATAGCTTTCTTTGAAACAATTGAAACAGTGATGAAATGCTCCTGGAGTGAACTCTCAGAGCAGTTCTGGAGAGGAAGTTCGTGTGTTTATGTCCTCATATAAGTGAGACGGCAGACACTGAAAACACCATGAGCATCAATCGTGCTTGAGTATATGCAGTAGACGAAACTGCGCTGCTTATTTATTCTGAGACACACAGAACATGCAGACTTTATATTTTTTTTTACGGTTTAATAAACACAGGCATTTGCTTATCGCAATTTGAATTTGATTAATTGTATGCCCCTGCTTTTCAATTATTAATCCACAATTTGCCATATTCCCTGACATTCCATTCAGTTTAAATTACTGAATTAAACAATTCTGTCCGCTTTTTCTGCAACGGTGAAATCATAGGGCCCTATCTTGATTTCTAATCCTGCTGTGTGCAGCTGAGTACACCTTTCAGGTCTCTTGCCAGCTGTACTCATTGTACACTCTTAAATAGACTATTCATTTGAATCAGAATGGACCCAGCTATTGTTTATGTATGAGCAATTATTATTTTATCTTCAACAAGCTCACAGACGCTGGGAAAGACAAAGCAGTACATAATTTAACCGGATACGTCCTGCTCTTAACATACCTGATATAGTGATGCATTTTTCCCCATACAATCTGTGCTTCCTCATTTTATTTATTATAAATAACATTTTTAAGCACTTTTTAATGCTGTATTGTTATGACTTATTATTGCAGGGCTGTTGCACACTGCTTTAGGCCTGCAACCTGATGTTGACTGTGATGGACAGACAAGGTTTAAAGCTTGAATGCTTGCTGCAGCTATGTGCAAAATTGCCCTCCTTTACATCAGCTCTGCAGGAGTGCCTGTCTTTAAACCATTGATTTTATCTGCAGGAGTCCAGCAAGGAACTTGTTAACAGCTGCTGATGTGAATGTTTGGCGCTCGTGCTGGTTAAGGCACTTCTTGTGGTGGATGAAACTTCAGTAGGCAGAATATATAGATCAGATGTGTACAGATTTCATTACTATTGCTTGTATTTTAGCATTTTAATGTCAGATATAAAAGAAAAAGAGAGCGATTGATGGAAAGACTTTTCTGAACCCATTGTGGCAGGCAATTTCTCTGATATCTCGTTATGTTTAAAACAGTTATTTTCTTGCACAGTGTCAATTATTTTTTATTTAGTTAATGATTCTAATACTGGCTTCTTTAATGATATGCAAAAGTTATCTAGTATTAGAATGAAGAAATGTAATTCTTGTTTCTCGTTCATCTTCGGATGACAAATTAAAATATTTTTGATGAAATCCGAGAGGTATCTGAACCACACTTAGGCAGTAATGTCATTGCACCTTTCAAGATGCAGAAAGGTACTAAAGACATCGTTAAAATAGTCCACGTGACTACTGTGGTTCAACCTTAATGTTATGAAACGATGAGAATACTTACTTTGTGCTCAAAACAAAACAAAAATAATGACTTTATTCAACAATTCCATCAGTATTGATAATGAGCCGGCGTTCTGATGTAGGACCTGGAAGCGCTGAACGTAAACAGTGTATGAGAATAACAGGGAGAAGACGGAATTGTTGAATAAAGTTATTTTTGTTTTGTTTTTGTGGCCAAAAAGTATTTTCGTTGCTTCATAACATTAAGGTTGAACCACTGTAGACTGTTTTAACAATGTCTTTTCTACCTTTCTTGGCCTTTAAAGATGCAATGACATTGCTGCTTATGTGTGGTTCAGATACCTCTCGGATTTCATCAAAAATATCTGATTTTGTGTTCCGAAGATGAACGAAGGTCTTACGGGTGTGGAACGACATGAGGGTGAGTAATTAATGACAGAAATTTCATTTTTGGGTGTACTAACCCTTTAAGGATATTCACATGCAAAGGCTGACAAACAGCATTTTCCTCTGCCTATTACTCCCATGCATTTAAGTTCATGTCCATCACAAAACATCAGCTATCGCACTGCATCAGTGTCTCAGTGAAGAAATAACAGTTGCTTTCTCATTATGCAGATGGGGAATTGTCTCATCATAACCAGCAGATCTCATTTGATATGATCATTCTGTTCAGTGGCCCAAAGAAGCACCAAAATGCATCAATCTCTCTTTTGTCAAATCATTCTTTCTGTTCAGCTTCCGAACAGTTTTTAACCACATGCTTTATGCTGTTGGAGAATGAAAGGTTGACATTTCACATTAGATGCTGTGTTTCCAATTTGGAGTGTGAACAGATTTTGCACACAAAAATAATGATCCTTCACTTCAGATCACTAATGAAAAGCTGACGAATGAATTTGTTGTTTTAAAGTGCGGACGTGAAGGTTGAACTTATCAAGCAAGAGATTAGACATATTTAAAGGAGTGATTCTCAAATGGTTATGCTTTAGGACCCATATTTTAGTGGCAAGTACCAAGTGTAAAAAGTTAAAAAACAGAAATTTATATATTCATTTTTAAAGAGGCTTATTTTTTATAGTATACTGTAAGTGTTTGGTTACTGTACATGTCTGAATTTGTAGTTTTTTGCTCTCACCGTTAAAAAATTACTGAACAAAACACATTGTGGTGAGCACAAACAATATTTATTCTTGTTTCAATATGTATATATTTTTTTAAACTAGTATAGTTTTTTTGGTCATGGTTTTTAAGGAAGAGTGCGTGTCACGCAACCTGTCCACGTTGAAACTTATACCAAGTGACAGTTGTGCTTAGACTTAAATAACATACAGGTGAATACTTTTCTCCTCTGTTTTGAAAAGTTAATATGCTTATTTATTTTTCTATGCTATCTCCATAATTACGGTTTTGCATTTAGCATTGTTTTCCCCTGCTGTTTGTGCAGAACAATTTTTTAATTTGTGCACCAGTTGAGAACCACTGATGTACAATAGTCTTATAGATGGGTGTGGATAAAGTTAATAAACAATTAAATGAACAAAAGTTCTGGTGACTTGTTTCAAATACATTCAAAATCAGGCTAGCATTTTTATTTAACTACCTTACTGTCATACAGTGCACAAGCTATATACTTGCATACTGTGCTACTGTCTTCTGGTGAAATCTCTAACATTACTGCCCCCTGTCTTTAGCATGTGTTAAAGAAAATTCAGACATGTAAATGCATGTCACCATTTCTTTTCATGCTTAGATTTAATGGCAAAGGAAAGGAGAAGATATGAGCTTGTTGTGACTCAGACTTGCATGAGGTCACCTAGAGAAGTCTGCAGAGGGTGAGATGTTTGAGGTGCTGCAGGAGAAATCACACACTGTGAGGCCATATGGTGTAGAGGGAAGAGTGAAGAAGTAATGGCCACATTAAATCATCCCAGAATACTGCGGTAAATCAAAACAATCTATTTTTAATAAGCTTAATTAGCTGAAATGTTCCTGAGAGTTGGCCGCACACTGGGAATCTGAAACAAGAAGTGCTTTAACTTTATTAATGGCAGGAAGTGACATTATTTGGCAGTATGAAACATTACAAAGGTTGGAAGATAGATATGAAGATAAGAGCTGAAAAATCATGATCAAAAAGCTCAAATTACAAGAAATGAGAAAAAAAGGGAGAAGAAGAGGCCAAAGCATGCAGCATGCGAGAAAGAGACAGATAAACATGTAGGAGAGGAGGAGAAGGAAAAATGGAAGGGCAAGCGAGTGTGAGAAAGAAAAACACCAGGGGGCTTGACTGAGCAGGCTGATTAGAGATGCGGTTTGATTTCAGGACCAGTGCACATTTTGTACCTAATAGAGAGGCATTGATTTCAATGAAAGAGTGTTCATGCATCTTTCCTTTATCTGAATCAGAGACAAAAAAGAGAGCGAGAGAATAAGTGAGGGGGAGGGAGATGTGGCATGTCAGAGCGTGTGATCCTTTGCCATTGAATTATTCACTCTCCGTGCATTTAAATCGTGAGGAGGCTCTTAGTTTCTTAGAGCTGAATTGCAAACTCAAATCACCTCACGTCTTCACCATCACTGAAGCAGGGAGCTCATCTATTCACAGCTTATGTAAGAGGGGGAGGAGAGCCATTGGTGATATAAATTAAAAGTAGGTAAAATATGACTGAGGTTGGTGATAAAACCACGCTGTAAAAACAAACAGTGAAATTAATTTAATTAAATTAGTTTGCTTCACTCAAATAATAATGAAAGTTCATTGTACTTAATAGAAAAAAGTTGCGTGAACTCAAATTCATTGTAGTAAGCTGAACTAAGGCCTGGGACACACTAGACGATTTTCAAATCTTAGCCGATTTCAAAACTCTGGGAGACCACAGACATAATGGCAGTTTCAAACGATTTTTAGCATTCTAATCCTCTGAATGCACACACTACATGATTCGACTGTGACTACAAGACCACACACCTGTTGGTTGTAGGAACGATTTCACAGTGACACGAGATCTCACGAGATTGAACGTGACTTGAGAAGAAAAACAAATGGAGGACAGTCGACATTGTCAGCTGGCTCTCCTGTCACGCGTTCTGCTTTACAGTGAAAAACAAAATAGAAAAAAAAAGGATATGGGTAATCTCCTTTCTCAATACTCCACTTTCGTGGCATGTTTGTGGCTGCCAAGTTTCAGCTAAAAAAGCATGCAACATCCGGTAGGTGACGCTTCCTCGCTCTCATTGGCTATTGCGGGTATCACGTCAGAGGCAGCCCGATCATGAGTCATAAATATCAAACATGTTTAATGTTTGTTTGTTAATGTTAATGAGAGACACCTGTGCATCACACTCGCTTCCACGGCTCTCAGCCCTGCCGCACTTGTCACAAAAATTTTAAGTTCTACTAACTAAAAAAAGTTAGTTTCCTCAAATGTTTTGAGTATTCTGAACTTAAAGAGTTTTACAGTGCAGGATGCACATTTTTAAGTGAAGGAATCTGAATATTTTTAGTTATTGTGGTAGTTATTCAACGCTTATAAGGAGAATCAGTTTTTTCAACGTTGTAGGGCATTCATTCAAATGAACTGACTCCAGACTTGATTCTCAATGTCGTTTCAGACTTTTGGACTCAACTGTAACGTCATTTGTAACTTCTTCTGTTAAATACTGGACTCTGATTTGTCAATAGCAATAACTGTATCAGACATATCTGTATATCTATTACTTTCATGTCTCGCATCATATCACACTGCACACTCACTCTTGCTTCATTTATTGTAGTAAAAATTCACTGCTGTAATACTGTTTCAGTGTTCGTCTTGTCGCTAGGCTGATTTTGTACATTGTAATGGACGTTTTTCTTAGTAGCAGCTTTAAGATAAACAAGTAACATTTTAAAACAATCTTAAAAAATGTAATGTGTTTATTTGTTGGGTAGCTAACTGTACATTATCCTTTATGTATATATTATAGTTAATTAGGATTCTACTCACAATATTAACATTAATATTTAATATAAATATTTGGGGTTCAAAACCTGTGGAAAAATACTTTCATAACATGTTTTTTTTGGTTATGAGAGTCTGTAGTGTGTTACAGAAAAGCCAGGCTCCACCGTCACCCAATCACAGCGCACCCTGTCACCAGAATACTAATCACGCACACCTGCACGTCATCAGCACACTCATCACCAGCAGTATAAAGTACTCTCTTTCACACACGCTCATTGTCCGGTCTCGTTAACATCTTACCTGTATGCTTACCTCAAGGACTCCGTTGGATTACTTACCTGTCTCCAGTCTGTCTCCAGTCTGTCTCCAGTCTGTCTCCAGTCTGTCTCCAGTCTGTCTCCAGTCTGTCTCCAGTCTGTCTCCAGTCTGTCTCCAGTCTGTCTCCAGTCTGTCTCCAGTCTGTCTCCAGTCTGTCTCCAGTCTGTCTCCAGTCTGTCTCCAGTCTGTCTCCAGTCTGTCTCCAGTCTGTCTCCAGTCTGTCTCCAGTCCTCCTCCTGTTCTCCTCGTCTTCGTGTGAGAAGTCCAGCTCCGTTGTTGTGTCTGGAAACCTGCATTCAGCCGTCCTCCTTCTCCTACAAAACAAAGGACAGTATTACCACTCCATTTATCACCATTCACCTGAAGATTTGCCATTCACTCACCTGCTTAAGTGTTGTTCATCTGGTTGTGAAAATAAACACCTTACTTTTATACATCCAGTGTCTCTGCCCTTCTGTGATTGTAACATAGTGCATACTAGAGAACAAAGTAGAGTAAAAGAAGAGGATAGATTGAAAAAAATAGACTCTATTTCTCTGAGTTATCTGCAGTGAAATAGAGTCCAGTCAACAAGACACCGAGTGAATCTGTAATGTCACAGGTCTCTGAGCTCAAACCTCATGGCACCTGGATGGAAAGATAAGTTGTTTTTTGTTTTTTGTTTTTTTTTAAAGACACATTCTCCAAACAGGATTATTCCACAACCTGTCCTGAACTTCTTCATATTTATTATAGGTTTAATGTGTAAACTTTAGGAAGTGACCATTAAATAATCCCACTGCATTGCAGGTATTTCTTTAGGATTTACACTTTTTTGTATACAATGAGTGTGAGTCTCTGTCGTGTGACTCTACACATTGCAGTCATTTTCTTAATAATTTTTTTCCTCTTTTTTTGTATATGCATCTGACATTTTAACCATGCATCTGACAAAATGTGGTGAAGCTTATGCTTTGAAAATGAGTGCACAAGCCATGCTATTTTTGTTCAATTAATTTTTATTTCCTGGGTTAATTAGCCATGGTGAGAAACTGTGAACTAGCAGTACATTTGTGTTAATGAATGCAGCCTTCTTACAAATGTGTTACAAGAATATATCTAAGCTGCTAGATTTAATCAGTAGCCTTATCATCTACAAAGATAATTCATAAGCGCCCCTCATCTGATCTGGATCTATGGGCACAGTCACTGTAAGTCCTTCTTCCAATCTGTTCTCTTGATAGCCAGCAGCATTTGTAAGGGTATTATTTATTATTATAAAGGGTTTGTTGCAACTTGACACAGGTTTTTGTAATATTATCTGTAATTATTTGCGGCAAACTGAATTATGCACAGTTGTTTACATTTTCACACAATCATTTGGTTGTTCATTTATAGGGATGCACAATATATTAAGATTCTGGCTGATACCAATGAGAGTATTTTCATGTTATTGCTGTTGATAGCTCAAAAATGGCTGATGTTAAAATTCAATACTATTTTGTCTTAGTAAAAGGAAAAATAAAAATCTAAAAACTAAAATCAGTAATTTCAAATTCTACAAGTGGATTTAGGCATCACAGTATTATAACGTTACAGTATGAAGATGAGATTTGATAAAGATAACATTTAACAGCATTAAAAAAGCAATAACCGACCTACAATATATATTGTGCATCTCTCTTAATTTATGATTGATAAGCAATAACACCCCATCAGACAGTTTGAAGTATGATTAAACATCTCACAAAATGCTTTTAATTCTCAATGCTATGTTTGCATGATAATGGTTGGGATTTTTGATGTAAATGACTTTATGAATCCATGAGAGTGACTTCTAATAGATGTTCTAATAGCTGTAGATTTTTTTCTTTGATCCACAGAGAGCATAAACCATGTTAAAGAGATACTCCCTATCTCTATACTTCATATTCTTAATTCTTCCCCATAGTCTACTCTCCAAACCGCCTCTCACCTCGAGCTTTCTAATAAACGTACTAAAGGTTAACATACACGAGGGATTGTAGAGACGAGTGAGTTTTAAAATAAGTTCTCACTTCCAGTTATTCCTTTCTCTCTAATGAGCAACTCCATCTCCTCTTGTTTATTCTTCTTCATATTTTGTACTGTCTGTGGGAGTGAATATTCTGCACTGGAGCTCAGGGATTTGAGGGGAAAATCCTCATTGTGCTTGACTGGACTTTACCCTGTGGGTATTTGGCTGAGACCGTGAAGCTAAGCAAAGCGCACAATTCCTGCAGTACTCCATCAGTGGCTCCTCTCTGTAGGTTTAGCATATAGACCTGTGCTGCAGTGTGTGCAGCTGCTCGAGTGAGAATGGAGGCGGTTTGAGACATCCAGTAAATCTCACATACAACCTCTCTTCAGCCTTTTGTGTTTGATATGACTTCACACTTTCCATACATGCCATACATGACTCCTTTTGAGACCCTCCTGTGTTCCTGTTTTTTTTTTCTTTTCCCTTCTGTATTATGTATTATCTATGTTCAGATGTAGTCCTGTGCAAACATCTGGTATGTATCTCTCTCTCTCGAGTGAGGATCATGTCTCTCATCGCATTAACTGCTCATACTGTGATAAGAACCCATAACGTTCAAATAGACAAATGATCCTAATGTGCTTGGAATTAAAGGCTGTGGGTGTCCTGTTGACAGAAATTTGCTTTTGTGTGTGTGTGTGTGTGTGTGTGTGTGTGTGTGTGGTTAATAATACCATCCCATCCTCAACAACCAAGCTCAACAATTTTTTCCCATTAAGTTTCACTTAGATTCTTAAATGTTATTTCCTTGTGTAAGCCTCATTTACGCACATTGACAACGAGCTCAATTACGCTTTTTTATTATTATATATATATATATATATATATATATATATATATATATTTCGGTGCGTGTTTATATGCATAGCCGGACATAACTCTTCTTTTTACAAGATATTATTGAGGTTAAAATGTATACATAATGCAATACATGTATACATAATTAATCAAATGTGACAGTGAAGACATTTATAGTGATACAAAAGATTTGTTTTTCAAATAAATGCTGTTCTTCTGAACATTCTATTTATTAAAGTATCCTGAAGGAAGGATGTCCTTAAGGATCATGTGACACTAAAGACTGGAGTAATGACTGCTGAATATTCAGCTTTGCCATCACAGGAATAAATTACATTTTAAAATATATTAAATTAAAAAACATTAATTTCTGTTTTCTATATATCTTTAATTTTCTCTGATCTTTTGTATAACTGTTTATACTAAAATTTTGATTATATAAATGCTATTTCAGTGTGATCAAACCCTTAAAAGTTTCTTTTGTTAATGTAAAATAATGTAGTCAATTTGAGTTAGTGACTTTAAATCATTTTTTGACTTAAATAAAACCCAGCTCATTTAGGTGAAGATTTAGATGAAAATTTTAGGTTACCTGAGAAAACATTTTTAAATTGAAATGGTGATTATAACAGTGATTTTGTCTTATGGCTTCCAACGTGAAACATGGATGGCAACAGTTAGGGAGACAAATTATCGCCTGGCAAACTTTAGTAAACTGCCATCAATCAAGGCGCGATGTTTTGTTTTAGCAATTATGCACTTACATGTGTCAAAATGTGTGATGGAGTGAAGACATATTCCTATTTTCCATATGCTTTGTTTGCACTGCACTTGGAGAAGAGAAACTCACATCTCTCTGATACGCTTGTAATGTGGCTGTCACTCCTGTAAATAACCAAACTCTGTGTTCAAAACAGGATTTAGCAGAAGTGACAATCGTGTTTACCTGCACATGGCCTCAGTGATTTTTTAACCGCACAACAACAAATCTTATTCCCCTAGTCAGAGCATCCTGGCCAGTCTCAGCTCTGCACTGATTGATTTGGCAAGAAACATTGTGGTCCCACAGCCTGGCAGTGGAGTACCGCTGTTCTCCATAATCGCAGTGAAACAAATGCCTCAGCAGCCCTCAGGGCAGCCCGTTTGTCTGTATAAATCAGTGTGCCAGATGGGAGTCCATGTTCTGGGATCAGGAGCAAGCTAATGCATCATCCCACTGTTGAGAGCCCTAGCACCAGAAAAGATTCCTGCAGTGTCATAGATTGCAACAATTAGTTTAAAAGGAATGCAAGTGGGTCGTTTTATATAATATTCACACTGAAATCCCTACTAAAGTTTGACATGTAAATGACAAGTGAGTGGGCTGAACTTAGTGTATTTAGGTTGAGACTAGTGTATTTCTATCTTTGGTTGTAAGAGTAAAGCATTGCCAATAATTAGTTGATTCAGTTATAAATAATGATTCAGTTATTTGGTTTGAAATGAGAAGTCTAATGGTGCAGTGTGGAACTTTATATTTCACATTTGCAACTTCATGACTATTTTTTGTAATTGCGACTTTATATCTCATAATGTGACTATTTGTTATTTAAAACTTTATCTCACAATTAAATTTTATATTTTACTCTGAAGCATAAATGGGCTTCCGTATAGGTCCCCAAGCAAGACAGTATCAATAACGTTCACCTGTCTTTATCTGTGCTCATTTCTTGTTGTGTTGTTAATGTAGGATTTCCTGCAGAACATTTTAATTAGGGTTTTATTGGATTGCCAATAATAATTCAGTTATTTGGTTTGATATGAGAAGTCTAATGGTGCGGTGTGGTGCTAGAGCTGTTTTGGATATGGACCCACTATAGTGTGGATAATTAGCATGGAAATGTGTACAAATGGTCGGTTCTGTTTAAACAGATTGAACAGATTGATTTTTGGCTTTGTTTGGTTTGTTTTCCAGGCGTTCCGATGGCCAATTGGGAGTCAAGTGGATGGGGATGAGATGCTGGAGATCCAAGTGTTTAATTACAGCAAAGTCTTCACTAACAGGTATGAGAATTCAGTATATTTGCTATGTGACTTCAGATCAGCTCAAAAAAGATTGCAGCCTAGTAATATACTTGCTTCTGAATGTATAGTATTTATTGACGGACATCTGTATAGATTTAAGAGGACATGATTAGAAAATACAATATAATCAATACATATAGAAGGATTATTGCAGTCTAAAATGAATCTAAACAAGATATTGAGAGGAGCAAGGCTATAAATAAAGCCTAAATACAGTTCCATTTAGTTCAGGTAATTAACATTCATGGATTCAACCTGTGGTCTCCAAAACAAACTCCAGCAACAAAGCATTGGCTATTTAAATATTCTCTTAGACAAACTAAGGCTTGTTTGTTTAGCAATGTCTTTGTTATTTCCATCTGACCATACAGGACATCATAACTCATAAATTCTGTTTGTAATGCTGGTTTTCATATGCTGTTTTGAATGTCTAGTAGCAGTGTAGATGATTTGAGCCTTTTGGGTATTTTGAAATGTTGCAAATGAGAACAGGAGGGGTGGCCCACCTAATCATAGCCTTCATAATAATAATAATTATATATCAATTCTAATTTACACTTTATAACATTCCCGAGATATGAATGAGAGAGCAGAGGTCTGAGAGATGAATGAGGAGAAAAGAGGTCCACCCTATCAGTTCCGTATTCCGTAGTATTTTCTAGAAACATGTTGATGGGGTGCAGTGCAGCTTTTTTTTCTCAACCTGTACCTGTCAGTATTCACTCTGTGAAGTTCTTCTCCCACTATATTCTGAAGGAGTGCTGTGGTGTTTTTCCATCCACCGTCTTCCTCCAGAGGTAGTGGAAAGCCTGACAGTCATTACTAGCTGTTCTCCACTGAACAAATTCTGTGGCCTGAAAGGTGTGACACTTCTGCTGATGCAGACGTCAGTGCGAGTTGGTGTGTGCGAGTGTATATGCTTTTCTTGGTCTGGCTACATCAACGTGACTAAGTAAATAAACAGCTGTTGTGAGCATCAGTAGAAAAATCTATCATGACTATTAAGTTAATTTAATTGTAGTACAATCAATGGTCATCACTTTGTTTTGTTACCATTGGCATTGTTTTGAGTTCAGACAGAGACATCTTTTGTGGTGTGAGAGACACCTGTGAATAGATAACAGTGTATAAGATGAGCATCTGCTGAATAATTCACATGCCGCTGTGACATATGTCAACCGCGCCACTCATTGGATATTTGTTTGTTATTTACAGATGTAATTTCTATCCATCATATGCATTACGTAGCTGACCTGATCCTGATCTTTGCAAACTCAGTAGATCGGGACAAAACACCAGGTGTGAGACTGATGTGTAGCTCACAAACTCTCCTTATGCTAGACATTACAGTGCAGTACATTTAGAGATGAACATTCCCTAGCCTTGGGAAGATCAGACAGTAATTCAGAATTAATGGTGATTCATTCAACATTGCTGTTGGTGTTTCATGACCAACTGACCACTAGGTGGTGACGTTGTAGATGACTGCTATAGCATTATTAGGATGCAATCTTGCAATTAAAGATAATATGAGAAGAAATCAAATAAATAATATATACTTTGGTGTCAGTAAAGAAAAAGAAATTGATACTTTTATTCAGCAAGGACACATTAAATTGATCAAAATGGACAGTAAAGACATTTATATTGTTACAAAAGATTTCTGTTTCATGCTGTTCATTCATTCATTCATTCATTCATCAAAGAATTCTGAAAAAAAAGTATCACGTTTGTGATAAGTGAGGACCAAAATCAATAGAATGATTTCTGAAGGACACTGAAGACTAAAATAATGGCTGCTGATAATTCAGCTTTTTTACTTTTTTAAAACATTTCACAAACATTTATAGTTTTTTTTTTTTTTTTTTTTTTTTTACTGTATTTTTGATCAAATAATGCAGCCTTGGTGAGCACAAGGGACTTCTTTCAAAATCATTCAAGTAGCCTATGTATGTGCTTTAAATAGTCACTGTGTTTTAAAAAGTATTAGTGAGATAGTTTGGTTTAGAAGTAAGCCTGGGTGTGATTTAATGTAATGTTTTATGTCAGTGGATGTATGTCAGGAATTGGGGTGCAATTTCATGCATTTAATTTAGTGATATCACTAGAAGGGAGAGCTGTGCAGGAGAGAACACTGCGGCTAACAGGATCCGCCACTGATGACTGCAGAACTGCAGAGAATGTGCAGAAGAACTTCAAATTCCAGCTCAGAATTCCAACACAGCCACTCATTATATTACTCACTAACGAAATGAAAACTCCTGCCTGGTATTTCCTCTCTATTAGATACATCCCTGCCGCGACCGTGAGTTATTTTTTCCCATTTTCAACAGAAGAAATGCTCATTATCTTCCTCTAAAGTGGTCTTCACAATAACAGTACATTTTTAAAATATTTAAAAAACAATTAAGTAGTAAAAATAAGTCAGAAATACTTACAAGTATCATTTAGGACACAGATTACCAAGATCTCTTCTGAAATCACCTTGCATGAATCATAAGAAGAAGTCTAAATTGGTATCAATATACTGTAAAAAAAAAAAATTCATATAAGAAAAATGGAAAAGAACAAGGGAAAAACTGTTGTGAATTCTCTGGTTCTGACCTCTCCAATAAAAGAGAAGGTACTTGACAAGGCAGGACACAGTAAATTATAGAGCAGATGAAAGTCAATTGTCTGTTGTTTGTTCAGAGGATCAATAATGTATGTGGGGTCTTTAGAAATGTTGATCGGGAGCCAGAACCTGATCTAGGATCAGTGAATTATTCACCCGTGGATGCATGCAGTTCATAGACGGTCACAAAGCCATCATTTCACCACTGAACTGGGCGCATATCAATCACAATGGTCTCTTTTCCTTCATCGAGTCCCTCTGGATGAACATTGGTGCTGAGTGTGTCATTTCACATCTGAATACAGCTGTAGCTCAGAGGCAGGTGCTAAAACTGTTAGCGGTTTGACGTGTTTTCTCATCAAATTCACTGACTACATGGATAGACCCGCCTGTCTTTCTCTTCCAGACAGTAATAGACAAGAGAGTGTATGTAAGCTAACTACATGTGGCATTTAATTGGTCAGTCCAGAGTTCCTGATTGCTTTTGTTTACTGCCTGTCACTTTTCATACAGAGAGTTGAGTTAACAAGCAGAACAAAGACACATCCCTATCTCCCATGTGTTTGTTGATCTTCTTGTGTCTAGATTTGTGAGTCTGTATGCCTCTAAACTCACAACAGACATTGTGGTTACATAAAAAGCATGTGTTTGTGTGGATAGAGTGATTGCAGCTGGTAATAAAGAAATTAAACTGCCCTTTTTGTTAGAAAATGTTTAAATGATTCACAGAGGGGACAGTATTCAGATATTATACTGTATGTAGAATAGTGATTAAACAAAAAAAAAGTATATTTTAATAATGTTATAAATCTTATATAATATGTTTTTTAACAATACATCCAATTTGCTAGTACTTTCAAGATTATTTTTTTCTTTAATTGTGTTAAAGGTGCACTCAGTATGTTTTTCCTAACAGACAATAAATAAATAATGCTTTTGAAAAATGTTAAAAATCATGTAAACCCAAGTCCAGGCATTTTAGTAGTCTAATAAAAGCTGTTTTGCTGAAATCACATGTCCAAATGAACACTATTATCAGATACTTTAACTAATAACCTTATTGTAAAGTGTTATCAAAAAAATCTTACTGATCATGGCTGACTGCTAATAGCAGTAGCAGTAAATGTAAAAATTATAAAAAACAATTATAAAACAGCTGTAAAAACGTCTTTATCTTTGAAGTTCATCATATTCGTCTTAGCTGTACATACTTCAAATATTCAATATATTTTCATGTACAGAGACACATATTTGTGTGTGTGTGTATACAGTATGTGTTAAACAGTGTTGGTATTTTTCACATGCTCTTTGTAGCTGTCACAGTGTATCTCCCTCACTGCGACCTCACCACCCTTACAAGCTCAGTGCACATCGGGTCAGACCAAAGTGTTAGTTTGTTATTTAACACAACTGTCTGTCTGAACTTTTTTTTGTGTTCGCAGGTTAATTGGCACTTTCCGCATGGTTCTGCAGAAGGTGGTGGAGGAAGGTCACTTGGAGGTGTCTGACACTCTTATTGACGACAATAACACAGCCATACGGGTGAGACGTGAGGTTTGCAGACAGTGCGTGTGCATATTTTTGTTCTGGTCTGACAGATCAGTCTTTTTTTCATATAACACACCCACTCACAAAAACATCCATTCACATATTTCACCACAGGGTCTAGCTTTGCACAAAACCATCGTTGTCATGGTTACATGTCTACTCGGAGGCTATAAGGGACTACTCAGATAACTCTGTTTTTTTTTTTTTCTCTCTCTCTCTCTCTCTCTGATATCCACTATCATGTGCAGGTTGATTTCTAAAGGGGTCCTGCTCATCTCTATGTGTCAGGAAGCTCGATAATAAAGGAAATGTATCGGTGTAGCTTTTATATTGTCAAATTTACACTGCAAATGTGGCACAGAAGCATTTCTGAAGTGGCATTTAGGTGTCTTTACACAGACTTTTTAATGCTGCTCAGAGGTGGCATAAATGCTTTACACAGCAATTTCAACTGTATACTTTGACACTAGGGACTGAGGTGGGTCAGAGCAGGCATAGTTTGGTCTGGCTTTTATGCAGCATTATGTCTTTACATAGAATTTTGAGCAGGCACAGAGCAGCCTTAAGTCTGCTGTGTAAAGAGGCTTTTTTATTTTCTCATTTGAACCTCCTTTGACTTTTGCTAGTCTTATCACTTCTATTGTAGCTGCTGCATTTTCAGTCAAAATCTTACCAGTTTGGTAATTGCTCCTTTAAACATTTTTGAACTAAGTGAATTATAAATGCAACTTCCAAAAGTAACTTATTTGTGACTTTAAATGGCATGACTATTGTAAAGGGAAGTGTTTGTTTTAAACGCTGTGAGAGAAACGATCTGTTCACATGCCTAAATTTGTTACATTTTCTCATATCATTTCCTCTAAACTTTCAACACTTTCATTATCTGCCCACCTTTTTACAGAACAACACAGGAGTTATTATTAGTTCTTGGTCATGTTTTATCTTGCTTAGGGCTATGCAGTGTCATCCGTTCATTTTCCAGGACGCTGAATAGAAGCTTCCTGAACCTTTTCAAAGTGTGAATTAAAACATTGTTGCTAGAAAAACAAAAATTTTCCAAAAAATGAGCTATGGAGCTATTGGATATATTACCAAGAAAAGTCAGTCTAAACTTGTCATACAGTATCGAGTGACAATATGTCAGATGTTTCTGACATAAAAAAAATAAAAAACGTTTATATTATTAAAGAGTGAAATCATATTACTTTCATGCAATTTAGTTATTGCTGGTCCACTTGTATTTACACTGTGCAAAAACTATAAAACACTGTTTCTTTTTTGTTATTTCTGTTGAGATGAGACCTCAGCAAAGCTTGAAATTTGTCTTGGTTAATTAAAGCAGGGGTCATATCTAAGTAAAGCTCTACGAGGGCTCAGGTTCTCCCTTTTGTACGACATGAGAGGTGACCATCAGGCAGTTGACAGGTATAAGTTGGACTGAGGCTAAATTGTTCCTTGTTCCTTTTAATGAGTTTGTAAACATGAGAAGGAAAGAGTAACTGATGCCGACAGACTGCCACATGGGTTAGCTAGCATGACCCTAACCTTAACACTTAACTCTAACACCTAACCTAACCCTTATAGTTCTACCTCTCTTCAGCTTAAAAGTTTTGTCTGGGTTAGACAAGTTTCTTTATTGCTAGTGAAACCTGTGAGTGTTTAATATATATTCTTATTAAAAAGTAAATTTCATTTTTGTTCAGAAGCCTACTTGAAAGAACATGCACAATAAGACAATTATATTTTCATTTTCAATAACAGATGATAAATGTTTATGTTTGTTGTAACATATTCTTATAGACATTTATATTATATTATATTCAGTAGTCCACTTGAAAAAACATTTAGACATGCCTTGGTGATGACGGGCTGTTGAATGCCTCGGGTGTGCATTATTTTCTAATAATTCAATGGACTAGAGTCAATTATTCCACTTATACTATGGTTACAACACCTCAAGACATTGTTCAGATGTTGTATTTCAAGACATTTGTCAGGTTTTTGTCCTTAAAACACTCTCTTGTGTAGGGCTAATTTCTTACGCATCTCATCCCACGCCTCCGTTGCTAATTCTAAAACATCATTTTAGAGCTAGTAAAGGAGGTTTGAGCCATTGATAGCAGACTAATTAATGCAGTTATGTGAACGTGTTATGTGAGCATGTGAACTACCCGAGTCTGTGCGCATCTCTCAACAGTGTTCAGCAGCAGTGTCTCTACTAATAGCGAAACTGCAAGTTTATCTGCTTCAAGAACAGCGACGTTATTACCTCGCTAGTGAGAAATCTCTTCATGTAGCTTTTAAGTTGCTATATTATATTATATTATATTACAATATATTATATTATTCAATAGTCCACTTGAAAAAGATAGACTTACCTTAAATATTCAAGTTTTTACTGGGCATATTAATTTGACATACTGTATATTTATAATTAATCTTCTTGTTGTATTTCAGACAAATATTTCCATAGAGATCAAATATCAGACCATGGACTGTAGTGTAAAGGTGTGGAGCGATGGTGAATTCCTTGATATTCCAGATGACTGTGATGGAACCTTCCAGTTTGAGACAGACAGTCTACTCTCTGGACGCAGCCAGAGCTCCGGGACATCACCTAGACGATCTATCCAGGGCATTCCCACATTCCGCAAGTGAGTGTGTCATCGTAGCCAGTCACTGTTATCACTATTAACACAATCACCCTCATCATCATCACCTTCGGTATGCAGTGGCTTATATGACACAGATAACTGTGTGATGAAGAAGATAATGAGGAGGAAATTAGATTAATCATTCTTAAATATGTATTATCGTATTTGTCAAGTAAAGAGAGCTTTTTTGGCATTCCTCTGTATGTATATATATATATATATATATATATATATATATATACTAGGGCTGGATGATTAATCGAAAAGTAATCGAAACCGAAATTCAGAGCCTCTATCCAACTTAATTTTCCCATGTCGTTATTTCGTTTTTTAAATCCTGTTAATACTTTCCCCATAAAAACATACTACCACGTGTGTAATCACTTGACTCTGCCCCGTCCAATTAGCGGCATATAACTTAGCGCAGAAACTCAAAAGTTATAGCATATATTTTTCTACTTTTGAAGTAACTAATTACAACCCACAGCTTCACAATTAATAGAGAGACGGTATGTCAAATTCACACATGCAATTGCTCTCTCATTAATGCATTCAAATAAATGTACTGGTACTGTGCTAATTTATCTGTATCTGATTTACAACAAGCAGAAATCTGTAAGAAATGTTACGAACCATAGATAAAATAACTGCTGAAACTGAGCTGTTATGTCAGAGCACTCTTTCATTAGGAAAAAAGCTTTAATAGTCAGGCACATTTACAGTACAAACCTTGTCAGTGAGCTATGAGGGCAAAAAAAAAAAAAAAAAAAATGCACAAAAATAATTGTTTATTAATCGTAATCGAGGTAAAATGTTAAATTAATCGAGATATTGATTTTAGGTCATATCATCCAGCTCTAATACATACATTTTTGCTGAGTAATGAAGTCATGGATGACTTGAATGTGTGGGATGTATTGATTTCCGCTAAGCCTTTCAGTCTCCACAGGGCCTTTAATCCATAAATTATAACCATATACAGACACACTATTCCATCATGGTTTGTGCGTGGGCACCAGTACTGTTTTTGTGTGGATATGTTTACATACGGATGTGTATGAATGTTTAATGCTAGAAAAATCTATATTGGGGAGTTGTTAAAAGATCCTCTTAGGAAAATAAGAGCAGCCACAATAGAGATATTCAGTGCTTTTTAATTGTTGTTTGGATTGTTTTGAAAGCCCTGTTTCATTTAGATATTGTATTTGATGATGGCAATTAATTAGTAATTGTGCAACCAACAAGTCACATTATTATTGAAAGAAATAGTGATTCTGGAATCTGTGTTAGATTCATGTTCACTTAAGCATGTGATGACAGGTGATGTTTTTATCTGTTGTTTTTATCTGTATAACCTTGCTTGCCTTCTCATTTCACACTTCAAATTATTCTATATAACTGCAACTTCTTATGTCTTCACTCAAGATTCACTATCATGAGATAAATTGATGCAATTAGATTGAGACAGTTAATATCTATATTCTATTTTGTTCATGTTGCCTCTGGAAATGGGCCTTATCTTCATGCATGATAATTTCTTGTTAAAGAAATTAATACAGCAACTTTAGCATATTTTAATATACAGTAGCATTAATTAAATTCAGATATTAACAGTAAATGAGAAAAGACAAAGAAAGGAGAAGAGAAGGAAGTGTTCAGGTCTGAATAAATAGGATGCGATGTGATAGTTTATTATGTATTGCGTAGTTGGCATAGATGACAGCTGCTTAGTCAGACAAACAAACACACACACACACACACACCTGAAAAGTCAGTTTATTGTCTCCCAACAATAGAGTCCTTATACAACATATTTCCTGTTGCTGACCAGGAGTGAGCACAAAACCACTGTCTTTGATGCTTTATAAATGACTTTTGAGCTCACACCAAGAGTTTGCTACAGCACCTTCAAAGACTGAGACATGCTTATGCTGTGTATTCAAAGCATCTTCATATAGTTATGAACTGAATATAATTTAACATGTTTTTTAAGAATTTGGCTTTTGTACTATTTTCATTTCACAGAAATTAGCATCTTTAACACTTTGAGGAAATAATATTAATGACAAAATGTATGTATTTCTATTTAGAAATGTTAGACAATCTGGACACTTCTTTTAGACACCTAAACATTACTGTAACATATTACAGTCATGTTAATTCAGTCATGTTAAGTAATGTTTTGGGGAGAAAAAATATGTAACCACAGTTTTTAGTTTACCTGACATTTGCCTTTTTAATAATTTAACCCACTGTCCTCACTTGAACTTAATTCCTGGTGCTGTTTCATTATTGATTACAAGTCTTAGTTGTACGGTTTTACTTCTAAAAGTGTGTGTGAGTTCTTTTGGTGTTTCTCTATAAAGAAAGTGTGTGTGTGGGTGTGTGTGTGTTTGTTGTACAGCTGAAGTTGCCAGAAGCCAGTGGGATGTAGTGAAGCTTCTGATCTGAAGTAACTGCTAGTCCCTCTCTCATCTTCACCTCTCTCTCTCTCTTCCAACACATCTCTGATTTTTCTCTCATTCATTCCAGTTTCTTTCCCTATAGAGTCATGAGTCTGTGGCTACTTGAACTTGCACTGAAAATGCGCCTGTCACACTTAGATATTCTGTATGTAACAGTCCAATGTCCATGTACAGTTGCTGGAAAAATTTTCATTATTCACAAGAAACACTGACTGAAATCTTTTATTTCGCAACAGGCAAAGCCCTCTTGGAGGATGGCTCTGACCATCTCCAATCGTGTTTGTCTATTGTTGTAACTTATTTGAAGATTTCCATTTTCCATTTAAGTATTGGACTAAGAATATGACTTATATCCAAGGCTAGCTTTAAATGGCTGTGATCGATTTACATTGCTATTATCTCATTGTAAGCACATGTAAGTGTGTGATATATCTACAGTCTTTGTTTTCCATCATTTTATAAGGGTTTTGTTCTTTTCTTTACATCATTTGAAGAGCTCAACAAAAACACCTGCATCATTGAACCAACATGAAAAAGCTTTTGATACCTCAATTGGACCATCCAGCTTCTATCTGCCTTTTGTGTACAACATCATTATCATATAGAGAACATTGTATGTTTACCCTCAGCATTAGATGAGGTGCTTTCATGTTTGAGTAAAGCAGAAATTTCCACCCAGCTTGGAAAAAAACAAACAAACATTTTAATCTGTCCTAAGGTGGTTCACTGGAACCTAATATTTTTTTAGCTGGACAGACTGGGAGAATAACCATCTGAATAGCTCAAACTAATGCCAGCTTAAAGACCAGCTAAACTGGTTTAAACCATCTATTCACAGGCTGGTTTAAGCTGTCAGAATTGCTAGTTCTGATCAGATTCATAGATTCATTGTCATAGTCGGCTGTTTGTAAGGTAACCTTAATCACGAAAGCGAGAGCATTATTCTCCTGAGCTTGGTGCAGTGACAGGCAAAAGCTTGCAGTCAAATGAAACTTTACAGAACAAAGGGATTTTCACAGGGATGCTTATTACTTTAGAGCTGCTGCATTACTCTAGTGGTTCAGTTTGCTGTCTTTGTTACAGAGTAATGTTCAGCCTCCATTCTTTTGTTCTTCTCTCCTCCTTCTTGCATAAAATTGTCATTTCTACCCCCCCCCCACACACACACACACTTTATAAACTAGGGCACAAAAGCTCAAAGGCGCTCGTTATTCAATAATGCATTACTTTAATAGAGTGTCACATTGATGGAACAGAATTGTTCTTATTCATTTACGCATTGCTCTAAATGGAAAAAAATGGCAAAAAATACAAATGAGACTCATTAAAACAAGCACTTTAGTGTATTAATCTCTCTGGAATAAGGTTTAAACTGTCTACTTATTTAAAAGGTGATTTATATTTATAATTTTACAGTGACCCATAGAGGGAAAAGTAATTGTGTCAGTACTGTACGTTACACCATTGACATAAAGAACAGGCTTTGAGTTACTTTTTTAGCTCAGTTTTTGTCGCCAGAGAAACTCACCTCAGACACCAAGATCTTCTAAGCGCTTGAGTGATACGTAATTCATTATGATGCTTTATGCTTTTCAATGCCTGACATTTATCTTTGTTTAAATGTATTGCTGTGTATTTATTCCATGTCATGGGTGAGAAATGGCATGTGATATACACAGAGACTTTTCATTGACGTGAATGTCTGTGCCTTTATCCTAAGGTGAGTTTAGCTGGTCTTCAAGCCTGGTTAAGATGGTTTAGCTGTAATGTGTTATGTATTACAGTAGCTGCATGATCACACACATGCGTACAGTTTGTGATCAGTGACTTTTTGTGCAGCCCAGTTTAGCATCTTCACTCATTAAATATAAAATGTCATCTGAGCTCACCCCCTCACACTAAATAATGTGCAAAGTTCACTCTTCAGTAAACAGGGAGAAGGGGGATTACACTCTTTATTAAAGTGGATTTGTTGTTTTCCAAAGGTTTTTACTTCTTAAGGGACAGTCAATGTAGATAGACTGAGATTGATTATATGAAAACCACATGAAAGTGCAGCATTTGGCATTTAATGATGTAAATAATTTTTTTTATTTACTTGTCTCAGGTGCTTCACCGACTGACAGTGTCCACAAATGTCCTTCACATAGGCATTTAAAAATAGTGTCTGCTCCTTTGTGAGCAGCTCAAAGTGCAATCTGAGACTCTGGCATTGTTCTCTGTAGCAACACTGTGTGTCAGACTGATGGTTTCCTGACCATCCTATCTTGACTAAACAAGTTAGTGCTGAAAGTCTGCCCTACATAAAGTATGTACAGCTAGACCTACTGTAGGGATATTGCATGTGACACAGAATTAGCTCCAACAAGTCCCAAAAACCTGGAGAACTGCTGTTGTTTGTGCTGTGGGTTGCCTGTTTCTCCTTGACTGCTGAAGTGAAGCCTTTGATTAAACAGAGCTGGTCTCATCACGCTCTAAAAATTCTAATTAGTGTTAGGTTACATTATCAGGTCTAGATACAATCCAGTATTTTCTTCTTGATTTTGTCCAAACTAATCTTAGTCTAAGTGTAAGCCCAAGCATAGCTTTTTTTTATGTGGTGACCCCAATATGACATTCTTATAAATTGTTATTGTAATATGTATATTATATAAATATAATATTGTATAAACTGTTAGGTTATTAAACTGTTATGTTACAGTTAATTTGTACATCTGATAAGCCAAGCACATTTGTACACATTTGTAATTTGTAAAAGGAATCATACATATATACTTATAGAATGTGGAAAATGGAAATTAGTATGCATAATTTGTAATATATATATATATATATATATACACTACCAGTCAAAAGTTTGGAAAATTACTATTTTTAATGTTTTTGAACGAAGTCTCTTATGCTCATTAAGGCTGCATTTATTTCATAATAAATACAGAAAAAAAACAATAATATTGTGAAATATTATTACAATTTAAAATTATGGTTTTCTATTTTAATATACTTTAAAATATAATTTATTTCTGTGATGCAAAGCTGAATTGTCAGCATCATTACTCCAGTCTTCAGTGTCACATGATCCTTCAGAAATCATTGTGATATGCTGATTTATTATCAATGTTGGAAACAGTTGTGCTGCTTAATATTATTTTATAACCTGTGATACTTTTTCAGGATTCTTTGATGAATAAAAAGTTAAAAAATATCAGCATTTATTTAAAATAGAAATCTTTTGTAACAATATACACTACCGTTCAAAAGTTTGGGGTCAGTAATATTTTTTCTTTCTTTTTTTTTTTTTGAAAGAAATTAATACTTTTATTCAGCACGGATGTGTTAAATTGATAAAAAGTGATAGTAAAGATTTATATTGTTAGAAAAGATTTATATTTTGAATAAATGCTTCTTTTTAACCTTTTATTCATCAATGAATCCTGAAAAAAGTATCACAGGTTCCAAAAAAATATTAAGCAACACAACTGTTTTCAACATTGATAATAACTGAGTATCAAATCAGCATATAGAATGATTGCTGAAAGGATCATGTGACAGACTGGAGGTAATGATGCTGAAAATTCAGAAATACATTATATTTTAAAGTATATTTATAATAAAGTATATTAAAATAGAAAACCATAATTTTAAATTGTAATAATATTTCACAATATTATTGTTTTTTCTGTATTTATTATTAAATAAATGCAGCCTTAATGAGCATAAGAGACTTCGTTCAAAAACATTAAAAATAGTAATGTTTCCAAACTTTTGACTGGTAGTGTGTACATATATATATATTCTTTGAATAAGAGACAGCATTTAAAAATATATTCTTTTATTAATGTAAAAGTCTTTACTGTCACTTGATCAATTTCTGGATATATGTATTCATTTCTTAAAGAAAAAAAAACTCACTGACCCCAAATTTTTGAACAGTTGTGTATATAGATTTATATAACAGTAGTTTACTGTATCGGACTTCAGTAATTGTAAAGGACACATCTGTAAGTGAGTGAGAGTGAGTGAGTGAGTGAGTGAGTGAGTGTTGCTGTGTGAATGTGTATCTATGTGTGTGCGTGTGTGTGAGGTCACATACTCTCCTGTTACTTTTTCACTCATACCTGGTCAAGATCTCAAGTTCTCCCTTATTGTGGATGCCCATTTAGTTTGAGAAGTGTCTCTTTGCCTGTGCGTTTATTTTTATTTATTTTTTTGCTTGGATCTGGGCTAGTCACTGAAAATGGACATATAGTACACATTCTAGTCAGGAATACCTCTTTTTTTTTACCCCAGTTAGCTCAGTACACATATTTCTCTATTGGGGTCAGTTTTTGGTGGTTGTCAGCATTTGGTGAGTATTGTGTGTATTTGTTTTTTGTTGGAGAGTTCACTCAATGCGAGCGTAAACTATTTTTTTCTGTTTGCAGTTCATAGAGTTGTTAAACGAAACCTGCTTAATTGACATAACTATTTAAAGCTTTAATTAAGCTTATTTTCAAAGCTTAATTTTGCTTGTTTTATCAATTATATATATATATATATATATATATATATATATATATGGTCTTGCTGACATAAATCTGTTTTTCTTCTGTCATGCACTAAGTGACCAGGTTCACCCTGAAAAAATGCCTGATGTATACCAGATGTCATTTCTATATTTTGATCTCATATTAAGACACTCTTTTGTTTGATATAACTTCATGTTTGGCTTAGTATGTATTTTAGAGGGGTATTTGGCTCATAAATAGTCCACCTTTAAAAAGTGAATTTGCGGACATGTAGAAAAAAAAATTTCTTTATTAATATCTTTATTAATTTCTACTAATGAATAAAAACTTGCAAGCTCTTCAGTGTCACTTTGAGATGACGACAAAGATTCAACAAAACAGATTCCAGAGGATGTGCTTACTCTAAGACTGAGATGCAAATAATAGACTAAATTACATAATAATGTTTGAAAATGTTGAAAAAAGTATTTCCATAATCAGTCCTGAGTTGACAGATGATGTCTTTTTATTTGCTGATTTATGTAATTCATCCAAATTATGGAGAAGTCACTATGATCCTGATACATTTTCACTCTGTTTAAAAAGCTAAAAGGACATAAAGGAGCAAAACGGTCTGGATTTCTTTCATCTTGTCCTGAGAAAGTATCTATATCCACAGATCACAGCTAATTGGAGAATGTGCCCATCTTGTTGAATAATTAAGGACCGTTATTTGTCCAGCCGGCCTGTGACATCATCAGGCCTTTGTTGGTGAACTGATATCTAATCACCATAATATCAGTGCAGAGTTATTGGACACCAATGGGGCTATGAGTGACGTCTTGCTGTTGAAATAAGTGTTTCATCTGAGTGATAATTATCACAGAAATTTTCCGTCATGGGAAAACTTATCATGCTTCAGCAGTGATGATTTGATTGCACTCCAGCACTCTCTATAAGAGAATAAACTGCTTTTTTATGTGTTTATAAAAGATGAAACTTGAACTGCAGATCAAACATTTGTATATGGAAACTACTATCTATTGCACTACCTATGTGTAAGCCTTATGTGTTGATAATTTATTTTATTGAGTTGTGGAATGTCACTGCTTTTTTATACAGTATCTATGTAGCATAATCATATTTCTTAGTTTAAACTGGTGTAAATTATTCAGTGTTTGAAAGGCCCAGAGATAGATGTGATTTTAAAACTAATCTCAGTGCACATATTGTGACTTTTTTCCTATTTGTGCCCATCTAAAGGTTTGTTTTGTATTGTAGGACAGGAAAAGGAGTGTTTTCAGCCATGAAACTGGGCAAGATACGTAGCTCCAAAGATGACCACAAAAAAGGAGGTAAATACATTAGAGAGCTGTTTTACAAGAAATGCAGATGTATTTATTTATTGGATGGGAAAGAAAAACAGTAACTAAACTAAAATGGTTTTTACAGTAGCTCACTGAGTATTTGTGTCTGCATTTTGATGCCCAAACATCTGTTTTTTGTGTCACTTTAGTGCTCAAAGTGAACTGAAGCTCAGGTTTATTGTACTTTTATTACCATGACCTTAATTGTACTTTAAATCAGTGGCTCTTAATTGGTTTTGCTTCAGGAGATTTTACATTTGACATCAATAGGAAAGACTCAAGAATCATAAACTAACATGCAGTATCAACTCTTGTACTCTTGTGCACAGACGACCCTGCCATTTTGGATGCAGAAGATCTGGATCGAAAGGCCATGCGGCTGGGCGGTGGGCTTGACCCTGATACCATATCACTGGCCTCTGTTACTGCAGTAACCACTAATGTCTCCAACAAAAGGTCACATATCTGATGTGCACATGGTGTATTTTTAAAGCAGTACATAAGTTTATCTGTTTGCATCCTTTGAAAAGGTCACAGTGAAGAAAAACCTCAGTATTTCTTTTTCTGAAAGCTCTTTTATTTTTGAATTTTCTTTCAAACCTTATTCAGTTCTTTTGTGAAGAAAGAATAGTTTATAACTTTTAAATTAGGCCTGTCAGTTTAATGTGTTCTTTTATGTGATTTTTTTAAAAATACAATTAATACACAGTCTCAAAACAGTTGAATAATTTGTAACTTGGCCAACATGATACTGAACTTTTTTTTTTTAGTTTGTATTTTATTTGTTATTTTTAATTTATTTATTTAATTTTTATCAAATATTAATAATAAATTGAGATCAATTTGAATAGCCACATCGGAGACCTGGTTCAACATAACGTAATTAATTAGTGACTAATTGTCTAATCAATGACTAATCAATTGACAGGCCTAGTTCAAATGTATTTCATGAAGTTCGATCTTCACTTCTCGTTTTTCAGATCAAAGCCTGACATTAAGATGGAGGCCAGTTCAGGGCGTCCTGTGGATTATCAGGTATGAAGAGAGACAAAAGCAGACAGAGAGGCAGGAAAGCTAAATAGCATTCCCACAGACAATATCTGCACAGCCTTGAATTGCCAAGCAGACATGTTAAACCAGTAGCATTTATCCTTTAGTAGTGTTTTCTGCTCAAAGCCCTGAAAATACAGAGCTGTCCCAAATAAACAACATCGGCCTTGAGCTTCAGTGTTTCAGAGAAGCCTTTGATGTTTACTTGCTAATTGTCTTCTGCATGGCTGTTGTGTTGAGCAGTTGAATTGCAAATTCGCTTCAGTACTGGCACTATGTAATTCCTTTAAATACAGGAAATCCATATATCCCCTGTGTGCTGTGTAAGTGTTTTTTAGGTCTTTTTTTTATTTTATTTCGTTATCTCTAAAAGTTCCTATTTTGCTGGAGGTTGGGAACTCTTTGCTTCTCTGTTTTTCTCTTATATTAACTTTTGGGACTTGTTTGCAGAATAAATCACTGTAGCAATAAGTGCTATTATTGTCTGAATTCTTCTAGAATCAAGTTTCTGTGGAGAAAAGTTTATTTGTTTAAATGCGTTTCATAGAAATGTAGCTTTGGAGTGTAATAAAGACTACACAAATGTAGCGGAAATGAGAGAACGCAATTTGGTAGTTCATTTTAACTGCAAAGCTGAATTGGATGGCTCTGCTCATTTGAAAACGGAAACTAAAATTACAAAAGTGTTATGATTTTCCTTCTGTTGGCTAAGTTTGACTTTATTTGTCCCGATATTTACTTTATGAATCTCTGATCCAATAGAATACTGTAGCTCATTTGTCATTTGATTCCCTAAAGCAAACTTGACTAATTAGCCCTCTACTATAAAACTAATAAAAGCACAACACATTCCACTCCCACGTTAACACAGCCTCATCAGTCTTAATCAGCGTCTAAGACACACAACAGCTCAGTGGTTTATATCCTGTGTTTTTTTTTTTCAGATATATTATTTTTATATCAATTTATTTTTATAATGTCCCAATTAAAATGTCTTTCAGATCAGTGTTACAGTAATCGAGGCCCGACAGTTGGTTGGTTTGAACATGGACCCTGTGGTTTGTGTGGAAATTGGAGAGGACAAGAAATATACATCAATGAAGGAGTCCACAAACTGCCCCTACTACAATGAGGTTACATTCACATTACTGAAAATTCTGAGCAAAGGATTTCTGTCATTTCAGACAGTTTGGCGGTCTGTTTACTGACAGGTCCAATGTATATCAGATTAGAACTGCAATAACTCTTTAATAATCTGTAAAGAGACTATCTTGTACTTTTTTCTTGATTTTTTTTCAGTATCAGTACCTAAATAACACCTAAATCTTTCCACAATGTTTATATGATAAACAACCTAGCTTTACAAACTTCATATCCAGACATTATTTCATTTTTTTTCTTTATCTCTCAACAGTACTTTGTCTTTGACTTCCACGTGCCTCCAGATGTCATGTTTGATAAGATACTGAAGATATCAGTGAGTAGATTAAGCCTCTATTCATGCTTTTTCACACCTTCCAGCATATGATTGTACATATTATAACAAACCTCCATGAAAACCCATTGTAAACAAGAGATGTAAATTAAGTTGTTCTTCTTTCGTGCTAAAATTAAGGTAATACATTCGAAAAACCTTCTACGAAGTGGCACCCTGGTTGGCACCTTCAAACTAGATGTGGGAACTGTTTACTCACAACCTGGTCAGTAACCATGGAAATAAGTAAGAGATGTGCTTATTAGATATGAGAAAAGACTGTTAATTGGTGCTTGTATATTACAGAGCATCAGTTCCATCACAAATGGGCAATGCTGTCGGACCCTGATGACATCACAACTGGCTGCAAAGGTTACGTTAAGTGTGACATTGTGGTTGTAGGAAAAGGAGACAACATCAAGACTCCCCACAAGGCCAATGAACCAGATGAGGATGACATAGAGGGGTTAGAAACAGATATATTCATACATCAACATTCCTACATGTATTTATTTATACATTTATTTATTCATTTATTCATTCGCGTATATATTTGAGTGTACTTTAGATTCCCAGATGTTCATGAACAAAAGTTCAAAATGCATCCTATACCATTGAATGCTTTATTTATTTAATTTATTTATTAGGGGTGTAGCGGTACACAGAAGTCACGGTGCGGTACGTACCTTGGTTTTGGGGTCACGGTTCGGTATGACTTCAGTACTATAGGAAAAATGTTTACACTTTATTTTAGGGTCCAGTTCTCACTATTAACAATTCACTATGACTTTTGCCTCAGTAAACCCCTAAATACTGCTTATTAATAGTTAGTAAGGTAGTTGTTAAGTTTAGGTGTTGGGTAGGATTAAGAGGATGTAGAATATGGTCATGCAGAATAAAGCATTAATATCTGCTTAATGAGTACTAATAAATAGCCAATATCCTAGTAATATGCATACTTAAAAGCAACTAGTTAATAGTGAGAATTGGACCCTAAACTAAAGTGTTACCTGACAAAGGAACAAATCCACAATGCTAGGTTTCTTTTCATTTATTTTCAACAGACAGTTCCTCTTAGCGGCATTTAGTCCCTCTGATGTAGTTGGTACAGTACAGCCTCCTAGTGTATTAAGCACTAAGCAACAGAATGCACTCTTGCATAGTTCATATTTTTTTGCAGGGCTGATAAAAAAAACATAAGGTCACAATCAGCAACAAAACTGAAAAGCATCTCGTGTTATAAAAGTACAAAATGAATAGAAAAATAAAATATAAAACTTGGCTTTAGGAGTGTTACAATTTGCTCCACATAAACTATATTTAAACATTCAAAGCTTAAGCCCAACCCTCCTATAGGCTACTTAATTTTCCACGTTCCGGTCCATAGCCTTTCAAAGTATTGTCCTTTGTCCATGAGTGCAGAAAGACACATTCGACGCATGCGCACTGCCTAGTGGACTTTTCAAGCGTTCATGTCATTCGCGTATGCGCTGTTCTTCTTCGGCTCTTTTTTCCTGTTGTGGCAGTTAGCAAACAGCGTTGCATTACCATGCGCCCCCTTCTGAATTGGAGTGTGGATCGCCTTTGACTGACTGTTTTTGCCGTCTAACTGCATGAACCGAACCGTGAAATCCATACCGTACGGTTCGGGACAAATACATGTACCTTTACACCTCTATTGTTTATACATATATTCATTCATTCGTTCATTTATTTGAGTGTCATGTTGGTCTATTCTCATGTTTGTTATGATGTATTGCAGGAATCTTCTCTTGCCAGAGGGTGTTCCATCAGAGAGACAGTGGGCTCGGTTTTATGTTAAGATTTATAGAGCTGAGGGACTACCTAAGATGAACACCAGCATCATGGCCAACGTGAAGAAAGCTTTTATTGGGGAGAATAGGGACCTTGTGGACCCTTATGTCCTGGTGCAATTTGCAGGGCAGAAGGTAAAAAACACCTGAAAACAATTCAAGTCATCAATATTTACAACCATCTAATTTTTTATATTAGACAATGAGAAATCATTACTGTCTATGTTATTTTTTTTAATTATACACATTTCCTATGACACTTTACACATGCAGGGTAAAACGTCCGTTCAGAAAAGCAGCTACGAGCCCATCTGGAATGAGCAAGTAGTCTTCACTGAGATGTTCCCACCTTTGTGTAGGCGATTGAAAGTTCAGATCCGTGATTCAGACAAGGTGAATGATGTTGCCATAGGAACCCATTTCATCGATCTACGCAAGATTGCAAATGATGGAGACAAAGGTAACGGCAATCTGTCCCAATGAAACACTAACAGTTTAATGAATATACAAGTTGTGGTTGTAAATAAACAGATTTAAAAAAAAAAAAAAAAAATTGACTGTTCCTCCATCTCTCTCCAGGGTTCTTGCCCACTATGGGCCCATCTTGGGTGAATATGTATGGTTCTACCCGTAACTACACCCTGATGGATGAGCATCAGGACCTGAATGAGGGGCTGGGGGAGGGCGTGTCCTTCAGGGCACGCCTCCTCATTAGTGTCGCAGTGGAGATCCTGGACACCTCTTCCACAGAGATAATAAGCTCTACTGAGGTACAAATGGAGCCAGTGTCCAACATCTCAGAGGTGAGAGTCCTTATTTCCTTTTTTATAGACTGGGTCAAGGCACTGTGACATTTCTCTTGAGATCAGTACTGAAATCTCTATGAATCCTAAATAATTCTACACTTACCTGTCCCACCATGACATTGCACATAGGTTATAATCTTCATGTTGTACAGTGTTTAAAAAACTTGACAGATTCCATGTTGGCCCAGTCATCTACAACCTTCTGAACCCCTTGTACCATATCTGAAGACAAATTGATTACAGCTCAGTCTAGATTCATTGAAATATCAACTGCCCACTGGGAAATTACAAAGCCAGGCTTTGTGTCCTCAGACAAAAAGTCATTGCAGATGTGGGAGTCCAGCTGTCTGTGATTTTGCGTGGCCTCTGGGAGCAAATATTGATTGTCAGATGCTTTTTACTGAAGAGCAAGGTTTGTTATCACACTTGATGAAGAGGCAAATATAGGATGCTGATAGTCATGACTAACCTGGTGCTTTAAAAGCCTGTGCATTGATCCAAGCCGTAGACAGGGGTTTAGCAGCCGCGGGGGATGATGGGGACACAGCCCCCCGACTTCAAGGTGATTTTGTCCCCTGCACTTTTGAGTAAACAAACATTCAGCCAATCACAGTTGTGTCAGTGCTGTAGTTTTCTCACTTAATTTATGAATGTACATACTGTATTTGTTTGGCCCTTGATGGTGACGTCAACTGACAGCTGTGCACCGTAAAGGAAACAAGCAGCATAAAAGCATCATAAAATTATTATAATAGTAGTCAGAAGTACGCATGTGATGTATGCCAACTTTTCTAAAGCTATATAATAACTTAGTGAGATGAACACAATGAAATTGAAGCCATTATTCACCTGACAATCTTCCCATCCACTGCTATGTTTCAGAACCAGATAAGTCCAATTAATGAGCAAATCATTCAGATCAGTTTTGTGAAGTGGATTAACAGATTGTATAAAAAGATTTCACTCAAAAATACAATTAATTTACAAATTCAGCCTTACTACTTCTTTTTTTAAAAATCCATTTTTAACTTTCAGTCTGTTTCTCACACAAGGCTTTTTTTTGGCTTTATAAGACTCAATTTTTTGTTACACTTCATTGGTGCTTTTTGTCATTTTGTCATTATATTTACTATATTCACATTTATTATATGGGGAAAATTTTTTTTGTATTCTATGAATGAAAGAAAGTCATACAGGTCTGGAATGATGTCATGAAGGAATTATAAATTATGAATTTCCAAATGTACCATTTTTTATTTATTTATTTATTTTTCAGTTAACTATGGATCAATAATTAATTACCAATCTGGTTTCTATTACTAACTTAAACTGCCATAGTTGCAATAAAATTGATTCCCTACTTAAAATTTTTGTATGAACATTTTTGGAAGTTCCTTCTTTATAAGTGTGTGAATTAATTTCTTATTTTCTGCTAGGAACAGCAGAATATAAGAGGGTGATAAGAGGCTAGTGAGTTTTATTTGATCAAAGATCATAGCTTCAGTTTAAAGGAAACCCCTGCTGGGTTACAATGCGGCACTGAGCTGCCAACATCTCATGTCAATTATGATTTCAGACTGAGCTCACATGATTCCGATCACTATTGGGAAAATCCTATACGAAAGATGTGAGAGCCCAATGCAGTGAAATAAAAGGTCACAAAAAACAATGTTTTTTGTTGTTGTTGTTTTTGTTTTTAAAAAAAGATGTGCTCATTCCTCAGTCTACTGTATTTGTCCAATTCCACAGCCAGTTATTTAACCTTTTTTTATTTTAATAAAATCATCAGCATTCTGACCTTTAAAGATCTTGTTTTTTTTTTCCTCTTGTTTTGTCTTGTTTCAGAGTGCCGCAGGGAAGATGGAGGAGTTTTTCCTTTTTGGGTCGTTTTTGGAGGCCACAATGATAGACAGGAAAATTGGAGATAAACCCATCAGCTTTGAAGTCTCTATCGGTGAGCTGAATTCAAACACCTGTGATGTTTCTTTCACTTTTCAATATACTTATGGAAATAGTCAGGCAATGCTTCAGTAAATTCAACACATCAAAAATAAAAAATTTACTGCACCGCATGTACACAATTTTCCACTTAGGTAACTATGGTAACCAGATTGACGGAGTGAACAAGCCTGCATCAGCAAAGAAGAAAAAAGAGGGTGGAGGAGAAAGTGAGGAAGAGGAGTCTGAGCTCATCCACAACTCCAGCGATGAAGAGGCAGAGGATGATGAAGGTTTAATATCTGTGCCGTCCACCCCTTCGATGAAACCGGTTATCACTGACAGGTCAGAGGTTAAGGAAAGGGAAAGAAATTATGGTTTTGAGCAAAACCTTTACACTGTTAGTTTAACAAAAGTGTTCTCTGACTGAAAATCACTCACACATGCTACTTTATTTATATGCAGTTTGTCAAAATCACACTTTTTTATAGGTACCAGCTGTTGTTGAGCTGTCTGTCTTGGAACTGAACTGTCCATTTTGCTCGATTTACAGAAATTACTTCCACTTGCCTTACTTTGAAAAGAAACCCTGTATTTACATCAAGAGCTGGTGGCAGGACCAGAGGAGACGGCTCTACAACTCCAATATAATGGACAAGATTGCAGATAAACTGGTCAGGCTCCTCCTGAAATTGCTGTGTGACTGTTATGTTGTCAATCTCCTCCTTCTAAGCAGATCTTTTAAGGTTATTTTTGTAAAACCGGACTAGTGGTTAAGCATGTGCATGTCTGTCTGTGTAAACAGGAGGAAGGTCTGAATGATGTTCAAGAAATCATAAAAACAGAGAAGGCGTATCCAGAACGCAGACTTAGGGGTGTATTAGAAGAACTGAGCGCAAGTTGCAGGTGAGAGAATGTAGAAGTGAATCTAAACAATCAAAGTTAAAGTCTATACAGCATAATCAACAATCTTTTAACTTTTTTTCTCTATTCTCCACAATTTAAGCCGATTTGTTACACTGGCAAACAAAGATCAGAATCTATCCGGAAGAACCAAGCTGGACAGGGAGAGGCTGAAGTCCTGTATGAGAGAGATGGTACACCTACACACCCTATTTGGTCTCAGCTTGGACATTAAAAAATGCTGATGTTAAATGTAATTTATGTGGTTGGTTATATTGTTCCCAGGAGAGTATGGCTCAGCAGGCTAAGATTATTCGCTCACAAGTGAAGAGAAACACAGTTCGAGACAAACTCAAGCTAGTGTTGAATTTCCTTCATAGGCTTCGTTTCCTGGCAGATGAGGTAAAATGAATTACATTTCCTTAATTCTCCATACACCATCAGCATCTCAGACTCACCGTTTTTGTTTATTTTTCTCTAAGCCCCAGCACAGCATCCCTGACGTGTTCATATGGATGATTAGCAACAACAAACGCATAGCGTATGCCCGCATACCCTCCAAAGACATCCTCTTCTCGATCGTTGATGAAGAGATGGGCAAAGACTGCGGGAAAGTTAAAGCTGTTTTTCTCAGGGTAACTCCTATTTTATATTCATCTTTCTTCCTCCAAATTAACATGTTAATTAGAAGAAATTAAATTAGGTTGGATGTTACTGATGTTCTGCATGGGTGTTTGTGTTCATTATAGCTGCCTGGAAAGAAAGGCTTTGGGCCTGCTGGCTGGACAGTTCAGGCTAAACTAGAGATGTATTTGTGGCTGGGGTTGAACAAACAGAGGAAAGACTTCCTGAGCGGCCTCCCTAATGGCTTTGAAGAAAACAAAGCAGTGAAGGGAATAGGCATACAAGCTGTCCCTCCCATCAGCCTAGTTTATAACAGTAAGATTATATGCTTTTATATATGCTCTAATGGTTTGTCATGTTGGTTTCTTTGTATTTGGTGGAGTTTGCATGTATGTTAAAACATGTGCCGTATGTGATAACTGACCCTCTGTATCCTCTTCTGTAGTGAAGCAGATGTTTCAGCTGAGGGCACACATGTATCAGGCTCGCAGTCTGTTTGCTGCTGACGATAGCGGCCTGTCTGACCCATTTGCAAGGGTCTTCTTCTCCACCCACAGCCAGGTGACAGAGGTGAGTGTGTGTTGAAGTCTTGTAATAAAATCTGTGATTGAACAGGTATTTTCAGATTTTTAGCTGTTCTCTGTGCTCAAATACAGTGGACGCTGTTTGTGTATGTGAGTGACTACACTTTATCTACTTAAAATCTTCAAAATTTTAAAATATGTTTTATATACATTTCATATACTATGTTTTATAAATGTTGAATTGATCTATATATAAATAAAATTAATATATTATTTTATTAATAAATTTATTTATAATATTGTTTTTTAAAATGCTTGCCATGATGGTAATGACAGCATTATTTGGGACTACAATTTATTTATTAATACTTTATAAATGTCAAACTAAATAATCAAATTACTCTTTAAATGAGGAAAAAGTAATTAAATAGACACATTTAACAAGTCTAAAGATATTATATCCTGACCTTTAATTTTAGAATTAGATTTTTGTTTTGTTTTAAAGGACAGAAAGGTTCTCCTAACTGATGAATCATCCATGAATGTGTATGTGATATATTTCAGGTCCTCAGTGAGACTCTCTGTCCTACATGGGATCAGTTGCTCGTATTTGATAATGTTGAACTTTACGGTGAGGCCGGTGAACTCCGTGACGACCCTCCAATCATAGTCATTGAACTGTATGACCAAGACACTGTGGTAAGTTTATATAAGTCTTATAGCCGCAAATAAAAGCTAAATATCTAAAATTAAATGTCATTGTTTGCTAGTTCACTAAACAAATCTGTAAGCATCACGTTAAGAGTGTGTGAAAATGTGCCCTATTGTCCTGACTTGATGTTTGTTCCTGTTTAAAATCTTCTGGTCCTGCCCTTTTGTTTGATGGCGTTTTGGCTAAGTAGAGTGTGAACATATTTCAACACTACTGTCAATCTGTGTTTGCATAGATAGCTGAATTCAACTAGGGATGCAAGAAGTGGGATTGTTTGGGAGTCTGTCCCAAAAACAAGATCAAATCTTTCTTCTCGCCATTTCCCTTACTTACTTGGTGATAAAAACGCAATTTCCTGTGGCGATAAACTACCTCTTGCATTCCTTTGGGTTGTGACAGTTCAGAGGGTTAACAATTGGATGTTTCTTTGTAGTTGTAGTCTCTACAGTAGTTTGTAGTAATTATTGATGTGTTTTATTTCATTGACAGCTGAGGGCCAAGGTCAGGTATAATATAAATGATCCTTTTTTTTAATATTTAGAGAGTGATTGAGCACAGATAAAGAAACCAAACAAAAGCAAAATTTGACTTTTGTGAATGCAAACCAAAAATATTTATAATTGACAACTAAAGTTTGATTTTAAAGCCCAAGCAATACAGTATCCATGATGTGAAAGTTATTTTACAAGGAATGTGGCCACACTGACCCCTGGTGTTCAGAGACGGTAGTGCAACTGGCATGTTTTTGTGTGGCATCCAGGGGAAAGCCGAGTTCATTGGGCGAACTTTTGCAAAGCCACTAACTAAGATGATTGATGAACACTACGGGCCCCCACGGTTTCCCCCGCAGCTGGAGTACTATCAGGTCTACAGAGGAAACTGCACTGCAGGAGATCTGTTAGCTGCTTTTGAGCTACTGCAGGTATGGCCGGTACACAGTGGTTGTGATCAACATGTACATACTCCAATCTTGAGTGGACTCTCAGTCAATGCTTAGCCTATCTATTCATACAGTAAATGTTGCTTAAATAGCACAGATGCAGATCACTCTGTCACTTTTCCTCCCACTTGTCTTTGATTCTTGATCTTTTTGTCATTTCCCATCACATTTTTCCACAATCCTCTGTCCTATCTTTCTGCTTTACTCTTGCATGGAACCTTTGACAGATTCCTTATGATGATGAGGAGATCAGAAGGGCTCTTATTGCTGTCCATAACTTTGCTGTGCCTCAGATCAAGGTGCAATAAACAAAATAACACTTTCCCCTCTTTAATTCTTTTCTTTGTTTTCCATTCTTGTCTAAGTGACTTCATCCTCTTTGCTATTGCTGTGCTTTTGCTTTTCCTGTTTTACAAGGCATGGTAGAGTTTTTTGTTTTCGTTTTTAATGAGGATTTAATCAGTATTACTATTAGTCAGTAATTACTTTATTATTTCATCAGTTAATGGGTTATATATTTTCATTCTTTATCCACAGATTGGTCCAGCAGGGCAGGCAGCACTTCCTCCAATTGATGGTCCAACTGATTCTGACCGCGGGCCCATTCTGCCTGTTCCATTGGGCATACGACCAGTTCTCAGCAAATATCGCATAGAGGTGAAAACAGCCATAGAAAGCCAAAAAAAGATTCTTAACAATTTGCATCAGTAATGTTGAACTCATGGTCTTTGTTTCTCTCCAGGTCCTCTTTTGGGGTCTAAGGGACCTTAAAAGAATCAACCTGACACAGGTGGACAGGCCTCGTGTGGACATTGAGTGTGCAGGGAAAGGAGTTCAGTCAGCCCTCATTCAGAACTACAAGAAGAATCCAAACTTCAGCACATTAGTCAAGTGGTTTGAAGTGGTGAGAAAATGTATAGCCTATATGTAAAAATCTTTCTCCACTTTATTTCTGATTTAAAAAGTTAACTCAAGTAATCTTGTGCTGCAGGATCTGCCAGAAAATGAGCTACTCCATCCACCCCTCAATATTCGGGTGGTGGACTGTAGGGCATTCGGACGATACACCTTGGTGGGGTCTCATGCTGTGACCAGCCTTCGCAAGTTCATCTACAGTACCCCAGACAAGACTGCTAATAACTGGGCTCACACAGGTACCTGTCATAAACACATATACTCACTGTAAATCTGTAATAATTAAGTATAACAATGCAATATAATATAAGTTTCTCAATGATTTTCTAATTCATATTTGTGTAAATTGTTGATAATGATAATTAAATTCTAGCATGCAAAGATGACAAATTACTTAACATTCGTTAAATATGCCATCTGATTTTATTATAAGTCACATATAATGTAAAGCTGGTCAAATTTCACTTGTCAGTGCATGAACATTTATGCTTTGCATCAAATTATGATATTTTACCATGGTTATTTTTAGCACCCTATACTGCACAACCCTAAATTATATATCAAGTGATTCGCTTAAAATTGCTTACAGTATGGTTCAAACATTTGGGGTCAGTAAGAATTATTTATGTTTTTTGTTTTTTTTTGAACGAAAGAAAGACAGTAATTCTTTTATTTAGCGAGGATGCAATAAATTGTTCAAAAGTGAGAGTAAAGACATTTAAATGTTACAAAAGATTTCAGTTTAAAAAATGCTGCACTTCTGTTCATCAAAGCATTCTAAAAAAAATGATTAAGGTTTCCACAAAATGTTAAGTAGCACAACTATTTTAAACATTGATAATAATAAGAAATGTTTCTTGAGCAGCAAATCAGCATATTAGAATGATTTCTGAAGGATCATATAACACTGCAGTAATGGCTGCTGATCTTTGCATCATGCATCAATGAATTTCATATATTAAAATATCAAAATAAAATTATAGTTATTTTAAATTGTAATAATTTTTCACAATATTGCTGTTTTTTTTTACTGCAAGAGACTTCTTTTAAAAACATAAAAAAAATCTTACCAACCTCAATCTTTTGAATGGTAGTGTGTATATAAGAAAACTTTTATTTTGAATTCTTTGTACAGGCTATTTCTTTTTCCAGCTTTTCTGACTTTTCATTCCTTTTCTCTATTCCTTCTTCCTTTCCCTCTTCATGGGTCTTAACCTTTCTGTCCTGGTGCTGGTCTTGGGTCATTGGTTGCTAAATCTTATGACCCTAACCACACCAGCTAGACTGGCCAATGGCTACATGGCTCTCACCAATGGGACGTCTCATTCCCATCCCCACTCCCGTCCCATTTCTCATCCCTCAGGTGATATTGTGGTCAATATGGACCCTGAACCCAACATTAAGAAGATGGACACAGTTGTCAAGATTGATGCTGTAAGTAGATGTGCCATGCTGTTATAGTTTAGAAAACTGCTCGGCTTGGTGTATTTTTGTTCCTACTGTGGTTCTGTTTGTTTTACTGCTTTAAGGTTAGTGTCCCATTTTTAAAGTCAACATGAAATGGAAATTGCGATAGTCTTTTTTTCCCTATTGTGATGTATATCCGAGTGAAACGGCTTCTTGAACAAGAAAAAATGTAGTACGGGACTTGATTTTGTCCATCTGGAATTGATTGGATTGTTTGCTATTACTGCGATCTCATGTGAGTGACAGGTTGCCCCACCCTCGCACCAGTAAACACATCATCAGAGAAAGGATGTCGTTCCATAAAAATTAATTTCAAGATTTCATGGTGACTTTAACAACAGCCATGTGATGTGTATGCTAGTATGCTATTGTAGAATCTATTGTGGTTGTCTGTATTTGATGTATGTTTTGTGTGGCCCTGTCCTTATAGACCACCAATGCTGTTGTTAAAGTTGACTTGGTAAGTCTTAGTTTGGTTTAGACAGATTTAAATGTTTTAGATTTCATTTTCATTACATTGGATTAACAACATAAACACATAACATTTAATATCAAATAAACATCAATAATCATTCTTTGCGCACACAGACTGAAGATGAAAAGGAGAAAGAGAAAGAGAAAAAGAAGAAGAAGAAAAAGAAGGGAGAAGACCTGGAGGACGAGGAGCCAGATGAGAGCATGTTGGACTGGTGGTCCAAATACTTTGCTTCAATAGAGACTATGATGGAGGTGGGAGGAACTTTCTTTTAATTTCAACTTTGTAAAGATCCTTTACATTTAATATATACTGTATCATACTGTAATATTTTACTGAAATATACTTCCCGTGAATACAGAATCTCAGAGCCCAGGAGGCCGCTTTGGCAGAGGCAGAGGAAAGAGAAGATTTGGAGATAGCAGCAGAAAGTGCAGGTAACCACAGAGCTTTTAGTTGTGCTCCAGAATAGAGCTAATGTTCTGGTTAGGAACATGTTCTGATGAGCACTGTCATCCCATATCCATCACTGTTGTAGTCATCACATAAAACCATTTGTATTTATCTTTTTTCATGCCATGAAACGTTTAGAAGCTATAAAAAATCTCTACTTTGGGATCAAATTTTTCCACATATTACTTGTAATTCAACTAAATTTTAATGTGTGAATGAAGAGTAATGTATTTAATTAATGTTTTTAATAAAGAGATCCATCTTGTAAATTATACATAATCCATGTTAGTTTGGGTTTTTAAAATAGCTCTCATGGCTTGAAAACATCATTGTTCATCATAAACGCCCATTCAAATTGGCCTCGTAGGTGTCGTGTTCATCCGTTTCTCATTTCCATCTATACCTGTCCATTCACCCCTAACCTCAGAGATCAAAGCTGATGAATTTCCTATGAAAGGGACCAAACCCAAGGAGAAGAGCAAAGACAAGAAGAGCTCCAAGGACAAAAAGAAGAACCATGATGGCACAGAAAAACGACCTCCAAAACCAAAAGTTGATGAACTTATGGTCAGTGCATTTTCTTGAAAAAATCAGTCTACAGCTAGAGGTGTTTTTCTTTCTTGCTTTATAAAGAACTTTCATTTAAAATGCACTTACACTACTGTTCAAAAGTTTGGGGTCAGTAAGTTTTTTTTTCATTGTCAAAAAATGTCTATTTCAAATAAATGGTGTTCTTTTAAATTTTCTAATCATGAAAAAATTCTGAAAAGTACCATGGCTTCCACAAAAATATTAAGCAACACAACCATTTTTAACTGTGATAATAATAAGAAATGTTACTTTGCACCAAATCAGCATATTAGAATCATTTCTGAAGGATCATGTGACACTGAAGACTGGAATAATAGCGGCTGAAAATTCATAGTTTCATTTCACAGTATTACTGATCAAATAAATGCAGGCTTGGTGAATGTAAGAAACTTATTTTAAAAACATTAAAACAATTCCAGACCCCAAACCTTTAATTGATAGAGCACATTAGCTAAATGAACTGTGATCTGTAGCAATTTAACCTAATTTCAACATAAATATAAATCAGGTATACAATAAAGAGCTGGAGTGTGAGTATGGTAACTTTGAGGACTGGCTTCACACCTTCAACCTGTATAGAGGAAAGGCTGGAGATGATGATGACCACAATGTGGTTGATGATGACAGAATTGCGGGCAGATTCAAGGTAAGAAAATATATACATATATATAATACAATATAATGTATAGATCAGGTTTCAGAATTAGAGTATAAACATGTCATTTTGATATTCGAATCGGTCTCCTTATGAACCAGGGCTCCCTCTGTATGTATAAACTACCCCTGTCTGAGGAGATCACCAGGGAGGCAGGATTTGACCCGAACATGGGAATGTTCCAAAGCATTCCTCACAATGACCCTATCAATGTTCTCATCAGGATTTATATCATTAGAGTAAGTGAATTCAACTCTGAATCAAAGGTCTTATTAATGCTGTACTGTGTCAGCTAAAGTAACATGACTCTCTTCTCAGGCCACAGACCTGCATCCTGCAGATATAAATGGTAAAGCCGACCCTTATATAGTCATCCGATTGGGAAAGTCAGAGATTCGGGACAAGGAGAATTATATATCCAAGCAGCTGAATCCTGTCTTTGGAAAGTGAGTAGGCTATACTATTGTAAACCAACCAAACCAATGAATTGGTTTGAGCTCAAGTTAGAACATATTAATTTCTTTAAAGCACTTCATGTATAGCACACACTCTCTCTCCTTCCCTTAAGGTCATTTGACATAGAGGCCACATTCCCAATGGAGTCCATGCTGACTGTGGCAGTATTTGACTGGGATTTAGTCGGAACTGATGACCTGATTGGTGAGACTAAGATTGATTTGGAGAACAGATACTACAGCAAATACAGAGCCACGTGTGGTATCGCATCCAACTACTCTGTGTGAGTATTCTCTGCGCCCCTATTTTACTTGATATAGGAGAGCAACACATTGAGCATGAACCACTCGAATCTTTATTGAACAACATGTTAAAGTATTTTCATTTTGGGGTTGTCAATCGATTCATTTTATTTTACATAATGTGAAAACAAATTTATCTAATTAATTGCATATGTCGTAAATATGATAAGAGAACAGCCATACCCAGAATAATCCATTTAAGCAAGTTTTTTTATATGTCCAAGGCAAACATAAAGTCTTTATAATTAACCGCCTTAAATAAATGCGTTAAACTGACAGTCCTATATTGTCTATCTCACTGTGCATCCATCCAGCCATGGTTACAATGTATGGCGGGACCCTCAGAAACCAACACAGATCCTTGCTAAGTTGTGCAAAGAAGGTAAATTGGATGGACCCCACTATGGACCAGGTGGGAAGGTCAAAGTTGCAAACCGCATCTTTCTGGGGCCAACTGAAATGGAGGATGAGAGTGGTGAGACATTTAAGAGCTTAAATTTAAGTAGTTTTTTTCTCCTATCATATATGAAAAGATATCCATTTTGTTTGGCTTACAGGTCTAAAGAAGCAGACAGAAGAACACTTGGCTCTTACTGTTCTTAGGCATTGGGAGGAGATCCCACGTGTTGGTTGCAAACTCATCCCTGAACATGTGGAGACCAGGCCACTCTTCAATCCCGACAAGCCAGGCATAGAGCAGGTATGCAAGTGTGTGCAACAAAATACAGCTCTTATTACCAAGGACATATTTCAAGGTTCTCCAAGTGGCCTTGCTGAATTTCCTTTCTTTGGTAACAAATTCAGAGGATGACTAAACAGATGCATCATTTTTAGCAGTTTATGCTTGATAAATGAGGGAATGTAAATGAAAAATGTAATGACACTGAAAAGAAAAAAAATGTTTAGGAAAAATAAAGCAAAATGGTGCGTTATCAGTTTGTCAAATTGTAACTAACTATCAACTCTTCAAATGTTCATAATCTCGCAGGGAAGGATTGAAATGTGGGTGGACATGTTTCCCATGGATGTACCAGCACCAGGACCAGCCATTGACATATCACCACGCAAACCAAAGAGGTAGATGATTCTGTTCAAATTCTCGGTTTACTGTATACACCATTTTGAACACATTTTGAATCAGGATCAGTGAGACTTTTGTTGCTTTTCCATTATTCACGCTCTTGTAATCTTAATGCAGTTAAGGCGTTAATATTTAATTTGTACATAATGTTGCATTCATTTTTACAGGATTAGTTCACTTTAGAATTAAAATTTCCTGATACTTTATTCACCCCCATGTTAAAGATAGGAAGCTTTAATAATCAGACATGCTTAGATCACATTCTCACTCTTAGACCATTACACCCTTAAGCAAGGAACAGATTGCTTTGTTATCTGGACTGCTTGTGCAATTAATATTCTTTGGATGACTTAAAAGCTTTGGATGAAGATGTGACTGGCGAATTACCAAAGTACAGAAAGTCTTTTTACTTCACTTGTTTTTCATAATTGTCTACTACAATAGCTTTTACTTGTGTTTAACTACAGAGGTACCACTGTGATTCAGCAACAGCTTAGATACAAAACAGATGACACTCTTTCTCACCAGAGTTTGTAGATACAACACACTGTCCTTTTTCTTTTTCCTCTCATACTTTGCCAGCTTCACGCCTCTCATCTGCCTTTATTTTTTCATATTAATCATCTAAAGAATGTGAACATTTTTAATAATGCATAGAGATATTCATGCACTGCAAAAAGTCAAAATGTGCAGTTTATTGACATAAATGTAAATTGCAGCCCATTTCTGAGTGCACAGCATAATGAAGTAGAAAAAAATGTAAAGCGGAACCTGATTTTATCTGGATAGGATTAAATTGTGAAAAGTGAACACTACAGAATAGAGTCAGACCTGAGTTTGCTAAAATGATGGATAAAAAGCTGTTTGCATATTGAATGCTATTATCCTATAGTGCACACAGACTAAATTTTAAAAAAGGAAAGTCATTTCAGAGGAAGAGCAGACTATTACGTTTTGATTACGAAGACAATTTTGAATCAATTACAACACTGGGAACTTGCATTAAGGAAGTAAAAAGGTCAATCAAATGTCTTTACGGAGCAGTTTTTACCTTTTTACTTTGATTATATTAAATTATACTCTTAAGTAATATTTTTCATTTGAATCAAACCAGTTACATTTTTGGGTTGTGAGATGATGATCCCATTCTTTTCCTTCCCCTCCACTCATCTCTCAGATATGAGCTCAGGGTGATAATATGGAATACTGACGAGGTAATTCTGGAAGATGATGATTACTTCACAGGGGAAAAGTCCAGTGACATATTTGTGAGGGGGTAGGTATGGGCAGGTGTGTGAAAAGTGTGTGGTTAATCGGTTACCTTTTGTTTTGTTCTTTTGTTTCTGTTTCCTTTTGTTGTTTGTCTCTCTTGTTGCGTTTGGTGTTATTTTGTCTATCCCCCCTCCCTGCCCCCCACGTCATTGCTGTGCTGTTATCTAGCTTTGAGCTTCGTGTTATTATTTGGAACACTGATGACGTAGTTCTAGAGGACGATGCTTTCATGACAGGAGAGAAGATGTCTGACATCTATGTCAGGGGGTAAAGACAATACGATCGCATGGCTTGACCGCTCTGCCCACCGCCTGCGGAAATTTGTACCTCCCCCATCCATTCACAACCAATGAATGAATACCACCTTCCATGCAGATCCAAGTTAAACAGGACCATATCATTCAAAATGATGCTGCTTTTTAGTTATCACCTCTGATTTAATTTGATAATATTATTTCCATTAATTCAATTGTCTTTTCAGTTAAATTCCCTTGATAATTGATATAAAAATATTAATAAAAAATGTTTATGTAATAATTAATGTAATATTTAATAACTGGTATGGTCTTGATTTATAGAGACATTTTTGTTTAGTATGTCTTGGGGACTGAGATGTCTTTCACAGTATCAAATACTGCATGAAAGCACAAGATATGTCTGTTTGCATGCCAAAACCTATCTGACATGTGGCATTTGCATACCAACATTTTTCTTAAGGACTGAATCTATGTATTTTGTAAAGTAACGCATACAATTATGCATGTATCCATATAGTTGGCTACTCATGGTTCAAAGAAATACATAATACAGTAGCCCTATATAATGTAATGCTGTTGGGACAGACTACTCTTTCAAACTGGTAAGCTCTGCAGATGCAAGCCTCACAACTAAAGTGCACATAATTGACTAGATGTCAGGTCAAGCATCTATTTTTCTTTTCTATTTCCAGAGAGTGTGTTTGTAATTATATGCACTCTCTTTCAAATTATATTATTAAAGAGTTACAAGCACACAACTCTTCCGAGTAATACGTTGGTGATCTACAGTACATATTCTTTGCACTTTATAATAATAATAAAAAAAAAAATATATATATATATATATATATATATATATATATTCGGACTTTGTTAAAATGTTTGAAGGGTTAGTTCACCCAAAAATGAAAATTCTGTCATTAATTACTCACCCTCATGTCGTTCCACACCCGTAAGACCTTTGTTCATCTTCGGAAAAGAAATTAAGATATTTTTGATAAAATCCAATAGCTCAGTGAGGCCTCCATTGACAGCAACATAATAAACACTTTCAAATGCCCAGAAAGCTACTAAAGACATATTTAAAACAGTTCATGTGACTACAGTGGTTCAACCTTAATATTATGAAGCGACGAGAATACTTTTTGAGCTTCGAAGCTTTACGAAACTTTTGTTTTGAATCAGTGGTTCAGAGCATGTATCAAACTGCCAAAGTCACGTGATTTCAGTAAACGAGGCTTTGTTACGTCATAAGTGTTTCGAAATTTCAATGGTTCACCACTGGGGGGCATGACTTTGGCAGTTTGAACCACTGAATCGAAACAAAAGATTTGTAAAGCTTCAAAGCTTCATGAAGCAGTGTTTTGAAATCACCCATCACTAGATATTGTTGAATAAAGTCGTTATTTTGTTTTTTTGCAGCACAGAAAGTATTCTCTTCGCTTCATAACATTAAGGTTGAACCACTGTAGTCACATGAACTCTTTTAAATATTTAGTACCTTTCTGGGCATTTGAAAGTGTTAATTATCTTGCTGTCAATAGAGGCCTCACTGCTATCGGATTTTTTCAAAAATATCTTAATTTCTGTTCCGAAGATGAACGAAGGTCTTATGAGTGTGGAACGACATGAGGGTGAGTAATTAATGATAGAATTTTCATTTTTGGGTGAACTAACCCTTTAATAACATCTAACTGCAATGACCACGGGGTAGTATTTTTATTTTGTTCAGTTTCCTGATGCAGTATGGAGCATCAACTTGATATGTATAAATGCTGTTATATGCATGTTGTCTATTCAATATTTTTGTCTATACATTTCACACATTTACAAATATCTAAATGCACTTTAAAAGAACATTTGTGCATGTTTTATCATGTGACTTTGATAAGTCATTGATGACCATATGTGGTATGTTTGTAATGCTTGTATATTTTTGTATAAATATTCAAAGATTATTGTGCCACTTCTAACAATTGAAAATCGTCTCACTGCTCAGCTGGCTAAAAGGACAACAGGAGGATAAACAGGACACAGATGTGCATTATCACTCTCTAACTGGAGAGGGAAACTTCAACTGGCGCTTTGTTTTCCCCTTTGACTATCTCATGGCTGAGGAGAAGATAGTCGTCTCCAAGAAGGAATCCATGTTTTCCTGGGATGAGACAGAGTACAAGATTCCTGCTCGACTCACTCTTCAAGTATGGGATGCTGACCACTTCTCTGCTGATGATTTCCTGGGTATGCTCACAATTTAAAAAGACAAAACACACATATTATTAGGTATTTACTTATTTGCATGTACAGCAAAATAATTTTGGGTTTGAAGAATAATTGAATTATTCTTGTTAATAATGTGCTCAATTAAAAGTTAATGTGTTTCATTCCAAAAACAAAATACATTTTTCATGCCGCCTGTGATTATTTCCACAGGTGCGATTGAGTTGGACTTAAATAAGTTTCCCCGTGGGGCAAAAACAGCCAAGCAGTGCTCTCTCAACATGGTTCTCAAAGAAAATGAGCTGCCTACCATTTCCATCTTCAAACAGAAGAGAGTGAAGGGCTGGTGGCCATTTGTGGCTCGAGATGAGAATGATGAATTTGACCTCACGGTGAGTTAATACAATGCAATTATCTAAATGTTGTTTGACTTCTGCTTGATAATAAGCCAGCATGTGGTTTATTGAAATGATTGCATAAGGTTACTTCATTAACATTCCAACCATGTCGTGCTTGCAGGGAAAAGTGGAGGCAGAGCTCCATCTAATGACAGCGGAGGAGGCAGAGAAAAGTCCAGTCGGCCTTGGACGGAGCGAACCTGAGCCACTTGAGAAACCAAGGTAAGAGATAAAGCAGCTCATGTACACACAATTGCTTCTGCTCACATGGTGCTGAAAAACAATGCAGTTTCATTTTATGTATAAAAAGCAATATTTTATATCTCATATACTCTAGAGTAGACAATGAAAGTCTGTTTCTGCATTGAGTAAAACATAAAAAGGGTAATTGTGAGATAAAGTTTAAAATAAAGTTTGCGAGATATAAAGTTGTGCTGTGAAACATAAAGTTGCAGTTGTGAGATATAAAATAGCTAGTATAAGAAATACATTTGCAGTTAGGAGAAATAAGTTGAAACTGAGATACACTACTGTTAGGGGTCTGTAGGATTTTTTTTTAATGTTTTTGAAAGAAGTTTCTTACTATATGCTCACCAAGGCTTCATTTATTTGATCGAAAATTATAACATTGTGATTAGGGCTGCACGATTATGACAAAAATCATTAATTGTTGATTATTCCCTTGAAATTGTAATTGTGATTATTAATTAAATAATTTTGAATAGCTTTTATACCATTTTATACTAATTATACCATTGTTTAAAGCAACTGCATGCCATATTTTTATATGAAAATAAACAAGCTGAAAACACTCTTCCTGAAAAACTTTTATTGCTTTTCTATTGCATTAAGCTTTGAATGTCAGCTATGCATTTGTTTGGTTTCTTATTTAAATAAAAAAAAAAAAAAAGTAAAAATATGCATGGTATTATAATGTTATATTAAAAATAAAATTAAAACAATGGAAAAGATAACCTGTAAAAAGAAAAAAACAACACATCTTAAGCATGCAGAATAATGTAAGTGGACTTTTTTTTTTTTTTTTGTAAGTACACCTTTGAATGATTACGTAAATGTGGCATCCATAATTGTAATCACAGTTAGAAATTTGATTAATTGTGCAGCCCTAATTGTGATAACTGTTTATTATTTTAATATATTCTAAAATGTAATTTATTCCTGTGATGGAAATGCAGGCCATTACATCAGTGTCACACGATCCTTCAGAAATCATTATAATATGCTGATTTGGTGCTCAAGAAACATTTCTTATTGTTATCAATGTTAAAATGGTTGTGCTGCTTGAAATATTTGTGGAATCTAAGATACATTTTTTCAGGATTCTTTGATGAATAGAATGTTCAAAAGAACTGCATGTATAAAATACAAACATTAACCCTTTTATTAATTTATTTATTAGTCTGAGGTGGAAACATGCTTCCATAGTAGACAGCATACATGGATTATTTCAGGTATAAAGTCTATCTGATGAGGATGTGCTAATTATACAGCTATAGAATATAACCCTTATAAATACTGTAGATAATTATAGGTATGGCACAAACACTGACACATAAAGTGGGCTTAAGTCAGAAGCGTTCTCTCCAGTGAAGAATGCCCCTCTGAAAGTGTTAACTTCCCTTTCTAATACTCCCACTCTCCTCTTTCACATCCTTCCTTCCTCCTGTGACTGCCCTTTCCCTCGCCTACCCTTTCCCGCTCATTTCCTTCATTCCAACCCCCATTCCTGTTTTGGAAAAAGTCGTCCAGACACCAGTCTAATGTGGTTCATGAATCCTCTGAAGTCCATACGATACTTCATTTGGCACAACTACCGCTGGCTGATTCTGAAGGCTCTGGCCCTGCTGCTCCTCCTACTCCTCGTTGGGCTCTTCCTCTACTCTATTCCTGGATACTTGGTCAAGAAACTCCTAGGGGCGTGAGGAGAGAGGGGAAGACCACTGGTAGCCCACTCTCACTGCCTCTGTTTTCTCTGCTTTCTGTCTCTTTCTGAGCAAACCTTTAAGCTCAAGCTGTGTAATGTCACCATTCACAGTGTATTTCTCTTTTTGTTACTCATACCATTTTTAAAGGCCTACAACATTGACCTGAGGGATTGAGGGTGATTAAATGTTTTCCATTTTGTCATCCCAACTCTTTCTTACTGCATATCTGTGTGCTGTGTTGTACCTCGGGTCTTTGAGGTTGTCATTTGCTTCTGGTTGTCTGTTTGGGCAAAGACTTGAATTATTTATTATGGAATTTATGATATCTTTAGTCGACTGTTTGAATGTTCTCAGCAGACCTAGGCGAATGTTTTTATCAGCTCTGTGGAATAGTTTATGATTGTGCCATCATTCACTCACCCTCTTGTCCTTCCAAACCTGTGTGGCTTTTTCTTTTTCCTGTGAAACACAAAAGTGTTGTTTGGACCCCATTTACTTTAATTGTATGGACAAAAAACATTCTTCAATATATCTTCTTTTGTACTCAGCAAAAGAAAGTCATACAGGTTTGGAATGGCATTAAAGTGGCCATGAAATGGAAGTTGCAATAGTCTTTTTTCACTATTGGGATGTATATCCTAGCGAAACGGCCTCTCCAACAAGAAAAAAAATGCAGGGTGGGACTTGATTTTGTCCATCGGGAATTGATTGGATCGTTGTGGTTTGTAATAGCTGCAATCTCATGTGAGTGCGCTGGCGCACACGTCATCAGAGAAGAGACGTCATTGCAAGTGGGAGTTATATATATGTACATTTACAATAAACAATATTCAATATTCATGTTCACTGTGACGTTAACAAATTTGCATTTTTAAGTGAACTATCCCTTTAAATGGTTAATATGCCTTTAAGAGATTTTACAACTTTTCAGTCTTGTTACCAGTCATCTTACTAACCACTAACATTTGTATTACCTCTCTTCCTCCATCATCCATGGTTTCACCTTTCAACTCACCACTTCTTATCTGCAACTCCTTCACCACCTCCACCACTTCCAATTACAGCCGGCCTGACACCACCTTCCTGTGGTTTTTGAGCCCGCTGAAGGCCATCCGCTACCTGATATGCAACCGCTACAAATGGCTCATCATCAAGATCGTCTTGGCTGTGCTGCTGCTGATCATGGTGGCCCTGTTTCTCTACAGCATGCCAGGCTATCTGGTCAAGAAGCTGCTTGGGGCCTAAAGAGGGGTCAGAAAGGTTCATTTGAGAGATTCTAATTTGCCCTTGACCTCTCAAGTGTCCCTTTTCTAATATGTGGTTACAATTTACAGCACTTCTTTTATTTTCAAATGATATCTCAAGAGTTTACTATCCTTCATAGTTGCACTCTAAGCATAACGTATCAAATATCTTGACTTTTTCTGTATCAATTTGCATGTCTTACCAGGAAAAGATCAATTATGTTATTTATCTTTCTATTTGTACATTTCAAGATTGATTAATCATATGGAGAAAATGAAAGCAGCACTGTTTATTTTTGGTACAATATTAAATAAACTGGCTGCACTAGCATTTCTGGTATCCGTTCAAATGTTCATATGAATGCATTGCTCCAGATTCTTAGATTTTGTTGTTATCGTCTAGAAGTGTATGTGTCGCTGCTAAAACCACAATAAGCATGCAACTTTGTCTAAAGAAAGATGACTTGTTCATCTGTGGCTATGGTCTTTGTATGATAGGGTTGCAGGCCTCATATATACACTAAGTTATTTGATTACACTTTGCCTTGATGTTTGCACTTTCAGTCCATGACACAAATCTTCTGCACTCTAGTAAGATAACATTGTTTATCCTTTAGAGAAACACACAGACACTAGAAGGGGAATGATGTTTCATTTGACATTTCAAGTTTAAATAACACAATAGAATGCTCTTTCTTATACTTCCTACTGTTGATTTTGCTTGCTGTGTATATTTACTTGGTATGTACTTGTTTGCTTGCTATGTACTGTTGCTCTATTTAATGAATGGCATTTGACCATTGACGTGTTTGCACTGATTTTGGCTTGTTTACATAAAAAGAGTGTATTTTTAATTCTTGTTTACAAGTGTGCAATATGGATTGATTTACTTATTTTTGTCGGTATGAAGACAATAAAACTCATTGAGATAAAAACATGTTTCTTGTTTCCATAGTGTGGGTATGCATGGATGTGTGTGAGATAAAACCCTGTTCTCTTTCACACAGTCGTCCAACTACTAGCCTGTCGTGGCTGTTGAGTCCAATACGGGTGACCTGCATAATGGGTTGGCGGCAGTATAAGTTGGCCACAGTGGTGACTCTGCTCAGCATAACCGGGCTGATCTTTTTGGGCCTCCTGTTCTTTTCTCTGCCTTCAGCTTTCACCCAGAAGATCTTCAACATCTCAGGATAACCTGATCAATCACCTGCTATACCATCACAATATGCACAAAACAGATTATTGAAATGGATGGCATCACTTAAAAGCTCTGCTGATTAAATACATTTAAATACATTCATTTATAAATGCATGGTATTATATATATTGTAGGCAAATGTGAGTAGGAGATCATCCGTCTGTTATTAATATTATTAAATGGTGTTTGGCTCTTGACAACAGAATGTATAGTGGCTTTTTATGGGTGTTCCTCAACTATAAGTTCTTTTGGCACTGTGGACTCTCTTAAAAAAAATTAATATAATTAATTTGTCTAATTACAATGTTTAACAGTGTCTATGCATGCATCGCAAATATTTTAATTATAGTCTTATTTCTGAACATCGTGAACATTTCCACCACATCTCAACTTGTGTTTGATAACATTCTGTAGTAGAAGTAATGCAAATGACATTTTAAACATTTTAATAGAATAAAATGGTTGACCTTCGCTAAGGCTAATTTCAGCTGACATTTTAAGTATTATAAATAGTTATATAATATGTTCATCATGTTATTTGCTTAATTTTACACAATTACAACTAAAAGGGACCTTCTAGATGTGCACAATCAATAATATTCCAATGGTTATATTTACTTAAAATAGCTTATATTGTCTTGGGTTTAAATATGTAATAAAAACTTTGGAATTTGATAGTTTTTACGAATCACAGGTATATTATAAAAAATGCCCTTAGTTGAAGAACACCCTTATATTTTTATACTCTTTGTGTTAGGATGTTTCTTAAAGTAATTTCCTACCTGTTATATTAATTTGATAATACTATGCCTGAAATTAAAATCTTTCTTTGAACATGCGTCTTGGTTTGTATATATTTTATTATTACATCCTAATTCATATAAGTATAGCAGCATTATAAATATCACAAGTATGTAATTGTCTTTATCTTACATTAAAATGAGTCACGTGGGTGTACTGGAAAAGAAAATAGCAACGTTTAGTCATTATATATTACTTTTGTTACAATACATAATTACTTTTGTACATTTCATAAAACTATTTTGCCACCTCATAGCCACCGTACCTCACGATGCACAGAACTACACGTCGAGCTCCTATTGGCTGAGGTCGTCTCCGGGTGGAGGCGCGCCAATCAGCGTGGGCCACGGTACGACTGTGTTGTGTTGTTACGCTGCTGGTTGGAGACCGGCTGTATGATGCAGTGAGGTGGAGAGTTCATGCAGCTCACACAGGACTACACAGCCTGAAGAAGAAGCCTTGAACAAGATACTGACTAGACACAAAGAACAACCATGCGAGCGCTCTTGGGTGAGTTATAATGATATAAAGGCGTTAACTCAACTGTAGAGACGCGTTTTATTGACTCAAATGCATTTGCAAGCAAACTGTCAGGTGTAGAGAGACTAACTTTAGTTAGCATGTAGTAGTAGTTTGGAGGTTAATATGACAAAATGGAAAAGTAGAAAAAAATTCTGTAAACCAACTGAAGAGTGTTTTATGAATCTTTTTTTTTTTTTTTTTTTACATTAAATCCGTACATGTAAGAGTAATACTATAGTATAATATAGTTAGTGTTGTAGAGTGGTGGTTGGGCCTATACATTATAGCAAATTCATCTTCATATTGCACAAGAACAATTGGTGAATAATAATTAATTGCACAATTTTGAGATTCTGCAATCATCTCTTGTATGTAGAGTCTGGTAGTATAAAGTCCTGTTTGTTATGAACCATATGCAGTGTGTGTTTCATGCTGTGGTTCTTGTTTTTACAAAACAATGCAGTTATTAAAACTAATTTTTCTTTAATAGAGCTGATGAATGATGCTCTGATGTTCCTGTATCTTCTCAGGTGTGTTGGCGTGTTCTCTGACTGTACTCTCTGTCCACGGTCTCTACTCTGCCAGTGATGATGTGGTTGAACTCAACCCCTCCAACTTTAACAGGGAAGTCATGCAGAGTGACAGTCTCTGGCTGGTCGAGTTTTATGCCCCCTGGTAAGTTGTAAGAGAGTGGTGGAACCGGGATATGTGTCACTCATAGAGATCTCTAGATCTGTAGTTACAGATCAGGTTACCATCTGAAATGCTGTTGCTGAATCAGCCCAATATGTTGCTTTCTTGTATAAGATTGAAAGTATGAGTCATAGCTACTTTTACTCTTGAGGCACTTCATTTGCATTGTTTTACATCTCATTAGTCGTAGTTTGCAAATGATGCATAATACAGTCATGAGAATTATTATTACACCTGTGTAGATGCATGTTTCATGATGGTGTTTAGATGTTTATGTGCAATACCTAAAATCTTTTTTTTTTTTTTTTTTTTTTTTTTTTTTTTTAAAAGGTGTGGTCACTGCAAGAGCTTGGCTCCTGAATGGAAGAAAGCAGCCACTGCTTTAAAGGTAAATTCTGAATTTAAGATTACATAATAAATTACACTTCTTCAGAAATTTCTATTTTGCTTGACAATCAAGAACTGTGGCTTATTCAGAACCGGTTAATTTTACTGGCACAGAATGATTCATTGAACTTGCATTCTTCCAAGGTGTAGATAACAAAATCTAGTATACACTACCATTCAAATGTTTTGGGGTAAGTAAGATTTTAAATTTTTAAAGAAATGAATACTTTTATTCAGCAAGGATGCATTAAATTGTTCAAATGTGACAGTGAAGACATTTATAGAAACTAAATATTTATATTAAAAAAAAAAATCCTTTTATTTTAAACTTTCCATTCATCAAAGAATCCTGAAAAGATGTATTAAGGTTTTCATGAAAATTTAAACCAGCAGAACAGTTTTCAACATTGATGTCAATAATAATATTGTTTCTTTAGGACTAAATCAGCATATGGAAATAAATAACATTTCACATATTACTGTTTTTAGTGTATTTTTTTTTTTTTTTTCTCAAATAAATACAGCCTTGGTGAGCATAAGATACTTTCAAAAAAATCTTACCGGCCCCAAAACTTTGAATGGAGTGTAGTATAGTATTTAGGATGAATTATTTGGTACTCTCTTAACTCTTTCCCTGCCAGCGTTTTTTTTTTTTTTTTTTTTTTTAATTAAAGTTGCCAGCCATCGCCAGCATTTTTGATATTTAAAAAAAAAAAACTTTCATGGCCCCTAGAATATTTTGTTGTATAAATATCTGAACATGCAATATATCGAAAGAAAGCCTCTGTTTTTAAACAACAACAAAAAGCTTCATGCTTTTTTTTTTTTTTTTTTTTTTTAATCAACACTGGAAAAGCAACATTTTGAACAAAAAGCTAATAAGGGTTCCCCAAAGACTACAACGTGCATAAGCAATGCTTTTATCGCTTGTTTCTCCTCCTCTTTGCCTGTGTTTTGATCCGGAGATTCTGTATTCTTTCAGAAGATGCGTAATTATTATCATATAACATTGAAAACACGGAAAGCCGGAAAATTCTATCAATGATGGAGAAGTGTTGTCTCATAAATGACAGAAAATTCCGTTAATGGTGGGGAAGGCGTTAAAAGAACGGTGTTGTTGTGGAATCATACTTGTTAAATGGAGCATGAATCGAAACCTGAATCTTTAAATACTTTATCATTCCCATCACTTATTTTTGTATCTTAAAATTCGGAAGTAACAAGCAGCCTGTCTCATTACAGTTGTAAATTGGATAAATCTAAAAGTGAAAATGGACATAAAAAAGATCATTGATAGCATTTGTGTTTTGGTACAGGGCATTGTGAAGGTGGGTGCTGTGGATGCAGACCAACACAACTCCCTGGGAGGCCAATATGGAGTCCGAGGCTTCCCAACTATCAAGATCTTTGGAGCCAACAAACAAAAACCAGAGGATTACCAAGGTTCAGTACTGCACTTTCATAAAAACTTCTTGGCATGAAATAAAGAAAATGTTTTATGGCCATAAGAAAGTCTGTTGCTCCTCCCTAAGTAGAGTTCATTCTCTCTCTGTCCTAGGTGGCCGTACCAGTCAGGCCATTGTAGACGCAGCTCTGAATTCTCTCCGCTCCCTGGTCAAAGACAGACTTGGTGGAAAGACTGGAGGCTCAGACTACAGCAGACAGGTATTGAAGCTCTGCATAAAGATTTTCTTGTCATATTGCTTTATTTGCCTACCACTGATTGACCCCTCTGTGATGTGATCAGAGTGGAGGCGGTGCTGGCAATAAGAAAGATGTGGTGGAGCTGACCGATGATAACTTTGACCGTACCGTGCTGGACAGCGACAATGTCTGGTTGGTGGAGTTCTTCGCCCCCTGGTGTGGACACTGCAAAAAGTATGTGGCTTTCTCCGTGTCTCGCATACATCATAAGACCTGTCTGTCTGTCTGTCATTCCACTGAAATAGTACCTGACATGCTGTGCCATGCATTATTGAAGCGCTGAATCCATGTTCAATTATTTACAAGGATTCAAAGACACAATGAAATTCCTCTGCTGGCTGGGCATTCCCGTGTTGACTTTCTTTAATGTTTCCAGTCTTGAGCCGGAATGGACAGCAGCCGCCACAGAAGTCAAAGAGCAGACGAAGGGTAAAGTGAAACTGGGTGCTGTGGATGCTACTGTTCACCAGGGCCTGGCAAGCCGCTATGGGGTACTTAATTCATGTCTTTCAATATAAATAATTCTTGTATTGTCCCTAATGTATTTTCAGTCCCTAATTTATTTTCAGATCTCTGTTATGTCCCCATCAAAATATATTTATGTTTTGGACAATGAACATTTTTATTAGCTCATTTTTGTTGAATGTCTGTTGTCCTTATGCCATTTTTCTGTGAGCCATTTTTTCTCCTCAGGTCATTGGGTTCCACTAATGATGTTTTTTCTGCTGTTTTTATTGGTAGATTCGAGGATTCCCCACCATCAAGATCTTTCGTAGGAGAGGAGCCAGAGGACTATCAGGGGGGACGTACCCGATCTGACATCGTTGCTCGTGCCTTGGACCTCTTTTCTGATAACATCCCTCCTCCAGACCTTCAAGAGGTGTGTGTTTTCTCTTCTATTTTTAATCATATTAAAGAATATGTGTAATAATACATTTAAGTACTGAGTAACATTAATGAACTACATGTACTTACTAGAGGGTTAGGATTAGGGCTTGGTTTTAAGGTTAGTTGCATGCAATTATGCATAATTTATAGTTATTATTATTATTATAGTAACTATTTTACAATGTCCTTGTTACACGTAACATGTAAAGTGTTACCATTTATTTTGATAAACATTTTGTGAAGAAATAATAGGTATAGGTTGGTTTATATTCATGTGGTTTTTATTTCCTTTTAGATTTTAAGTGAAGATGTTTTGAAGAAGACCTGCGAGGACTATCAGCTGTGTATCATAGCTGTGTTGCCTCACATTCTAGACACAGGTACGATACAACGTCAACCTAAAACACATCAAATGATTTCATCAAACTGTTGTTTTTAAGAAGTAAAATGTGAAAATGACAAGCTTCTTAAACAGTCATTTCACTAGGGATGCACAATAAATTTGTGCCATACTGGTTATAGGTTATTGGATAATATCAAAGTTTTTCTTTTCTTTTTTTTCTTTTTTGGCCCATTATTGGATATTTAATTGTGCATGATTATGTTCCTCTCTTTTTACATTTAGATTACATTTGCTGTCATCAAACATTCACTTGGTTAACAAATTAAAGACTAATTTAATTGTTAAATCTTTAGAAAATCTCAATTATTATTTTTTTTTCATACTGTACAGTAAAATGCTGTGATGCTTCTATTTACTTGTTGCATTTAAATAGATTTTTTTTTTCTTTACACAAAAATAGTATAGAATTTTAATATGTGCCATTTATCAGATACCAGACATAACCTGAAAATAATAATTCTTCGTAATTATTTTAATGAATATGTTCATAAAAAAATATTTATTTCTAATTGCAATGGTCATTTATAAGTGATCACTTCATTTTCAACTTACTGTGTAAGACACAAATATGCTAGGAACATGATTGATGGTTAATATTCAGTGCAATTTTAATATTATACTATTGCAGTTTTTATTATTTTAAATTTTTATCTTGCTTTCATTTTAGTTTACTGAAGTTTTAGTAATTCTGTCATTTTTGTTAGTTTTTTTTTTTTATATATATATATTTCTATTTAGCGTTATTTTTTTTATTCCAGTTTTAGTAATTTTAGTACTTGTTTTATTTCATTTAGTTGCCAAGGCAATGTTTCTAATTTTCATTTGTTTATCATCTAATATTGTTCATTTTTAATGTTATCATTATCAGTTCGATGAGAAAATTTGGTCGATATATTAAAGCCAACAATAATGGATTATTTTTTCCTTCAGCTGAGACAATTCAAATGTGCATTGCCATGATGGTTATGAATTGCTTTAAATCTGATTTAAATAACTTCAAAAAGAAAGTACAAAGCAAGTCTGTCATATAGGCTACATAATATTATGAGAACATTATAATTGTGTGCTTGAGACATGGCTTTTAATGGTGAGACTTTTGTTTTTGTAATCAGGCTCTCAAAATGTACATAAAAATTGATTTATCGGCCAATATATCAGTTATCAGCTTTCAAATATAAAGAATTATCGGTATCGACCAAAATTTTCTTATCAGTGCATCCATAAATGACACACAGCAACAACAACACTGTTAATTTGATTTTCTCTATGCTTGCAGGTGCATCTGGAAGAAACTCTTACCTGGAAGTGATGAAGATGATGGCAGAGAAATACAAGAAGAAGATGTGGGGGTCAGTATTTTCAGCATCATCCAGAGTACAAGTTGAGATCAGTCTGCCCATAAATAACACCAGTACATGTCACTGCTTGTGTGGCAGAGATGAGACTTTAGGGAATAGAGAGCGGGATGCAGTCATACACATCTCACTCTTTCCTCTCTCTACAGTTGGTTGTGGACTGAAGCAGGGGCACAGATGGAGCTTGAGGCCTCTCTTGGAATTGGTGGATTTGGCTATCCCGCCATGGCAGCCATTAATGCTCGCAAGATGAAGTTCGCTCTGCTTAAAGGCTCATTCAGTGAAACAGGCATCCACGAATTCCTCAGGTAACAGAAGGCTGGAGTTTATATTACTGGGAAACAAGTTACATCACAGAGACTGTTAACATGCAGTAGATTTAAGGTGTTGTTTATAATGGCCCTTCTAACTGTCAGCCTGTTTTATGTTGTTAAACTATTAATGTCTTTATTTATGCAGGGAACTTTCTGTTGGCCGTGGCTCCACTGCTACGGTGGGAGGCGGAGCTTTGCCTAAGATCAACACTGTGGAGCCTTGGGATGGGAAGGATGGAGTGGTGAGTAGAGAGAACACTGTGAGAGTGGATGGATGTCATCCTTTCCTGTTCTTAACCCCCTTTTTTGGCCTTTCCTCAGTTGCCCATGGAGGATGACATTGACCTGAGCGACGTGGATCTGGATGATCTGGAGAAGGATGAGTTATGAGCCTGGTCTAAACCACTCTAGACCTCTGAGACCCAAATGATGCCCATGTCTTCTCTCCCATGGATGAGGGGATGGTTGGGACATGAACTTCCTTAAGACTCCTAAAAACATACAAATAAAGCAAATGGTTGTGCAGCTTTTTAAAAGAAAACATCCCCCTGTTAGTTTAAAAATGAGGCTTTTCAGTATGTACATCATGATTGAGCTATGCTCTGCCTCATTACGTTCTTCACTTTTGGTGACTGATTGGATCTTTCAATCAGCTTGATGAAGGAGAGTGTGGCTCTGTGATTATCAATCACTTGTTTCCAGTGAGCAGATGTCACACAGAGGCTCTTCATAGGACACTTTCTAATATCTGTTTCATTGACTAGATTTAATCCGATGGAACTGGTCTTTCTGTTAATGAGATAAACCAGTGGTTATTTATATCAGCCTTTCTGTGATTTCAGCAGCTCATTTCACTGGAGTTACAAGAAGCCTAATGTTTCCATTTTCACCCTTTATCCCTCTCATGTGACTTTTTTTTTTCTATTTGTTTTTAAATTGTGTTACTGAAAAGAATGTCAGCCAACCTGTATCCCAGTTTGCCCATTTGTCTTGTGTGCTAGACCGGGTGTAATGTGGGCATCGTGTAGATTTTTCTTACACAACTTTGTTTTGAAAGAAAAACTGTTTTTGTTATGAAAATAAAACAATAATAAATTGACTTGTTTTATTACCACAGAAGTTACTTTGATAGACACCAGAGGCCTATGAATCAGTGGTTTATTGAGACTTCATGCAGACAAATACACTGTTCAGTTGTAAAGATGCAACATTCAGATTCGCACTGATGCTTTGGCTTGACAAAAATATGGCTGGACATCCAATCCCAGCTGCAGTATACAACCTTTTTTTTTTCACAATTAACACTATACAAAATTAGAAATGACTCAAAGCTAATATATATATCCAGTACAAACATTAGTTTTGGCATTTTACTTCAACAGTCATTTTATGGAGAAAAAAATACTAAGGGAGCACTGAAATACCACACATGCAAAAGAGCAAATTAAGAGCATTATTCAATGTTTCCTTTAACAGAAACTTGAAGACACTTAGTATTACTGTTGCATTCCATGGAGCTGCTTATCTAACAGAATCACTACTGTTCATGTTGACACTGGACTGGTGACAGGACAAATAGAAACTAACCGCCTGTCTGCCATTCTATTTGTGCCATATGTCCAAACGGACAACAGCGTTCAAATATTAATGAGTAGCCTAAAGGCTGATGGTTGCTGGGGTTTTTTTAACCTTAAGGGCAGAAATGGTTGTGAAAAGTTTGTCTGTCTGCTTATGTTAGAACTGAAACCAAAACGAAGCAGAAAAGTAATTATGTATGATTATATTGTACATTTCTGATCTGCTTATTCTAGCGCATTTGTATTGATTTGAAATCTAAAGGCTATATTTGAAATCAAAATACAATGGAAATGAAACCCCAGCACCCAACAGTGGGCATTCATTACTGTTCAAAAGTTTAGTTTCAGTAAGATTTTTTTTTTTTTAATTTTGAAAGAAATCTCTTATGCCCACCAAGGCTGCATTTATTTGATAAAAAATACAGTAAAAACAGTAATACTGTGAAATATTTCATACAATTTAAAATAACAGTTTTCTATTTTAATATATTTTAAATTTGTCATTTTTTCCTGTGATTGCAAAGCTGGTTTCAGCAGCCATCTGCTTAATGTTTTTGTGGAAACAATGGATCTTTTTTTTTTTTTTTTTTTTCCTCAGAATTCTTTGATGAATAGAAAGTTCAAAAGAACATTCATTTGAAATCTTTTGTAACAATGTAGAAAATGTGACGCATCCTTGCTGAATAAAAGTATTTTCCTTCAAAAAAAAAGCACAAATAAAACTTACTGACCCTAAACTGTTGGCATGTTCTGTTACATACTAAAAGAAGCAATACTTTCCTTTTAAAATAAAGTCGATCATAATTGGCCGGACAGCAGACTGCTCCGAATGTAGCTAGACTGTACCTGATGCATAAAACCCAATATCCAACCAAAAAATACCTAGCACAAATACTATGGTGATCAAGTTTAGAACACGTCAAGGGAATGTAAATAGTGCTCTGGAGATATTTTAGCTAGATTGAATGCAAAACAAATGGAATATTTACAAGCAGAACTTCATGGGCCTCATTTATATAATATTGCGTAGAAACGGCAATAAAACAAAAACCTACATTTAATCTTACGATCATTTCTCAAATGTGCGTACGTGATTTAGAGAACAAAAACTCTGTAAACCTTGTAAACGCTGCCTAATTAATGTCATTAACATATAAAAGAGCACCAGTCAACATCCAAATCCTTTACTTGAGAATGGCGAGAGGCAAGAATTGCTTAGATTTCCAAATACCAACTCTCAAATCTGTGCATACGCACATTTTATAAATGAGGCCCCATGTTTTGGCCTAATAGCCATTCTGGGAATTTGCACGTGGTACTGACTAGTCATTTACACTTTTTAAGTGGAATGCAAACCATTGAAAATATAAATATTTTTAGTCATCACTTCAAGACACCATGAAGTAACTTGACAATTCTGCAGAATCAATCTAGAGAACATTTGATTTGACAAAAATCTGTGTAATGCAACCAATCATCAGAAGAGCAAGTTTTAAAATGTGAATATCTGCTAAAAGTGGATTTTTGACAACTGATTTCAAGGGGTCTTTCAAATGTTGACCAAGCCCAGACATAATGCCGACAGAATTACATCAGAATAAAAACAGGCTGGAATACTGATGAAACAGGTGACCACCCATGAACAAGGAAACTTTTAAAGCAAGAAAGATAGAAATTTATCATTGATAATGCCATCAACTACCTTTCAAATAATCTTGTCTTTTCAGTGTGCATGTGAGTGGTTGCCTGTCAGCTGCTTTTAAGACCTGTATTTATAACTGTCGAGAGGTGCTTTGGTCAGACTGCAGTAGTCTGACGATAGAGGGGTCGCTCTTGGCACCTTTGATGAATTCCTCCAGAGACAGTCTGCCTATAGATTTGAAAAAACAACAAAAAAGTTATTTTGTTCATTTCCAAGAGTAACGTTTCAGTGGTGGTCAAATATCCTGCAACTTAAATAAATTCTAAATATGGCTTAATGGTTCATTTGTGTGTCAGTGGTTGTCATGGACACTGTGAAAAATGATTTTCTTAATTAGTATTTTTGCCTTGTTTTCCAAATCTTAACATCATTAAAGCAAGATAAATATCCTTGGAAAGCAAAGTTACATAAGACATTAAAAACACTAAAGAAGAAAAAACGATTTGGCAATTGGGTAAGAAAAGTAGGAAAACTACTTTCAAGATAAATCTTGATTTCTTACACAATTTTGCTTCTCAAGTATCCTGTTTTAAGAATATCTAGATATTTATACTGTAAAACAAAGACAATATAGAATTGTTTTGCAGTGCAGTTTCTATGACATTTTGCGTGGTTTAACTTTAAGAGTCTATATAAATATTATCAGTGAGTGGGAGACGGATCTCAGGAGGCGTACCATCGTTGTCCGTGTCCATCTGTCGGAATATCTTATCTGTGCGTTTCTCTGGCGTTGACTCATCCTCAGGCATCTTCATCACAGATGACACCATTTTGTAAATTGCCTGTGAAAATGAATGTAACTGTGTGTCAAAGCATATGCTAGTTTGCTGTCACATGCAAAGGTTTCAGTTTTCAGTAGCAACACATTTGATAAGACTGTCTTTATAATGCTACAACTGCTAGTCAAAAGTTGCATAACGCAGTTGTCACTGTCACAGCTTCAATCAACATTTTATATCAGTGTAATCAATGCAAATGATCATGAGCCTGTTTCTCTCCCAGACACATTTAATGTCACTTTCAGATATTGTTTTATAGCATGTCCTCTGTTGCAGGTGTAAAAAAGCCATCTATGTTATTAACATCGAGAGTCAACAGTCCCTTTGAAGTAGCGAACAAAGCCTTTGTGTTTGGTCACCATTTGTGGCAAGACCATATGGCCTGTGGAACACATGATTGAGGAGATCTGTTTATTCAGGAGGTCTGTATCACCAAACATTAGACTGAGCCAATATTGATATGGAACAAGCTGCTCTAAAAACAATGGCTCGCCAGCTAAAATACAGAAATGCAAATGAAACCAAAAATAATAAAAAAGTAAATAAAAAATACCTCACCTGTACGATCTCCAGCATTTCAGCTCGGCTGATGTATCCGTTGCCATCCAGATCGTACATGCTGAAGGCCCAGCGGAGCTTCTGCTCCAGGCCTCCGCGCGAGGTCACGCTCAGAGCGATTATGAACTCCCGGAAGTCGATTGTGGCGTCGCCGTTGGTGTCGAAGGTGCGGAACACGTGCTCCGCAAACTTCGAAGCATCACCGTAGGGAAAGAAATTGGCGTAGATCTTCTTGAATTCCTCTACCGTTAGGTGGCCCGACGGACAGTCCTTCAGGAAGCCGCGGTACCACTCCTGCAGCTCGTGGTCCGTGAACTCAGTGTTCTCCCGCAGGTCGTTGAGGACCTCGGGTCGCAACTTGCTGTTCTGTTTACCCATGATGAAACTCTCTCGCAGACTTTTCCCAGACCCTTGCTGCTCTCTGTCAGCACAATCACAAAGAAATAAAGTAGCTACTTAGATATTTTCAAACCCAAATTAGCCTTTTTTATACATTCTACACAAGCCACAATAAAGAGATTCACATTTCCTCTGCCAGATGTAGGTTTCAGAATAATGGAAAATGTGTTACCCTTCCAAATTGAGGGAGTGGATCATAGTATCCATGGAAACCATTTAAAACCTTGTTAAGGTGAGAATTTATTGACTCCTTCACAATAGGGGAGCAGGTGGGGTAAAGCAGGGAGGGCACTGAGCAGCATTCAGGGAGGCTCAAATGAGGGCATAACTGTCACCAGACCACCTTAGCAACAATCAAGACAGCGTGGGTTACCAGGGAGATGAAGAAGAGATGTTATTTTTTTGCATGTGTGTGGGTAATTTGGAACGGTTGGTGTCTCTTACTGTACATGAGCCTGTGCTTGCGGCGTTAAGAGGAGGCAGAGTGTGAGGCACTGCTCGTTCTATTTAAACAAATCATATAAAGACCATGTAAATGGTGAGGTGGCAGGGAGTGAAATTTAACGATAGGTTATATAAGCTACATGGCCATATGCACTTATCCTCTCTTTCTTTTTACTACTTTCTTCTCCATTCTTTGGTTTTTATGTTTATATTTCTGAATCTTGTTTTAGCATTAGGGAAACCCCTATTTTTGTCTGGAAATATTCATGTATTAATTGATTATTAATTGGTAATGTATTCAAAAAAACATACATATAATGATCTCGTCTTTAATTTCTGTTGTTAAATATTTTAACAAAACCACTTCACTGCTTATTAATATTTGAAAAAAGATGTGTTAAAGTCATAGGGCTCTTCTTTTTTTTTTTAAAGAAAACATTAGTTCAGGTTGTAAAAAATTATAATATTTAATAAAAATTCATGCTATTTGTCAATAAATAAATTATATGATGTATTTAAATTATTATGTATTTATTACTTTTTACTTGAGGGTTACATTATATTTTAGTTTTTCAAAACCATATAAAACCAACATGAATACAAAAAGTACATTTCTAAGAACTTATGTGTTTTAAACTAAATTTTATAGATTTATATAAGATTTTATACTGCAAGTCACAAGATAGAAGTCACTGAGCCACTATCTGACCTGTGCAAGCTTCTGGTGCAGAAGACCATTAACAAGTGCATATTTCTGTTTGCAAAAATATATCTTCATGCGGGCATCTTCCTTTCCAGGGAAGCAGGATGCCCTGTTTTAGCCCAGAAAGCTCTTGGTTTCAAGACTGCAGGGTGGTAAGTGAGATCTTGGCTCATTATAAATATAAATTGGTGTTCCTGAGTTCCTTAGTTCCTGACTAAAATACCTTCTGCCATATATCTTGTGCTGCATCCACAGAGCAACACTGTGACGGACACTTTTTTCTGCTAAATAAAAAAAAAAACTCATGGGTTACTGAGATGGTATGACCTAAAAACCTTTAATTTCCAAAGATACCATAAATATCTATTTATATATGCACAAATTATTTCAGTTAAAGCTACACTTTCTCAATGAGGTACTAGTTTACCATTTTACCTAATAAAAATACAAGTATTTTAGACTTGGTGTTCTAGATATGTCCACCTCTTCAGAAAATGACTTTGCTCCATTTGCTTAGTTTGTCAGGGCCATCAAAAGGGTGGCTCCTCCCTTGGCTGGAGTCACATGGGTGAAGCTACTGCCCTGGCAGCACGCAGGCAGACAGACATAAACATGGGCGTAGCTTGCTGCTCCCTCCCTCTTTTCCCTCAGACACTCACCAAGCCACAAGAAACCCAGAACTTTCCATTCTGAAGGAAAAAATGTAGGCTCATGCTGCTGTCAAAATGGAAAAAATCTGAAAAAAAGTAGGGTCCCCATAGGCCCTGATCCAGCAGAAATAACAACATCACAGGGGGCACATATATAGAGCTGAGACTCAGGCTCACATATTCATTCTCTGTGAAGAGGAACCAAAATGGAAGACATGATGACAGGAGTGAGGAGTTGAACACAGCCCTAATTTTCAAAATGCCTGAAAAGCCCCTTGCAAAAAAACTGAATCAGAACAGAGAAAAGCGAGACACATCTTCTCGGATGGAGAGCAGATGGTGTATTACTGTATGCTCCAGTACCTCATGATTCACAAGCATCCTCTGCCACTCAAGTCACAAACCATAATGCTTTACAGGTGGTTTCACAACTGGTGTCTTTCTATAAACCATACAAGTGGCACACCAAAGGAAACTGGGAAAACCATATCCACCTTATTTTTCACGTAAGCGGCTATTTGGAAAATTGAAAGTGTATGGCTTCCGGTGTCACGCTTCCAGCTATTTTTAGCTGTACAATAGCTGTACTATTTTTGACACGCGATCCGAATCATGATTCAACACGCTGATTCATTATGCGCCAAAGCTTCCTGAAGCAGTGTTTTGAAATCGGCCATCACTAAATAAGTCGTTATTTTGTTTTTTTGGCGCACCAAAAATATTCTCGTCGCTTTATAATATTAATATCGAACCACTGTGCCCACATGAACTGATTTAAATATGTTTTTAGTACATTAATAGATCTTGAGAGAGGAAATGTCATTGCTGGCTATGCAGGCCTCACTGAGTTATCGGATTTCAACAAAAATATCTTAATTTGTGTTCCGAAGATTAACAAAGGTCTTACGGGTGTGGAACGGCTTGAGGATGAGTAATGAATGACATTATTTTCATTTTTGGGTGAACTAACCCTTTAAATTACAAAGAATGGGAATCCTAAAAGTATCATAAAAGTAGTTCATATGATTTGTATGGAAGTCTTTTGTATGGAAGGAGGAATAGACTGACATTTAATCATTCCACTAGTTATTCACTGATAGTCTTATCATACAGGGCCAGTCAGTTGAGTTGAACTAGAGAACAGGATCAGACCGATTCATTCTGAATGGTTTTGTGAACCAAATAAACTGATTCACTGAAAAGATCACCAACTCAAAAGAACAGTTTGTTCACAAATCAGACATCGTCTTGAACTACCATGAACACGGCAAGCATGATGTCATTATCCCTTACAGTAAATTTAATCTGTTTCTCGCACAAAGCTATTGCATGACCTTGCATGCATTAGTCATATGAACCACTTTTATGATACTTTTATAGGACTCCAGAGTCCTTTTTAAAGCTGGAACGCTCTAGTCACCATTCATTGTAAATGTATGGAAAGAAATTACCAGTACATTCTTCAGTACAAGTTTTCCACAAAGGAAGGAAAGTTATACAACTTGGAACTCCCTGACAGTCAGAGTGAAATGATGACACCTATTTCATTTTTGGGTTAACTATCCCTTTAAGGGTGAAAATAGGTTTGGAAATGTACAGTTCAGCCAAGCTTGTGAGTATTTCAATGTTATTTCATTTACTAAAGCTGCCTGTCCAGAAGAATAAATTTGCATTTGTTAGTTTAACATATTTTTTCTGTTTATCCTAAATGCCAGTTTCTATCACACTGATCCCCATTGCACTTTCTTCTCAGTGAATCTTTAACCCTTGCCCGTTCTCTATCTGCCATTTCTCTAAAGGGAATATTCTGTCACACTAAGTCACAGCACTTATATTGCATCTAATGACTAAACATTCCTTGATGATTTCCACACAAGCCCTAGTTTCCAATTTCACTCCCAGTAGCCTTGGTTGCACAAACCTGTCTTGTTACCCTCCCTCCTCTCATTAAACTATCCCCCATTACAACACTGCCACTCTGGCAAACGTGAATGTTGTGTCTCGCCACCAGATTCCACACACTCACACAACATATTTTTTCACAGACCAGTGTGAAAAGCTATTGCCCTTCATTTCCAAACAACAGCTTTCATTACACCCCATTCAAATCAAACAAAGATATGTGCCAGGTTGCCACGTGCACGGATCAAATAGCCAGAAAAACGTTACCTGGAAAGTGTGGGACACACTTTGTACACATCAGTGCAATTCAGCATGCAGTTGTACAGTATTCATCTTTGACCCATCATGCATAAAACATCGGCTCAATTAACTGTGTGTGTGTGGGTGTGTGTTCTGGTGTGAGGCTCATTAAGCCTTCCATTCCCCAATGTGGCCTAACTAAAATGCACCCTGACAGGTGTCAAAAGATCAGTAGAACAGAAAACACAGTTTTTCTGCTGCTCCGGCGGACCGTAAAATTACAGGAAAACAAACAATCCGCTTGTACCTTGTCTGAGAATTCAGGAAATTTTTCCCCGAAATAGCTTGTCACTAAATGTAATGATGTCAAGAGGTCATCCAATACACTTCCCATCATCTTGAGCAGGGAATGAATTTCCCCGAAACAGTTTTACACATTTTGCTGGTATTTATCAGAACCAGAACAGACCAGAACTAGGGATGGAAATAGAAATGGAATGATGACAATAGTTCCGGGTTTGTTCAGACGCTGACGGCAGGCTGGCAGGTATGCCACTGAGATGATTGCAAGGCATCATGGAGAGACTTGATTGGAAAAGTGGGGAATCGACCTCTTACTCCTGCTGTGAAGATCATGCTGTGACCCAGAAGGGGATCATAACAGAGGGGAAATTAAGAATACAAATGACAACTGAATTGGAAGAATAACTTATTGTTATTAGACCATCTACAGACTGGCACTGAAAAGAAGCTTCACTGCAAATATTAATATAACATAAGAGAACTATCATACGCAGTGTAACTATACACCCTGTTTTATTATATATAGTAACTAACTAAATATTTTCACATATATTGAGTCATTTTACTCTGTGGATAATCGAGGAATCTAGTGATATATTGCATCAAATTTAATTCAAAGGGTCAAATAGAGTCTCTTAGCACCATAAGATAAGTTTTCCTGGGCATTAAAAAAAAATCCCATGCTTACATGAATGGATTTTTATGGTGACCTGGCCATGAGCTAAAAATAAATAAATAAATAAAAAAATTTCTTCATCCTAGAAAAACAAAACAACCACACGTACCATTGTGAAAATTATCGTAGACTGCTAATATGAGACATGAAACCAGTATTTATCCCAAACTGCATTATTTTGGCTACCATAAAAGCTGTGTATTTATTCGCATGGACCGCTATCATGCAAATAATGGGTTACAAAAAGCGGCATATGTTGAAAAAATATATTAGAGGCTTAAAATAGACATCAACTTACCTCTAAGAAAATGACAAAGCTGATATGTCCCCCAATTTGTCAGCTGTAGCCTTAGTCCGTCTGAAGAAGGAGTGTCCTCACAAAACTTTCAACATTTTCGCCATTAAAAAAAAAAAAAAACAAAAACTCACAGAAGCTTGTATATACAAACAAAAACTAAATAAGGTACGCTTACACGTTCAGTTCGATCTTGTACTCTAAAAGTTGGAATGTTGCTTTAATAAACGGAAATCGAAAAAGTTAAAAATTGCAGAATATTCTACAGACTCCATAACATCTCAAAGGCGCACTTGAAACCTCATCATTGAGCGAGAGACCTGACACCACACACACAGCTCTGCTCCGCTGTCAATGGACGAGACCACCACCAGACTGTAGGGGGGACTCGTGTTTCTGAGAATGGGGTGTCAGTATTATATTTGAGAACGTTCACATTATGAACTCATGTTTCATTTTGGTAGTATCATTGTGATATGGTTGAAGACAAAAAATGAGCAAATTAATAATTTCTGAGCACCCGCAACGTTATTGTAATGGTAAAACACACATGTTACTCTTTGGACGAGTCCGTACACTCCGAAGTAGAGCAGATTGCAATGAAGAACAGTTCTTGGTCGCTAGCGGAAAGGAAAGCTCGTATTGGTCTGCAGCTGGATACTATTGGATTTACCCCAATTTCTCTTGTATGATGATGAGAACATATAAAACCGATTCAACTGTTTAAGAACAGAGGAAACTTTTGACAACATAAGCATTATTTGTAGACATGTATAGAATAGAGAATTTATAGAAAACTTAAACTTGTCAGTCTAATTTATTGACTCCCATCAGCTAAAATGGAAATAAAGTACAGAAAGTTCATTAAATAATGAAGCTATGTATATAATCTAATATAAATTACAGATGCCGTTTTATGTTAACTTTAAGATTTTGTTGAATATATTTACCCATCCAGTCCCCAGCAATCCCAGATTAATCAAATCAGCCGATACATTTCACGTAGAAAGTTTTTAAATAATACTAATAAATCATCTAAAATCCAATCACTGCAAATTATACATGGTTCCTAATTACTACTAAGTTACCTGATGTGTCATCACCTAAAATAAATATGAATTTGTATTTTATTATTCAGTTATGATATCTTTAAAGATTCTTGAAAGTGACATCATAGCTCAAAATGACCATTTAAATGTCAGATTCTCGTTATTCCAAAAAAAAATGTATAGGCTACTTTACAAAATTATAGCATTCATAGGTTTGAGATGGAAAAATATGTTCGACATCTCCACCAGGAGGCAGCAGATGTTGCCTTATTTAGCCCAAATCGTACACAGCTTGTCATATTTCAGTGTTATCTTACTGAATATTCCAGAATATATAAAACAGTCTGTTTTTTCACTACAGGTATACTTTCCAAAACACGTTTCCTAAAAGTTATACGAGTAGCTCTAGGTCTATATGAAGAGTTTGGTTCCAAAATGCGATAAACGCCATTTTAAAAAAAAAATAGTAATTGAGTTTCCGTCAAAATCAGTATTGTATCTGGTCGGTATTGAAAAGTCATGTATTAATTTTGCGCAAAATGCGATATCCGTCGTGTTATTCTGTCATGTTTTCTCCCTTTCTTTCCAAAACGCGACAATCGCAAAGGACAAACGCCACTCTCCCTTCTCTGCAGAATGCGATATATCCGCTCAACCAATCACAGCGCACCATTCCACGCACTGTAAACAGTAATGGCGGCGCTCTGAATACACCCGGCATCCTAGTTTTCCTTATCTGTTTTGTACTTTGTGATCAACAAAAACAGAAAAATGAATAATTTTGACGGCATTGATGAACCCGTGGAGGCTTTTGCGGTGGGTAAGAAACGTAAGTCATCGAAATGTAGTCATTTACGTGAGGAGATTAAGGAGATGAGGTACTCGAGTCGGGAGGAGGGAAAATGCCGGCTGTTGCTTGTTTCACGACAGCATCAAACTTCTGTCACGGTCCCCAAAAAATGAATCATGAACAGTTTTTAAAAGTAATACCAATGTACTCGGCAAATGTGTTTATTTTAACCATGCGGTGGCGCCAGATACTCTTTAATCGGTAATGACAAACGGAGGCATACACTACCAGTCAAAAGTTTGGGCACGGTAAGATTTTTAATGTTTTTTAAAGAAGTTTCGTCTGCTCACCAAGGCTGCATTTATTTAATTAAAAATACAGTAAAAACAGTAATATTGTGAAATATTATTACAATTTAAAATAACTGTTTTCTGTTTGAATATATTTTATAAAGTAATTTATTCCTGTAATCAAAGCTGAATTTTCAGCATCATTACTCCAGTCTTCAGTGTCACATGATCCTTCAGAAATCATTCTAATATGCTGATCTGCTGCTCAAGAAACATTTATTGTGTACAATTGTACAAAATATTTGTGTACAATATTTTTTTTTTTTTTCAGGATTCTTTGATGAATAGAAAGTTCAAAAGAAAAGCATTTGTTTGAAATATAATCTTTTGTAACATTATAATGCATCCTTGCTGAATAAAAGTATTAATTTCTTTCATTTCTTTTAAAAAAATAAAAATAAACTCTTACTGACCCCAAACTTTTGAACAGTAGTGTATAATGTTACAAAAGCTTTGTATTTCAGATAAATGCTGTTCTTTTAAACTTTCAATTCATCAAGGAATCCTGAAAAAATAGTACACAACTGTTTTCAACATTGATAATAATCATAAATGTTTCTTGAGCAGAAAATCATCATATTAGAATGATTTCTGAAGGATCATGTGACACTGAAGACTGGAGTAATGATGCTGAAAATTCAGCTTTGATTACAGGAATAAATTACTTTATACAATATATTCAAACAGAAAACAGTTATCCGTGTCCAAACTTTTGACTGGTAGTGTAATTATTTATAGATGACTCGTTGAATTAATTTTGGGAGCGACGACTGAATGTATTTTTAGTCAAATGCCTGTATTTAAGATTAGTATTGAGTTCAGAGGTTTTCATATATGTGAATCAACTTACTTTGTTGTGTATTTTCAATATGAAAATTAACTTTTATATTGATGGATTAATTATATTGTCATGGATTTATTGCATTTTGGGGAAAAAATAATACCTTTTTATAATAAACCTTTGAAAATCAAAATCTAGATTTGAATTTTTTAATGTTTTTATAATCAAAAGATGCTATGTGAAAGTTTGAAACAGAAAATAGTGGTTTTCATCTTGCCGCTTTCTTGGTAAAGAAAACACATTTTTACTCACATTAATCAAAATGGATTTATAGCGTTTTGGAACCAAACTCTTCATATGGAAAATGTATGTCCTCTCCTAAAATTCATGTTTTGATTTTGAAACGTTTTGCAATGTGTTCCACTGATTTCATCAGTAAAGGCTTGTTGACATACAAAGACCTTTTAATTAAATTTTTTTATTATTTGAAAAACAAATTAGAGACCCAACTCATCAACACAGAAAAACACTCATGATCTCTGATCTATGATTGTATAAATGACCTTTGCTCCTATTATATAAATAACAAGGCATTGTTATTGCATGAATCAGCTATGAGTCTACACTATCAAAACTTATTTTATGTTTTTTATAATATGTTTTTAATATACATTTAGATTCCTCAACTGAATGGACCCCAGACTGAAAATCTAGGTTACCTCCCATGTTTACAAATGATTCTTGAGATTGAGAGATGCATGATGACATTGAGTTGAAAAACAAACAGTTAATATTAACAGATATAAATGTACCTCAGACACAGAGGGGCAATGACCTTTATGGTCACTCCATGGAAGCGTGCCGATATCTCTAGACCATTTTGACTCCATAATTTTTTTTTTTTTTTCTGCTGAAAAACAGTTTACACAACAAAATCAAATTTACTAACTGTATTAAAATAAATGAACACGCAATAAATTAATTATTAAGCTATTTTTTATTTTTAGATATATTATCATCAGCAGCATAATATGCATATAAAATGAATGAATTAATAATTTGGATTTTTGAATTTATCAATGGAATCTACAATTCAAAAGAATAAAAATAAACTAATAGGCCAAGTCTTCATGTGGCAGCCTGAAAATTGTATCACTTAATGTTCTACATCTTAAAGTCCAGCTTTCAGATTTTTTTTCATTTTAGGATCTGATTTGAAGTTTAACTACAAAACAAACAGTATGATGGATATTGGGTTTGAAATGATTGATTTTTGTCTGTTTATTTGGCATAAAATCAACCACATATTAGATCAGTGCTGCCAATATCAACCAATCAAATTGCAAGAAAATATCTCCACTCTCAAAAATAGGTTAAAGGGATAGTTTACTCAAAAATGAAAATTCTGTCATCATTTACTCACCCTCAAGTTGTTCCAAACCTGTATGAGTTTCTTGCTTCTGCTGAACACAAAAGTCCATAGTATAGAAGCCAATGGCTACCGCCAACATGACTGGTTACCAACATTCTTCAAAATATCTTCTTTTGTGTTCAACAGAAGAAAGAAACTCATACAGGTTTGGAACAACATGAGTAAATGATGACAGAATTTTAATTTTTCGATGAACTATTCCTTTAAGGTTAGTTTTAAACGAATAAACTACTTCAAAAAAGAAAAAGAGTGAAAAAATGAACTCTTACCACCTTTTGTCTTCACCATATCTTGCAGATTAAATGCATTAAGCTGCAGTATACTGCATCTAGACATGCAAAGTGTGTGGATGAAGTATCTATTAAATGAGGTCATATAGAAGGCCTTGGACTTATCAGTTTTGAAGTTGCCAAAGAATCTAACATGAAACTGAAAGTCTATGAGTCTGCTGGACGACAAAAATGCATTATATTAAAATTAAAGTACTATGACTACAGTTCATATGACTAACAGAACACAACTATCATGGAGCACTTTAATCACAAAAAAGATATCTTGTTCAGCAAGAGGATCCATGACATTATCTATTCAAAATGGTAAGCAACTTGCCTCCTAAGACAAGAGATAAGCTCATCAATGCAGGAACGAAGGTTGGATCCAACTCAAATGTCCCGATCAAAGTTCGTGCAGCATTAAAATAAACAAATATATCTGCTAAAATGAATATATATGCTATCAAACAAAGGAGTCAAGGAGTGTTTTAGCATATGTGTCATTATGTATGTACACATTTGTTTGTGAATGAATAAATATGAAAAATATGTATTTAACTGTAAAATTATTCTATTAAAGCTCATATGAATAGGTTTTCATGATTCATTCCTATTGACACTTGCCATTTCAGATTAGAATAATCATTTTTACATTACATTAAAATGATTCTTTGCCTGTTTAATATGTGCTGCCATTATTGCACAATACAGCATCTCACAACTGTTCATGCTCATACACTTATCAGAAACCTGGCCGTAATCAGTGTTGATAAAGATGTGTATTACAAACCTCAAATGCTTCTGAGGCAATACGCTGTACATTCTGTACAACTGCTTCGTCTTTTTTTTTTTTTTTTTTTTAAACTTTAGTAACACAAGCTTGGTACTATTGATTTAGCATTTACAGCACAATAGACCAAAATGATAGTCCCAAATGGTTCAAATTATAACCTGAATAAAGAAAACACATTATTATTATTATATTATATCTATAATAATAAAGTAATAATAATAAATACTTTTATAAAATTTCTATAAAATCACTGACAAAGTAACCCATGCAAACTCTCATAAAAGGGCTTTTATTTCTGGTCTATTTGATTAGATAACAGTTATCATACAGTAGTTGCCCAACTGTCTGTGTTTTATAATGTCATTATCTCACTTATACAGTACTGTGTTGAGGTCAGGTTCACACATTTGCCCAACAGCTATGAATAATGTCTTGCTCAGAGACTGATAAAAGTGTGTGTAGAATTAATAACCATGTTAATGAGGGAATGAGTCTATCAGCGTCTGCGTTCGTGCCTGCATACAGCATATGTGCAATATAATGTATCTCTCACAGCAGCACAAAATCAAGGAGACTGATATCATAAACTGGGTCAACAAACTGATGATTTATGACATTGATCAACAGTAATGCTACCCAAAATCCTAACACAGAACCTATAGGCCTACAGGAAAAAGAGTTCTAGAATATTCTTAGATATTTGACTCTGTCAAGATCTCAATGTGATGTTAGAACAAAATCAGATACTTTTTTAGGAGGTTTTATTTTCACTATTTTATATAGGCCTGTTTACGCATTTAAGCTTGTGATTTTTTTTTTTTTTTTTCTGTTTAATGCCTTAAAAATATTTAGGCTAATGCAATTAATGCAGCATCTGTTTTTTTCCTGGCATCTATTGGCTGCACTCCAGTATATGACCACACTATCATTCATTCAAGCGCGATAAGACGCAAAAAATAACTCAAACTCTGTGTGAAGCGGATCTCTGTGAACACCCGAAACACCCACACAGAATACCACTTCAGACAGCATGCCAGTGCCAGTTTTTTTTTGTGCGTGAAGGGACAAAAACATACAAAATTATGTTTAAAAAAAAAAAAATCCAGTTTTGTCGAGTATCCTCATAAGCACAGTTTTAAATTAGTTAAAAAGTGTTAAATGAACGTAAACAGTTGGGAGAAAATAGGATGTGTGTCAGATACACTGCCCCAGGTCTTAAAGTGACAGCAGCCTATAATAAACCCGTTACTGTCTGTCATTAATATTATCAAAGAACAAAAGACAAACACAAAATCACTCACTGCTGTTGACTGAATAACTTTTGTAGCTTTAATAAGGATTAACCTACACTCTCAGAAAAACGGAACGGCACTGTCACTGGGGCAGTACCCTAAGGTACAAAAGTGAAAAGGTACATCTTTGTACCTTACTTACCCCTAAATGGTACATATTAGTACCTTAAAGGTACATTTTAGTACTTTAAGGTACACATTAGTACCTTTTTACTTTTGTACCTTAGGGTACTGCGCCAGTGACAAGCTCCATACCTTTTTTTCTGACATAGAGTCAAGTTATAATTTATGCAGTGAATCTGTGCAGTGTTAATTAAGATATTTTTCAATTTATGTTAGACCTACCTGAAAATGTAGGTACCTGAAATTTGCAAGGTTATATGGGTCAAAAACAATAACTTTAACTGTAAACAATAACTGTAGAAAAAAATTTGAGCTCTGAGCTCTGATATATTAAAGCCACAGATAATTGTGACATCAATTATGTATGTGAAGATTGTTTTATATTCACTTAAATTAAAAGTTGTTATATATATATATATATATATATATATATATATATATATATTTTAAATCCCACCTAATGTTAAAAAATGATAGCTTTCAATTATACTGTAGTGTTGAATGGCTATAAATAATAGCTAAAATTGAGAAAACAATTCATTTAACAGAGACATCAGTATTAGTAATGGTATCAGTGATACTGGCCTTCTTTTTTAGTGCTTAGTAAAAAGATGCCATTAAACAAATATTTTAAATATACTGTCTTTATGTTGTTTCTAGATTTATTTTGGAGATTCAGTGTGAAAGTATACAATATAGAAATATATTAAAAACTTTAATGATAGGTGAAATTAATTACCGGAAAAATGTGTGATTAATTAATTCCTTTAAATTAACTGACAGCACTAATTTATATATTACATATTCTTTTCCTTTATCCATTAAAAAAGCACTGTATGTCCAAAGATGACACAAAATTAGTGTCCCTCTCTTGTGTCCCTCACACATCTTATGTAAGTTAGCAAAAACATGTCTCTCAATATCTGAACCTTGATATCTCAGTGGACTTTTAAACAAGTGTTCACGATAAAATGGTATTGCTGTGTGCTCTCCTTTTCTAACTAAAAGACTGATTTGCTTTTTTCCAGCTTTAATTTAAACCAAATATTGAATGAATATAAAAGAGAAAAGTGAGCTAAACACTTTCTTAAAAAATATATATTTTAGTGTTAGTTGCTCTAACAGAAAAAAAGTACCTTCTCAGAGTTAGGGTTAGAAGACAGACTAAATGACTAATTTAATATTAATTAATGTCAGTTCAATCATTGCAAAGCATACGGTTTATATGGTTTTCTCTTTTTTACTGAGCACACTCAAGAGACATATTCAAACACAGAGGGTAAAGATTGATGTGGCTGCTGGCCTCTGCAGATTGAGTGTCTTGCTCAATGAGCAGTGCTGGGTAATAATAATAATAATAAGTCCAAATTACATGACAAAAATTGTAGTTCGTAATGTAATCCATTACATTACACGTTTAAGGTAATTTATTTTATTTAAAGACATTTTTTATAATTTAATAATAATTATAATTTTATAATAATAATTATATTTTTTGTAATTTATTTATTTAAAGAAAATTTGTTCAATTCTTTGTTATCAACAACATGAAGTGCGTTAAGTATTACATTACATCAGGGTTTCCAAGACTGGGGTTCGTGAAGGAACTGCAGGGTGGTTGTGAGTAGAATGGAAAGCTATTAAGTAATTAAATCATGAACATTTAAAATTAAAATAAAAACAATTAACATAAAACACTTACAAAATATATTTTATTTGTTTACCCGCATGTCATGTGACCATTAACCGACAGCAGAGAAACGTGAACTTAATTTGATTATTATTATTATTATCATCTTTGAGTTAATTTTATTATTAACGTAACTTATTGACTTAAAATCTCAGGGAGCTATGTAAGTAAATATATTAGGTCAAAGAGGTTCAGCTGACAAAAAAGTTGGGGAATCTTTGCAATTCATATAAATATAAAATGATGTGAACTGATTGAGCGGGATTGAGCAGGATTGCAGTGTTGAGAAAATACTTCTTAAAAGTAAAATGAACTGTAAATCCAGTGATCAAATGCTGTGTGGGTCTCAGTTTTCAGTGATAAGCACATATGGCTGGTGTGTGTGTGATTCCACAAACCTGGAAGACCTTCTGAAATATAAGCAGTAGGCTTTTTTAGAAATGAAATTTAAAAATATAAAAAAAGTAGTAGTTGATCAATGAATTATGAATAAATTATGAAAAACATGTAATCATGTAATCAATAAAAAAAAGCAACTGCCATCTGATTACAAGCATTTTAAAATGTAATATAATCTAATTCATTCATTAACCTTCCCAGTCAAAACTTATGGCACAAAATGAACACAATTAATTTTTCCAAAAGCACAACTTTTGAATGAATTTTGATCATACACTTCCTCATGATGATTATAATGATGTGTAGGGATCAGTTTTAGTATCATTTTTTTTGTCCATCCGAGAAGACTTGCCTGGACAAATGTGATTAGTATTTACCCACAACAGAAAATAAACAGGACAAAAGGGCAGAAGGTTTAATCATTTATTTCAGTGTCTATATCAGTTTAGTCATGTCTGATTGGTAATACCCTCGGCAAAGGATGTCAAAAATAAATGCTGTCTAATAAATATGTGGGTCTAAGATTAGTAATTCTTCTTTTGGTGCTTAATGTCCTACTTTGCATCATCATAAGTAAGAAGACATGAAAGAGACAGGCTTCTGCCATCACATTTTCACAAGAGGAGCCGCATGGAAGTTGTTGAGATGCTACATATTTAAAAGGTAAATTAGAACATTTTTAAAAAAAATAATAATAATTATTGACCTTTCAGTCATGCAATGAGTGTTCATTTTTAAACACATCAAATTGTGAAAAAAGGGTAGATGAATTAAATAAATCAATTTTCTCTTTATATCAATAAGAGGTTACACAGAATCGAGGAATACACTAAATGAATCAATTAATCAATCCAACAGAGCAAGTAAAGCAAGTGTACCTTGAAAAAGCATTTTCTCTCTATTTGAAAGAGCATTGACATTACATGAAAGAGTTGCCTTTGTCCTGCCACAGAGGCACAACATATGAACTTTGGAGTGGGGACTTTATTTTTTGCAACTGCCATCTCTCCTCCCATTCCTACAGGAACTGCCTTAATATATAAGGCCATTGACAGCAGTAATACAGTAGATTCCATCTGAATACCCAACGATCTTAAGGAAAGAGCTTAACTGAACCCATCATGGGGGACACTAAGCTCTGCCTTTTGCTGCTTCTATGTGCAATATTCATGACAAGTAAGTACTATTGAGGATTTTTGTGACTGGTGGAATTTGTTTAATAATATACTTTTTAATAATATATTTGCCAGACTGCTGTTGTAAATAAGAATTAATTCTTAAGTGTCTTGCCTGGTTAAAAAAAAAAAAAAAAAAAAAAAATATATATATATATATATATATATATTCTGTATATGTATTTCTGTATATATATAAAGTATGTTTCATGCTTCAGTTCTAATCATACTTATTTGTTTTTATGCTATGGAAAACTGTTTAAAATATTTTTGTAGGCTACATCAGTATTAAACATAAAAAAAACTCATAGATGATAAATATAAAACAAAATAGTGTTTCTGTTGTCATTTTGTATTTATTCATTAATTGTTTTTGGTGTTTGTTTTTTTTATATATTTTTTTATCTATTGTTGTTAAAGGGATAGTTTACTCAAAAATGAAAATTCTGTCATCATTTACTCACCCTCAAGTTGTTCCAAACCTGTATGAATTTCTTTGTTCTGCTGAACACAAAAGAAGATATTTTGATTAATCAAACATTTGATGGGCCCCACTGACTTCCATAGTATAGAATTTTTTGGATGAACTATCCCTTTAAAGAATAACATTGAATTGTATTATATGGTGATGTTAAATTTTGATATTGTTTGTATAGTACTTTATGTTTATACTGTTTTTCACTTTAGATGCTCAAGACGAGGAATTTCCATGCCTTTGTAAGTGCTAAACTATTATCATTTTTTGAGAAAATATAATGTCTATAAGAAATTAGTTATGGTATACATTATCTAATGATCTTTATTAGGAAAAATAAAACAAATAAGAAAACCATCTCCTTTAACGTAGGGGGGGAGGGAGAATTTGGTATGACGGAGTATTTCTGTTCCAAAAATTCTCTTCCAAATCATCACGGGTTTCGGACTTTTTTTCTTTTTTTTTCGAGTATCGGCCTGAGTGACGTAAACGGGGGCGGAATTCCTTGTACGGGCACTTCTCCCGGAAGGGCGCGCGCGCACACGTCGACCAGAGCAAGAGCAAGAGCACGCCTATCAACGCGCGTTCGGGTTCACGGAAGTCGTTGGCAACGCTGCACAGTTCACAGGACTGAACGAAATCAACAGTGTCACCAAAGAAGTGTGTTTTTGTTTGTGAGGGAAAGATAACCTTGCTTCCCAAAGAACCCAGTGTTCAGTGGAGCTGAGAGATTGTTCTCATGCATTACATTGATGCGCTCTGGATATTTGTTATTAAAATAACCATAGAAACTGATAGTTGCAATCACTTTTTTATTGGTTAAAATTAATGGAGAATATCTCGTGTTTTTCCGTGGCTGCTCGAGCCCTCAGCATCGGCGCTTATGGTTTCATAAACAAGGCCCAGTTCTATGCTGGATTTACAGATCGTTTGAAACTGAAAGATGGAGCGGTCACAGTGATAATGATCCCGGTCATAAGTCAGAACCGCAGGTGGTGAGTAAAACTGCATCAAATGTCTGTTTTGTTGGCAATAGGCACTTAAGTGCATATAATGTAAACAACACGAACGTAGTGATTTAATAAATTCATTATTCATCATTCATACGCTATATTCATTATAGTGATTCAAAAGTTATCCTTGGATTTGGTGTTTAAATACAGTTGTTTAGCTGACCATTGATAACTTGTAGACAATCTCTACACAAAAGCTGCGCATACTCGTGACATTAGCTCCGCTTACAGGACACGCCTCCAGGCGCTCGGCTGTTTTCGGAAATACTCGGTACAGCGTATGTATCTTTTATAAATGTGATTAAACTAAAGACTTTTTGGAGATATGAAGGATGCACTACTACTCTATAGGTACTCAAGATTAACATGAGATTGGCAGAAACTGTGTGTGATACCCCCCCCCTTTAAGTTATGAGTTACTGTAATAGTAAAATTTGTTCATTTTCTTTAGAATTTATCATTTCATTTAAGAAAAGCAATCTAATGTTGTGGACTAGAGTCATATATGAGTGTTCTGATATTTAAGATGTGATTGTGCTCCCCTAGTGGCCAAAAGGTACAAGAGCTTTAACAAGTATGAATACACCTACGAAACAGAGTCTCTAAATGCCCTGAATGGAGCAATCAATGGCCCCAAGGCCAGATGCAAGGTATAAATGTTGACGCTGTCAATATATGGAATTTTTTTCTTGTTTTTTTTTTTTCATAAAACGTAGAATTTCATACATATTCTCTTTTAAACAGGTTGAAATTGAGGTCCCTCGCACATGTAGCTACATCTTGCGCACAACGGAGTGTGCATTGAGTGAGGTCATCGATGTTGATGCAGAAGGAAATCCTATCTTTGGGCCATCTGCTGGTGCAGATGCTTTCAAGGCTGCCATGGAGAAGTATGTTTCTCAAGGCATTCTACACCGAGCAGATAAGAAGAAGCTGATCATATTAAATAAACACTGACATCTCAATTCTCAGGAACCCATTGAAGTTCACCGTTGAGGGAGACGATGACATCAAGTTGTTTCCAGAGGATGATGAACCAGTCAACATTTTGAACATCAAGAGGGGTCTAATCTCTGCCCTTGCAGTGCCTGTGCTGGAGGAGGACAGAAACAGGAGAATGGTCAGTCATTCACTATAAATCTTGATAACTTTCAAAAAATTTGTATTCATTGACTAATTCTTTTACAACTTTTCCCAAAAACCAGCCCACCATCTACGGTATGTGCAAGACAGGCTACTCCGTGAACTCCAGAGAGGACATTGCCACTGATGTCACCCTCAACAGAGACCTGTCTAAATGTGACAATTTCAGGCCTGTCAAGGACCACACCAGTCCCCTGGCCCTTATCACAGGCATGGTAAGTCATCCAGTCTTTGAATAATACAAAATAACTGCGTGTTGGATATCTGATGGTTTTAATAATGTGTTAACTTGCTTTCTTTTTTATCACACAGCACTACCCACTTGCTCAGCTCATCAGGAGTAACCAAACCTGCAACTACAAGTTTGATAATGCACAGAAGCATATGACATCTGCTTCCTGCACTGAAAACCACATGCTTGTGCCTTTTTCTTACAAGTGCGTTCATTGACAACTACATGTTTTTTGACAGATAGTTTGTTTTATTGCTCTGCTAATTCATTCTGATAATCAACAGAGGACAGTATGGAGTTAGTAATGTAGGAAAGCAAGTCTTGACACTGGTGGGAGTGTCTGTGCACAACGACAGAATCTTTGACCACGGTAAGTATTCATTCAGACACTTAAATTAGCATGCATTTAGAGTGAGCAGAGGTAACCATGTTCTTTTGGTTTACCCACCTATAGATGAGGCCAACATGAAGACCCTGCACCTCGACAGCAGTATTGATTCAGTTCATCCAATTCAGGATAAAGATGCCATGCTGTCTGTTCTAAGGGAACTGGCTGGCCTTTCTGAGACCAACAATGGACATAACAGAGCCCATCTGGCTCACAAGCTTATCGCTACAATTCGCAAAATGAATCCTGAAAGCCTGAGTGCTGGTCTCCCAGAGGCCCTGGAGATTTCTCGCCCCCTGGTTTACCAGGCGTTGTTCCAGTGTGGCACGCCAGAATGCACCAGTGCCATCTTGCGGGTTCTCAGAACCTTTGACCCTTCCTCGGTAGAGATTGATGCTGCAGTGTATGCCATGGGAATGGTACCCAACCCATCTGGAGACCTTGTCAAGGAAATGCTGGAGATGGCCAAATTCAAGGCTAGTAAGCCCATCTACTATGCTCTCAGCAATGCTGTCAGGAGGTGAGAAAACAAGGACAACACAACAAAAATCCTGTTCTTTGATCTATATGTGAATTTAAACTTTCATTCATCTGTCTTTTCCAAGGCTGTATGAAGTTGAAAGAAGTGTCACCCCTGAGATCCAGGCAGTTGCAGATTATGCCCTCGAACAGATTGGCGACTGCACAGGGAACCAGGAACATGTGTACTTGTCCTTGAGGGTATGCTCAACCTCTTCCATTACGCATGCTTCACTAAGTTAAAAACAACAGCTGATATGTGGATATTGAAATCTGTACTTGAAATCTCTTAGATCATTGGAAACATGGCTGTTGCCGTTGGAGATGCAAGCCCTGCTCTGAAATCAGCGGTTTTCCAATGTGTAAACCAACCTGCTGCATCCCCTGAAGTCCAGCAAGCTGCTATTCAAGCTTTTAGACTCACTTCTGTCCCTGACAAGGTAAACCAGATATATTAACTAACAATTAAAAACACTAAATATAAGTAAATATAAAGTAATCATAATAAATTTATGTTTGACTGATATAACCTTGCTATATTTCTATCAGGGCAGAGAGGTGCTAATGAAGGTCATTTTTGATGCCGCTGCTCCAATATCAAAGCGTATTGCTGCCTATCTCATTGTGATGAAGGACCCTCAGCCCTCTGAACTGGCTCAGCTGGTTGCTGCTCTGCCTAAAAATGAAAACTGTCAGGCTATGAGCTTTGTTAACTCACATATCAGCAACATCCTGAGCTCCACAGCACCAGAGACTAAGGAGTTAGTAGAAATCTTCATACATTTTAACATCCTGAGTATAAAAACTATATCTAATTTCTCTTCTACTTCTCAGACTTAGAAAGAAGATTCTCAATGCCCTCCAAGGAAATAAGATCAGATCTGTCACAGATCCAACAAAATACTCTCGCAATTACAAGATTGGATCTCTAGAGGGAAATGTGATCTTCGAGTCTGAAGAACTTCTGCCCAATGAAGTCATCCTGGAAATGACCATGAATGCTTTTGGATATGACATAGACATGTTTGAGGTACAAGATTATTCTGCATTCTTAAAATTTCTCCCTTCGTTTTAATCTGGTTGTAAAACCAGCATATTAATGTGTTTTTATTTGTTGTTCTTACTTAAAGATTGGATTGAATGGTAAGGGACTGGAACCTACTGTTGATGCCCTGATTGGTATTGATGGGTTCTTCCGTGACACCATGCAGAAGACCATTAACTATGCAGCTGACAAAGTGCCCCGTGGCAATGACATTATGCAGAGCATGTTCCCAAGCCTATGGGATAACATAAAGATGCAAAAGGTCTTTCAAATCGGCTGTATTTCACATTATGAATTTCCACATTTTGCAACATTGATGGCATTCTCTTTGTTTTGGTTTATCACTCATGTACCCTTCTCACTCTAGGCCCCCAGAGCATCGTCAAGGAAATAGCCAATAATGTGAACAAACTCATCCAGAAACTGAAGGTTCAGGATAATCCAGAGGCTATGATCTACCTGAGGCTTCTGGGTGCTGAACTGGGTTATCTCAAAACCAAGGATATGGAAAACATGGCCAACTCTGCTGCTTTGCTGACTGAAAGACTCTTAAATATGTTCCCTACTGATGTAAGTGAACTGCTTTAAAACAAATATTAGTGTTTAGCAAATCTGCCATGCTCTAAAAAAAAAACACAATAATGAAGAAGGATCATGGTCAAAGGTCTGAGTGTATTTTCATGGTCAAATATATATATTTGTTTTACAGTTCATAAGGAACCTTTTCTCAAGTGTAAACAACAACCTTTTCCTTCACTACGTCTTCATGGACAATGAGTTTTATCTACCTACTGGTACCGGAGTTCCATTAAGAATTGCCCTGTCTGGTACTTTTGCTCCAGGAGTGAAGGGAGGACTGAAAATTGCCCGTGACATGGTATGGGTCTAGCTTTTTGTTTTTTTTTAACTTGAGTTTTACAAGCTATACCTAAGTAACCTATTTCTTTGTCTATTCACATAGAGCGAAATGGCATTCATGCCATCTGCTGGAGTTGAGTTTGTGACTGAAGTTGGGGCTCTCTTACCTGAATACGTTGAGTCTGGCCTGGAGATGCATACTAACATCTACCATGAGAGCGGTCTGAGTATAAAGGTTGCTGTAACCAACAAGCAGTTCAAGCTGACCATTCCCACACCCCAAGCTCCAACTACACTCATCAGTGTGACGTAAGATGTTTCTGTTATCACCGAAAAGTGTCACATTGCTCTGAAGATACATTATCGAAATTCTGAATTGTATTTTCTCTCCACAGCAACTCTTTGTACTCAGTGACTGGTACTGAAACCAAGACCATTCCCCCCATGATGGGCTTGGAACATGTGAACGCAAAGAAATGCACTCCTTTCTTCCCTGGTTTTAAGTTCTGCAGTGCCCTGCAATATTCTAATGCCTTTTCCAGTGATGCCTCCCCCTATTTCCCCTTGACTGGTGACAGCAAGTAAGGGAAATACTTGTTTGTTTATTTATTTGTCTGTTGTCTTGCTTCTTTATCAATGCTAAAAGTTGAATACTGACCTGTATTTAGATTTGCCATTGAGATCCACCCAACTGGCGAGGTTTCTGCATACACAGCTACTGTCGACTATGTAAATGAAAACAAGGTTGACACTGTGACTTTTGGTCTGAAAGCAGAAGGTAAAGCATTGTTTCACAAAATAATCCCTCATGATGAATAGACATTTTCATCAACTGAAATGTTGTTCTTCTTCCATATAATAGGAATATCATTTGAGGGCACAGCCAAACTGATGTTCGACAGACAGAAATACAGCGTCTCGGCTGATCTCCAAATTCCTGACTACGACCTGGAAGCTGGAATTCGAGTTCATGCTGTTGACCGCAAAGCTCAGAGCACGGCCACACATTCCATCCAGATTGACTTCATTAACAAGAAAATCCCAGAGGCATCTCTTATTGCCCTTGCCAAGTATGCACGTCTATATTAAATATGTTCAAAAGTATAAAAAAAAAGTGAAAAATATGTTCTAACAATAAATGTATATTTTTTGATAATTATACATTGTACAAATAACCTTTTGGGGTTTTAAATTCTCTTCAATCTTTAGGACAGAGTCAATGAAGGATGCCATGCTGCAGGTTCAGCTGCTCGTTCCTAATTTTCAGACTGATGCTAAAGTAACTGCAAAACTGAAACATTCTGAGGTCCTTACAGTTGAGCTTGAGAGTGACCTTAGGCTCCCTGGGATGACGAATTCTATTCAGAAAGTCATTCTGAAATACGGTAAATATTTAAGCTTTCACTCTAAAACTAAAAGTATGACAAGATCTCCAGATGCACTACAATTTCAGATAAAAGCAAATTCAGAATTCTAGAAATGGCTCCCTTTCATTCATGAGTTCAGAGAATTTGAATTGAATTAGTTATGACCCAAAGAAAGATGATGTGCAATTTCAAGTTCAATTAGTAACTTTTATCCCAGACAGCAACATAGTGTGGCCCAGATCCGGCCCACATCTGGTACATGTGGATTACATTACTTTGCTGTCAGGGATGTGAGTGCCTGTAAAACTATTTAGAAAACTATTTTAAAACTATTTCTCTTAAACTTTAAGTCTGTAAAGCAAACATTAAAAAAATATACTTAGAGGGATTATTTGAATGTCTTAGAATTTTAAAATTCAGCAAGGAAACTGGAAGTCCTCTGCTATATTAACTAATTTTTTTTTTTTTTTTTTTAGATGCGGAGAAGATTGAGGCTGAGGTCACTTCTGATGTCAGCACTGAGATTCACAACACTATTCCAATTGATGCCATCAAAGCCATAGTCAATGATCTTCTTGACCAGCAGACTGGCACATCTGGGATGAAGATCCGTGATGTCTTGACTCAATCAGTTGAGGTAAATTCAAATGAAATCCTTAGTTCCCCAAACCTATAAATTCATACAAACCATAAAAATACAGATTACATCATTTAGAATATAACGCTATATCCATAATCATCTAGGCTTCAAATGCCTACCTGGAACAGTTTGCTGCTGACATCCCATATGTCCAGGGCTTTAGGATTCCTGCCCTCCCAGAATTCACTTTCCCTAAGACGCTGTTCCTAAATGCGTGAGTGAATTAAAAATATAACAATTCATTTTAAAATGCAGAAACAAGAATTATGTCTATAATTATACACATACTAACATTAAGTACATTAATAAAAAATGTTTTGTTGTTGTTGTTGTTGTTGTTGTTTTAACAGTGAGGGGGCTGCTAAATACAAATTTGGCCAGAGTTACTACACTATCTCCATTCCCTTTCCTCTTGGTGGGAAATCTCCTGGAGATTTTAACTTCCCTGCTGCCCTGACCACACCAAACCTGGTAGTACCTCAGCTCGGCCTGGAGGTTGCTTCCATTAGGATTCCTCTTCCAGAGATCTTTGTTCCTGAGAGGCTGTCTGTGTCACTGCCAGTCATGGGAATGGCAGAGGTGTCCAGCAAGCTGAGCAGCAACTTCTATGACGTGGAGGCAACAGCTTCTGCTGGCAGGGAACTTGATGAGAAATCAAGCTATTATGCCAAGATTGAAGTCACTGGAACAAGCCCAGTGGATCTCCTCTCTTTTAAAGTAGAAGGTACTTGTAATCTTTGTTTGCAGCTATATTTTCCCTAACCACGTTCTGTAATCTGTAATGAAATGCTAATTACTTGAATGTTATTCTGCTTTAGGATCAGCTTTAGTGGCAGGCACACTCGGAGAATCTTTGAGGGCTGCGATGAAATCATCTCTTGATCACAAGCTCATTCAAGCCAATGTTACTTATCTTGAGGAAATGACAATTGCTGAAAAAATCAAGATGAAATCAAGCAGTAAGATTGAGGCAAACAGTCCCTTGGGTCTAAAGATTTCTTTGGAACACACAGGCCAGGTTAAATTTGATGAGGATGATATCTTCGGAGATGGAAACCTGATGGGCTCCATCAAGGCTGGTCCTCTGAATGGTGAAGTTGCTCTCAGGCAGTCACTTATCCTACTCCCTTTCAGGCCAGAGGTGAAAATTGATTCCTCTCTGAAAGTAGACTCAGACCATTTCCAAGCAGAGAACACGGTTGAAGCAACGTTTGCCAATGGAGAGCTCTCTGTCGTATCAAAAACAACTGCATTTGAGGACATACTGGTGCATGACGCTAAAGTTACCTATAAAGAGTCTCTGCTTGCTCTGAAGTCAGATACAAGAGCAAAGGCTCTCGGTCTGAACATCCAAAATGTAGCTGAGGCTAGTGCTAGTCTTGATTTGGTTAACATTAAGATTGACACTAGCGCTAACACTGCTGCTGGAAATAGCATCCGTTCTGAGTTTATAGCAGCACTAGATGGCAATGGGCTGGATGTAAAAGGTGATGCCTCTGCATATCTGGTTGAACACACAGCTTCCCATATTTGCAGCCTGTCCTTGACCAGGGATGGCCTGGCCATGAGTGGCACAACCTTACTGAAAAGCCCTCTCATCCCTTTGTCACTTGAGAACAAATTCAATGGAGCCCTTGACTCTTCAGAGCTTTCATTGTCGGTTGAGACCAAGGGTAATTTAGTAGAACTGACTATTGAAAATACAAATTCTCTGTCTGCTTCCCTGTCCTCTGTCTCTTTCACCTCTATAGCAAATGCTAGTAGTGATGATGGAACATATAAGCATGACCTCTCCCTTCAGATTGAACAATTTAGTGCTTCAGTGAAAATCAATAATCAACTGAATGTTCTGGACATGAACCTGATTAATGAGGCTCAGTTTAAGGCACTTCCATACACAGCTGAACTGACTGGCATTTGGAAGCTTGCCTCTGGTGAAGATGAGCTGAAGCACACATATGAGATCAGATATGAAGATCTGGTTGCCACTGCCAAGTGTGGTACTACTGGAAAACTCATGGGATCTCACATGAGCCATAACACAGAAATCGAGGTTGCTGGACTTTCAGTCACATTCGGCAGTGATGCTCGTCTTAACTCACAGTACCTACGCTTCGACGGTAACTTTCATGCCACTGCTGTTCCCTTCAGATTCAATGTTGATGCCATGGCCAATACAGATGGTGATTTGTATCTGTATGGAAAACAGAGCGCACAAGTTTACACTAAATTTCTTATGAAGGTAGAACCACTTGCTTTTGCACACTCGCACGAATGCAGAGTCTCAACAACTCACAGTCTGGACAATGGTCTATCAATTAAAACAATCCTTGATAATAAGATTGACACTGTGCTCACCCCATCTGAGCAGAAGGCAAGAGTGGGAGTAAAATCTGAGGTCAACAACCATATCTTCAACCAAGATGTGAGTGCTTACAATACTCCTGAAAGACTTGGATTAGAAGTGTCTGGATCCATCATGACAAACCTCTTCAACAGAGTTGACTCTGACAACCAAGACCACTTTTTCTCAGCCTTCTTAAAATATGATAAAAACACCAACAGTCGTGTCATTAGCCTGCCATTAATTGAGCATTTTCCTGTGGACCTGCAACACATGAAAATTACAATTTTGAGGACTGCAGAAGCCATGCAGTATTATATCAACAGAGAAGATATTATTGCAGAGATTGAGAACCTGGCCAAATACATTAGTGAATTTGTGAAGGAGCTAAATCTGGAGAGTAGAATTGTCAAGATCAGCGAGGACCTGGTTGCTTTCTATGAGAAGTATGGAGTTACTCTGGATGACCTGGGGGCCTCTCTGATGAATCTAAATCCTGTTGTGACTGAACTGGTCACTCGTGTAGAAGAGATGGAAAAATATGTGAGGGAAATGATCGCAAGTGGCACACTATCTGACACTGTGATACAGAGACTAACAGAAGAACTGAATTCATTCAGTGAGAAATATGATGTTAGAGCCATAGTTCTTGCTGTCATTGAGGCTATTGAAAATGTAATTGAGCAGATTGATGTAATGAGACTGAAGGGCAGTGGCATTGCCATCTTGCAAGATCTTGAGGAACAATATGCTATTAAATCCAAACTGGAGGAGATTGTGAGTGAATTGAAGCAGTTTGCTGCAAACTTTGACCAAGGAAAGTTCATTGAGGATGTGAAGAACTTTGTTACCTCTGCCAGCTTCCGAGACTATGCAAACAATTTGGTGGCTCAAATCCCTACAGAGGAAATCAGCAAGAGTGTTGAAAAAGCAAAACAACTGTTTACTGTACTGGGAAGCAGCTTGAATGCCTTCTACAGCAACATGAGAGAAATTCTGGTGAAATCTGGTGTTGACAAGAAGATTGAAGAAATCCTGAAAAAGGTTGTTGAGCTAATCAAGAAGTTCAATATTGAACAAACTGTTGAGGCTCTTGCTAGCACTTTGAAATCTATTCTGATCCCTGTCATAGAGCTGCTGGATAAGGCTGTCACTTACTTGAAAACAACAGAGGTAAAGGAAATCATTGAGCATTTGAACAACTGCTTAAACCATTGCATCGGATATATTAGATCATTTGACTACAATGCGTTTCTGGATGAGGCCAACAAGAAAATCAAGGAATTAATAAATGATCTTTACACCATGAGTTTGTCACTTGAGATCCGGCAAAAGCTTGAGGCAATCAAAGAATTTGTCGGTTATGCTCTGTCATCTCTTAGTGCTTGCCTTGAGGAGCTGAGAGCAGTCAAAGTTGTAGATGTGGTTAAAAAACTCAAGGACATTGTTGATAGTACAGTCTACATTGACATCGAGACACTTACAGAAAGCCTCAGGAAGAGACTTAAAGACATGGATATTAGAGAAGAAATCCTCCAGGTCCTGAATCAGTTGAGTGGTATCTACACTAAAGTTGTGGCCATTGCAACAGACACATGCAGTGCTGTTATGGAAGTAATCCAAAACATCCTTAAAGATCAGGCAATTGTCAATGAGTTAAAGCAAATCTGTGATGGAGTCAAAACAGGACTGAAAACAGCTGAATTCGAGATACCATCTTTCACTTTTCCACTCACTGACCTTGTTGTACCCCCCATAAAAATAAGTTTAGAGAAGCTTCAGGAAATCAACCTCCCTTCTACATTGATTGACCTTCCAGAGTTTACTATTCTGCAATATTACACTGTGCCATCAATCCGAATAGAGTATGATGATATCAGGCAGGGACTATTAGACCTATTGAACTTCATTGCCGACTATGAAGTGCCATCTGCTGATGACATCTTTGGCGACCTTAGAATTATCTACCTGCCAGACATCTCTGCCATCACACTGCCAGAAATCAGTTTTCCAGAGATCTCCCTCCCTGAAATTCCTAAATACATTACTAAGCACAAATTCTCAGATCTGAAGATCCCAGAATTCACACTCCCTGCAATCCCTAATGAGGTCATGATGCCATGCTTCGGAAAGCTGTATGGTGAGGTTAGAGTCACCATTCCAATTTTCAACATGAGAACTACCATAGAATTCTTAAACTCCACTGAAATTGCAGAAACTCCTCAATTCACTGGGCACATTACCTCACATGGATCATCTGAATATGACATTCTTAAGTTCAGCTTGGATTCCACAGCTCGGGTTGCCATCCCTAAGATGAGTCGTGTGGTTGTTGCTGAAACTCTGAAGATCACTCACAGTGTTCTAGCTGTTGACCATCAATCCTCAGTGTCACTCTATGGCTTCTCAGCCCAAGCTACGGCCAAGAGCACTGTGAAAATAACTTCTGCCCCCTTTAGTGCTAACATTCTTAACATGGCTTTCTTTGCGTTGGAGGATGGAATGTCTGCAAATATTAAAACAACATATGATGATAAGGTAAACATTCCTGCACTCTCATGGAACAGTGACCACACTTACACCAATGACTTCACTCTTAAGCAGGATGGTTTGAAAATCCTTCTGACAATGGCAGAAGAGAGTCATATATCTGTGCATGACAAGTCTGATGCTGATGATCTCACCATAAAGAGTATCGCAACTATAATTATTACTCCAACAACAGCCCAGCTAAACATTTCTTCAGATGGCAACAGTGCAGTTTCAAAATTTAAACAGAGAATAAATGCTGAAGGTGTTGCCCTGAGCTACGTTGACTTTAATGCCCGTATTGAAGGTAGTTCTATTTCTGAGGACACTTACTTGCTGGATGCCTCTGGAAAGGCTAATCTCAGAGAAATGAAGGTAGAGATGAAGGCAGACTATGACACAAAGTTTAATGGATTGCTCAGTGGTACCTTTTCCAGTGCCTTCAACATCTTAGTGCATCCCTTTGAGGTGGTCCTTGATTTCCAGAACAAGGCTAATACTAAGCTCAGCTTCATAGAGCAATCTGCCAAGATTGATCTCCAGAATAATTATGATGTTATTCTAAATAGCGACGTGCAGAAGTTGAGCACTGTGGCACTTGCTCGCTTCAACCAGTACAGATACAGTCACAACTTTACAGTTGCCAACAACAGAGATGAGGCTGGCATTTACACAGCGGTAACTGGAGAGGCCAATTTGGAATTCCTAACTACCCCATTCAGTATTCCACCTATCCAGTTTGAAAGCCTAATTATGATTGTTGACACTCCAGAAATCAGCAACATCAACCTATATGAACAAACTGGCCTTAAGCATCTGTTGACCAACTTTGACCAGGCCATTGATGTAGATGCAAAGATTGTCTATCAGAAGAGCAAAGCTGCACCCATTATTGATCTCGGTCTCATTAATGTCACTCCTCTGGGCGATTTAAAATCAGAGGTGTCTTTCAAGTCCTCTATATTCAGCCTTAATGCTAATGCTGGAATCTATGGGATGGATAACCCGGTAATTCGATTTGGAGCCATTACTGCCTCTGAGTTTGAGGGACTGAAGGCAAAGCTTGAAGGAACCAGCAGCCTGAGCACCAAAAGTGGATTAAAAGTAGCTACTTCTGTCCTCCTGGAAAATCGACACATTGCAGGAACCCATGAAAGCACTGTAACTTTGAACCCAGATAACTTTGAAGCTGCACTGTCTGTGACCACAGCTGCAAATATTAACCTACCTGTTCTCACAGCTAAAGCCAACCACCAACTTACTGCTGACAACAAGGCTCATCCAAAAGCGGATTCAACTTTTACGATAGAATACACCTTTGACGTTCCCATTATTAAGCTTGTTGGTAGGGGAAATGCTGAAAACACCTTAAAAAGTGAAGGAACTTGTACATTTATCTCTGCTGAGACTCTCTTAAAGGGTACCATTGATGCAACATTCCTAGACCGTGGTATTGTGAAGGGAGCTCTGAATTATGATGAATCCATCTATATGAATGGTAATGGTTTGCGATATGGTCTTAAAACTGTTGGCGATGGCAACGTGAATTATGGAGATCTAAAGGTGGCATTTGATGTGGATGAAAACCTGTCTGTGGAGACAGCTATTGAACATGTTTATGCTACACTGAAGTTTTCTTCCAAGAACGAAGCAAATATTGGAGGTTTCAACACAAAGGGAGTTCATACTGGCCAGGGCACAGTTGATCTGGATCTTCTGAAGTCACTGGTGGCTGATGTGAAAATTGATTTGTCTCAACCCAGCATCTTTGGTGACCTTAGCATCTCTGAGAAGGTGGAAGTGGAGCTCAGTGTACCCAAGCAGAAAATTGATTACACCTCAAAAATCATCTCTCCAGTGTACAACACAGATGTTGTTGCTAAACTAGATGGTAGCTCCCCAGACTACAAAACTGTTCTCAAGGTTACAGCCACGTCACCAGTTGTGTTGCTGGAGTACAATCTTGACAGTAAGTGTCTACAAAGACAAATAAATAAATAAATGTGTATCATTCAATGATATTAATATTTACTAAGAAGAAATTAAGAATTGGCGGTGTGATTAAATTATTTGTTGCTTTCACACAAAACAGGCTCTATGAGTTCTACAGTGGAGAACGATGCCCTGGTTGTAGGAGCTAATGCTGTACTTACACATGCTGACTTTACTCTGGACATCAGCAGTGTTATTCGCATGGGGTAATGAGAAAATTTCTGACTTTTTATTGAATTAAAGTAAAAATATTGCGTTATGCTTACAAGTATTCTGTAGTTTATAACCAATTATGTTTGTAAAACTTAATTATTATTTCTGGTTTAGTGATCCTAGCCATACCCTGAATGTGGACATCACCAGCCCAACGTTCACTGATGTAAACGTTCGCTATGCTGCTCGAAGAGATGGTGTAAGTGCCTCGGTCTCTACACCGACAACTGGCCTCCTTGGCTTCCAGCTTCAAGGAAAGATTCCATCCCAGATGAATGCGAGAATCTACAGCCGTTATGCTGTGAGTGGCATTTCTTTGTTACTCCTTCAAACCGAACTATTAACTCATGCTAACAACTTTTGAGTTCTGTTTTTGGTTGCACTTGCATAGTTTTACTATGTGTATTGTATGTATATTGTATGTGTATGTGTTTTTTTTTTTTTGTTTGTTTTTTTTTTTGCTGATTTTCTACATTGTAATCATTGTGGGTTTTTTTTTTTTGCAGTCTGCACCACAAGATGATGTTGACATTCTGATCATCAAAGCTGCACCAAAGGGAGATGAGAAAGTACTTTTAGTCAGCTACAATTTACAGGCTGCATGTGATGTGCCCAGAGGCTTGATGAAGAGGCTACCAGATATCTTATCATACGGTAGTAGAGGTCTTGTCATTGCTAGTGAATTTAAAACAGTCTTTAGAGATGTCCACAGTGCTGCTCTCTGGCATAGCCCAGAGCTCAGTGAGCTATCTAAACTGTTCAGAAATGTAGTTGTTACATACCAAAAGAACATCCAGGTCCTGATTAATGCTGTCATCGACTTCCTGAGAGAGACCAAATACAAACTGCCTGGAATGGATGAAGCTACACTACCTGAAATCTGCACGAAAATCAAATTTATAATTGCGGAAATGCTGGAGAAACTTGCTAACAACCTGGAGATATATTTCTCTCCTATCATGGAGAACTTCAACACAGTTGAAATGACGTTTCCTTCTGGTAAGGTCATCACTGTAGCTGAGGTCCAAGAAAATGTGAGAAGTAACCTGAAAAGTCTCCTAGCTATGATGGCAAATGTGATGAAGCAAATGGAAAGCCTTGATGTCTTTCTTGAGAAACTAGGACAGACAATCCAAGAGGCTGTCGATGAAGCACAAAAATTTGTGGACGCCATAAAGTCCAACATCTTAGAAGCTATTGCTGCTCCCCTTAACACTTTCTACACGACGTTGCTGAGTACTTCAGATGAAATTATAGACAATTTGCTCTTTAGTGTTATGTTTCCTGTAGGTCTATTTCTGGACTACCTTTATACTGAATTTGAGGGAGTGCTTAATGCAAATAATGGACTACAGCAAATTGAGCTTCCTTTCCCCTTTTTCCAGTAAAATGGTCATTCTGAACAAACAGTCAATTAAATAAACACTACCATCTTTTGAAATGAACATTCTCAAATGGACATTCAAGCCATTGGACACTCATCTGAAGTGCAGTACCAACATGTTTAAAAAGCAATCACTGATGACATATATGCCTCATTAATATGCTGTTGTATTATTCTATTTGTATAAATGATGACTCAAATATTAACCTAAGTATCAAGTATGTCAATTGTGACATATAGTTTCATCCTTGTTCTGTATCTTACATTAATGGCATGATGGATGAAGCTAAATAAAGAACTTTTATTATGCAATACCATGCATCTTTTCTTTCTTTTCTTTTTTTTTTTTCAAAATCTGCATTACAAAATACTACCTCTCAGAATATGAGCAAGAAGTCACTTCAATATTCCAGAATACTTCTTTTGCTAAGAACATGTGCATAAAAAAGTACCTTAAAAAAGATTTTTTTGATGCAACGTCAAGACAAGATTACTTTCACATTTTTGTCTACAGCATAAATTACACAAAGTCGTGCCTCAAACGTATATAGCATCTGTTATCAAATTAGATGGCTTAAAAATTGATGTCATGAACAGCTCTATATTCTGCTTAAGCTTGTTTTGATAAAATGTCAAAGCTGGGATATCATATTTTGGACATCCCCTTTTATTTCAAATTTTAGGTTTGTTTTGTTTTCTTTTGTACTATCCTACATTAACTTCAAAGTAATGTCATCATCTGCCTTATTTGAGGTTAGTTACTTCTTGTGTCTTTGTAAAGTCCCATTTCCAGCATAGCTTTACTCTGCCTCCTTGTGGTGAAGACACTGAATTGTTGACACAGAGAACAAATTCCCAAATACAGACGAGATAAAAGGCATTATGCCATTATAGTACTGATTGTATAGACCTACCAACACTATTAGTAGGCCTACTCTCTTCTGTATTTGTTTTTATCACATTTAGTGTTAAAATTTCTTCTTTCTAAATTTCCAATAAATCATCTAGAAAATAAATAAATAAAATAACCTCTTTTTGCTAATTCATAACAGACAAAACGTTAAAGATAAAAGCATACAATAAATTCAAAAGACAAAAGCAATCAATTCATTGTGTACTACAAAATATTTCTGTGACTTGTAGAATTATTAAGTAATTCAGAATGTTTTATGAATTTTTGAGGTCAGTGATCCAGTTTTTTTCTTGCCAGGATAGCTTTCCTTTTTTCCTTTTATCATTTCATAAACCAACTAAATATTATGTGGTTTTGACTTACACATAAGTTTTCGTCTATTTATTTTGGCTTTTCTCCCACAGTTTGTAATCAATGCTTTGAAGTGTGAACACACCAGCTGTTGAATGCTCAAGTGAAGGTTACTCTTATGTATGCGTCTGCTGTAGGAAGATGAATTATGCTTTCTGACAAAAGTTTTCATGTATCTGATGCAAATGAATGAAATTCCTATTTTAGTGAGGGCGTGTCTGTATATGATTTACAGTACGTAGAGCATAAAGTGTCAGACATCCTGCTGTGACCACGGGTTAAATTTAGGTGTGAGAATAGGTTTTGAATTCTGACATTCAGAGATGAACAGAGGGAAGAATTAGTGGCATTAACAAATCAAACAAGTGTGGCTGTAACAATAATAATGACTGGCCTGATGAGAGTCAGAGCACATTCAACTAGTTCATTACACCAAGATTCACTGAGAATAAATATGACCTTCCTAGGGTCATTCAGAGAGCCTCTTAAATTACAAGACGCATTTTTAAAATCAAAGCTGCCTAGGCCTATTTCTGTCATGCCTCCCTCAAAAACTGGATACCTTAATAAAAAAAAAAGAAGAAGGTCGAGGCTAGTTACACTTCTTCATTCGAAATTTCTTTATAGATATACCTTAAAGTGTCAGCTACAATAAGCTATTAAACATCTCTACCATTATTGCCCTAGAAAAAAGTTACTAAATCCATGCACAGACATTTTGTGACATGTTTATGTTTGAAGACAACTTTCACAAAAATTATTCTAATCTAAGATGATGTTGAATTGTGTGACTGAAACCAGCAAAACACTGGTAGAGAAAGCACATTTGTGGAATTAGACTTTTGACTCAAAATATATTTACTGAGATTCAACCCTTGTGACAGATCCCCTTTTGTGACAACTAGCCCTGGCCTCATATATGATTGCTTAACAGAGGATGCACTGATTGATTGATTTACTCGTTGATTGAATTAGCACATTTGCTAGTAATGGCCTATTTGATTGTCTTTGGGGGATATAAAATAAATAAATTAAAACGCACATAACCAGAGCATGCCACAGAAAACAGACATAGGCTGCTGACAAATTGAGTGGGCATGTTCACAACAGATTTCGCTTGGCCTGTGTTACTATTAAGTCTAAATGATTTATTAATACACATCTCACGTCACAGGGATATTTCCAGGGGCACCACGAAGTACCTTGTCAACTATTTAAACTCTGCATAACCTGACAAGAGTTACGATGGAAGTAAAAACAACTAAGACACACTTGAAGCAATATGATGTAATTTCAGCTGTTCAGGGCACTAATGGCTCTTCTTCACCTTTCGGGGTGTCGCATTATCAGATGTTAGGCGAACTTTTTGGTTTTAATCGTTGTTTGCCTTGTAGTGGAAAGTTCCCCACCGAAACCGCCCCTCCTACTACTAAGGATCTATGATAGTCAACATGTACAAATTGACAAGAGTCAGAAGAGCCCTTCACACTCTTGAGGATCTTGCACAAGCTGAAAATGACCACTGGCGTGGAGCGACTATTCGACGAACTTGGACACTTTAAAAGGTAGCCATTTGTTCCCGAATAGAAACGTCGTTAAGTCTTTTATGGGAATGGTCAACATATCTGTTAATATTTACACCAAATCATAGTTATGTATGTCGTGTATGAATGATGTATGTTATGTATGAACGATGCAGATTTTTTCATTTTGTTGCCCTTTAATAAATGCACGTAAAAGAGCTCGCATGCGTTGTTGAAGACGTACACGAATATCCAGTCCTATATAGTAAATAATGTTCACAATTTTCCATTAAAAGTTTACTTAAAATTATAATGTAGATAATTATTTTGAATTATTTACATTTACTTCTAACTGCAGGAAAAATCGTAAATCGTAGCTGCATTTTACTGTTAATTTAACAGCCACTGCACTGTAAAAATGTTATTGTAAACAGATTTGTATTGCCTGCATGTCAATATTCGCACAAGCTGGTAGTCTTGCCCTAACAATTACATTTTGTCTTTATTGAATATTTTATGTATTCTTGATAATCAATGAAGTGTAAACCTTGTCTTGTCACTCTTGCACAACTTCCAATTTATCCTTCTACTTTCCCTTCAGGTTTCAGGCATGTCTCTACTTTGCTGCTATTTTCCAGGCCATCTCCTGTGGAATACATTACCTGGCCTCGGTTTTCTTAGTTGAAACACCTAAATTTCTTTGTGACACTCCAAATATCACAGACGTTCTATATAGAAATCACTCATCAACCTCTCTGGCAGATATCTGGACTCATTACAAGCCAGGTGATGGGCCAGTGGTTATACGCACAGCTAGAGGAGACCAGTGGGAACTTAGTCCTTGTTTAAAAGCGCTGCGGCTTGATGCCATCAATTTTCAATACGAGTTTTTTGGGAACAAGACTGTGGAGACATGTGGGAGCTTTGTGTATGATAACAGCGAGGTTGAGCAGAGCATCGTAACAGACTGGGACCTGGTGTGTGAGAAGGAATGGCTGGCAAAGCTTTCACAGCCAACTTTTATGCTGGGAGTTTTGATTGGAGCCTTGGTGTTTGGGGATGTTGCAGATAGGTAAATTGTGTGTTGCATCTTACACACACAGACACACTCAGATCTTGAAAGCAATATTATTAAGGACCTCTCACAGACAGTGGTTCTCATATTAACATAATTATATTTATTACACACCACTCCTAAACCTAACCTTTAAAGAAACCTATTTACATTATTAGATAAAACAAAGCATAATTTGGCAGTATTTCAAATAGCAAAGACCATTTTAAATGTCCTCACAAGATTTTTGACAAGTTTCACTATGTGAGGACATTTTCAAAAAATGCCAAACCTGCACATACTGTACACACTCTGGTATAAAGAGGTTTGTTTGCACAACAGATAGGCCTACTTAATTGTTCGCCAAATGCATCTCAATTGAGGTACAAAAAAGTAATACAGTTTAATATAGTTACTTTCATCAGTGCAGTGAATAAAAGTTACCATACGACTTGAGATGTGCTTGCAAGAACATGGTCAGCAGCACAAACAGGACTGATCTGTTATTTAGGACAGAAAAAGAGAGAAGGTTGGCATGAACAAGATAAGTGAAATCTATGCTAAGGTACTACATCAAACCTGAACATTTAATTTTGCAATATAGTTTACAGTTGGCAAATATTTGCTTCTGCAGTAAGATAACTAAGAGCACAGAGAGCAGTACAGGATGTGAGATGTGCAGACACTGCATGGCTGCATAAACAGGATATCACAGGTTCACATTCCAGAAACAGGGAATGGAAGTCAATTTTCATACTGGATACTTCTGTATCCTTTGCAAAAATTAAACATGGTTTTACTACGAATAAATTACCAAAAAGACATGGACAAACGCACACCTTGACAAAGGCTTTTTGCAGAAACATTGGATAATAAAGTATTTGCAAGTGATTGTGCGGTCAGATCTCATTCATATATATTTACTACAAATAAAACCAAAAAAACATGGTTATTATATTATATTAACCATAGTTAAATCATGGTAACAACAAATTTACCATGGTTTTGCTACACTACCATAGTTTAACCATGGTATTTGTAGTAAAACTGTGGTTATACAAATGGTAATCCATCCGCCAAAAACCATGGTTACTACACTTTTCATACTATAATAAAACCATGGTTAATTTTCATAAGGGATATTTGTACATGTTCTTTTTACAGTTTAGTATTATTTTGTGTATACAAGTTTTTCAACGATTAAACGAACATATAGGAACAGAATCAAATGTGGAATGGTCAAAGGTGAAGTCATTGTGGTGTATATAAGTGAGAGATCTGCATGCAAAACTGCCCATTGGCTTGCCTTGATAATACAATCGCCCTGTTTATCTTTAAACAGCTGTTCACACATAAATATCAAATTGTGAATACTGAATCTTTCTTCCATTAACTGGCAATTGACAACAGTAAAACCAGTCTCTTTCATGTCAGGTGTTTGGAAAAATGGAATTTAAGTTTGTAGAAGCTCCAGTTGAAATGAATATAAAGCAAAAGTTTATATAAAGCTATTTTGGTGTCTGTAGCTTCATACAGTTTTCTGTAGGTAATGCAAATCATGTTTAATATACACTTTTGCTTCCATTTTCCAGAATTGGTAGACGGCCCATTCTCATGGCTACCAGCTTGTGCCAGTTTATTTTTGGGGTTGCAGTGGCATTCACAGGAAACTACTACCTCTTTGTGATGATGCGTTTCCTTCTTGCCATGGTATGTTGAATGGGCCATGTTTATAATATTTACATTCATGCATGCACAGTCATGTGATTCTCATCACAGCTGAGAAGCTCCAGACATATATGGCCAAAAGAATAAAAATGGGAATGCTAAAGCACCACTAACCCAATTCTCCCTCTCTGTGTGTGTGTTGGCAGGTGTCGAGTGGGTACTTGGTTGTAGTCTTTGTGTATGTGACAGAGTTTACAGGAATTAAGGTGCGCACATGGACCTCTATGCATGTGCACGCTGCTTTTGCTGTGGGCGTCATGGTAGTGGCTCTGGTGGGGTACCTTGTTCGTGTCTGGTGGATCTACCAGATCATCCTCACTCTCAGTACCTCTCCATTCTTGCTCTACTGCTGGAAGTTTCCAGAAACACCTTTCTACCTAATGGCTAAAGGGCGGTACAAGGAAGCCCAGGAGCTGCTGGACACTATGGCCTACTTCAATGGCCTGCCACCCACCCTTAAGGTAGACTCACTCTAACAACACATGGAATTCTGTTCCTGCCATGAATTATACCCATCTCAGACATCTGGTAACATTTTTCAGAATGTACCTTTCTACCATGACCTTAGAATATAAGATAGTTCCATACTTTGATTGATGTTGAACAGCAATACACTACATTATCACACACTATCTGACTCAGCACTTAATGTTAAAATAAGGAAATTGAAAGAAAAGTGACTTGGAAAAATAAAGAGGTTCCATGAATTGAAATGCAGTTTTAAAAGAAGCATTTTAAAACTCAAAGAAAAACAAACACCACAAAGCAAATGCTGCCAAAAATCTGCTGCCAGTGTTTGAGTTTCATCATATTAACATTCACATTTAGAAAGTACAAACCTAGACCAAAACTAGGATCAGTACAAAATGCTGAGATATTATAATCCTTATAATGTAATATTTTAAGTGCTTGATTTGAAAGATTAGAACAGCTGTGGAAAGTAATGGATATGAGAAAAAGTGGTATTCTTAACAGCTTGTGTTTATTTGAATGTATCACTGATCTTAGGTGTCAGAGCTAATGGATGAATGTGATGGAGCACTGTTGAAGGATAATAAGCAATCAGCTGGAAAAGCAATGGAAGTCGAGAAGAGGCTAAGCATCCTGGACATGTTTGGAAGCTTGAAAATGGCTGGTCGCAGCGTCACCTGCTGGGCAATCTGGTTCATCGGAAGCTTGGGATACTATGTCTTCAGCCTGGGGTCTGTCAACCTAGGAGGAAATCAGTATATCAACCTCTTCCTGGCTGGTAATGGACACATTTGTTATCAAGAAGATGTAAATGGAATAACCCCTGGGGGGAATAAAAATGTCATTGTTTATTCACCCTCATGTCATTCCAAACCTCACTTTCTTTATTTTTCTGTGGAATATAAGATAATAAACTGCTGGTTGACAAAGAATAGAGAGTGTTGCTTTTAAGCTTGATGGAAAAGCACCATAAAAAGTATCATAAGAGTGCTTTGTGCACATGTCCTTAAAATCTTGAAAGCTTTAATTGTAAAATGAACATTTTTGTCATTTTTGGATGATCTTTTCCTTAAAGGCAAAATAAGTTTAAATGAAAAATAGTATAAGAGATACAAAACATGCAAACACATCGAGTATGATGCCTTATGTATTGCATTGCTACATGCAGTTTAGTTTCAGTAGTACTGAAGTGAATAGCACTTAACTATTAACTTAACTATCCTTTATTTGACTGTTACTAGGTGCTGTTGAGGTCCCGTCATACTTGATTGGCTGCTTTGCAATGGATCGGGTCGGCAGGAAGAAGACATGTGCCCCGGCTCTGCTGCTCGGTGGAGTAGCCTGCATGCTCATTATTGTGGTCCCCCAGGTATGAGTGTGTGTGTGTGTGTGTGTTTGTGTGCACTGTGCATCCATGTGATATATGCACACTCTGATATAGTAGTACACTGTTAAAGTCACAATGAAATGAAATGGAAGTAGCAACAGACAATTATTCCGTATTGTGACATACAGCCAAGTGTAACAGATTAATGAAAAAGAAAAAATGTAGGGTGGGGATATGTATGTTATATGGTTGTGATTGGATTTTGAGATGCAAGTGTTTCACTCAAATAGAGTCAGATGAACATGAGCTTGCAGGGGCAGGTTTAAGCAGACTACATGATTAGAGATGTCCTGTATTCGTCACCAGAGAGAAGCCTGTTCTTTTCACTGGAATATTCAGTTATGATATTTTGATTAAATATCAAGAGGTCAAAAAAAAAAAGAATTAGTTTGGTAAATGAAAGGAAGCATGAAATGAAAAAAGTATTTAAAGTATGAAAGTATGTGTTATGGGTAGAGAGAGAGGGAGCCTGAGAGTGTTATATATTCTCTCTTTTCTAGGCCATGTATTTACTTTTCTTGGCAGGGCCACACAATTTTAAAATAAGCCATTCAAATTTCTAACAAATTATGGAAACTATCAGTCTGGCTAAATCAACTTGACAGCTGGCCATAGCTCTTGATTTTAAGTTGTTTTGACAGATCTAGAACTAATATGCAACAAGTTGTATTATCATCATTACATATTGGAAGAACTGAGAGATTATTAAAATGAATGATTAACCCTGGCAAGAGAGGACATGTGTTTGTGTTTGCTTTTCTCATGGTAACTGGGGCAGCTGTTTGCACCCGAGTCTTTCGTTCTGTTTTTAACGAACCTTTTTGCACCCACTTTCTCAATTTCTTTCACTCTTCTTCCCTAGTGCTTTAAACAGCAGTAATACATTCGATGCATATTATCCAATCGGGATTCATCTTCTGAATCAAGTTTTGATTTCTACCCAAGCACTAGAGAAAACGTTATATATATTTGATCTCAGTACATGTAACAGATCCTCTGTTGAATCAGCTGACAAGTGTAATTTTTTTTTTTTTTTTTTAGTGTGATAGGTTACATGTCTGTAATTATTATATTTTTCACTGTTACGTCTGCTGAAGACACATGAGTGTGTTTGTGAAACGTTTGGTCACGGCATACACATCCCACTTCATATACCAAAGAAAGTGCCCGTGTAATTATTGCGACAAATTACTGGCAGCTGTGTTGGTATAGCAACAAGATTTAAGCACCATCTATTCTATTTAGAGGATGGGAATGCAGTGCAAAAGCTTGTGTAGATGATATCCCTCTTTTTCTTTTTTCCTTATTTTAATTCCTACTGCCTGGTCCCTAGACACGTTCACTTGTGATATGACAGAGTTGAACCTCATGAAACTTCCAAGTAGGATTTGTGGTATTGCAACACCTATAAGAAACCAGGTTACTTACTAGGATATAGTATTCTGCCAAAAACAATATACAGTCCTCTTTTTTTTTTTGTGATTGGCCAAAGCATCCACAGTGGTGCAGGTCATAACAAGCCCAAAACCTTACTGTGCGTGTCAAACTAACTGTCAAACTTGTCCTGCTTGAGTTTAATAATTAATAACAAGCCACATGTTACAGATTGCTTCAATGCAGATATCCATATGGTGTTAACGCTGGTGTCACAAGACCTGTGTTTAACCATCTGTGCATGTGAATTATTTTTGCATGCTAAATTCATTTTAATATGTTTGACACAGTAATCATATCAGTACGTTCTCCTCTCTCTGTGCTGTTGTTGGTTTCAAGTGTCAACTGGACAACTTTCCCCTTGTGGTCAGTGCCAAATTTCAGTTTAACTTAAAATAAGTGGCAGTTTCCTCAGTGTCCTGGCAGCCTCTTGAATTATAGATCTGCAGGTGTAAGATAGTTTTGGCTTCTTGAGAGTAATACATGTATGCACATGCCTTGTATGTCAATTTAGCATTGCTGTTTGATGAAAGGTTAAAAAGGTGAAACTGTTTCAGTTGCTACTTCAGTAAATGCCACTCTCAAACATACTGAATCAGAATCAATACAATGGTTTTTAACCCTCATGTTTGATAAACATTGCATTTTATAATAATAGTGTCTAAAAAAAAAATGAGCTTATTCACAAAATGTTGCACTTTTAAAATATATATATATCAGTTTCTAGCTTACACCAATCCACCAGTAGGTGGCGACAAGTTACTCTTTATCTGTGAGTCATTAAATTACTCAACTGATTCGTTCAAAACACTGTACAAAACACATAGTAAAGTGTCCATTGAAAGAAGCAGGTCATCCAGGTACTTTTTGCCATCTTTTATGAATATTGTGAATTTGGACATGCTACTCATTTCACCTACTATAAAGTTGGGAAGTATGCATATTCAGATATAGCCACTGATTTATTCCAAACAAAATAAGATGAGTGAATTACTGAATCGATTCAACATCTGAGTTTTCTACCAATTAGTAAAAGAAATGCTGATTCATTCAGGAACGCTGCAACTGTGTTACTTGGAGACGTGCAAACGTTAATTCTGATACTGCTTCATATGAAACCATTTTCGTTGGCGAGGCAAAAATAGATAAAGTAGCTGGCAATATTATGTCAAAAACTGTAAGTTATTCAGTATTACCTTATTATTCACTGAACTGTATAAAAGAATCACAATTGTGCTGTTGGTCTGAATATCAATATATTAGGAACAACAGCACTCTTTCAATATATTATGTGCTAATTAAAAAATCAGGTCACATAAATGGAGCAATATGAGTGATAAAAATCAAAGGTGTATCATGTAAGTGAAATGTAAAATATGTTGCGCATTTCTCAGTCAGTCTCCAAACAGCATTGGTCACTGAAAGCACAGGCTAAGAAGAATGTGTTAGTGGGATGATATTCCATCAGTATTACACCACCCTTCATAACTAATAGTTGCAATGCTGACACCCTGAAATGGCTGAGTGTGGTGTGAGTACAGCCATCGTTGCTCCAAAAATCTATAAATAGACCTGTCATCTAAGTGGCTGTTTATACATATGGCAGCTGCCTGCTTCTGAGAAGGGGTCAAAGGGGATATGTCTTGGGGACGTTTAGACTTATGTCTGATCCCAAAATTATTGCAGCCCTACTATGGCCTGCTACTGGCAACCACTTCCAACAGCTGATGACTAAAACATTGTTGATGATAAATATAGTTTCATTCTGTGTTTCTCTCTCTTTGTTTCAGGATATTGAGGTACTGGCTATAGTCCTGAGTATGACTGGGAAATTTGCTATTGCCATTGCATTCGGGTTGATTTACTTGTACACCTGTGAGCTTTACCCCACAATTATCAGGTATGTGTTATACTAATACACTATCCCCTGGTTTCACAGACAAAGGTTAAGCTAGTCCCAGACTAAAATACATGTTTGAGCTGTTTTAACTTAGAGTAACTTGCACTTACATACCTTAAAATATGTCAGTGCCATTGTCTTGTATCAAGATGCACACCAGTAATGTTTTTTCTAGTGAACATTTATAGAAGCTACATAAATGCCCTAATTGAACTAAGGCCTAATCCTAGCTTAGGCTAAACCCTGTCTGTGAAACCGGGCCTAGATGTCCAAATTGTCCACACTAAAAGCTAGAATACACCAAACGACTCTTTAAAACTGAAAGTTTTTTAAAACAATGTGTCATACACTTGTCAACATCTAAATGTTATAGAGAAATCCTGGGAATCATGCACTAAACAACTGAGGATCACACACTACCAGACTTTTAGGATGTTCTGAACACAACAAACTCACACAGAAACATGTGTCTCCTAGCAATGACAAATGAAAACAATATGGGCCTCATTTATAAAGTGTGCGTACGCACAGATTTGATCTTAGAGTGTGCGTACGCTTAAATCCATGCCAACGCTCATATTTATAAAAACGGTCTTTAACGTGGAAAAGTGCTTAGAGCCACGTCAGGGTCTGAGCAGACGTACACACTTTTCCTGGTCAGATTACTGCAGGTTTTTTGGAAATCTAAGCTATTCTTGCAGTTTGCCAAGGATTTGGACGAAGACTGGTGATCTTTAATATGTAAATGACATTAATTTAGTGTCGTTTAAAACACAGAGAACTGAAACCATTCAGCTGCGCGCAAGTTCAAGATCATTTGCGATTTATAGATTTCACATCTGAAAGAGAGCCGTACGCTCGTTTCCTGTGTGTACGTTCATTCTATGAATCACACGTATGCACATTGGAGAAATGATCATAAGATCAAATTTAGGACGGTTTCTGCGCAACATTTTATAAATGAGGCCCTATGTGTTCTAAAATCAGCTCAAAATATCAAAAAATTGTCCGGACCCGTCATACACTCTTCTAAGTCTTACTGCCCAAAATCTGCAGACTGGCTCTGACTTTCGGCAACTAGCGTTGACTTGTCCAGACTGCAAAAAACTGTATTCCAGGAAGCCTTCAGGCTGCTTATCACTAACTACCTCACAATACACACAGCAGTATATATGTCACTATAGTATAAAACACTCTGCTGTAGTTAGTTTCACTTTTATCTAGTATTTTCAGTAACAATATTTATAATGTTCAAATACATATAAATCTAGTAACAATATATTTCATCAGTTTCTTTGCTGGGTGCATGTGAAGTCGACTGTACAGTAGGATGATCATTACATATATGCTGCATGCTTTCCAGTGATTATTTCGTATAGACACTATATTCAATAACAGACACCATATCTGGTCCGGCAGGTCTCTGGCTGTAGGCAGTGGTAGTATGATGTGTCGGGTGGGAAGTGTGGTGGCTCCTTTCTGCGTTTACCTTGCTGACATTTGGATCTATCTGCCTCAGGTATGTAACAGCAATCAAAAACCTTCGGTTGACTGTGTGGTCAATTGTGTAAGACTCTAGAACTGAAGAATGATACAACATGATATGCATTTGCTGGTACAGTGCTGCAGTAACTTCTGTTCTCTCTTATTCTGTAGCTCATTGTGGGAATTCTGGCTTTCATCATTGGGATCCTGACCATGTTTCTTCCGGAGACTCTAGGACAGCCCCTCACCTCGACTTTGGAAGAAGCTGAAGCTCTGGGCTCCAAGCCCGATACAAAGAATCCTCCAGTGGATGCACTAGAGATGAACCAATCCATTAAAGTTTAAATCCGTTTTCACACAGGATCCTGAAAGTGCCTCTACTGTCTAACAACAGTACAACAGTACTCCAATATGAATGAGACATCAAATGGTTTTTGACGTGTGATACAGTTTTTTTTTGTTTTTTTGCAGGCATCTGTGCTTAGATGAGGCTGTGTTGTGCGTGAGTGAGTTTGGATAATTACTGAAAAACATTGGTGGTATATTTTATTGTGAATGTTCTGACATTTTGAAATTGTTCTGAAAAGTATTATCTTAATTTAACAAAGTAAGAGCTTGCAAGGCAATACCTCAATAATCTAAACCGCTAAGTATTACATTTTTGCATTTCAGCCCAAACCACTTACTGTACACACAGATGCTTAAAGTGCTGTCACATTAGTGAAATTTTAGCACATTTCTGTAGACAAAAAAAGTTCCACTGTCTATAGTGTAGAGATGTATGAAGCACAGCTTACACAGAAGCCCCTTACAAGCCAAGAATTCATGACCAACTTGAACCCGCTGCGAAATTCTTGTGGATTTCTGTTGAAATGATTGGATTTCACCTAATAAATCAAGGTAAATGTGACTGCACCTTTCTAAAAAAAAAAAAAAAGTTTTAGTTTAGTTTTGACTCTACAAATTCAATTAATTATAGCAATTATAGCAATGTGAACATAGTTAAATGATAAACATTTGTATGCACTGTGTTATGGATCTTAAAGGATTAGTTCACTTTAAAATGAAAATTACCCCATTATTTACTCACCTCAAGCCATCCTAGGTGTATATGACTTTCTTCTTTCAGACAAATACAATCGGAGTCATATTAATAAACACCCTGATGGTATCAAGCTTTATAATGGCAGTGAGCGGGGATTATGTGTTTGACACTCAAATAAGTGCATCCATCCGTCATAAACTTACTCCACACAGGTTAATAAAGGCCTTCTGAAGTGAAGCTTCTGGCCAAACTGCCAGGCGGATTCTACTTACGTCTAAAGTGTAACTTATATTACGTATAGCGTAGGACCTCACGTAGTACGTCATGGCTTAGCATAATAAGTCATGGTGTCACGTAAGTTATGCTTTAGACGCAAGTGGAATCCGTATGGCAGTTTGCCGGAAGCTAGTTATTTTACTTTATAACATGTTAAATATGGATATTTTTCTTACACAAACGCATCGTTGCACTTCAGAAGTCCTTTATTAACCCTCGGAGCCATGTGGAGTAAGTTTATGACGAATGGATGCACTTTCTTGAGCGTCAAACTCGTGATCCCCGCTCACTGCCATTATAAAGCTTGATACCGTCAGGGTGTTTATTAATACAACTCCGATTGTATTCGTCTAAAAGAATAAAGTCATATACACCTAGGATGGCTTGAGTTTGAGTAAATCATGGGATAATTATCATTTTAATGTGAACTAAGCCTTTAAACACCATCTACCTACATTTATTGACTGTATTAGCAGCACTCAGCTTTAGTGGACAAAGAAAACTTTTGTTTATCAGTTAATCTTGTGATGAGTTTCTATGTATGATTCATAGAAAGACAGACCTTGTTTGTATGAAGCTGTTTTTATACAATTGCATCTCAGGGTTTAGCTCAAAATTGATCAGTATTATTCATAGTAAACTGTGACTGTACTTTATAATACTTCTTAAGTTTATTACGAAACTAACTTATGTTTATTCTGGGTGCTTTTGTATTATTTTGTTGTTTAATATTTTCATTATTTTTAATCTTCCTGTCCTGTGTTATCACTCGCTTTGCTTTACATGAGGAATGTATTATCTAGAAGAGTTTATTAGTAGTATTAAGTAGTATTTAGCAGTGTTATGTGCTAAAAAATGTTTGTAAAGTCTTGACTTGAGGATTTAATTATTTGTAATACAGCTATTTTTTTTCCTCTTCATAGACTCCATAGACTTTATAATCAATGTTTTACCATTTTCCTCAAACTCTTGAATTTTTTGTGTTTTTGGACCAAAAAGGCAGGTAGAATAGATTCTTGCTATAGTCATGTGCAGTTGTCATAGCAACATGTTTGTCTAAAGAATCACATATCAATAAATATGATATAGTGTCTAAAATAATCATTTATTTTATTTTAGTTTCATTAAAATTATCATATTGGCTAAAAATATTAGCAATTTAAGTAAGTACTGTACTAAATGCCCTGTCACTTCCAGAGAACAGAACAAGGAGAATGTACTCATGGAAAAGGGGGGAAATATTTTCCAGGTTAGGGGGCGTAAGGCAGGCGTCTCATTCGCTGTGACAGAGGGGAGGAGGCCCAGGACAAACTGTGTACTGCCAGCTCTCACTAAAAAAAATCAGAAATAAATAACATAACAGTGCATTGTTCAACCAGAGGTTCTGAATTTATACAAAGAAACTTTTGTGTGTTATTCATTTATTTATGGCCTCTTCTGGACATTCACATTAACATCTTTTTGTTTTGTGTATATTGGACTACTGTTGTCAGCACAAGCATATTTCACAAAATAATCTTCACTGTGATTAAACAGTCCAAGTGGGCCTACTTTACACATCCTACACAACAAATTCACCCACTCATTTATTATGGTACAAGCATTCTGCATTTCCACCTTCTGCCCACTGCACCTATAACAAGACGGGGGACCACTTATTCGACAACTACTGATTTATTTTATTTTTTTTATTTTTTTTAAATTATCTTCAAAATAATAATAATAAAAAAAATAATAATGCCAGAGGGTCACGTTTTACCCTACTTGTTTATGTGAGGTTTGGGTTATCAGTGCTAGCCTACAAACACAAATAGAAACGATCCTTTGTGGACAGGGCCAGCTGGAAACTGCACTTTGACCTTGCTATGAAACCAAGCTAAGCACAAATACACACTGATGCAAATGCCGATTTTAAAACAAACCATTCAGATATCAATCCAATCTAAAAGGTACATTAAACACGGGACTAAAACGTGCAAGATAAAGACAAGTCAAGATTGTGTTAATGCTTTAGAAACAAGGTAATGACAATATAACAGGAAATACAACAGCTAAATCTTTGCAGTAAAATCCTTCTGTTTAAAAGTAAGGAATACATCTGTTGGAATACATGTCTGATAGTAAAAATGCCATAGTAATGATCATGCAGCTAAACTATGACTTTTGTTAAGATGCTTTATCAAGTGCTCACAGCAAAGCCCTATCAAAACCAATACAGCTGAGGGTTTCCTGAAGCAAGGACTCCCACTTCTGTTGAACTTGGGAAATACAGCTTGGCCTACTATGGTACATCCATACAAAGTGTTTCTCAAACTTATCAGAACACCTGCTTATCTTTGACATTGTGTTGACTGACAAATAAAAAGATTGTTCGTGACAAATGTCCATGAACTTCCATTTCATTAAAATTCAAAATCTTAATTCTAAAAATGTTTTTAAGATTTTTAAAATCATAAATTTTTTTTTTTTTTTTTTTGCAGTTAATGTACTGTATATGCTTCTGTGGTACCAAAGCATTATTAAAGCTCATATAAAGTATCTAAATATGTGCCTCAAGTATAACAATGATATAAAAATAAGAATTAAAAAAATGTGGTTTAAAATGAAAAGCTATCTTGTACCTGTCAGTCATTTTGAACGTTTGGGTTTGTTGGCATGTCTTTAAAGTGGGGTGAAAGTTAACACCTTTACAACTAAATACAACTGCTCATTAAAATATAGGTGTGTAATCAAATATTTAGACACATTTTAATTATAAATAAGAACAATTCTGTTGCTTACAATTCCGCAAACAGCATTACAGCTTCACATATTACTAACCAGACTGACTTTATTTCTGTCATTCATCTACAGAAGTTCTTCTTGAGAATTAACAGAAGTTTAACACTCATGTTTGTTTCATTTAAAGTCACCATAATGGTGACTTGTGTTTCCATAAGTTGGGCTCTTATAATATGTTTGTCTTCTCAGGCTGTTGTGATTGTGTTTGTCAAACACATTTGCAGTAACAGAGAAAGCTGAAATGAGATCAGATGATGATTTTTAGCTAATGATGGTTTTATAATCATTGTGAAATTGCTTGGATCACTGATATCATTTGAACTGTGGGATTACAAATGTAAGAATCTGTTAAAGATCTGCTGATCCTAAGTCCTGACATAACATCACATGAAATACTAAGGTGAAGTACATTGTATTTAGCATTTTAAGGTAAAGATGTTGACATCAGATGAATGATTCTGTTTAGCAAAGTTTCCAGCAAGAGATTTCTGCCAGTTCCTGTTCTCTTTATTGTATGTCTAATGAGTCAGATTACTGAGATTCTCACCTTTTGTCGTTAATAGCTCTTGGAGCCCCTGTCCCATTCTTTGAATAGTTATGCTGATTGGATTAGGACTGGTGACACTCTTCACTCTGGGTGGGTTCCTATACCTGAACACTTCATTTGCATGCTTTGCTTAAGGTCAAATCCCAGGTGCTTTGTCTCTATCCCTAAGCACTACCCCCTAAAATGTATATAAACTACAATGTACACTGCCTTAGTTGGACTTGATGACTGCAACGACCAACAGCACATGTTCTCAATAAAAGAATCCTGTTTAGAAGATACAACCAAGTCTCCTGGTCTTCGCTTCTGAGATTTCCAACTGTTTTGGTGCCGTGACCCGGATAGAGCTTCTCACCTGATATCACTCCAGACTGAATCTTTTCAACTCAACCACGATTCGGTGAGTGTCACTCTATCCAAAGAACCGCTACAGACCAGTACATGTAGTTATCCTCTGCGCCGCCAGAGAATGGTTAACAAACAGATGCAGGGTTTTGTTAACAGGCTAGTCATCTTCTGCGTAGCTAGAGAAGGTGTAGTCAAAGAAGATTCATCAATTTAGGTTAACAACACTTACAGTGTGTTAACAGTAGGTTATCCTCTGCTCTGCCAGAGAAGTGGTTCATCCTCTGTATAGTCAGGGAAGTTAGTTTATCCTCTGTCTAATCAGGGAAGGTTGTTTAACAGAACAATTATCCTCTACATTGCTAGAGAAGGTTTATCCTCTGTAAAGTCAGGGAAGATTTATCCTCTGCTTTACCAGGGAAGGTAAACAACAGTTACGGTGATGTGTTAACAGTAGTTTATCCTCTGCTTTGCCAGGGAAGTGTTTATCCTCTATGTTGCTAGAGATGGTTTATCTTCTGTAAAGTTAGGGAAGATTTATCCTCTGCTTTATCAGGGAAGGTTGTTTATCCTCTGTTTAATCAGGGAAGGCGGTGTGTTAACAGAATAGTCATCCTCTACTTTGCTAGAGAAGGTTCATCCTCTGTTAAGTCAGGGAAGGTTAGAACTGTTACAGTGTGTTAGCAAGTTGGTTTTACTCTGCTCGCCAGGGAAGGTTGAATACATTATGATATGTATTAACTAGGTTATCCTCTGCTTTGTCGGGGAAGTGTTGAAAGTGTATTGTTGTGCCAGAAAGACAATAAAAAATGCTGAGAAAGAACGCTAGATTAATTCTAACAAGTCAGAAAGGTGGACTAGCTACCCCTTTATGGACAGATAGTGAGTTCAAATCATTTTTAGGAGAGCACATGGACTCAATAGTGACTGAGTCAGTCAGGTTGGATTTGACAAAGAAATTTGGGATTCATCCAGAAAAAGTTTGGTCCATTGAAGAATGCAAAAAAATACTTGGTGCTTGTATTCGAAAAATATGAAGGGCATTATCTGCTGCCACAGAGAATTTACTCTATCCATTGCACAAGAACAAATCCAACGTATTGCTAAGTTGGAAGATCAGAACAAACAGTTGCACACTTGAGTGTCTCGTCTCACTCAGAAGTTGGGCCGTAACAAAGCATCAACCATAAGTGACTCAAAAGACCAACAGTCAGATGAAAGCTATCCTGACTTACAGTCTTTATGTAGAATAGAGGACAATATCAGTATTGGATTGATGGACAAAGATGTAATTGCAGTTGAAGTGTGTGGAGCAAGACAAAAGGCTCAGAGTAGGGTAAAAGGGGTTGACGCTGTTCCATCTGCAACCGCCATACTGCAGTTACAAGCAGTCAGTACAGCTCTTGGTCCTGAAGCCATAGAAAGACTTTCTGAGAGTTTGCCATCAGTGCATAGAAATGTTCTGCGTTTAGGAGAGAGTTGTCCAGAAAAATGAAGCTCTATAATATGTCCTTAGCTGAAGTCACCCAGCTAATGTCACAAATCTTGACAGAGTCAGAATTCAATGATTTTGAAAGTGCTGTAAATAATTCTTAGTTTCAGCATTCCAGCAAAGGCGAATTGAGAGAAGGAGTTGTGAGAGTGTTACAGAACAATGTTGGACCAAAGGTGGACTGGTCAAAGATCACTAGTTGTGTACAGAAGAAGGATGAAACTTTAAGTGAGTAGGCTACACTGAAAGATTTTGTATAGGGGTGACCCTGAATAGTCGACGATTCGATGCTTCGATAGGAAGAGCCTGATTCGACTACCAATCTCACAATTTGATGTTTTTTTTCGACATCAATTGGACATCAGTGTGTGGACGTCAAATGGATGTCAAGTTTTTGATTTTTTTTTTTTTGACATCAATTGGACAGTGTGTGGATGTCAAATTGCCCAGCAAGCAATAGCCGTCATTTCACCGTCTCAGTTAACTACAGACCCGATATAGTCCGGCTATGAGTAACCCACTTTTAACAAAAATAATCTTTCATTTGGTTACATGTCACTTTTGCCAAAATTACTTGCGAGATGTATGATATTCTATCATGTAAGCGAAGTCAACAGTGATTACAAGGTGTTTGGTTTCATATCTTTGACATGTTCTATGCGTATAGGCTGTGCGTAGCCACGATTTAGCTCGTATCAGACCAGCTATTTGTAGCCCACCTATAGTCAATCCTGATTTATTGTAGTTTTTGGACAGGAAGTGCATGAGATGGTTGACATTCCATCATGTCCACAATGTCAATGATATCTACAAGATGTAAGTGTCATTTCATGACATGGTCTATCTGTAGTCATCATTTAACTCTGAATTGGATTGGCTATGTGCAGTCTGCTTTTAGTCCACCCGGCGAAATCGAGGCAATCTATAGTCTATTTTTTACGGCTTGGCTATAGCCCTGATTCAGACCAGCCCTGATTCAGACCAGCAGTGTAGCCAAAATAGTGTCAAGTAATTTTCACCCACAAAGCTTGTGGGATGCATGATATGCCATCAAATGCAAGTAAACATTTGAAACAGCATAGGCCTATTATTTTTGCTGTCACACAATCATAGATTTTTTTTCAACATCAATTGGACATCAGTGTGTGGACGTCAAATTGACATCAAAAAATTGACGTCAATTTAATGTTTTTTTTTCGACATCAATTGGACATCAGTGTGTGGACGTCAAATTGACATAAAAAAATTGACGTCAATTTGATGTGTTTTTTTCAACATCAATTGGACATCAGTGTGTGGACGTCAAATTGACATCAAAAAATTGATATCAATTTGATGGGGTTTTTTTTTTCAACATCAATTGGACATCAGTGTGTGGACGTCAAATTGACATCAAAAAATTGACGTCAATTTGATGTGTTTTTTTCGACATCAATTGGACATCAGTGTGTGGACGTCAAATTGACATCAAAAAATTGACGTCAATTTAATGTTTTTTTTTCGACATCAATTGGACATCAGTGTGTGGACGTCAAATTGACATAAAAAAATTGACGTCAATTTGATGTGTTTTTTTCAACATCAATTGGACATCAGTGTGTGGACGTCAAATTGACATCAAAAAATTGATATCAATTTGATGGGGTTTTTTTTTTCAACATCAATTGGACATCAGTGTGTGGACGTCAAATTGACATAAAAAAATTGATGTCAATTTGATGGGGGGTTTTTTTCGACATCAATTGGACATCAGTGTGTGGACGTCAAAAAATTGACGTCAATTTGATGTTTTTTTTTCAACATCAATTGGACATCAGTGTGTGGACGTCAAATCACATCAAAAAATTGACGTCAATTTAATGTTTTTTTTTCGACATCAATTGGACATCAGTGTGTGGACGTCAAATTGACAAAAAAATTGATGTCAATTTGATGTTTTTTTTTCAACATCAATTGGACATCAGTGTGTGGACGTCAAATTGACATAAAAAAATTGACGTCAATTTGATGTGTTTTTTTCAACATCAATTGGACATCAGTGTGTGGACGTCAAATTGACATAAAAAAATTGACGTCAATTTGATGTGTTTTTTTCGACATCAATTGGACATCAGTGTGTGGACGTCAAATTGACGTCAATTGGTGACATAAAAACCTAACAAATTTAAATAAAAAATGAACAACAAAAAAACTCTCTCTCTTAATTCTCAATAAGAGCTTCTGTATATGGAGTTGTTTATTCCTCCTCTGCTGAGATCTTGAGAGATTTAATGTCTTCTTTTATCTAAGGCTGTGGCTGAAGTCAGTTGTAGTTCTAGTGTTTTGATTTTTTCTGTTCTTCTTGTTTCTCCGTTGATTCTGCTTGTTAACAGCAGCTATCTTCACTAATGCTCAATCATCACTTAATTAATTACTTAATTATATTATTAACTCCAAGACTGATTCAGTGTTACATTTAACAGCCTGTAGTGTGCACTCTGAACGGTTTCATTTGGGCTAAACCATGTGGGGCCTACACAGGTGTGCTGGCTAGGAGGCGTCCCGGCAGCGGGATCGTGACAGTTAAGGAGTTAAAATTCATAGACACAATATACATTATATTTAACGTAAAAGACCGGAAGTAGCTTATAATTTTACTACAGTAAATGAATGCGTATTAATACAAAGAGTAAACCAGGGGAAAAAGATGAAGGCGCCTCCCTTATTGTCTCGTTAAGATGACGCAGAAGTGCATTCCAAAAAAAGAGTTTTTTTGACCCCTACACCCTTCATCCCTTCGAAGCTCTCACTCCGGAGGGTATACCCTTTGAAGGGATTAGGGCATATTCGTTCACTGAATTCAACAAATCACATGCTCCGTTACATCTCATTCTCGAAGGCTATTGGCTCCAGGTTTAGTCATTCTTTGACAGGATGAAACAATCTACAGAGCTGCGCATGCGCTCGCTGGTAATAGCGCCGCGCTGCTGTGGAGGCAGGAATATGAGTCAATGGACTACGTGAACGAGAACAATTCGTTCACCTAAAAGATTCGTTCGAAAACAACGATTCGTTCACAAACGTAACATCACTACTGTTTTCTGCTCATGTATCATCTAACTGCAGTAATGTGATTTCATGTTGTAGTAAAACAGGGTTTGGTAATCCTCCTCTGCTGAGATCTGGAGAGATTTAATGTCTTTTTTTTTTAAATCTTTAGTTGATTTCATTAAAAGGCTGTGGCTGGTCAGTTGTAGCTCTTGTGTTTCTGTTTGTCTCTTTTTTTTTCTGTCCACCTCTTTCCTTAATTGATTCTGCTTGTTAACAGGCTTGTTAATGCTAAGATGATTCTACAAATAACATATAAAGATTTTGAGGTGCAGATCATTTATTTCATTTCTGGAATTAATTTATTTTATTTCTGGTTTATTTCTTTGCTCTTGGCTGACATGTGGCATTGCTATGGCCTGCTTGTGGCTCAGATCTGGCAAACAGGAGCGGTCCACCCAAGTGCCATCATTCCACGCCACATGTGGCCCAGATCATCATACCACGCGTGACAGACCTAGCAACCAAAGTTGCTATCTGGTTCTTGAATGAAACACCATGTTTTAAAAAATAGTAATCCCCATTATAATCCTTATAGCCTATAAAATAATGTTATTTTAAAAAGAACATTTAAATGATTGCTATAAAATAAGAAATAATCATTCGTTAGCATAGAATACGAAACGTTTTCATACAGCAATTATGAACAAGTCCTACAAACAACAACTGCTGTTAAAATGCTTTTATTTTGAGAGCTTTCCCAGTAAAGGTGCAGTTAATTTGTAATGTTAGCCATTTTCATTCCATTTTGGTATTCAAAACAATAGCCACTGCTGTCCTTAAGTAACCTTTAGGTATCAGATGCTTTAATATTTGCCAGCTGTTAAGATGTCAAAAAACAAAAATATATCTGCTCTGTTTTTTCCTGAGATTCGTACATGGAATGCAATAATCAAAATATTGTACAATAAATTAAACAATATAAAAATCCACACTGAACACAAAACAAGTACATACACAAGTATATACTTAACTGAAAAGTTTAAGAGGAAAATGTTAAATTCTGTGAGAGCTTGTAGCTATAGCATCTATTCATGTATTAATCATTTCACTTTACCAGAAAAATGCTCCTGTAATGCTGACCTGTAATGAAAATAAGTAGACCATTCTTTAATTAGAACACACTACAGGAATAGGTGTTGATCCGCAAAGCAGCATGTTAATGATCTAGAAATATGTACGCAATTTACAAAAATATTCCCACAAATTTTCACATTCATTCATATTTTTTTTGTCCTGTTGTCAAACTTGATTTCCTATGTGCTGTCTGAACATTGTTTAGATATAACTTGCTGGGTATTGTTTGATAACCCAGTAGCTTTACAGTATACACTGCTGAGCAATACACACTGTGACAAAATTGTATAGCTGCTTGAAACACCATGTACCAAATGAAACTTAGGAGCCTGATTTTATGCAAATACTGAACTCAACAGATGACACACTGTCAAGGTGAACAAAATGTTTAACATCCACATTAAACATTTTAGATAAACAGTGTGCTGCATTTGACATCTTGCAGACATTCAAAAGTGTTTGATTCATTGTACAACCCCTTGCATGTACAATATAATAAGAACCTTTCAAAAAGACTAGCACTGAAGTTCTGGCACAGAGTTGCAGCAGGTTTCTAAGACCAGAGGAGGAAGTGAGTGAAGGATGATCAGATCTGATTGGTGTTTTGAGCTGTTTATTGTGATTACAACTTTATCTTGGAGTAATCCTTTTCACTTTGAAGGTTTGGCACTTTGTTGAGATCTTCACTTGCCTCTATTGCATAGTCTGAATGTGTTTGCGTGTGAAAGTGTGGGTTGAGTCAGAGTTCACCCAGGTTCCAGGTGAACAAGAGTAAAAATCAGACTTCCACAGCATCTCATTTTGCTATACCACAATTAGTTCTTCCCTCCATTTCGACAACCCAGCAACATCCCTGTAATTCCAATTGTGTATCATCTCACCAGGAAATGACCACAACCAACTGCTCAATTTCATAAACATGAACAAAATCATTTTGTCATAATTGTTAGTTCTTTAAATAACTATTCAGACCCTTTTTTTGCTCCTCTTGAGAGTGTCTTGAAGGGCCATCCCGTTAAAAACACGGGGATCACTATTACACACCCAATTTTCACCTGGGAATGTTGACTACCTCCTGATTGGACATAGACATCAAGCTTATGAGATATCTGCCATGCCTACACCTCCATGGCTATTACTCAGGGCTGAACCATCCAGATGTTTGCATCCTCTTGCTCCATGTCCTCCTCTTCTTCCTCTTCCTCCTCCTCTTCCAAAGGCTCATGGGTCCTAAGGGCAAGCTCACGGAGGAAGTTAGGTTCATGAGCTGAGTTCTGGGAGGCGGACTTGAGGCCAATTTTCTTCTTGGTAAGATGGAACTGGTCACGAACAAAGTTGTAAAAGTCATACTCGTACTTCATCCTTTGGTAAAGCACCTGCAGGGCCTCTATAGTCGGCATGTGTTTCTTCACTGTGCCTGTAAGGTTCCCCATCTTCCAGAATGCTGCAGAGAAATCAGATTTACAAAACTATGAGCCACAAAGAAAGCTACAGAATGCAACTCAAAATTGCTAAAAAAATAATGTAGCACATCAGTTTAAAGATGAGTTTCAGAAGATTTAAATACTGTTTTGAATTTTCTCCTTACCTTACCAGGTTTAAAAATGCTCTTTCATTTTTATTTATATTTGCATTAGCAATCATTTTTTAAATTTCTGATTTAATTTCTCACATATGAATTCAAAATAATTGAATAAAACACACCAGGACTCTTGTAGATGGTTAGGACATCACTAAAGTAGTGAGGTAGGAGTCTCTCCAGCAGGAGCAATACATCCTCCAGCTCTTCCAGAATCCCCACAAGCAGGAAGTTCTCTATAACATTTTGTTTGGCCCTCTCCAAAGCCCAAACTCCAGGCTCTCTATAGCAGACAAAGAAAAATGACAATTATTTGACATGAAAACATCCAAATATTTCAGTTTGCTTAACTGAAGAGATTCTTTGTGATGCTCATTCTTCTGCAAAACCCACAAAAGAAGATATCTTGAAGAATTCTGGTAACCAAACAGTCTCGGTTCCCATTTACTTCCATTGTATTTTTTATCCATACAATGGAAGTCAAGGGGAACCGAAACTGTCTGGTTACCAAAATTCTTGAAAATATCTTGTGGGTGAGTTTAACTGCTGAATAGAAATAAAATCTGTATGATTACAAAACAGCTATTTAACTCTATAATCATCACATATAGCAATACACACCCATATGTTTAAAATGAGTTATAAAAATACCAAAGGCGTAGGTTTGATTTTGACTTTGGTGGGGACAGAAGGAGGAGAAAAAAAAAAAAACTTTATTCAGGAACAGTAAGGTTTTTAGTCTACATGGAAAATTAATCAATTCTGTAATGTTATAAACGAAAGGTAATGATGAGAAGGAGGCAGTTTAACAGATTTAACTTTACCTTTACTCTGTCCATAGTGCAATTGTCAAGATCTCACATCAGCATCAGAGTACATATATATATATATATATATAATGTACTGTATATGTAATACCTTATATAATATATAGAGCACTTACTGTGGATTACACAGTGTTTTTTAGAGGTCAGAACGCTCTTGATGACTCTGCACATCACTTTTTAATATCAAAAATGAACTGAACCAATGATAATTCTGAAAGAAAACGTGACCGGGAGTCTACTGTTGCTGTGGAAACTAGCACAACTTTCACACGCATCTGACTGACAGATAAACCACATGCTCTTATTTCAGTGTTGTTTTTAATTTTGTGGACATTTGAGCTAACAGTTTGCTTCATACATTCAGCTTATCAACAGTAAGTTAAAGAGGGTAAACTTTATCATTCAACTGAACTGTTTACATATGCTGTTTCAAACATTTACGTTACTCTATCCATGCACGTTCTTGAAAGAGCATGGTTTTCTTACATATTTACTATGACTTCTCTGGGAGTGTTAATGCAATGACCCATTCAGATGCATCAAAGATTACAACAGTGGTTACATATAAAAATATTAAAACATATTTAATCAAAATTATTGCAAGGGATAATTCAGTTTTGCTGAATATTGGTTGGGGCATGTCCCTAGCGTTCCTACTAAATTCTATGCCCTTAAAATACTATCTCATCAACGTCAATACCCAAATGATGGGCCATAATTACCTGCACTGAGGGTGTTGTCCACAAAAGTATGGAACAATGTAGAAGAGGCGTGGGTTGGAGCACTCTGGGTAGTTCTCCATGATGCAAACGTTAATGTCCTGCAATGGAGAAATGGGGAAATGAGTCAGACAGACAGAGCTACAGCCAAAAAGAAAGGAGCACATTGAACAAAAAACTGGCAAACGGAGCAAAAACCCTTATAAATCATAGACATGCACATTTTCACAGGACTATATGCTTTATACTGTAGCAGCTCCATAAAAGGTACCACCAAGTGAACACAAGGGGGCACCACTTACACAAATATTAAAATAAGTAGTCTTTTGAAAGTCATGTTGCGGCACTGACTGTTATCTTTAAATAAACGCGTCCAAAATACAAACATTCACTTATCTGGATCCAATGCATTAACCACAACAATGTTTTATCACGTTATTTGATCCAAAAGCTATAATTAACTTGGGGAACATTCAATGGGAAGATATGTAAAGGCAATCCACCCACACTCATATGCACACTTATTTAAAACACACAACAGGAGAGGCCTATGAAACCAATGTATTTTAATTCCATTTTTATCTAGCAAAAAGAAACCAGACTACAAGGCCTGAGAAGACCAGACTAAAGAAGTCCTGAGATAAAAACAAAACAAAAACATGCCAATTCTCTCTGTCCCTTGTATAATTATCAAGACTACAATACATGTGAAGTCCTCTGAGAACAACATGGACAAGAGTAAAAAGATTATATGGAAAAACGGGAGAAATGAAAGATGTGGAACACGATGATATGCAATTTCCTCAAAACAACAATGCAGCCAACATTGCTATAATGACACTACATTAAATTTGAGAGAACTTATTACATGCTGAAAAGTAGATGGTCAAGATGACATTTCTTGGAAAAGAGGGCAGTTTGTCAAGTTAACAGCCTCGTCTCTAACTCGTGCACAAGAGAGGTTAAGTAAAGACCACATAGCCACGAGGCTCCAGACTCCACGCACTCCTTCCCTTTCATGAGCCCCAGGTGGGGGAATCACATGCAAGCCGTGGGTCTGGAAGAGAAGGGCCCTCGTGCTGGCAGGTAGAAAAACATGCTTTGAGTTATTTCAGCATTAATCTTTCACAGTAGAATTGCCTTTGCACATGCCAAGTATGAGTCGACATGTGAACATTATTTCTCTGCCTTTCATTAAGCACTAATTCAGGAAATGAAAAGTCGTCTAAAAGTGAAACATGTTTGCAATACATCTTGATCAGCCTGGAGGATTTTAGAAATTTACTTTGATCATCTCCATATCCTGATTATTAAAAGCATGAATGTTTTTCAATTATCAGTCACTTTCGATTATTAATGTTTCTGATAGTTTTGCCAGTTTTGTTTGACCCCTCAAAATGGTGGGTGATTTATACAGTTAAACTGCAGACTTGATTATTTTGGAAATTTTGCTAATTTCTAAGCTTTCACTTTCAGAGTTTTTAAATATCAGTCAAATGCCTTATTTTTTATTTTTTTTATTGTCCCCCTCCCATTTTTTCCTCATTTTTAAGCTGGTTTTCATTTTCAGAGTTTTTTAATGAGTCAACTGGCATTTTTTTTACTGTCCCCCTCCCAAATTCTGTACTTCCACTTTCCACAATACCTCACATTCCAAATATTTGAGTGCTTTCGTTTCTTTTACTCCACTAAATTAAAATGGTGGTCAGATTTTAAAATGCAATTTATAAAATATGTACAGGATACATTTCACTCCTAAATCAAAGAATCATTATGAACATTCTCCTTTTTTTTTTGCATCACATCAAAACTCATATGTTAGCTTCTCCAAAGTCGCACACCGGTGCATCCTGGGATGATTTTTAAACAGTACTGAACATTAACATACAAATGCTACAATTTATACTCCATTTAAATTAAGTTAAAGCATATTAAATTAATTAAAGCATAAGCCTTAAGATAAAAAGAATCATGATAAACCTAAATTTAGTCAAGTGTGTCCAAACATTTGACTAGACAAAGGCTTGATTGTCATGATATTTATAGGTATAAGCAATGGAAAAATTACAGTAATTATGCACATCGATGCTTGGACATTATTACCTGTAGATAATATAACATGCACAGCATTCTGAAGACACTTAATTCGCTTGTGATTATGAACTAGGGCAAAAAGAAAAGAAAAAAAGAAGCTGTTTGCTGTTTAGCTTGCTTTCACTGATCTATAAACGTGTTCATTTGTTAACAATATCAAGCTGACACACTGGCGATTCCTTCAAAGCAGTGGAGCTCCAGGAGGGCCAGTTCCTTTAACAATACTCACTCTGTGTGTATCTGAATAGAGTCTAAAAGCCAAGAGCGCATCAATGTCCTTTCATCCGCATCTCCACTCCGTCCCAATGGAGGCACATACAACTCTGATGGATATGCACTTTGAACGCACAGATGCTACTGCTGAAAGAAAAACAAGTAATGTCCCATTTGGGCTTCCGTTGACTTTTTGGTGTATAGAAAGGAAACGAGTATTTAAGTTAAGAAAGCCAGATGGTCAAAAGGGCAAATGTCTACAGAGAACATGAGGAACAGAAATGTCATCCTCTAACAGATCACCAATTACGCAGCAACTTGGAGAACAACATACTCAAACCCTGAAGAGATAATGATGCCTTAAAGCTGCACCAGACATTTAAAACCAGCAATTAAAAACAAGTTCAATGAGGAGGAAGATGCTGTTTGATGGAGTGGAGAAAAAAGAGAGTATAAAAAGAAAGAAAGTCTGTTTGGACATATGAAATTACATATAAAAAGTTGCAGCAAATGTCTAGTGTGCTTCTGGCAAACATCCCGAGCAGTAAAACGGGTCAGTCTTTCTCTCTCTAGAAGGACTCACTTCAGCTCAGGTGACACACTTATTTGGCCCTGTGTTCTTGATTCAGTCCCAAGGTGGCCATTTCACTAAGCACCTAGGAACACAGCCATTGCAATTTACCCCTAAACTACCTCCAGATGGACGTCACCACGCAACACGCTCTGCCTCACATAAAAGAAAGCATTTTTCTGTCTGGAAAATGCTACAAAAAGAAGAATGCAAATAATAATTAATACTGGTTACTGCATACATAATGTTTGACTGCATTAAGAGTCACTACTGTTTGAGCAAGGCAGAGATTAGATGATTTGAGACAAAATTAGATGATAGGATACGATAGGAGAAATGAGAACCAGGGTGACTGGTTCCACTAACGGGGGCAATTTAAACACACCACACACACACACGCGGTTTGGCTTTAATGTTTCCAGTCATTAGTAAACATAGGCAATACTACAGCTTTGAAGGTCTGCCAGCATTTCTCACACAAAAACAGTTTTTTTTTTTTTTTTTTTTGTGAGAAATGACCTTACAGAACAACTGAGTTTGTTGGCGGAAGTACATTTAAGATTTATCAAAAGTGACAGTAAAGATTTCTATTTCGAATAAATGCTGTTTTGAACTTTCTATTCATCAAACATATTTCTATTCATTAAAATATTAAGCAGCACAACAGTTTTCAACATTGATAATAATAATGTTGAGCACCAAATCAGAATAATAGAATGATTTCTGAAGGATCATGTGACACTGAAGACTGGAGTAATGATGCTGAAAATTCTGCTTTGCCATCACAGGAATAAATTACATTTTAAAATATATTAAAATAGAAAACAGTTATTTTAAATTGTAATAATATTTCAAAATGTCACTGTTTTTACTGTATTTTTGATCAAATAAATGCAGTTTTGGGAAACATAAGAGACTTCTTTCAAAAACATTAAAAAATCTTAAACCCCAAACTGTTTCAAAGGTAGTATACATTTTCATATTTTAAGCATAAGACTTGAGATAAAAAGTTTTTTTTTTTTTTTTTTTAAATTCATGATAAATGTTGCCAAGTGTGCCTAAACATATACTAGTATATCTTTTTTTCTCTATATCTGAGATTTTTCACACCAGAGGACCATCTGAGACAAAACTGGGCCACTGAAGCCACCTAGCAGAACATACTCACATACTGTATACACACTTTAAGGCCCGGTTTCACAGACAGGGCTTAGATTAAGCCAGGATTAGGCCTTAGATCAATTAGGACATTTAAGTAGCTTTTATAAATGTGCCTTGGAAAAAAACATCACTGATGTGCATTTTTAGTCAAAACAATAGCACTGACATATTTTAAGATATATCAGCGCAAGTTGCCTACAGTTAAAACAGCTCAAACATGCATTTTAGTCTAAGACTATTTAAGCCTTGTCTGTGAAACCAGGGGAATGTGTTGAAAGGAAACCAGCTTGTAAAATTTCAGTCACACCACACCAGGTAAGAAAGTCTTGCAAATGTGTTGGTGTTGGTGAAATCATGTGTCTGACGTTGAGTGGGTGTGTGGGCGTGCGCATCCATGCAGACTGCAGGGGAATTCCCAAGTACGTCACAGATTATAATAATTAAATTAAATTCAAAAGGAAAGATCAAAAATGAAACTTCAATAGCATACCATCTGAAGGCTCATTCCTGGCAAAGGGCCCAGCTATTACAGACACATAAATTAAGCAAACCGATATGTTTAGTGTGAGATAGATCACAAGCCACAGTAATCCTAAACTATAAAAAAAGATATGTGGTTAACCAAGCCTCCAGGAGGAGAGAGGATCTTAAGAAGAGGTTATGTTCTATATGGTGAAGGTCTGATTATATTTATTGTAGTCTCTCATTAGCTAAGATAGGTTCAACTCCTATCATAACAGAACTGCTACTGTCATGTGTGTTCCTTTAAGATTACAAAAATGGTTATATTAAAATGGTTAATGGTGGAAGATATTCGTTAATTATTGTTAGAAATGTAGTGTGATATGGATTTAATATTATTTAAAGTGAGCTAGCATCATTTTTAATCTATAAAGCAATTAAAAACTGTCCATTAGTATTCCCAATCATTTTAAAGTCTTTGTTCATCTTTGTTCTTGGAACCACATAACTTTAAATCAATAACCTGTGCTGCAAAATTTTAACTAATGACTTTTATTGGCACTAGTAAATACTATATATATATATATATATATATATATACACACACACACACACGCATAAACACTACCAGTCAAAAGTTTGGACACGGTAAGATTTTTAATGTTTTTAAAAGAAGTTTCATCTGCTCACCAAGGCTGCATTTATTTAATTAAAAATACAGTAAAAACAGTAATATTGTGAAATATTATTACAATTTAAAATAACTGTTTTCTGTTTGAATATATTTTATAAAGTAATTTATTCCTGTGATCAAAGCTGAATTTTCAGCATCATTACTCCAGTCTTCAGTGTCACATGATCCTTCAGAAATCATTCTAATATGATGATCTGCTGCTCAAGAAACATTTATGATTATTATCAATGTTGAAAACAGTTGTGTACTATTTTTTTTTTTGAAAAGAAATTAAAGAAATTAATACAGCAAGGATGCATTAAATCGATCAAAAGTGACAGTAAAGACATTTATAATGTTACAAAAGATTCTGTTTCAAATAAATGCTGTTCTTTTGAACTTTCTATTCATCAAAGAATCCTGAAAAAAAAATTGTACACAAATATTTTGTACAATTGTACACAATAAATGTTTCTTGAGCAGCAGATCAGCATATTAGAATGATTTCTGAAGGATCATGTGACACTGAAGACTGGAGTAATGATGCTGAAAATTCAGCTTTGATCACAGGAATAAATTACTTTATAAAATATATTCAAACAGAAAACAGTTATTTTAAATTGTAATAATATTTCACAATATTACTGTTTTTACTGTATTTTTAATTAAATAAATGCAGCCTTGGTGAGCAGACGAAACTTCTTTTAAAAACATTAAAAATCTTACCGTGTCCAAACTTTTGACTGGTAGTGTCTATATATATATATATATATATATATAGAGTCTTCAGTGTCACATTACAATTATATTCAAATAAAATGGAAATTCTTGTAAATGGTTCAGATGACAAATATGATAAAACCATATCTCGGTTAACTGGAAGGAAATGTGAAATCAGCATCCAGGAATTTAGATGTTGTTTTTGTTAAAAAAGTAGTTCAGAACTATTTCTCAACTATGAGTTGTCAACATTCAAGATTTGAAAAGGATCATACAATTTTTATTTCATCATGTCTTGATTACTGTAATGCAATATTCACTTGTCTCAGCTAATCTTGTTTGTATAAGTTGGCTTTTACTTAGCCTATGTTGTTAATGTGTTAGGTCTGTTATTGTGTTATCTTGTTTTATCCATTGTGAACTGAACTTTTAGTACTAACTGAACCATGCTAACCTGCCAAATCTTGTCCTCTTCTCAGTAGAAATATTCATAGATTAATCTCATTACACCAGGCACATGATGAGTTAACAGAGAAAGTGGCCTGGACTGAATTAACTAGCAACTTAAAAAAGAAAAATTCCCATTTAATGTTCCAGATTAATATGTGTCTGGGAAACTGGCCATTTATGTTTTATGAATAACAGATATGAGCTATAATTCTGTCACAATCCTTAGTCGACTGATGTAATTTTTCAAGCAATGCCAAGTTTTCAAGTGATTGTCTTGAGTTTTAGCATTTTTTTTTCCCAAATCAGAGAATAGAGCATTTAGCAATGCAACTGACTACAAAAAGCAAGCATGACTAATCAATTCCTGAACATTCTGCTCACATTGTCTGAGCTAATTTCCGAACATACAGCCAGACTCCTGCACCCGCTCTCACAAATATATTGCATTGTGCAACAAATTCATTCCCAAGGGGCAATAAAGTCCCAAAGTCAAGTCACTCGATGGTCATGCTGCAATTTTCTATGTAAACTGTGCATACAAGTACAACTTCTATCTGTTTGAATAGGTAAATTACTAGTTTTATTGTATGTAGCTCTGTTGCAGAACACTAAACTACAGTATGTCCTTCATATCACTATTCAGATGTTTATGTTTGAACCTGTTCTCACTTCACTAAGTACTGCTGCATCCCTAAAGGAAACAGCACAGACATGACTGAAACACAAGAGAAAGACAGCAAGAAAAAAAAAGTGTTGATGCACAAGATCAACAAAGAGCATGCGAATGTGTGCTTAATGGGACTGAGTTTCTGTGCCTAATTGGGTGTTTCTTTAACTACGAAGGGTGGGTACGAAGCTCAAGGGGTTAATTTGACCACGAAGAGTAGATATACATGCATTTATTTTTTGTCTTTTTTTGCCCTGAATGAACAAGTGGCATTTCCACCACACTGCAAATGCAGTATTTTAAAACTCTGAATAAATAGTGACCGTTGCTAACACTGTGTCTACACTGGATGTGGCGCAATACAAAACTGATGCTCCGTTCTCTTTATGACATACTCCATGCACTTGCGCAACTTCTGACACGGACAAATTGATTTGCAGCGGTGGATTTGACGTGTCCAGTGTAGACAGCCTCAAACTATGGACACGACAATGGTCGTGTCTGGTGTAGACATTACAATTTTATGTATTCTAAATACAATTAAATAATATTACACTTTTTACAACTTGAATGGAAATGACAATGTGTGATATTTTCTTTACACATTACATGTCTCATTTTTCATGCTCTTCACTGACATTTTTGTATCCTTAACAACCAAGTGCACTAACCTTATTATATTATATTACACCACAAAAAATGGAAAGTCTGAAATTTATGGATTTTTTTACCTAATATATTGAACAGATTTATTTCACTTTTTATTTGTTTAGATGATCATAACTTTAAAAATGTTTAAAAATGTCATGTTTTATTGAATTTCCCAAGATTTTTATATACTGTAATCTTCATATAACAAAAATCTGAAATGTGTTAGTTTTTATAAAACATGGAACATAAAAGTGCCTGTAGTTTAAGAAATACCTGATTAATAAAATGCCAGAAAATAATAAAGAAGGAACTCAGAAAAAGAATTAGAAGAAGAGGAGGAATTTAGAAAGAGTCTCTGACCAAATATCTCTCGTCATCTTTCATCTGGGGTGTGCGGATCAAGTGATTCTGCTCTCCTCTCCAGTCCCCAAAGCGACGAAAAAAGTAATTGGAGAGGAAACGGTTAATGGGATCCCTGATGATGTTTATGTAGACAGGCTGTTCTATCCTAAACCTGAAAAAGAAAGAGACAAAGAGAATAAGCACTGGATCGAACAATAATTTAATGGCAAGAATGTTTTTATCTTGGTCCTGATCAGATACATTCAGATAAATAATTCCTGATTTTCTTACCTTGTGAAATTGAGATAGTGAACATGTCTGGTGTACAGAAAAGGCTGCGGAATAGTGCTAATGTTTCTCATCAAATCCACCTGGCAAAAAATCAACACACATAAACAGAGATCAAAATGCATGTAACATATCCATTCATGACACTCTCTTCATCCAACAACACTGACAATTATGATAAAACAAAATAGTAATGGGGTGCAACATGTTACAATTGCAGATCCCCCCTAAACAAAAAACAATAATTTTAACAAAAATAATTTAACCACCAGAAGCACTGGCAGCATGAAATATAATTATATATCCAGATGTCAAACAAATAAATAAAACACTCACAAACTAATGAATCACAGGGTATATACCAAAATAAGCCATAATTAAATAAAGTTGTCTTCAGTGGCTATAAAACAATAATTCTTCAGCCACAGCAATGGATCTATTTAAAAAAATAAACCATAAACGTAAAACATTGCAATCAGGCCTCTGAGTTTCAGAATACAGACCAAGGAAACATTCTTTGCGTGGATGGTGCGTGGTGCAGTGGAAAGAAGCTGACTTCTCATTACCTTAATGTTTCCTAATGAGGGCCAGCTGGGGACCCAGTCAGCTCTGATAGAGCTCATGTGTCCCTAAATGCATGTTACAGTCTCTACAAACATACATACACAGGCATAAGGAGACTTAACAATCCCTATAACAGATCACCATATGAGGAGTAGGATGGCGTAATGTTGTTTTGGTGTGCCAGGACGGTATGTGTAGAGTGCTGCTTTTTGTAGCACTCAACAATAGGTTCCAGAAGTTTCCCTCCTTGGAAAAGACCACCCTCAGAATTGAGATTTCATAACGAAATTTAAACCTATTTATGTCCCTCCCTCTCTTGCCCCACATCTACGTCAAACAGCTTACCACACTGTAACAAGTGCACTGCTTAAGCTTTGATCTTTTATCAAACGCTGTGTTAAAGCCAAAACACACATTCTGTAACAACCTGAGGTAGTGACATCATCTTAATGAGATTTCCTGTGCTGTAAATGCTTACATGGGCACAGACATCGCCATACAATGTACGAGGTGTTGGTAGGGCCACATCACAAGTAACACCTCAGGTTGTGTGACACTGGGTAAGCAGTCTGTGGTTTAGTGTTTTGAGGCTAATTAAAAATGTACAGGTCTTATTATATTTGCATGACAGAATAAACATGAGTGTGACCTGATGCTTTATTTTGCTTACTTATACACAATTTAGGCAATATAGCAATTTTGGTTTATTTAAAATATAATAATAATAGTTTATTTAGTGTGTTGTGCTGCAACTTGTCAAATGCCAGAATGGTAACTGGAATAGTCATATGAACCACTTTTATGATGGTTAACAGCAGAGTCTTCAGAATTTTCATATTTGTCTGAAAGACTTTTCTGTGTGAATATGAAATACCCCTTTAATGACAAAACCTTGTTCTACACAATCATATAATGATAGGAACATTATGATTGTTTAATAAAGAGGAGGTTCATTCATTTGTCTCATTAAAAAGGTCTGTTAAAAACAGATTGAACATTCCCTCTAAACACACAAATAAACATTCTTCTCTAAATGAGAGTTTTATGACCCTTATCCTGCAGAGAAATTTGCATTTGTTTAGGAGACTCTGCAGATGCTCCAACGCCACAAACAGGTAATCAGTCACAATCACAACTGTCAGCCAGAGAAAACAAGGACTGGAAATACACTTAAAGGGACAGTTCACCTAAAAATGAAAATTTGATGTTTATCTGCTTACCCCCAGGGCATCAAAGATGTAGGTGACTTTGTTTCTTCAGTAGAACTCAAATGATGATTTTTAACTCCAACCGTTGCGGTCTGTCAGTCGTATAATGCATGTCAATGGGAACACAATCTATAAGAGTCAAAAAAACATGCACAGACAAATCCAAATTAAACCCTGCTGCTCGTGACAACACATTGATGTCTTAGGACACGAAACGATCGTTTGTGTGAGAAACCTAACAGTATTTATATCATTTTTTATCTCTAATACACCACTATGTCCTATATACATCCGGTGTGTGAGGTGTGTATGCGCTCTGGTATAGTTTAAAGGATTAGTCCACTTTCAAATAAAATTTTCCTGATAATTTACTCACCCCCATGTCATCCAAGATGTCCATGTCTTTCTTTCTTCGGTCGAAAAGAAATTAAGGTTTTTGATGAAAACATTCCAGGATTATTCTCCTTATAGTGGAATTCAATGGTCTCTCCAAACGGTTGAAGGTCAAAATTACAGTTTCAGTGCAGCTTCAAAGGGCTTTAAACGATACCAGATGAGGAATAAGGGTCTTATCTTGCGAAACAATCGGTCATTTTCTACAAAAATACAAATGTATATGCTTTATAAACACAAATGATCACCTTGCACGTGCTTCCGCTTTCCGTATTCTCCAAAAAGCTTACGCTGTATGTCCTACGCCTTCCTTATTCTACTTACGGAAAAAACGGAACTGGCGCCGCATTCGTTCCGTAAGTTGAGTAAGGAAGGCGTAGGACATACAGTGTAAGCTTTTTGAAGAATACGGAAAGCGGAAGCACGTGCAAGGCGATCATTTGTGTTTATAAAGCATTTGTATTTTTTAAGAAAATGACAGATCGTTTAGCTAGATAAGACCCTTATTCCTCATCTGGTATCGTTTAAAGAACTTTGAAGCTGCACTGAAACTGTAATTTTGACATTTAACCGTTTGGAGAAACCTTAATTTCTTTTCGACCGAAGAAAGAAAGACATGAACATCCTGGATGACATGGGGGTGAGTAAATTATCAAGAAAATTTTATTTGAAAATGGACTAATCCTTTAAACTACGCCAGAGCGCGTACACACCTCACACACCGGATGCCGTGCGCAAGGCAGTTGGACATAGTGGTGTATTAGAGGTAAAAAATGATATAAATACTGTTCGGTTTCTCACACAAACCCATCGTTTCGTGTCTTAAGACATCAATGTGTTGTCACGAGCCGCAGGGTTTAATTTGGATTTGTCTGTGCATGTTTTTTTGACTTATATAGATTGTGTTCCCATTGACATGCATTATAAGACTGACAGACTGCAACAGTTGGAGTTAAAAATCATCATCTGTGTTCTACTGAAGAAACAAAGTCACCTACATCTTGGATGCCCTGGGGGTAAGCAGATAAACATCAAATTTTCATTTTTGGGTGAGCTATCCCTTTAATGCACACAATGAACGTTATGCTAACTAATTAAGGACGAAGCCGAGGGGTTAATTCTCCAAGCAAGGTCAATAGTTTATCAGATTATTAAACTTTACTTGTGTTTAAATGATAACATCAAAACAAGACATTAAACCTTTTTATATTGAGTTATTTAATCAATTTTTCACCTAATCAGCGAAAAATATGGACCCACCCTCTCATTCATTCTTATTATAAAATAATTTTTATAATTATAATTTATAATTTTATAATTATGAAGTGACCAAAAGTATTAATCAAATCAAAACAATCTTATATTTTAGCTTCTTCGAATTTAGCAACACTTTATCTAGATAAATATAAATACATTTATTGACATAGCAAATGTTGTTCAAATGAGCTTAAATGGATTATTTTTAAAATATTTTATGTATGTGCAAGGTGACTGAGTGCGGTCCCACTGGTTAAACTTTTCATACGACACCTTCACACCTTCTTGTTTGCTCTTGCAGTAGTTTCACCAATAAGGTATGGACATTTGTTTTTTTTTTAAGATTCTCAAATAAGTAATCTCAGTCTCAAACAGAACGCAAAAAAAGATATTATGAAGACCGATGGGATTCAGATAACTTTCATTGTATGGACGAATACTGTTTGACTCCAGATAAATGAGAGATGTCTGGTGCTGTCTATCTCCACATGGCTGTTCAAGGACATCTAGAACTATGAGCACAATATGCATATTCATATTTGGGTTTTCATATTTGCTTATTTTTTTGGGGGTTTTGTCATTCCATGCTGAAATCTTAATCTAAATCCTAAAATATCTTCTTTTGCATTCCACAGAAGAAAGAGTCATATAGGTTTGGAATGTCAGAGAACATTCTAAGAATATCTGATAACACACTGAGAATCACTTTCATTTGCTCTTTTCCGCTCTCTCTCATCTTTCTGAACACACACTGACAGTTAGTCTTTCTGATGGCAAAGAAACCTGTATGTGTTCTGAGCTTACTCCTGTAAACACACACATTTAATATTAGCTTTGAGTATTTACCGTACATCTAACCAGTTTACACTCTAAAATTTATGAATAATGTATCACTCACAAAATCATTTTATTCTGGGGTTCTGGAAGGACCCATGCTGTCCAGAAAGAATTATGAGTGTACTCTGGGATATAGACAGATTTCCAATCAAAAAGTCTTCATTTTCATGTTAGTCACTCACTTTTATTTCACTCTCACACTCAACAAACGTATTTCAGTAAACGTAAACGAGTGTTATTTAATCAGCTTATTTATTTTAGCTTTTCATAGGTTGAGTTTAGCTGTGTGGAGGTGTGGCGGCTTGACTTTACCCAAACGGGATGACAGAATATTTTCTTTTCCTCTCCGCAAAGGAAGAAAGTGTGTGTTTTTCTCCACAATGAGTGCCATTCGGATGTGTTTCATTGCTGCTGGCATTCAGTGAGCATTTCCCTTGGCAAACACCTTTATTTAATCACATCAGCGAGTTTTCATCACAGTATGCTTTTTATCTTAGCATGCTATACAACTTTTCAGAGGCATTAGTTGCCTCAGTCATACACTCACCCATCCACTGACCTGCTCATGCTTTGTGAGTCTGGTTTTGTTATGGATGTCAGAGGACACCAGGTTAAACTGGTGCTTTTCTGCCAAAATCCTCAGCAGCAGGACAACTGTCCGACTTCCACACTTGCCAACCCTGTTGTAGATCACCTGACTTGGGAATGGCAGCTCCTAGAGATACAGACATTGAAATACATAGTTATTAGGAGAAAGAGGAAGAGGAAGAGAAAGAAGAAGGGATGCACCAACATTGAAATTCTGGCCAATTCTAACAGACATAATCAATTTTATTTGTGACCAATAACTGTTAAATGATAAATCTTCACTAAAAGTCTAATCTATGAAGAGAACATTAGAAAATGAAAACAAAAATAAATTGTTTGTTTGCTACAAGTGAATTTAGGTATCACATTACAGAATGTATAGTAAGATATAAAAAGAAAAATAAATATATGAAGGAAAAATAATAATTTTGAAATATGCTATAGAACTACCGTTTTAATATTTGACGTTGTCTATTGTTATCCCTTTATGTCAAGTTCTGGATTATGGCAGAGAGAGAGAGAGAGAGAGAGAGAGAGAGAGAAAGAAAGAAAGAAAGAAAGAAAGAAAGAAAGAAACTGACATTTTGACGCTTCAAAAAGTTTGTAAAGAGAATCCATATGAATTGAGCGGTTTAGTCCAAATTTTCCGAAGAGACTCGATTGCTTTATATGATGAACAGTTTTTATTTTGGCTTTTATTCACATAAACATTGATCAGCGAACATAAACAGAAGTTCTGTCAGGACCACTATCATCAAATATGATTGATAATTGCATAAAGATTGTATTTGCGGTATGGTTCTGTTCTGGGCAAGAACTCCATCCATGCAGCCTAGCATGGATAAGAGCAGGGAGAGCAGCAATAACCCCTCTAGGGTAAACAGAACAGAACCAACATATGCAGATATCATTAATGTCAATAATTTAACATGTATGCATATTTCAAGAATTAGTCTGATTCAGGGGAATCATAAGGCCAATCCTGACTGAAGAGAGGAGGAGCTGAGGATGGAGGAGGGTAATTAGCTCCTGAGAAATGCAATAGCTGCTGATAATACTGAAGAGCTTATATATGGATGCTGTGATAGGCGTCATATTCCTATAGGTAGACGTAAGTCACCTGGGAGTCAGCTGATGCGAGCTTGACTGACGTGACCTGCCAGAACTGACGCTAACGCTGGATCTCAACCGAACCTGCTTGACGCGCGAGAACAAACCTCTTCTGGAACCTCAAATTTATTTTCAGTGACGCACGGAGTCAGACAATTATTTACGCTGCAAAAAATATAAGGGCTACCTGCTTCCATTAAAAATATATAAACATCCTAAAATTGCATAAATTTGATTTGTTTGAAGCAATTAATAATACTGTTTGGCCAGTGGAAAAGATGAGAATAATAATTGTTGTATTTTATACAGTTTTGATTTATTTATTTATTCTAAAACAAGGCAAGGATAATGAATTATTTTTTTTTAGCAATGTAATGTCTTGTACCATTAAACGTATCGGATGGGAATATGCATGGAAATAATATGCAGATGAGGATATGCATGGTAAAACTAGGTGTTGTAAGCTCCATATATGGTTATTTCTGGGAAGAGACAGGGTGGAGATGCATGTACACACAATCTTCCTGTGACTGGGTTGTATTAAGGTAATTTTGCACAGGTTCTGGCATACGCATGGTTTTATAAATATGAATCTGCACACTTTTAGGATGAAATCTATGGAAAGTTTTATACATGAGGCCCCTTATCTTTATTCAATACTCCACACCACCATAAGAATGAATCTTTAAGAAAGAGTCAGAGGAAATGTTTAAATTCCTGGATGATCATCCAATGTGGAAAGAAGAATGGAATTCCCTGCAGGCCAGCATCCTGGATGAAACTGGGTTTGGAAGACTGCTCTGTCCCCTCGGTGTATGTAATATGAGAAATGCTCCTTAGAACCATTTGTGTCTAAAGCAGTCTATGCATTTATGTTTGAATGTGTGACATGTTTTTTAACTTCATTACAGCAGTCATCCTCACTTTTATTCAGGTCTGTAAAGACACTCCCTTGTTACTACCTAAACAAGACCCCCTGCAGTAGGACCCCCTCAAGCCTTTTATTATTCTGTCTCTCTCAGTCTCACACTCCATAGTGTGGAACTGTGCTCTCTCCCAAAACAACAAATATGTTCAAGTTCACAGAGAATGCCCTCTTTTCACCTCGCACACACATAAGAGGCCTTGTCTGAGCCCAGCTGCCTTGCCATTTCTCCCCCATCCTGTTTTCCTTCACTTAATCTCCATTTCTCTCCCTCTCTCGACATTTACTGTCTCACTCTTCTTCTTAGATAATCATGCTTTTATATATGTCCTTCCTACTCTAATGCTAAATAAATGCTATTTTTAGATTGTTCTGTTTCAGAATCCTTTTATAGATGCACTATGTTTACACTACAGTTCAAAAGTTTGGGTCAATAATATATATATTTTTTATTTTAAGAAATTAATACTTTTATTAAGCAAGTATGCATTAAATTGATCAAAAGTAAGAGTAAAGACAATTACATTGTTAATATTCTTTTGAACCCTGAAAAAAAAAAATGTTTACCACAAAAAGTATTAAGCAGCACAACTGTTTTCAACATTGATGGTAATGATAAATGTTCTTGAGCAGCAAATCAGCATATTAGAATGATTTCTGAAGGATCATGTGACACTGAAAACTGGTGTAATGACTGCTGAAAATTCAACTTTGCCATCACAGGAATACATTACATTTTAATGATATGTTTGCCCAATGCAGTCTTGGTGAGTAGAAAAGACATCTTTCAAGTACATTAAAAAAAAATCTTACTGACCCCAAACTTCTGAACAGTAGTGTAGATTAATGCATTTAGCAGAAGTGTTAACCCAAAACAATTCCAATGCACTTGAGTTTGCATTTTAACACTACAAAATCAGTACAGGCACAGGATTCAAAGCCATGATCTTAATGTTGCTAGAGCCATACTAGATCAGTTGAGTTGCAGATGCTGGTGATGGCCTGCACAGTGATGAGACTGGAGCTAACATACTTTGCTGTTGCATTTTTGTAGTACTGTATGTTTGTGTGTGCATAAGTATGATGAGTTCTTGTTAAATCTGTAAACGTCTGTTCAGAGTTTGTGTGTTTTCTACAGCTGTGAGATGTTAAAACTGGTTGTTATCATTGCTGGCTTGGGGTCTTTTAGTGACTGTGGGGGTTTCAGCTACCAAAGACTTTCCCAAACTAGACAGATCCACCTAAAACATTATTACCTAGGGAAAAAAAGATTTATAAATAGATCTTTTTATAGTAAACTGAAGCAGTCCTGGTTGAAAGGGGATGATTTATACACATGCACACATTGAACTGGACTTTGATTACATTACTTTCATATTCAGGAGTACAGCTCTGTCAAGGAAATCAGGCTAAAGCAAACATAGGTTGTCTCTTATGAAATCAAATCAAGCTTGAACACTATAATTAAATGTCTGTTTGACATTAAAATCTCTGTCTTTAGACAGCTGCTGATGCACACAGTCTCATCTTTGTCCATCTTTTTGGCTCAGGGTCAAAGATGAGCATTCCAGTGAAGAAACTCTTTTGTCTTCTCTTTCTTTTAATCCTTATTTTCTTCCACTTTTCCTTGCAAATGTCTCATATATCTTGTAGACTTATTATGCAGGATTTTAAATAATATAATATGATTATTCAATATTCAATAAAAATATAACTAGTTCAAATCTGCTATTACTTGAACTCTGGATTGTATAGAGAAGATAAACTAGTGTTGTCAAAAGTACCGGTACTTCGGTACCAAGTCAGTACTGAAATTTTGAAAATGTGACGATACCAGCATTTCTGTAGTACCGGGAGTACCGAGCATCCGGGTATATTTGGTACCCACTGATAGGGCTGTGGATATGACACGAGTGAAGCACAAAGCTTTGTTTACAGTAGAAATAGGCTAATAGGTTTGCAATTAAATGTGACATCCCAGCCATGGAAACATTTTGGTTCATGCCGAATGAGAGGTACGTGAGTCCATAGACTTAAGCTTTGTCGGCTTTGTATTCTGTTTTGCCAATCATGATCTGGTCACCCGATTAGCAGAGAATTTAAAAATATTCCATTAGTTATTCCACTGAACATGGAATCTCTGTTTCTTTTCCCAAATCTTCACTCAGCAGGGGATTATAAACGTTTCTTCATTTCGTTCGCTTTTAGGCCTATACAATTTGCATTCTTTACTGTGGTGAAGTAGAAAAAACACTGTAAGACAGAAACCTTTTTGCTTGCACGTCAGTTTCTATTTAGCCTAACTCAGTTTGCGCTTGTTATTAGACTTTAAGGCGTGTCAAGTTTATTTGTATAGCGCGTTTCACACACGCCGGTGCTTTTTAGTTTCGCTTTCTCTGGCAGCACAAAATCAAACATAGCCTGAATGTCTGAAGATGAAACTAGCTCTACAGACCTTTTACAACATGTCATGACATGAAGATATTATTAAAGAGAAATTGTCTCTTTCCTGCTCATGTCCCACATCCCTCTCAAAGCGCAGAGCGTCTAGCCTATATGACGCATCTTTGTGTGGAAATAAAAACGAATTTTTTTTTTTTTTTAGAATACCACTTTCTTTCTATTTAGGTTACCATTATTTACTGATATTTATTTCATAGTTTTACAGGCTGTAGTGTGTCGTTTCACTGGCGGAATAGCTAAAATAAACACGCACGTCTGTTTCAAAATGGATGTTTGAGCATTTGTTTATTTATTTTTTTATATTTCAAAATTCATTTCATTGAGGTATATACACACACACACACACACACACACACACACGCTCCAAATATTTATATGTATGATTACCAATTACCATCATATTTAATGTTTTTAAAAATAGGCTAGTTAAATAAAATAGTAAAATAGTTCCAACAGATTTTCCTGTGGTACCGAAATTGGTATCGAGAACTGTAAAATTTTACTGGTACTGGTACCGACTACTGGAATTTGGTACTGTGACAACATTACTATAAAATAAAACATGTACTACAAAACTTTCCCTTTGACATTGTTAAACACCCTCACAATTTGGTATGGGATGATTATCAGAATGTTTTAACAAATGTTTTACAGCACTGCTCCCAGGAGGCAGGTTATTTCATAAACTGTTAATAAAGACTTAATTGACTGTGGCGTTGAGGCCTCTCCAGTGTATATTCAATACAGGAAATGCCAATACTTATCACAGAACAATCCCTCTCTAGTTAGAAACAATAAAAAGTTCACATTTGTACAGGGCCATTGCTAAAATTCACAAGAGTACTTTTATGGGTGGACCCCCTCTCCTGTTCTCTTCTGGACTCTTTTGTCATATGCGAGTGCACTCACACACAGTTCTCAGTACTATCAATGAATCATTCCAGCATTCCAAAGTCTCTGAATCATCTGAACCTATTTCATAGCAGAGACACAAAAACCAAAGTGAAAACCAAAAAGGAAAATAGTAGTGCAGGGAAATGAGAGTTACACTCTGGAGTTATTTTTGACCACAAAACACTGATTATAACACTGATTACAATCCCAGTTATAAGTCATTTGAAATCTACAGGGAAACCAAACCAAGTTCACTTATTCTCGCACAATGTAACAAGTGCTTTGGGACTCTCATCTTAAAACAACTGTGTCCTATAACACTTATAATGACTCCTTTTTCAACAAGTCTCTATAAAAACCATAGACAGACCACAGTGATGGCTTCAACCCTACTATTATGAAACAGACCCATCGTTCATCCTCTGAGCAAACCCAGCTGAAACTTTCACTGGGCTTAACCTCTTTTGCAGAGTGCGTGTAATGACACTCCTCTTAAATCAAGCTTGTTCTTTCCACTCGTTCTATTTCACTCGCTCACTCACTCTCTCTCTCTCTGATCTGTGTATCAGTGATCAGGGCTTCCTTTCTGTAGGAAGTGCTGATAAGATTAGTTGTCATGAGTGTGTGTGTTGAGTTAGCTTTCACAACTGCTTGTTCCCCCCCTTTGTTAACCCTGAAAATAAAAACGAAAAACAAAATACTTTTTGAAAGTCACTATGTCAGCTAAATACCAAGAAAGACCACATGGAATCAAAATCTAAGTTTTGGGGCTTTTAGTCCATGTTTGTCCATGCTACCATAATCCAAAAGTTGACAAAATTAACTTTCAGCAGATACCAGGGCTCAAGACCAGTGGTTGGGAATATAGGTGGAGGGTGAATGAACTCCAGGGTAAGGCTTGATGCTCACATTTAATGACATTTAAAAAGAATGCTTTTTAAACTTATGTGTCGCCTAGCAGCAACCTAACACATCCCAGCATAAACGCTCCCTATAAATTATTTGTTATTAAAGCGGCTACGTTTGCAAAGCACTATAATTTGAACAGAAAAGCAAGCATGATCTCAAAGTTCCGCTATAATCAATGAAGCTGACTGCACAATGAATCTCTTATTTAGCCTACATATTGTCTACACCGTTTGTTATAAGTTAACTTATAACGCGAGGATTTGTGAGCATGCAGAACTCAGCACTGGACAAAAACTCTGGCGTTTTGAATGATGAGTAGATTCTAACTGAAACACATCTGATTGGCCACTGTATTCAAGAAATCAACAGATATTTGTGCTTGCTCAACACTGCAAAACACACTGTAAATAGAAACCTTTGACGTTCTCAAAAGCGCAAACACCGAATCTGTTTCACCAATATGCTATTATTACAGATAAAACTGATCCTAGACCAGCAGTTGTGGGCAGCTCTTCCCTCTAAAAACAATCAGAAGCAGCAGCAGGCAATGGTTTGAGTGAGAAAGTTCCACAGTAGCCTCAAGTCCGTGGCTAGAGGAGGGCTAAGCCTTGCCCATTCACATGACGCCTGTGTGCAGCGCATAGTGTTTTTTTTTTTTTTTTGCACTGTGACATAACAGATATATAGTTGTCCAGTCCGGCTCACAGAGCAGAGATTTGCGGAGAATGCCCGTAAATTTACAGGTGATCGAATGTGGTTATCACTCCTGTAAATAACTAAACTGTGTGTGAATGCAATCATATTAAGAAGGAATCAAATACAGGACTTACAACCGATATATCGATTTACCGATATTTTTCCCGATATTTAAGCATTTTACCATAATTGGATATCGGTTTTGTAATATCGGATTTACCGATAAACGCCGCCATCTTGTGGATGTTTTGAGAATTGCACGCAAGATCGCCATTACAGCGCATCTGAGGGGAGATTAGACAACGGCGTGTACATGTAAAGTATACTTACCTGCTTTGTTGTAATTAGTAAACTTTATTTAACATACCAGCCATTAATGCACAAATTAGATGTGTTACATAAATGCCTGAAATGTAGCTAGTTTATGCAGCTTGTCTCTAAGAAATAGAGACAAGCTCATGAAGCCACGTAAGATAATCCGTCATATCCTGTCCCAATAAAGATGTAACTTTGCATGAGTTAAATAATACAGCCATGAATGAGCACATGATTGAAATAAAAGCGCTTAATTTAATTCTCTCTCTGTTGTCTATGCTTATCATTAGTCTTGTGAAGTCGTCTGCATTTTGCTGTTCATTCAGCGGGTTGATGCTCAGGAAATGCTCCAGCACGGTCACCACATGTAACTTTTAACAAGATTCACTTGTTTAAAACGCCGTAATTATATAAACATTCACTATATAAGCATTCATTCGCTAATTAAACATCCAAGTAAACACATCTTTACGGAAATTAATTATTTATTATCTCCGCAAGCGATCGCAGTTTGAGTATAGTTCTGTGTAAATGCATAGATAAACAGCGCTTTGTCAGCAGATATTTCATAATCTAGAACGACAAAAACATTTGTGTACAGTTAATGTTACTACAGTAAATTCATGGTAAATGTTGGTGATTTGTGGGTTGAAAAGCCTTCTAACTGGATCGTTGTGGCACAATGTTTCTCCTGTTTCTCACATCAGTGTTGTTGAGAATGTCAGCGTAGTTTCATCTGGCTTTGATTGAACTATAGTTTAATCACAGAGACACTTGTAGTTTATATCGGAGCACTCTGCGCTGAACTCGAACGCTTCTCACTGGATCTCAGAGCGCTGTTTAGTGGTGGCGTGATCGAGATGGTCAGCGTCTTGTGTGGTTCTGTCTTTTGAGCCGAGCTGATAAACGGTCCATCTGGTGTGGTTCAAAGGAGTAGCATTGTTTTGTTCCACTTTTGGCGCATTTACCGTTTAATGTTTCTCATATGCTACAGAAATGGCAGCGCTTATCAGTTTAACAAATTGGTGTGGTGGCACCAGTGCGACCTCTAACAAAATTCAGTCGCACAGACAGGAAAACATTTAGTCACAATCTAGAGCCCTGAGATACACACACAAAATAATAAAATAAAATATTTTTCTTTCAGAGAAACTGAGCAATACTGATACTGTAAGACACAAGTAAAACACCCTTCAACATGTTCCTCTCATACTTCCTGTTTCATTAGGAAATACATCAACACAGGAAATAAAAACACATTCCTCAAACCATTTCATGGGGTTGATAAATGTGAATTTGCGGCTGTATGCATGTGTGTGTGTTTGTGTGAACTTCCAGTCACAGTCAAGTCTTGAAATGTCTTCCTCTAGTGTGGGAAAGGCCAAAATAACAGGACAATCGCAGAGAGAGATGTTTTGTACAGTACATTTTGAACTTGAGGAAAACAAAAGAGAGATAAAGAGTTTGATAATGCAACAAAAACACTTACCCTTGGTGTAGGAGGCCCGTGGTCGTCAACAAAAGTGGATTCTCCTGTGAAGAAAATTGAGTGTCAGAGTGAGCTGCTTACATGTTATTTAGTAAATCATAACCTTAGAGAACAATGCAGACAAAACAAAACTTTTTTAGCACATTCAGTGAAAAACTATATTTTGGAATAGAGCAGATTCAGCATTTGAGATGTATCAGCAATGAAAATATGCATTAGAGCCAGATGAAACCCACTGTGAGAAAACGGAAGAAGTGCGTTTCCGTGGGTTTTGAAAGAGAAACAGCCTCTTAATGCAACGCTTTCTGTTGTACAGTAGTGGCTAAAAATAAGGAGACACTCTTTCATCTCAAACAAGGGTCTCCTCTTTAACCTCCACTCCAGATGTCTTGCTGGAATCAGTGTTAAAGGCATCGTTAATCCAAAACATGATAACTCATCATTTACTCATACAGGTTTGGAATGACATGAGGGTGAGTAAATTATGACAGTACTTTCGTTTACACTTTAAGATGCATAGCTCCTTTAACTCTATCAGTTGTGCTCTGCCTGTGACCATCTGCTGAATAAATAATTCATCCAGCAACACAGAGCTGCTATACTTCTCAGCCTTTCTTTAACTTTCTCAGTAAGAGGCGGAGTAAAAGAATGAGATATTCACAGACAGAGATTGATGCCTTCTCATCCTCTGAGCAAGAAGTCATTCATCTTAAATAGTTTTGGCACAGATATATCACAAACGAACATAAAGTATTGCAAAGAGAATGTGCTGTCCCAGACTGATGGTAATGTAACAACAAGCATGTGACACTATATGCAAATTAAAGTAAATATACTCTCTTGAGACATGATTCTTGTGTTTACTGAATTATATACACTACACTACCATTCAGAAGTTTACGGTCAGTTTAACATCCCTACTCTATGTCAAAAGAAAATTTGATTTCTCAATTCATGTCACCTTTAATAAATCTGATTAGTATCCGATATCCGATCAGTAAAAATGCATGAAGTGACCAGGTGTAAACAAGTTCAGAACAAGTTCAGGTTGATGAAGTTCAGAAGAACAGAATTTATTTGAGATAGAAATCTTTAATGTATTTTTATACATCAATTTAATGTGTCCTAGACAGTAATAATTACTGTCAAAAAAAAAAAAAAACATGAGGTCAAAGGGATTCTATCTCAGTTTCTCTTTTAGTGGCTGTTGTCAGCACTGAGATCTTGTTAACAGGGTCATATATCTTCAACCATGCACACGATGTGCACACTACACTTTTGTGGACTCATATGCTGCTGACATACAAGACATGCAATTTGTTATAATTTAAGTGAAATGCAGAAAAAAGGGGGGGGAAATAATAATAAAAAAAAATTGGTGAGTTTATAAATCTTGTACCCTTCTCTGGATTAATTGAATGATTGGTTGATAGTGAAAACCTATACAAAAATGTATTTAAAATGCATTTATTTCATATCAAGCATAGTACTAATCTATTTACATATTTACTGACATATCGCTTAAGACTTATTGACATACAGTCAAACCAAAAATTATTCAGACACTAGATATAATTTTTTATATTTTTTTTTTACTAGTTGGTGCAGGACACTATAGTTCATTTGAGAATAGCAAAATAAAGTAAACTGTGACATATTATACCCAAAAATTCTTCATACAGTGGACTACCAGTAAAATTGATAAAAATTTGGGACCAAAAATTATTCAGACACTTTGACCTGACCATGTTTTGCTTAAGTGTTATCTGACACAATTAAGATAAAAAAAATTTCTGACACAGTTTAACTTTAAACTATAGTGAATAAACTGTAATAATGAATGAAATGTTCAAGGTGTCTGAATAAATTTTGGTTTGACTGTATATATTATAATTAAACATTATTTGGAGTTCTTCTTTTTGCACAATGCACGTTTCTTAATATTAAGCATAAAATGTGTTTTAATATCAATTTTAGTAAGGACATGATCACTATATAATATCACTCTTTAAATGCAAGATATTTAAAGTGTATTTGTAGTATACTTAAAATAAGCATAAAATAAATGTATTTCAAATACATTTTAGTATATTTATTTATCTCCAGGGGTCTTACAGTAAAAATCATGTTTTAGAATAGCATCATGTAAATTACACATGACAAACTCTTGAAATAATTCATGTTACATTTTCAGCATTGCTATGTGAATAAAAGCGATTCTTCTAGTTCATGCTATAGTGCTGTAAAAACCTCAGAATGACCTTGTCCTAAAATGTACTTGTCAATACTATCAGGATTAAGCAGTTTATGGGGGGCTTGCTCAATTATCCACCAAAAGCCCAAGTGGCCTGTTTACCCCCCATGCCGGCACCCTCGGACCAGGCTTTGGTCTGCATCACACTTTATCTGATATTGGACTTTCATAACCCCTCAAAGCCAATTAGCACCTGCACTAACTACCCGTCCCGGCTGCAGTTGTCTGGGGTCAGATTCTCAGACTCCAGGCAAGTCATTCAGGTCGCCAGGCTTGGAAATAATTGGAGACCAAAGCAGCAAAAATGCAAAACGTAAACAGAGGACTTCTGCAATGATTAGCATGGGCCAGTTGCATGAAACAGAGAGTGGGCGAAGGCTGGAAAGAAATCAAGCAGCGATGCATTTCTGTCAACTTTGTTCCTGGGTTGTGTTGAAGCCGGTTCAAAGCTTGCTTTGGTTATAAGAGGATCATTAATAACCTATAATTAAGACACAAAAAGTCATAATGACATTGATGGAAAAAGTCACTAACTTGGCATACTCACAAACACTCAAGTCCCCAGCAGGAACATTTAAAAATAAAACCAATCGTTCACGCAAAAGTATCCTTTCTTGGCTTTCAAAAAGCAAAAATTCTCCGAAATGGAATTTTCTCTACGCAGCTGGCTTGGCTTAGGAATGCTGTTGTTTGTGTCGGAATTCCATAAACGTATGTTTTCGGCATGTAATGTTTAATTAGAGTTATGAAATTGGTGACTCTTTAAAGTATGGTTTAGAGATGAGAGCCAGAAATACTCCAGAGGCAGAACAGGAAGCCACACAGGGTCGACATCTCGGTTGTGAGGTACACAAAACACAAAAGCCGCTGGCTATTTTCATCTAGATGACATTTTCAAATGACATCCTGTAATAATCTGTGACCACAGGTAGAACTTTCTTGAGACATCTGACTACAGAAGGAGATTCTGAACATGAAGATTAAAACAAAAAACATCTGGCTCTTGCTCAACATTCTTGTGAACTCAAAGGCTGGATTTAAGGGAACAAGCTAGCCAACTATCCAAAGCAAAGTGTCAGTGTGAACCTGTTGTCGACAGACGGCCCTCAATGAAATAAATGTATAGACTCCTTTTTTAAATGTACCATCTTCATGCCAGTTGCTTTTATAAATGCCTTTAATTGTGCTGTGGATTCTGAAAAGCTTCTTTATATTTTGCTTCAAATGAAATGGAATTTAAATTAATTCTATTTCAATGACAAATGTTACATCAATTCTAATTTTTCAAAAGAAAAATGACTTTTGAACTTATAAAAACTTTGATACAGCTGATGCATGCAAATGTGAGCTTAAATATGCTTCAACAATGTCAGTCATTAAGAAAAAAAAAGCTAAATAACAAACAAAAAGTTGTCATAGTGATTATTAACATGCAACTGTCAGGTGGCTTATTGGCTTCAGTACATAACTGCCAGAACATGCTTGATCTACAACCTTACAAAAGTCTCAATTGATCCCACTGTCTTACACCTACACTGTACTCAGTGAAGTAAGCGCTTTAGAGGGTGTGTGACAGACAGGCTGACAGCACACTTATGCACTCTCACACTCCTGCTGGTGCGTAGGCAGCACTAACATAGCCGAGTCGAGAACATATGGCATATGGTTAGAGGGTCCTGAAATAATGACGTCAGTCTGGTTAAACACACCCTGTTTAAATAACATCAGAGACTTATTTCTTTTTTTCCGACACCATATTCAGCTGCCCCTACTGCATAAAGCAGTGTGCAGGTTTCTTACTCTGTGTGGCGACACAAGTCCTCATAGCCATATGTGGTCAGACTTCACTCAACCCTTTCATTTGGCATGTAGGAGTGGCCCAACATTAGCCCATCAGTCTAATGACAGTGGGGGGTTTAAAAGTCTCCACCCAGGACTGTTATTCTATAGGTCTCACCCTGTTACCACCTGCCAAATGTGGTAGAGTTGATGGACATCTGCTTTCCTTTTTTATAAATAATTGCTATGTTTTGTTGTTTTAGGAACCATCACCTAGTGAGGTCCAAGATCTTGAAGGAGCCTAGAAAGCTGTGTCAGGATTTATAAGGTGGCTTGTGTCTAATGTTAGCACTGGGCATGATTGATTCAAGCTCTTCATTTGTGAGGCTTTGATCCAAAGATACACCACACTTATGCCACACAAAACATCTCTACAAAGTGTTCACTGCTCCCCACACACTGAGAACATGAGATCTTCATAATTCATTACACTTTGAGTCATGCTGATTAGGAGTAGAGTATAATGACATATATCTACTTGTGAAAAAAAAATCAGTAAGATTCATTTACAATGTTACAAAATATTTCTATTTCAAATAAGTGCTGTTCTTTTGAAATTCCTATTCATCAAAGAATCCTGGAAAATGTATCATGGTTTCCTGAAAAACATTAAGCAGCACGACTGTTTTCAACAATGATAATAATAAGAAATGTTTTTGAGCACCAAATCAGTATATCAGAATGATTTCTGAAGGATCATGTAACACTAAAGACTGGAGTCATGGCTGCTGAAAATTCAAAAGAAATCATCAAAAGAATTAATTACATTTTATAACTGTTTTTACTGTATTACTGTATTTCTGCAGCTTTGGTGAGCATAAGAGTCTTCTTTAAAAACATACAAAATCTTACCAACCACAAACTTGTAAATGGTGTGTGTGTGTATATAAAAACTAAATAATTTAAAAAATGATGACTGTCGCACTGAAAAAAAAAACATTATTTGGATCATTTATAATATGCATGTGTCTTTTCTGTAATCCACGGTCAAATAAATGTCAATAAGAGGAGATAAATCAGAGAAGTTAAGAAGCTAAGCCAAAGCTAATCTGAATCAGAACTAGTTCAAAAGGAAATGTTATATAACAAAGAAAAAGATCTTATGCAAGTTAATGATGTTAAAATTACTCTGTTTGCTTTTACGGAAAATACAAAACCCAAACATATGAACTAAAACAAATAAGTAGAACCAGAAAGAAAATGGCTGCTCAAGATAAGGTTATGTTTCCCAGATTAATCATGAAAAATCAATCCAGCAAGGGTAACAAAAAGTGGGTAGGGGTCAGAAAGAATCCAGGACCATCTGGTTTTCATGTGCGTTATTTCCTGTGGATCTATACATACCTCTGCTCACCTGCTCTGGCCTTGGCCTTGTCTTATGGGAAGTGTGCGTCGCTATGGCCACATATACTGACCCGCGCTCTTTCCCATACTCGCCTACAAAAGAAGCCACATGAAACCACCATTTACAACTAGAAGACTATTCAGGGACTTTAGGATGTGCTTAAGTGTAGTCCAGGAATATCAAAACCATTTTTCTATTATGTATGATAACTTATGCTGGACATACAGTCTTTGAATGTAGCTAAAATTTTAAATGACACGTTATCAATTCATTCCCTGGTAAACGGAATCATGACCTGCTGGAGTTTCTGGACTTTCACCCAGAGGTGCCATTCAAAAGAAAAACTGTGGCACACCCCTGTGAATACAGAATTGAATTGTAGCTTGAAACTGTTCTTAGTGACAGGAAATATGGCAAATACAACTTCTGAAGGGAGATCTCATTCAGAGATCTTCTGCAGATTTGCTCTAAAGCAGACGTTTGTTGTTTTTATGACTGTGCAGAATAGCAACATTTGTAGCAAGTCATCGAATCCAAATATCGTCATGTGCTTTTCTCATCACAGCCTCCCACACAGCACACTTTTCTGGGGTTGGCCAAGCACATTTGAGCAACTGGGATGAACCAGGAAAAGCCTGTTAAAAATGGTCCACTTAAACGTGACCTTTGGCCTCTGATGCACTAACATACTATGACTAACATACAGGCAGAAAGGCAAAAAACAAAATACAGGCAGAAAACAAAAATAAAATAAATCATTTAATCAGTAAGACAGTATTTTATAAGCACAGGTGCAACTCAAGGTTAATACCAAAAACCACAGTCTATGAAACCCTAATGCACTCCGACAGGAGCCTCAATGACATTAACACAAATGGCCGACACACATGCTAGTGTACTTAGGCACATACACATGGCTTACTAAGTAATACCCGAAGGAAATGACCATGGGATTTGAGTAAGCTGTGGAGTAAACTGACTGCCAATGGTTGTAAGTTTTCCTTGACAATATGAAACAGATCCATCCCCACAGATTCAGTCACTTTTACCAGGGCTGCTACAAAACAGAAATGTGACATCCATAAACCACAAGATAAAGAGAAAATCAGTAGCGAGACAAAAACACAACATATAGTGGTAGAAGGAGCTGAAGGATTTTTACTTTCCTAAGCAAAAAGACACAAACAGTAACCCGGTTGCGTTTTTAACACTGAGGTATTTTCATTTCAGCAAGTCTACTGACAGTAAAAGAGAGGGTGTGGTGTTTATGCATTTAAACGTGTCTTTAAATACGTCTCCCTATGGCCAACATAGCCACAACTTACAATACACTGCCACACACGGAGTGATATGTTCTCAAGTGCTTTATTCAAAGACACCATGGTAATTTAACCAGAGGCCTAGTAAGATTATATCATCATTAATATCTTAAATGATAATACAATCAATACTATTTTGTCTAAATAAAGTAAAATAAAGCACTATGAACTAAAATCATTCTTTATTTAAATGCTACAAGTGAATTTAGGCATTCTAATGTACAGTATAAAAAATGGATATTCATTTTAGAATTTGCTAAAGATTACATTTAACAATACTGTCAAATTAATCTTTCACTGTTAAATTGAAAATTCTGTCATCATTTACTTCGAAAACACAAATTAAGATATTTTTAATGAAACTTGAGAGGTTTCTGTCCTTTCAATGAAAGGTAACCAAAACTTAAAAGATTCAAAAATAAGGCATCGTAAAAAAAATAATCCATATATATCAAGCGGTTTAATCCAAGTCTTCTGAAGAGATATAATCACTTTATATGATGATCAGATTTTATTTAGGCTTTTATTCACATATAAACACACATGGCAAACATGGAAGCTTGTGGGTGCGTTATGTGCATGCGTCACCCATTAGAACAAATCTAATTGTTTTTTGTGCAGCACGTCACACACAAAAACAAATGAGGTTTGTTCTAGTGCAAAAACTCATCTGACAGACACTCAACTACAGTCCGACGTTGGCTGAAGGCCGACCGTCAGCTTGCTGTATATCACGGCTATAAGAAACTCATCCAATCATGTTCAGATACACATCCCTTGTCTACTTTTCATAGTTTCCCACAGTTTTAGGAGGCATGGCAGACACATATGGAATTGGCCATACATGTGCTGGAATCTGTCTATGTCAAACAGAGCCGTCAGCACATTAAAAACTCACTGGAGCACCGACAAAAATACTAAGAGACCATTCATAGATCAAGTAAACCTGTCAGCACTAGAAATTGTGATGTGATCCTGCAGGTCAACTGGGGTAGTTGTTCATACTTTGTGTAATGCATATTTTCAGCCCGGAGTCGAACCCAGCATTGAGTTTGGATGGCTTTACTTGCAAAACAACCTCTGATTGCTAGGAAAATGTAATGGTACTGGGATTCATAAGACAGCATTAATGGCTTCAATCTCAATTTCCTGGTACTCAACACATGATGCAGTTCCAAGTCTAGCTGACAAGATCCCGAAGGCAGAGAGAGGGACACGGCAGCTCTGCCTCACTGACGAATGAGTCCTCGCTCATGAAACCAGGACACATGTGGTGGTGATTTGGATCTCTCTGTCACGTGCAGCTCCCTCACTAAGTGCTTTAACTAATCAGATGAGCTCTGAAACATTCATTTCCTTATCAACTATGTCCCTTTTACATTAACATATGGATGTTTAACTGCAACACTTATTATAAAGAGCTACTGCTGCGTCTGACACATCTGTATTCATTTCTGTGGAAGATTTTGTGTTTGTTGTCTATGGAGCAGATCAAAATTGTGTTGAACATTGGTTTTGCTAGTATAGATTTATCATCATATGGGGAATGTGGCTGTAATGGCCCGTGGAGGAACTGTAAATGATTCAAATCCTTTTACAATATGGCCAGTTGCGGTTCAAAGGATGTGAAGTGTACCGTGGGATACATATATTTAGCACGTATGAATTGTTGCCTATATTTTGAATTACGGTTGTCCTCTGTGGCTTATTGTGCACAAAATGTGCTATGATGTTACACAGAGTTTAGCTGAAGTCTCTTTGACATTTCCTTCTGAGAAAGCTATGCTTGTAGGACTATGTGTCCAGAAGAGATGGGTGAGAAATACCGGAAATGCCATGTTCAGCTCTTAAAATGACAGTTCTCAAGGCCAAATTGCTTTAGTTCAGTTCAGTATGTCACAACAACTGGTTCTCTCTCCTTTGTTAATGAGCTTGTATTTGCATTACATTGTTGGGTTGATAATGACTTTAAATGACAAAGTCATCTAAGCCTGTTTTTCTTGACCACAGTGATTATCGACTATAAAATGAGTGGAATGAATATAACTATATAAGCTTCTTTGAATCTGACATTATCTTAATATCAGTTCATCCCTGAATAAATGTTTACAGACTTCAAGAACCAAAGTAGAGAGTTTCTTCGAGAAATAATATGCAATCTTAGCAGAACTATAAACTTATGCACCCTCCACTGAAACATGCTGGTTAATGTGTGTAAAGTATATAAACATCAAAAAAGAGAGTTTACACATAATTACATTGTGTAATATTGCTTGGCATTGACTTTGTGAGCAAATCCCTCTAGTACGTAAACAACATTTAACAAAATTATGAGTCCTGCTTTAAAAACGCACTCGTACATAACCAAACCCAGTGTCACTGCACAGTACAGCAGCCAACAAAACGGACTTGGGGGTTGATTGAAAGCCGCTGATATAGGCTAACAGAAGTAAACAGGAAATACATGTGAGTAAGTTTCCCGCTCTAGAGTATGCATTTTCATTCTCTCACTGTCTCCTCTCATATAGACACAGACAACCACACATACCATTCCCTCCAGCTCTAAATAACATAGGCTGCACATGTGCAGCACATGTGTATGTTTTCCTGCTCACTCTGTAATAACAAATGTCTCAGAATGAGTGAATAAAATGAATGCAACAGCTAACAGATTATTCCATAGTGGAGGGCATCCAGACCCTCAGATATAACAGATATTATTTAAATCCACTAAAATAAGAGTACGAGCTCTAAACCAAACAAACCAAATCCACCTTAAATGTGTGGATGAGAACAGGAAACATGAAAATTGGATGCACTTCCTGCTAAATGTTATTCCCATCACTTTCTTTTAGCTAAGCACTCAACTACAAGAGTATAAACAGTATTTGGATCATTTAATAATAGTATAATCAAGTTAAAGGGATAGTTCACCCAAAAATTATCCCATTATTTACCCACCCTCAAGCCATCCTAGGTGTATATGACTATCTTCTTTCAGATGAACACAATTGGAGATGTATTTAAAAATATCCTTAGTCCTCCAAGGTTTATTATGGTTGTGAATGGGGCGGCCGAGTTTTGAAGTCAAAAATAATGCATCCATCCATAAAAAAGTAATCGATATGACTCTAGGGGGGTTAATAAAGGCCTTCTAAAGCGAAGCAATGCAGTTTTGTAAGAAAAATATCCATATTTACAACTTTGTAAATTCAAATAACTAGCTTCTGCCGGACGACCATACGCAGAATGCAGTAGTCGACTTGTGCCAAATGAGTAATCCTCTGACACGATGTATGATGCAGGATGTAGGAGTATTGTAAGCTTAGACGCCTCTCATGGTTCAATCAAATAGGGCTGCGCAACAAATTTAAGCTCCTCTTCTCTTATATTGAAATCCTCTGACATTTCTCTTTAAAAATTAACATTTTAGACTTCTAATCCGTGACCGGTGATTTGTTTTGCTCTATCTTCGCGTTCGTCATTACGTTGTGCGTCAGGTCAAAGGATACTCTTCCGCCGCAAAGTTATTTGAAGTTTTAAATATGGATATGGAAATGCATCGCTTCACTTTAGAAGACCTTTATTAACCCCATGGCGTCGTATGGATTACTTTTTTTTATGGATGGATGCATTATTTCTTGCTTCAAAACGTAGCCCCCCATTCACAACCATTATAAACCTTGGAGGACTAAGGATATTTGTAAATATATCTCTGATTGTGTTCGTCTGAAAGAAGATAGTCATATACACCTAGGATGGCTTGAGGGTGAGTAAATCATGGGATAATTTTCATTTTTGGGTGAACTATCCCTTTAAATTTGTGAAGAGCTTTAATATATTTATTAAACTTCCTACAAAACAATTCATGAAGCTCAATATCCTGCACAGTTATCAGACAGGGTAGATACATTATCATACTTTTGATTAAAGACTTTCAGTGATGTTTCACTTAAGTATCAACTTTGTCTCATATGTTTCTGCTATATGAAAATAGAAAAAAATTAGACAATTGTTGGCACACAGTAAGAATTTACTGCTATAAAACTAATACAGACAGCAAAGCTAAGATTATTTGGATTTGGAAGACATTGATGAGAAATATTTGAGCTCATTTTGAAATATTTAGTTTTTATAGCAGTATTTTGCTATCTTTGCAAATCTGTTTAAGACATTTACATTTAATCATTTAGCAGACGTTTTTATCCAAAGCAACTTGAGTAGAACAATAGAAACAATTAAATCAACAAAAGGGCAACAACGTGTAAGTACTGTGACAAGTCCTAGTTAGTCTAGCACAGTATATGTACAGTAGGCTATATGTAGTCGTTTCTTGAAAAGAAGCTGCTCGTGTTGAGTTAGGCAGGTCATTCCACCGGCAGGGAACAGTCAAGGTAAAGGTCTGTGAAAGTGATTTTGTGTGTCTATTGGATGGCACCACAAGGCACTGTTCACTTGCAGAACACAAGCTTCTGGAGGGCACATAAGTCTGAAGTTGTGAGTTTAGGGTGCAGAGCCAGTGGTTGTTCTGTAGGCAAACATCAGTGAATTTGATGTGAGCAGCTATTGGCAACCAGGGCAAATTGACGAAGAGAGGTGTGACCTGCGCTCTCTTTGGCTCATTAAAGACCACTCTCTCTGCTGCATTTTGGATAAGTTGCAGAGGTTTGACAGTATATGCTGGAGCATTACAATAGTCCAGAATGGATAGAACAAGAGCTTGGACAAGGAGTTGTGTAGCATGCTCCGACAGGAAGGGCTTGATCTTCCTAATGTTGTGGAAGGCAAATCTGCAGGACCGGGCAGTTCTAACAATGTGGTCTGTGAAGTTTAATTGATCATCAATCACAACTCCAATGTTCCTGGCTGTCCTGGAAGGAGTTATGGTTGATGAGCTTGAGAAATCAGCTCTTTTCTGAAACTCTAGAGGGGGAAAGTGACATTACAGGGTTTTTTTTCTGAAAAGAAAAATTTTAATAGCAGAAGACCTAAAAGTAGGGGTGTAATAATATATAATTTCACAATATATCACAATACAAAAATGCAGCAATATCGTATCGTGGATAGTGACAATATGAGTTGTGCATAGTTCACCCAAAATGAAAATTACTATGTGAGAAAAAATTCAAGTATAATAATGCAATGGGGGAATATTTGTGGGTCCTGATAATGCCAAATGTCTTATGTTACTAGTAAAAAGTGGCCTACATTATTTTAATATATCTAGTCAGTGACAGAGTTCAATCATATTCATCTAAAATAAATCGGTGTTTCAGTGTTAAATCATGAATATTTTTATTCTGGTGTCACCATTGACCTGTGCATTGGGTTACCAGCACCAAGTCCAAGCCTATTCATATCCACTCCTAATATAATACCAAATTTAGCATTTTTAATTAACTGTACAATTTTTGTTATCCCTTTACCGTATGTCTAGGAGTATCGCAACACTTCACAATCATATCGTGAGTTCGGTATCGTGATATGTATCAAATCGTGACATGAGGGTATCGTTACTCCCCTACTTAAAAGTCTCCATTTGGACTTATTTCTGTATGACAGACAACAGAGATATTGTTTCTCCTTTACAGAAATTATTTTCCAAAAAAGTCCACTGAAAAATGACAACTAACTTTGGGAGTGAAGCATCCTCTTCAATGTCCATGGTGGCTATGCCCCTGGAAACTATGACAGTAAAAAACAACTTCCTCTTCTTGAGATTCCAGGGAGAATTACATCATTACAAAAGATATCAAGCAATATATCAGAGACTTCCTCAGACTGTCTGAGTGTAAGGGCTGCTTACAACAACTGAGACACTCTCAGGTCATCTGCCATTTTGTTATAGTACTACAGTACTATATATCTAAGGCACATTTTGCCTTGGTTTTGGAGCTGTAAAATATACTGTACTTCATGCATGAGGCGAATTCAAAAATGTTCTGCAAGTTGAAAATTAAAAGTGCTTTGCTTAGCTCCAGATGTTCTTGTTTGAGCTACAGGCAATAATTGACATCACTCTCTAGGAAAAAAAAAAAACAGCTGAACCCTCAAAAGAGCAAAAAGTATGTGTGTGTGTTTCTAGGAATAACAAAGAGTAAAATGAGGAAATGGTTAATTAGAGGCAATGAGGAAAAGAAATTAAGAAACTACACTACTGGTTTGCTGAAAACGCAGAGGTTTATAATGTAATGACAATGTTAAAGCTTCTAGCTTCGAACTATAACAATGCAATGTTATGTTATTTCTAGTGAGTTTCATTCCAAAATAAATTTGTAAGGAGAGACACAAAAGTAATGTGGGAATGTTCATCAACTCAAAGTACTGCAGAAATGCTCTTACCATACAGTCTCTCTCTTTAGATTCACCTAAGGGAATTAAGTCATCATTAACTGCGGTGGAACAGAAAGCACTGGAACTCTGTCAAGTTTCATAACACTAAAGCTTTGTATGTCACTGAACTGTGAACACCGTATCAAGACTTTTCATCTTTCTGTGGTAATTAAAACAAATGCATCATTATTCACTACTTGCTATTTTTTCTTACAAATTTTTTAAAATTGACTGATTTATGATGGTAAGGTAAATGTAAAATCATCATTAATAGAAATGTGGTCATCAGCAAAAAAAAAAAAAAAAACTTCTGCTTACTGTATGCACTTTCTATTGTTACATCCAGTACAGCTGGGAAATCCAGAACTTCCTTTAAGCAGTTCAAATGAATTGACGACACAAAAAATCAAAATTCTGCAGTTCAAATCATATACAGCACCTGTGATGCAATAAATTTATGCATAAAGTGACACATCATTGGCGCTTGAGTGCTTGTCACCAAAAGGAATGTGATGGTATCAAATTTTCATGTTGCGATAATTGCTGAAGCTTTTATCACGGTATATGGTATTATCACGATATTGAAATAAGTTGCAAAAAAAGTGTTGTCATACTATAACAGGTTTAAGAATTATTTTTTTATAACAAAAAGAACTCTGAACATTTAAATACAATAACGCAATACACAAAAAATTATAAAGTAAAATGTTTCAAACAAATGAAAGTGCAAAAGAATGATAAAGAACAACAGGTAACACTTTACAATAAGGTCTTGTTATTTAATGTTAGTTAATGCATTAACTAATATTAAGAATGAGCAATAGCTACATTTGTTACAGAAGGTATTATTTTTTGTTAATGTTAGTTAAAAAATACTGATCATTGTTAGTTTTAGCTCAGGTCAATTAAATAATAATTACAACCTTTGATTTAGTAATGTTAATAACATTAACTAAGATTAATAGATGCTTTATAAGTATTTTCCATTGTCAGTTTAGTAATAATGAATTAACACGTTAACTAATGAAGCGTTATATCACTTAGTGTTACTGAACAATAACAAATAATCAGAACATTTTCAATCATTATATGGCATGTTGTAGCCCAGATTAAAATATAAAAATGTTTAAGTTTGAAAATAAATAGCCTATTAAGTCTTTAAGTATTAAGTATTTGGTGCTGTGATGAACATTGCAAATACAAAAAAACTGAATGGCTGTTTGAAATATTTAAATACTGTAGTAGCGCCAGCGCCAGAGATTGTATATTATAGGGAGATAAGAGGGTCTGTATCTCTTACCATTGGAGAAAGCGTAACGGCTAACTTAATCACGTGCGGCACCTCTCAGCCTATCATGTAATGGCAGTGACATCAGTCGCAACATTCCCTAGTCTGCCTTCTTTTAAAAAAAATACATTTTTATCAAGTTAAAATCTACATATAGTTCCCAACGAAAGTATTGTTTAGTGTAAAACATGCTGAAATTTAGCGAACAGGCTGTCGATTAATTAAATGATTAGCTATTTCCCCACAAAAGCTGTTTAATCAGCATAGTGAAGCCTCTCATCCATTGACATCCATTCAAAAAACGGCCTCTGGTCTCCTTCCCTGCACACTGCCAGAGGCGGAGCGTTAGAATTAGCCGTTACGCTTTTTTGGCTAAAGGTTGCAGGCTTGCCTTCCAGTGGCTTTGGTAGCGTAGCTGCTTTGTTTACAGGTTTCCGGGGTAACCACAGCATTTCTGCTGTTCCATCAGCACCCTCTGCCTCTTGTCCCTTTGACGCAGAATACAGCGATTTTGTGCATTTTATATGGTTGATGGGGAAATTATTCTTCAAATGTATTAAAAAATTTGAATAATTCGTAATAAATAATTATTCACAGTATTTTTTAAGTGCCCACTATAACAATATTGTGCATATTCATTATCGTGATATACCATATTACTGAATATTGGCACATGTCTAGTCACCAAACATAAAATAATAATTTTTAACATTTTTAACACAAATGGGTTTACTAGGACGGGTTTACCAGGACCCACGTACCAATGTTCTATAGGGAAAAAAACTCTTGAGGGAAAAAGGAAAGATGGAAATAAACAGGCAGAGAAAGAGCGAGCCATTGCAGGAACATGGATCAGGGTAATGGGGCTTGTGACATTACAGTGATGAATAAGGTGATTCTGTTGTGTGTGAAGATGGAGGATAAAACGTGTTGGTATCCATCACAAGTTTCAATAATAATTTCTTTGTTTCCACAGAAATATGGCATAATGGAAACAGGAAATACAACCACACACACACACAATCTCAAATAAAGACAAGATACATGTGTTTAGTTTAGTTCTTCCCTAAAATCCAACAAATAAGCCACAGCGTCCTTGCCAAGAGAGAAGCACAGGAAATGAAGGGATCAAGTATAAAATACACTATTTGGTCACATAAATATGTCTGCAATGTCATAAATATCCTTTCAATTCATTTTCATCTGTAATACAGGATACTGCTAAGCTCAGCATGTGTATGTGTGTGTGTGTGTGTTGACGTCTGTGTACAGTCAGGCTAAGAAGCCAAAGGTGTTTACCTGGCCCCAGGATGGCGCAGTATGCAGTGTGCATTCATGTCTGCATGTTTGAGGTGGTTTAAGACTCAAGAGAAACGCCTGGGCTACAGACCAAGTCCTCCTCTCTTGCCGGCTTGCTGCCCCCACTGGAGCTGCAGCGGTCTGGCCGAGGAGATATGACCACTTAAACCGGAGTTTCCGGTCAGTCTAGATCATCTCTATTCTATATTACAGGTTTTTTGGAAGGAGATTTATTCTACAGTTAGATGTTTCGTATACAGTATTAAGGATCTGACAGTGTTTGCTCAGGTTAATGGTGGACTAATGCAAACCCTCACATGTTACATGGAAGCTATGCTGTGGTTATGGATCAGAAGTAACAGCACAGCTGCACTGGAAAGACTTCTGCATTGAATTTCTCACTTTTCCAGGCCGTTTGAGATAGAAAGATATTTCAGGATGGCCGTTCGTATCAGAATTCATGTTCAGTGGCTGTGCTGAAAAGGTCTCTGGTTTCACCAGACACATTCTCACCCTAAAACACTTGTGCTGGGGGAGGACACACTGAACAGACTGTAATCCGCTGCCAGGAATTTCAGGAATTGTTTGTGAAAAACACAAGCTAAGCAACACAGAAACACAGACTGTGATACAAACACACACTCACATATGCACGCTCACACATACACAACCATTTAACTCAGATAGACTGAAGAATTTACACTAACATATATAGCATAACGCACACATACTCAGATGCTATGTATCCAAACCCCCTTATTTGGGCTGGGTGGTGTTGGGTATAAATAGTGGAGTGGTGTTACGGTGAAGGGCAAGAGGCCACAGAACTCCACCCTACCAGTCTTTTAAAAATACACACTCTCACTCTCTTTCTATAACTCTCTCTCTCGTTCACTAATTCTCTATTTCTGTCTCTCTGATGTACCTGAGGGTGTAACAATATTCCTGAATTGCTTTTAGTTCTTTTCGTTAACCTTTAAAGGGATGTACTTTGTCATCATTTAGTCACCTTCATATTATTCCAAACCCATATAACTTTCTTGTGACCACAGCTGTTAAGCTCCAAAAATGAAAAGAAAATGCACCTTAAAAGTGGTCCATATGACTATATTCTAAGACTTCTGAAGTCTTATAGTAGCTTTGTGTGAGAAACAACTGAAATCAAATTCGCTCCTGTGAGCTATTAATTGGTGAACTGCTGTGAATCATTGAGTCACTGAGCTGAATTAATTATTTAGCCTGACCTGTGAACCAAATCAAATAGTTCACTGAAAAGAATTAGCTAAAAAAAATAAACTGATATGGTTCTTGAGTTTCAACTCTGACTCAATTATCTGGCTTAAGGATGTTCATTCTGTTTTTTTTTTTCCCTGACCGACAACTGATGCTCGTTAACCAATCATTAACTGTTAACGACTAGATTATGTTAAATTAGAATTAAATTAGAATGGATCTGTGACCCATTAAAATTCCAAAATTTCTTTTAGTTTTACATGCGCAAAAAGCAGCATAAACAACAGATCATGAGGATTCATCGTGACATCGCGCGCCAGCAGTGCTTCTGTGAATGGAGAAAAACAGAAGCAGAAGGAATAAATAGGCCTATACACAAAATATATTTCACTTAAAATAATTGACAGATTAACAAAACGCAAGACAAAACTGTGCGACAAGTAGAAGCATATATGATGCTGAGTTTGGTTCATTTTTGTGATGTGCTCCACAAACAAGATCACAGAAAGAAAACTGAGGCAGCAAAAAGCATCATCATGTTTGATTTCTGTATTTTACAAAAGCAAAATGTTTTGTTTTTATTGTGAGTGTACACAAATAAAAGTAAACCCTTTCGAATGATGTCTTACTCTTATCTGTATGAGTATTTCCGTTGTATTAATAAAATGCGACTTATCTGTTTTTTTCCTTTCAAAAACAATTTTATACATATAGCGTGAAGTGTATTTTTGAACTATGCAGCAAACATTTTTAAAATATCTTGCAAAATTACTTAAATTACTTTTTAAACTGTTCAACTGATAACATTAATCAGTCAAAATTTCTTCTATCTGTTAACGGTTATAACCAGTTAATTATGAGCATCCCTAATCTGGCTGTAAGCAATTTTACTGTTTTTAATGTAACTTTAATCACAGAGAATGTTACTTTATTGTAAATTTTTTGATTGAATAAATACAGCCTTGGTGTTTCAAAAATCTTACCGATCCCAGACTTTTGAACAGTAATGTACTGTATGTTCTCGATTCTGTTCATAGAAAACAAATAAGAGGGTTTGGATCGACATGAATATAAGTAAATGTCAGAATTTTCATTTTTTGGGGGTGAACTTTCCCTTTAAACAATTACTTGTGTCTTCTTACCTCACACTTTTTTTTCTCTCTCTCTTTTCCTCCCTCATTTCACCTACTCCTCAAGCCACCTCATTTTCCATTTTTTCTGCCCTTAATATCATCTCTCCTTTGCATGTCTTAACAATAATTACTTATTAGTAGCAACTGAAAAGTGACAAGCCCATCATTTCCCAGAGGATTGTTTTTATATACAGTATATGCAGCACAAAGAACTACAATGTTGCTAAAGTGGGCTCAAAATGGAGACAAATAACAACATGAAATACAAGGAAGGGTCAGCTAAAAATACCTCAAAATTATTGAACTCTAGCCTCAAGTATCTCTCCCTCAGTGATGTGAAAGCTCCTATTGTCTTCAGTGAACTGGACTCTGTACTTTTCTTGGATGAGCTGAAGCTCCCTACAGACATTCAAAAACAAAGGCTCTTCAATGATTCTTTGCAGCCCCTCAAATTTAGAAGACCCCTTGTCTTATTGCTGTTTTGGGTCCTTGAGTCGCTTATTATAGATTCTTCAGATTAGAAAACAAATGGGATTTTGCATAATATTAAGCTAAACCATCAATGTTCACCCATCCACACACATTTCCTGTATACATTTACACAGCCTGAGGCAGAAACACATTGTCCATCTGCTCTGAGATGCAAATGTTACTATACCATCCAGGATACTTTTTACAGTAAATTACTGCCAAAAGACTCCACGAGACATCATGCAAGCACAAGGGAAGTCATTCATTCAAATCTGACTTGCGTAAACTCACTCTCAGATAAAACATCTGAAACTTGGATACAAACAGATGAACAGCCTCCCAACTGCTACTAGAACTTCAGGCAGAGACACATCTGTCCTGATGTCTGTAGTTTCAGGGAAAGAGTCACGGTAGGTTGTTACAGTAAGAATAATTCACAATTAAAGCTGCTAGCAGTGAAGAAAGAGCCCTCGCATCCGGGGCCACCACCACCCGGTGGCCTTTGGAAAACAGTGAATACTGGGTGACATGCATGTAATCGAGTAAATACAGGAAAAATATGATAAAGTCATTTCGATGTGCCACACTTCCTGCTGCCAACAGGTGGCACTTTGACTATTACTGAATATTGCCATATAGATGTCTTTAGGCCAGGACAATTATCAAACATGTGAAGTTTGGAGCAGATTGGACATTGTATGCCTGAGTTACAACAACTTCCTGTTTCGTGGCATTAATCGATACTTTAGCACTTAGCCAAGTGTTGCATGATTTAACGTGTTTCTAACATGTTTGGTACTTCATGGCATATTAAACTTTATTTCTGGGAGTGAATTATAGTGCAAAGCATGCCATTTCCTGTTGCCAGCAGGTGATGCTATGACTAACTGAATATTGGCATATAGATGTTTTTAGGCCAGGACTCTTATCAAACATGTAAAGTTTGGGGCAGGTCGGACATTGTATGACTGAGTTACAACAGCTTTCTCTTTCATGGTGAAACATCAGACTTTGCCAGGCCGCCACAGACACGCCCTTCAGTGAAAACTCAAGATCTTTGCAATTTAACCTTGCTAAGGCCTTAAGATTAGACTGACCAAATATGATGTTGACCTGGTTAAATCTCTATGACGAGTTAATCACAGTGTAAAACATGTCATTTCCTGTTTCCAGCAGGTGGCGCTATGACTGTAACTGAATACTGCCATGTAGATGTCTTCAGGCCAGGACTCTAATAAAACATGTGAAGTTTGGGACAGATTGGACATTGTATGTCCAAGTTACAACAACTTCCTTTTTCATGGCGAAACATTTTTTTTTTACAGGCCGCCACGGGCACGCCCTTCAGTGAAAAATCAAGATCTTCGCAATTTAACATCGCTAAGGCCTTAAGATTAGACTGACCAAATACGATGTTGATCTGGTTAAAGCTCTAGGAGGAGTTAGTTAAAATACAACGTCTGGAAATGGCAAAAACTGCATTTTTTGCAGAGAAAATTCAAAATATCTCACTTCCGGTGGGTTTTCAAATTTTGCACCCATGGTCTTTTTTGTAGGTATTGGACTGTTACATGTGTCTACCGAATTTCATACCTGTATGAGAAAAGTAGCGTAAAGGGTGCTTAATTGAAATTTTGTAGGTGGCGCTATCAAGCCATTTTGCTACTCCCAATTCTGTAACCCATATTAGACATACATTTTCACCACTTCTGGCGCGTGTGCAAAGTTTTATGTTTTCGAGCATGTTTAGGCCCTCAAAATTGCAATTCATTTCAGGGAAGAAGAAGAATTGACTGAGCAATTACAATAGGGTCCTCACACCATCAGTGCTCGGGCCCTAACCAGTAGCAAAAAACTTCTATGGGACCTTATTGACAGTTTAATGATCAACAGACAACACTTTCAGATAAATACGGTATCTGCATATATCAGCACATCACAGTAACCTAGGCAAGAAAACCACTTCCGCTATAAATATATTTATCAGCTCTTTCTAGAAACCCTGCATCTAACAAGATCAAACATGATTAGATGAACTCTATTTCATCTAGATGAACTCAATGAAACATGATAGATGAACTCTATTGGGCTAAATATACATAAATCTAAGAAATATTATTAAATCTTATGAAAAATATTGGTATAAAGCAATATCACATGAGAAAGAGAGCTGTTGTTCTGAATATCAATAATAGGTAATCACATATTTAGTGTTATCGTTAGTGTGGCATCACTTTTATACACTAAAAAAAATAAAAAAATAGCTTTCACTGTTGTTAGTTTCATTCAAACCATCCTTGTTCACATTACTTAAACTCATGTAACTACATGAACTTAATTTAACTGAGTTGTTTCTTCTAAACTTGAGTATTGTCAGCTTTACTTAAGTGTTTGTTCAGTCATCTTAACATTTTAATTAATGCTGACATAACTAACTGTGCAGTGGATCCATAGTTCTCAGTATGCTTTGCAAGGGACTGCATTAGGAGAGTAAATTTAAGGGATTAAAATGTTATTTTATGTGTTTTTCAGTAAAGGGAAAGCTGTTAGTTTGTTAGTGTTTAATGTTCAGTTATGTTGGACATGTAGAGGAGTTTCTGTAATGTTTTTGAATTTTGAGGTTACCATTATGCAGAAGATGTTGGCATCTATGTTTAGGCTGTGAGCACTCATATACTCATGTTTAGGATGGAATTCCTGCTCTCAATTCAATTAAGTATGTTCGATGAGTTATTTTTTGAGTGCATTTTGTAAAGCAAATAGTTAATTTAATAAGGTAAATTAGGTCAATACATGTCTTCACCTTACGTAATAAACATAACATTATTACGTAAACTGCAAATATAAATATTATGTAACAGTGACAAATTCAAATGATTTGTATTTACTCAAAAAAATTTTGTCAGCTTTACTTGAATTTCTTTTGTTCATTCAACTAAATTGTTATTTGTACAAATTACTCAATATAGTTGCATGGAACCACTTGACACTGCATTTTTAAGTAAATCCAACAATTCATTTTTTTGAGTGTATGCTAATCAACTAATATCAAGTTAACAATTAATAGTGTCAAGTAATAATTCTGTTCATATTCCTTGATGTGACATTTTATCCTTCCCACTTTTTTAAAAATCTCTTGTTTCCTCTTTCTTTTATTCTTTCATATTGCATTTCTATAGTATGTATTTCTGTTTTCCTATTTCATTTATTCACCTTAAAGGGGACCTTTTATGCCCCGTTTCACATGATGTAATATAAGTCTCTGGTGTCCCCAGAATGTGTCTGTGAAGTTTCAGCTCAAAATACCACACAGATCATTTATTATACCATGTTGTAAATGCCCCTTTTTGAGTGGAAGGAAAAACATTCTGTTTTTGTGCATGTATCTTTAAATGCAAATGAGCTGCTGCTCCACACCCCGCTTTCCAGAAAAGGGCGGAGCCTGTGCAACTCACAGTTTGGTTGTGATTATCATCTCAAACGTGGCCATGCTCACGTGACACTGCAGTTCTTCATCATCATGAAAGTAATTATTTGCATGTGTTTTAAAGCCATATCAGTTTAAACTTCTGATATATGGTTTTCTGAGCACACACATCCAAATGCTGGCTGGCAGACAGTGTGTCCTGTGAGTATTAAACTGATTTCTCTTTCATGTCAAATACACACAAAGTTCACAAACACAGTCGGTTATGTCTGTGAACGTAAACAACAGGGAAAGAAATCGTATGTGTATATTAGAATTAGAATGCTGTTAATATGAATCAAACAACAAAAGAAAAACAGAAAATCACTCACTGTTCTTAATTAAATAACTTTAGTAGCTTTAATAAGAATACATTTCTCACTTAAATTTTGCTGTTAAATGCTCTAGCAATGAGATAAACATGACGGACTGTGTATAGCTCACTCAAGGGAGGAGCTAAGATAATAGGGCAGATTCCGTGCCAGTCGTAGGCAGGAAGGGCTTCCCCCTACTCTAGGAGTAGGGGGAAATCTGGAACCGCTCATTTGGAGAGACTGTTTATGATTTATGAGGTTTATAAAATAAGGAGTAGGTGGATTTTTACCATTATAGGCTGGTTGCACACACTGTGGACACACATCTGTGTTCAAACACCTTATAAAAGTGAATTTTGCATAATAAGTCCCCTTTAACGAAAGTTCAACATAGTACCTTGAATGACCTTCTTAAAAGCTCCAAACTTCCCATGACCCAGGTTAGATGAATGCGAGATGAAGAGGCCAACAGCAGTGAGAATCTCTCCAGAGATCTGAGACTTCGGGGTCAGAAGGAATTGGATCAGAGCCTCTCCACTCCCTGCCTCCTGTACACTTCTGGGCTGAAGTTCATTCTCTGCCCAAAATCTCTTTTTCTTGGAACAGAAAGCTACTTTTTCCTGATGCCAAATTAATTTTGGACCAGAGCACAGAGGATGTTCAAGTCCAGCCGCTGTATACGGCAGGTCTGGACTGAAAGCAGGATTACAACTTAATGAGCAGTTTTATGTAGGCCCTGAGTATACTGGCAGACTGTCAAATGTGACTCTCATTTAGCATTTAACTCAGCATACCTCTGGATCTTTACCAGTACTTATGGATGTAGTCAATAATGAAAGAAAGGTTAAAACTTAAAAACCTTCATCTGATCCAATTTTTTTCCTCCCCCAAATCATACCTTTGTCTGAGGTTTGGCCACCACACATAAAAGCGCTGACCAACTGAGCAAGCAAACTGAATCAATGAAAGCTAAAGGCTGTTTTACAAAGTATGCAGTAACCTCAAGTTCCCAGTTAATTTTCAGGTCCAGTTCAGTTCCAGATCCATTATTGCTGCACTACTTTTTTTAATTGCTGGTTTATTTATACGTGTCACTTTTTTTGCGTCCCTCAGCATGAGTTTTGCATTTTAACGTTTCAAACTACAATAGAAAAAAAAAAATTCTCAGAAAAAGAAGCTTGAAGATGCATCTGAAAATTCCTGAGTTCTGTTTCATTTAGCTCCGAAAATGACATAAAAAAAAAGTCTCAAATGTCTGACATGTGCTTTTTAAACTAAACAGCAGCAAACGTACAACACATAGCCTACATTCCTTTTTCTGATACCCTAAATCCTACATATTAGAATGAATCTGTTCATCCTACTTTGAGTGATCATGATAAAATTATATAATTTGAGTAGGTAATATACCAATAGTAAGTTTTAAACTATATAAGGGTGTACTCACACTGAACCGTGCCCGAGTGCGTTTGACCCTCTAAGCCCGGTTCGTTTGAGTAGTGTGATCGCTCCGTACCGTGCCCGGTTCGTTTAGCCATCCCTGGCCCGTTTGGAAGAGATGGGCCAGAGCGCGGTTTGGTTGGGTTTGAGCGCGGTTCGCATGCACTTGGGCTCGGTTCAAGGCAACCGTGCCTAGTGTGACTATACCCTAAAATACTGCAAAACAAAACAAACAACATAAATCTAACAAGTGTCATAACATTTTCTCCGCTAGGCACACATCCAACCCAATGCGAGCAGTATAACATAGTTTCAACTCCAGATTAAACTAAAGCTGTTGTTTTCAGAGGGAAACAAACAAGCATGAAGAAAACAATAAAATAAAGCTATATTTGAAAAACCAAAAACAATGCATGCCGGCCCACATTCTGTGCTACTTGACTTGGCGTGGTATCGGATATGGAGTCATAAACAAGGGCTTATCTTACTTTGCATCTTTACAGCCCAAATAAAAAAGCCAAACGCTATGATAAGTTAAAACAAAGAGTGAAATAGCCTGCGGGCCTGGAGATGAGACTGGCTGTGGGTGGTTTAGGATCTGGGACCCCTCTTTTATCTCCAAGCGCTGTGTTAGGGAGGACAGTGTAATGCTTAATTGTGAAGTTATTAAAGCCCGTAAAAGAGTCTTTATGGAGATGTTGTCAAAAGTATTTATGGAGGGGGGCTGTAACTATGTTGAAGTCACAGCTCATATATGTCTGGAGATAGACAATAACTTTTACATTTAAATTGTAGCATAGCACTGAACCAAAACCCAACGGCACACCACCAGAGCATCAACATGGGCCACTGAAAATCATATGAAAGGTGGAGAAAGACGAGAGAGAAAGTAAAGGGTATGACTTGGATCGAGCAGAAGAAAACAGTGGAAAAAGCAGACACATGTTTGGAAGAGAAAGTATAAACACAAGGGAAACAAAAATGTTCTCATCATGGCACGATTTCCTTAGGTCTGGAAATATCTGTCACCCCTTTCCTCCAGGCATTTCATACCTTTCCATGTTAATATTGTCTGATTTTTCTAATTCCTACATACATTAATCACTTCCGTGTTCCTGTACATGCGTGCCAGGAATCCAAGGGTCAAACTTTCAGACACTACAAACACTTTCTGATATACTGTTTCCTGATTTTTGTAGACATGTCCTGTCAACTCATTTCAACACACATGCATACAAACAGGGAAAAATTATATGATAAAAAGTTTATTGCAAAAAACATCTATGACTTCTATGAACAAAGTAATCAGCTCAGTATTAATCACCTCCAAGTCTTGTGATCACACACACGTAAGCACTAGGGATGCAGCGATTAACCGATTTCACAATTAAACCCGATTTAAAACGTCACGGTTAATTAATCATAAAGGCTCTGCTACACCGAATATTTCTGTTGTATAGAACTGTTGCAACTTGCACAAAATGAAAACAAAGTTACACTAGCGGTGCACCAGCTTAAAGTGGCGTGCTTATCAGAGACACAGAGGTTACTACTCCACACACTAGATCAGGGCTATTCAATTGGCGGCCCGGAAGCAACCTCCGAGTGGCCCAGCCCGTGGTCCCACCCATAGACATAATAAATTAATATATATTATTTCTAAATTATTATTTAATATAATTATTAATTAATATATATAAAGTATTTATTATGTCTATGGTCCCGCCAAAAACGTGCATTCCTACGTAAATTCATACCACGTAGCCTAGCAACACACAAACAATGCAGAGCGTGCCGGTAGTAGCCTAGATTACTATCAATATGTCTTTCTCAACACTGAAACATAAAATTGCCAATGAAAACCGTAAGTTTAACCCTGCCTGGACTGACAAATACCACCACATCCAAACGCCAAACCGATGTGTTTAATTTGTAATGAGTGCGTTGCAGTACTTAAAGATTACAATGTGCGGAGGCACCATGTTGAGAAACACCAGACTTTCCGCACCAATTTTTGGTTCATTCACAGACTCTGAAACCGTGAAGGACTGTATGCTGGCTGTCGTGGATGAGGTGATAAATGACGATAAAATTAAAATGAGCGTGGTATCTGCTATAAAAAACGTACCCCTGTCAGATACTTCAAACATTCAAATTCTTGCTGCAGATGTGTATGAAACGCTGTTAGGAGACCTGATGAAAGCTGATACTATGTCTATAGCAGTAGATGAGTCCACAGACAAAACTGATACTGCTCAGTTGTGCATATATGTCCGTTTTTTTGATGGCAAATGCTTCCGAGAGGAGCTGCTCGGCCTACTGCCGTTAGAAGGACACACAACTGGCGATATAGTCTTTGGGAAAATTTCCGCCTTTTTTAAAGACAATGGTCTGGATATTAAGCGTATGTGCTTGTGACAGATGGGGCTCCATGCATGACAGGGAAAGTGAATGGTTTGGCAGCACGTTGGTCCGCTGTTGCACCTCAGTTGATCTCCTTACACTGCATTGTGCATCAGGCGGTGTTGTGCGCAAAACTAAGCGGGGCGCTCAAAACGACAATGGACAGCGTTATGGCTACAATTAATTTTATTCGCTCCACATCAAGCCTCCAACACCGCTTATTCCGCATGCTGCTGTCAGAAATGTCTGCTGAGCACCACGACCTTCTTTTGCATAATGACGTGAGGTGGCTGTCCAAAGGCAAAGCACTGGAGCATTTCTGCGGTCTCAGAGAGGAGATCATAACTTTCCTCTGCAGCAGCAAGCAAAAAAAAAAAGGCAGAAGCGCACTTGAGTCGCATACTGGACGATGCCTGCTTTCTGAGCAACATATTCAAACACCTGAATGATCTCAATCTGGGACTACAAGGCAGAGACAAAACTGCACTTTGTGATCAGATAGGTCAGATTTACATTTACATTTATGCATTTGGCAGACGCTTTTATCCAAAGCAACTTATATTGCATTATACTATACTATACATTTATATCTGAGTATATGCAATCCCTGGGATCGAACCCATGACCTTGGCATTGCTAGTGCCATGCTCTAACCACTGAGCTACAGATATAGCCTAGGTCAGTTTTTTTTCTTTTCTAAGTGGAAAAAATTGGGGCTACCTCAGATTCTGTTAATTTAGCTCTTTTATTGTTTTTTTATGCACCTTTTGCTGTGCAAACTGACCAAAGTTAAAAGAGAAACAATGAATAAACCTTATGTTTTTCAATAAATTTGTTTGTGTTGGTTTTAAAATTTGTCGTTATGAGCTGCTTCGCCGCTAAAATGACTGGCCCAGCTAACCTTCTTGGTTTGAAAATCTGGCCCAACTGAATTTGTAATTGAATAGCCCTGCGCTAGATTAACTATGGCAGAGGGACCAAACAGCGAAGCTTTATTTCCACCAAAGAACCCCACCACTGTTTTTAACAGTTTTGTAATTTTCACAAACATTTTATGGCCCCTACAATATTTTGTTGTATGAATATCTGAACAGGCAGTATATCAAAAGAAAGAACAGAGCCTCTGCTTTTAAACAAAAAAATCTGTTTTATTCTAGCTTCATGTACATAGCTTCACAGTCCTACAGCTCGTCCTGGGTTGACATTTTCATTCAATATGGTTAGACAGTTTTGATTTGTATGCTGTTTAATGCTGATGATCGCATTATTTTTCATATGCATCTGCTTATTTGTGAGATCGCTCGTTTCTGCTTCTTCTTCGCCTGTGTTTTGGCATGGAGATACTGCACTCATTCAGGAGATGCGTACTAGCGCCCCCTACTGTATAACAATGAAAACACGGAAAGCCTCATAAAAGTCTCATAAAAGACGATAACTCAATAGCAGGGTAAAAAATAAAAGGGAAATCCATAGCTAATTTGTAGCTTATATTTCATTCCAAAGAGACAAAGACTTTATTTTTATTTCATTGTGATTTATCATCCCTGTTATAGTATTATTTATGTTTAAGTAAAAAAAAAAAAAAAACATGTTTCCAAGTCCTCAGGTCCAAAAGAAATGTAAAAAGAATGAAAACACAATAATTTTTTGTGATTATTTCCATTTGTTATTTTCAAAAGAGAAATACTGACATGGATGTTTATTGTCACCTTTAATTCCAAAGGGAGAGATGGACTTTTGTCTTTATAATTATTTTTGTGCTGTATTATTAGGTTACTGTGTCATTTCTGTTGCAGAGGGCAGCAATACATAAACTTTAAAGAGTGTTTATGTGATTTTATACATTAGTAGTGTTGTGAAATTAATGAATGCATAATAATCGTGATAATCGTGAAACTGTGATTATTCCTCAGACTATAATCGTACCAACAAAATCTATAATCGTTGCATCCCTAGTAAGCACAGCCTCACATGACACAGATCAAACATGATGAAGCTCATTCCTATACTGATAAAAACACCACATAACAAGTATCATAAAATTGGTCCATATCACTTGTGTGCTGCATTAGCTAATACATTTCCCTCTAACAGCTCTCAAATCTTAATCTCATTTGTGCACATTTGAGAGTAAAAGCAGTGGGGAAAATTTATTAAGCTATATTAAAAACCTTCATCTATAAAGCTATATTATGTTTGTCCTTGACAGTCCCAATAGTAGGGCCCTATGATTTCCGCGATGCAGAAAACGCGGACGGAATCGCGGAATCCATTCATAAAAACGGAATTTACTATATAACGCAGAATGTCACGGAATTTGTCAAATTTTTGATGAATGAATAAAAAGCAGGTCAGTACACTTAAATTAAATCGCGATATAGACTAGTGTCTGTGAATATTAAACCGCAAAAAGACTATTTAAATATGAATCCTGCACGTCTGTGAAATTAATGGCGCAGAAGCGCGGTTTCATTTACCTCACACACACACTGAAGCACGCAGTGACGCTCGCAGTTTTTTTATCCTCTGTCGCGTCACTATATGAGGATATGAACGCACAAAATTCATCTTCAGAGCTGCTCTGAGTCACTTCATCAGCATTTTACCGTTTTGTTTGAGAAAATCTATCGTCATACCATAAACACACAGAAACTCAAAGCTCTTGGCAACCTGTCAAAATAAAAGTTCGATTTAACTTGACAGAAACATATTACTGTTGTACAGTAGAATTTAGACACGTTTCAATGTAATAATAATACTAACACTAATAGACTTAAAAATAATAATAATAAATTATTAAAACTATATTTTTAAAAACAATCTCAGTTTTTCTTCCATGTTTTAATTTTAACAGTAAAGGTCTGTTGTGCAGCACTTTGTTTGATAAAAAAGTTTAATTTCATGATTAAAAGATTAATTTAATTTATGTCATCCGCTCATTTGATTGCCAGAAAAATTAAAATACGCAACAGAATTTCTGAAAAAAAACAAAAAATGACAAAAAGAATTAAATTAATTAGACATTCTTTTTGATTATTAAAATTTAATTTAACCATTAAAATCGAGTCCAAAAAATTAAAATGGAAAAAAAACGGAATTCAGAAAAATAAAAACGGAAAAAACGGAATTTGGAAAAAAATAAAACAGAATTTGGGAAAAAATAAAACGGATTTCATAGGGCCCTACAATAGCCATCACATACACTGTAAAGAAAATCATACAGATTTGATGTATAGTAAATGAATGTTCAATTTAGAATGAACCGTTTCTTAATGCTTAGTGCAGCTGCTATGACATGAAATTAATAGAGCTGTTCAGTCACAATATCAGTTGGTTAGGATATAAATTCATTATAAAGTCCCTCTAGAATTTATGGGTAAAATATGGTCTGTGCTGTGGTTAATATTACTTGAAGATCCTACCACAAGTATGTAAATTTATGTGCTTGACGAATCGGACAACCATGGTAGCTCTTATGTAACTTGATAGCAACTTACATTTTAAAAAACAACACAGCGGCTTTGACATTTATGTTTGGGGTATGGCTATATGTAATTCATTTTGCAGAACACAGGCAAGTCTCTTTTAGTAATTTAACCACAAATAAAAAAAAAATTAAAAAAAACAATGAAATGAAATGAAATTCCCAAAGGAACTCAAATATGCTAATTCTCTTTCAGGTTTTACGACTACAAACAGCTCTACAGCATGACTTAGCTGCAGTGATGAGGTGAAGATGAGCTGAGCAGTGACAATTCACAGCACGCTAGCTTGTGCAATGTTTTCAGATTCATTAAATGAGGAACACAAAGGACTCAAATACATTTACACAGAATTTAAACCGACAGCTTTGCATCACAGGAATAAAATACATTTTAACATATATTAAAATAAAAATAACAGTTAATTTAAATTGTAATAATATTTCACAAAACTACTGTTTTACAGTATTTTCGATCAAATATATTCCTTCAAAATATTTTAAAAATCTTACCAATCCCAAACTTTTGAACAGCATAACTTTTTGCCTTTTATTTTACAGGAAAGCAGGGGTGAGAGACTTGATCCTAAGGAAACAGAAAAGACCCACCAGCAGAAAAACCACTGAACAAGGCAAGCGCGTGGCATGCAGAAACTAATGGCAATGATTGAACCAAATTACTCTGAATGCAAGCTGGCACTGTGGAAAACCTGAAAAATTGAAAAAACCACCAACTTGCCACTTACATAGCTCGGCTTACACAAAACATGAAAGCTCAGCGCCGTGCACACACAACACAGACGCACACATGTACAAGTTCCCCAACAAGCGCACAGCGGTTACACACAATGGGTCGGGCATGGCTGCCCTATCTGCCCAGCATATATTTAAGGTTGCTATTTTAGAGCGGGTACTTCTGTTCTTTCACAAGCGGTAAATTAGTAAAACAGAGATGGCTTGCAATTTGTAATGCAGGGCAGACAGCCCTTCCAAACAAGATATAGTGATCTGGCAGAGCACTTCATTTTCATAACCATTTTAATGAGCAATTAAACATATTTGAAGATGGCTATCATAAAACACCTTTATCTGGCTCCCTTAAATAGCATTAACTAAGAAAGACAAGCTCATATGGAAACACTTGGAAGGAAGTTTGCGGATTATGTTCTCAGGATGAAGCTGGAAAGATCCGAGGATGACATAACTTGTGGAATGTTCTCCATCATGTGGTTGAAAGGCACTTCAAAATTGCATCACTGGGGAGATCAATGACCCAGTCCAAACAGTAAGATTTGGTACTTAATATCTAAATGCTCTTCAAAGAAAGAGAAAACGGTTGACAAGAAACAGATGACACACAACACACAAGGACCTTAGGTTCCTGGGGGCCAGGAATGACAAGGGACGTAGGGAATGACTTTCTACTCCAAACAAGCAAGTTTTTAGGAATTATCTTCAATTGCTGTGTTAATGGCACTGGTAAATGTGCCCCACCCAGAGTACCACTGACTCTGCCACCCACACGTTTGTACCAATGCCAGCCGTGCCCTCATCAACCTTTTGCAAGGAAAACAGTTGGGCAAAAGGCAAAAGTTTCTTAGTTCAAAACACTGTTCCACTAGAGTTAATGATAATAATGCATCAAATTTTAAAGTAGCCAGATCGCTACTTTAAAATTTGATGCATTGTGATTAACTCTATTGCGGCTTCCTCAGCATCTGGTAAGAGTGAGAGAATCACAGTTTGAAATGTGTTCTTACAGATTTGCGAGATGTTCTTCTCAGAGAAGGAGTCTGTGCAGATGTGAAATACCACACCTAGCATATCCCCCTCACCCAAAAGATCCTCACTGTCAGACCACTGCCAAAATATGCGACTGTCCTCTCCGAACTCAACAATTGAGCTGAGCTCCAAAAGTCATAACAAAGAGACTTAGAGAATCACAACACTGCTTCTGCAGTTTCAAAGGTCGTCACAGGGCTAGTCACTGTAATACGTATTTCATCACAATTTGATGGAATAAAATCACTAATGTCCAGAGCTGATGTTTAAAGTGGACTTTTTTGCCACTGAATAATTAAGAGTATAGTAAGAGTAAAGAGTACGGATCATATTACGGTTTTTGAGTCATGGATCATATCATTTAAAAAAAAAAAAAAATTGCAGTGGGGTGCAAATATAACTTTTCTTTCCATTTATTATTTAAAGCACACTTTAAGTACTTGTATACCACAGCAAAAACTACTAGCCTAACTAATAAAGTTCAAACATTATTAAGGACAAGTTAACAGTCAGTAATAAAATAAGAACAAATACACAAATTACAAGCATAGATAAATACAATAAAACAAAGTTACAAATAAAGTAAGAACTAAATAGTAGTATTCAGGTACAGAATGTAATAGGCCTAATTAAATGTAAAATAAAATATAGCGTTCACTGTATGAATTAATTCTAGATTAATCTTTGTTAAAGATTACATCCGATTTCCTCTTCAGCATTGTGTTGTGTAATATGCGCTCTGCTATGACAAGACGACGGCAGATGACAAGAAATTTTGTTATGTAGTATGAGCACCAGAGCAATTCAGGTAGTCTTACAGTCCTGTAGTGTGAGCTTAACCACTGACATAACCAACTGTTTACAAGAATTCTTGCTGAGACGGGTATTTTGACATAATTTTGTGCGTATGTGTCTGTCTGAAACGAGTCTTTCTGTGTGCATGCACAGATAACAGCGTGCAAGTACTGAATTGAGTTCCCTTTTGCCTCTTCTTGCACTGGAATGGTTTACAATCACTTGAATGTGTGAATTGGCAGAACAAAACGTGCAATTGATAAACTTTAACTCTATGATGATTAAACTTAAATTAATCCACGAATCACATGCGTGTGTTACATTCACCGTCTCGTCCTGTTTGTTTTGACTGTCACGTGCTCCTTTGTTTTCTGTTCCCGCCACTCATCATACACCATGGACACTGATTACACTCACTCATTACAGCTGTTTGTCATTAGTATTGTGTATTTAAGTTCCTCTCTGTCTTCAGTCTAGCGTCCGGTATTGTTGTATGTTACTTGTGTTAGATGTGACCTGCCTATTCTTTGAGATTAAACTACGTTAACTTCCTTGAACCTGCCTTCCTCGTCTTCCCTGGAGCTACATTGTAACAGCGTGCTGAACTGAGGTGCCTGATCCATACGGACCCCTAGTGAAGAGTCACCAATACAGAGAAAATATTAGGAAGTAGCTGCTTCCATATGAGATTCTTTATTTGTTTTGGAGAATAAAACTTTAATGACTTTGGGGTTTTATTAATAATGAGGTACTGTAATTGAACTAATTTTGCAATTTTGCAGTCCGGGAAAGAGGATAAATTGTCCAAACGCAACTGCAATCAAAAAGTATTGTCTACTTTATGTTTGCAGTTTGATTTGGACCATTTATTCTTTTTCTCAACCTGTGGAATTACAAAATTTGTTCAATAACAAAAAAGTTAATTGTCTGAGATAAAGTTTACCAAAATTAACTAAACTGAGACTGTTTTTGTTTTCAAAGGTTTCAAACACATATACCTGAACTGATTCATGTCGGATCTGTATCATATTTCTACATAGTCCAACCCAGGCTAAATGGGAAAATGTGTGCTTCATGCACATTTCACAACATTTTCAAAGTGAAATGTACAATGAGTGGAGCTAAAAGCACATTTAGTTTTATCTGAAACATGAAACATCAAAAGGTTTTAAACTGCAAACGTCAAAATGTATTACCTATCATGCTCTATGGTAAAAAAAGTATTTATTAATCAATGATCTGCCCCTTTAATCATAATTTATGTGGAAAGGAATAAAAGTTGCTGGTGTTTTACTACCACAAGTGTTCATTTGAAACTGCATTGACATTTAGTTTTGAACAGTGGCTCTGTTTGAAACTAAATGCACCTCTATAAATGTAGCTTTCATATACAATATCATTAAATTTACACATTTTCTACATAACACTATATAAAAGGAGAAAGAAAGACATCTGTGTACGCAACAGAGAGAAAATGAAGGAGCTCCGATCTTACAAAGGCTATTTGTCCTAGTCAAACATTCAGGAAACCACTTCGGCAGGAGAGCCTCCCTCCGTCTATGCACATATTTCACTGAAAGTTCAAATGTCAAATAATAGATCCACATTGTCTGCTGTCCAGTCCTTTCAGAGTCTATAAACTCCTTTCTGATTTTCCACTCTCACAGGACACCATTCAGTAATGTGAGATTTCAATACTCAATAAACAAGTCGACAATCTGACAACCGTACGCCCACCAACAACTTACACTGTTTACATTAACTGCCCAGCAAAATATGACAGACAGCTCAGCGCACTCATTTCCTGCTGCAAACGCTCCCACCTGCGCCTCTCTGGAGGAGTTGGCCTGCAAGTTTAAGAGAGTCACCGTGTAAATCTGTCAACGGGGTGAGTGAGACAAATAAATGAAATAAAAATGAGAATCAATCGCTCGTTTCTTTAGCTGGCTGCTGGAAGCGTGCTGTATAAGAGCGCAAAGATGGGACCTGCCAAAAATCACACATACATGAGTGGAGCAGAGACTGACATCGCTATGCAGCTAAATGAGGATTATACGCTTGTTTGTGCATCTGCTTTTATATAACATTACTCACACTTCCTATTTTTGCGATTATGAACCGCAAATGCTGTAAAGCAGAAGTGTTTCTATGGGGATTCTGCCTGAGATTAATGTGACAGAGTATACGTCAGTGCATAGAACGCTCTTCACATCTGTAATTGTTCCAGTGTGACTGTCATTATCATATGCATCTGGCAAAACTCTAAAAATCACACAGTAGCGCTGCTTCAGAAATACAGGCTGATGACAGCGGAAACAGTCGAAAAGAGAGACATTCAAAAGAATAAAAGAGTAAGAAAGGTGGAGATATAGACCCAAGCTCAAGGTTACAATTAAAGGATTAGTTCACTTTAAAATGAAAATTATCCCAAGCTTTACTCACCCTCAAGCCATCCTAGGTGTATATGACTTCCTTCTTTCTGATGAACACAATCGGAGTTATATTAATAAATATCTTGATGCATCCAAGCTTTATAATGGCAAGGGATCAACGAGTTTGAAGCTTAAGAAAGTGCATCCATCCATCATAAACATACTCCACACGGCTCGGGGGGTTAATGAAGGCCTTCTGAAGCGAAGCGATGGGTTTGCAAGGTATAAAGTAAACTATCTAGCTTCCGCCAGATCGACTTCTGTAGTCAACTTAGGAAAAAAGTGTAATTGACGTCGCGTCAGTTACGTAGGACGTAGCGTAAGCGTTTTGAACTGCGAGAGGCGTTACACTTTTTTCGTAAGTTGGATACGGAAAGTGGCCTGGTGGAAGCTAGATATTTTACTTTATAATTTGTTATATATGGATATTTTTCTTACACAAATGCATCGCTTTGCTTCAGAAGGTCTTTATTAACCCCTCGAGCCGTGTGGAGTACATTTATGATGGATGGATGCACTTTCTTGAGCTTCAAACTCATAGCCCCTGTTCACTACCATTATAATGCTTGGATGCGTCAGGATATTTATTATTATAACTGATTGTGTTCATCAGAAAGAAGAAAGTCATATACACCTAGGATGGCTTGAGGGTGAGTAAAGCTTGGGCTAGTTTTCATTTTAAAGTGAACTAATCCTTTAATGTCAACATGAAATTGGCCCTATTTAGAGGAGGACCTATTGTGCTTTTTTTGCATTTTCAGCTTTCTTTAGTGTGTAATGTTGCTGTTTGAGCACAAAAAAGGTCTGCAAAGTTACAAAGCACAATGTCCACTCCAAAGGGAGCTATTCTCTATATGTGGTTTTCAACCAGGGGCCAGGGGCCTCAACAAACTTCCAGTGGGGCCTCAATATGACTTAAAACTATTTAAAATAAGACAAAACAAGCATTAAAATAAGCTTAAATAACTAAAGATCAAGACATTTCTTAGAATTTAGCTAATTTTTTAACAAATACATCTTTCGAGTCATGCCAAGCTCTAAAATATTGTATTGAAATTATGAATAGGTGGGTGGGGGTTAAATATTGTTGGGGGTGGATTGAAGTCAAAATGATTGTGATCCACGGCTCTTTAATAGTAAGCTCTGTTTATGAATTTCCTGAAACACCCAGATTGTAGTCTTGAGTTTTTTTCCAGGAATGTATACTTCACAATATTCCTCATTTAAATAATATGCAAAAAATTGAGCAAGGCCTGGCTGAGTTGCATTAGTAGTGCTGAAACTCGCAGTTATGGTAAGAGGCATGATATTTCCAAAACATGTTTGAAAAGGTTTTTGCTTGTTGAATATCTTATTTCAGTATTTTTCATTTTTAGTAAGGTTTTTATTTTTTTATTTTATATTTTTATTTTTATATCAAAATTATTTACATTTTTATGATTTAAAGAATTATTAGCTTTTCATAAACTCTCAAGAGAGGGGAAATGGGATTGGAACAGTCAAATTCGAACCTGCACATTAACATGCGAGCTCATTGTTAGGCCATGGCTTGGACGTACAGAAGCATTTTGATGAATCTCTTTTGAGTTTCTCCTACATTTTTCATCTAACCTCAGAGATTGTATCAGTGCAAAGAGTTCATACTGTTCAGGAGTGGAGATCTTTACGAGCAGGATGGCTTATGAACCTACAATAAATCACAAACTGTAGATCAAGATCATCTCTTAAAGAGTGTTTATGTGTGTGTCTGCGGTGGCCTTCCAACATTCCACTCTAATTCACATAACCCAGAGATACTTCTGTAAGTTGGCTGGTTTGTTCAATCATAAAAACCTCTCAAAAGCAGTTATTTTTGTGTGTATGTGTGTGTGACTTTATAGTCTAAGAGGTTCTGAAAGTCAAGGCAACATAACAAATCATGATTAATGGCACAAACACACCCAGTGTTTCAATGACCCGCTATTAGTCATACAGAACAGCCGAAGTGCCATAAACTCCTCAGACAGCAACACAAACACGTGCCGCTCACATCCGCTGTTAACGGGTGCACAGCAAAGGTCATCCCTCTTTCAGTTTGCCAAAACATTCCTATGATTCTATTCAATATATAATACCCTTCAAAAGGTCGGTGAGGATAACTTTTTTAAACAATGTTTTTGAAAGAAAATATATTTTAAATTTCTCCAAAGAAAAAATTAGTTGAAAGGTATAGATGTACCACTGGAGTGGAGAGACTGATTACCATTCTGAACTTCCTCACGCTAGTCGAGATACATAACAACGTTGCACTTGAGCACTGTCCAAGATAGTGATTTAACACACAAGTGTTCGTTTAGTGTACACACCCCGAATCACAGCCCAGCCAAAAGTAACACCTGCTCTTAAAGTAAATAGGACAGATCCTCATCCTCCTGCTTTAAAGAGAGAAAAAGAGAGAGAAAAACTCAGTGACCCCCACTCATACCCTGCAAACAAGTCCTTTCTCTCTCTGGAGCTTCAGCCTTGATATTTCACTAACACTCAGGACCAGAACAATGCTGTCAAACTAAAAACAAATCACAACAAAAACAAACCAATTACACTATTATTCAAAGTAGCAGTAATTTTTTTTTTTTTTTTTTTTGAAAGAACCAAATACTTCTACTCGGCAAGGATGCATTAAAATGCATAAAAAGTGACAGTAATAATGTTACAAAAGATTTCAATTTCAAATAAATGTTGTTCTTTTGAACTTTCTATTCATCAAAGAATCCTGAAAAGAAAAATGTATCATGTTTCCAACATTGATAATAAGAAGAAATGTTTCTTCAGCATATTAGTACGACTTCATGTGACTCTGAAGACTTAATAATGCTGAAAATTCAGCTTTGCCATCACAAGAATGAATCTAAAATATATGAAAATAGACAATTTTAAATTATAATAATATTTCACAATAATATTACCATTTTTACTGTATTTTTTAATCAAACATATGCAGCCTTGGTGAGACAAAAAAAGCATCTTTCAAAAACAAAACATGAATAATCTGGGACAGACATCTGGGAAAGGTTTTATCACAAAATTAGAGGTAACACTTTATTTTACAGTGTCATTGTTACATATGTTACATGTAGTTACTATAGTAATTACTATAAATTATGCATAATTACATGCAACTAACCCTAAACCCAACCAAACTCTAATCATAACCCTATAGTAAGTACATGTAGATACTTAATATTACTCAGTACTTAAAATGTATAATTACAGTGTAACAAAGACACCTTAAAATAAAGTGTAACCAAATTAGGTAACCCTTTATTTTGATGGTCCAACTTTGCAACTATGTCAACTAGCAGTCATTAGAGTATTAGTAGACTGTCTGCTTAACACTTTATTTTGATGCTCCCCCAACAGACATCCTATGGACTATACTGTAAGTAACTTTGCAACTACATGTAAACTTATGCCGAACCCTGGCATAACCCTAACCTAACAGTCTGCTAAAGTTAGTTGACATGTAGTTGCAAAGTTACTTATAGTTTGTTGTAGAATGTCTAAAGCGGACCATCAAAATAAAGTGTAACCCAAAATGATATACATCAATGCACCACACATTTAATAATGTACGAAACAATGAAACTGTGTCTTATGACGGGAACACTAATAAGGACTGTGACAGCATGAGTCTGTCACCACAGTATGAGGGTCAGTGAGTGATCTGACTGGAGTCTGTGTCTCCATCACTAAACACAAGCTCATTATCAATGTTTTTGGCACAGTTCGTCTTATTCTTCATTCTTTCTTAATGACTGGCTCAAGCAATATTACTAGTTTATTATTTTGTGTTCTTTGTTTAATTGCGTTTTCTTAGTTTACACTCCACTATTGCATTATTTTATTTTACTTTTATTTGTTACTATTACTTGATTTTTTATTGCTGTTTACAATTTCTCACTCTATGCAGCAGCAAATGCTCTGACAATACCATGTATAGAGTATTTCATTCTAACAAAACACAGTGAAATTGAAAATTGAAGAAAGAGGGCTTTTCTGTGGGCAAAACAAATATGACACTGTGTGTGTTCCTGCAAAGAATGAGGGTTTTCCTTTGTCTGGGTTTCCGTGTGCTGCACATCCCTGGCTGTCCATAGCTCATTTGTTCAATCATTTCCCACAACACAGCCAGAACACGCTACATCTGCAACAAGTTTGCTATGTATATCCACACAATGCCAATGACATTTCAACAGTTAGATGTTCTGCACTGGTGGTGAGGAAGTCAGCTGTTGTCCCCCATTTAACTTGATTGAGGACTGTAGATGTTTCATAGATTGAAGTTTAAAATATGTGCAAATAAAGGATTCAGATCTCTCTACATGCACATGTGGTTGTAACGTCACAAAGCTTCTGCACCTCCCTGTAGCAGTGAACAAGGCTGGCTCTGTGTAGTGTGTGTTGGGTGAGTTTAAGAGCTAACTGGCAACCGTGGGTGCTCCTGGTGAAGGTGTTGATGGTAAAGGGTGAGGCTTGAGCAGATGAAAGTGGACAAGAAACCACTTAGCAGCCACTTGGAAAAAGCTGAAGTATACCTTAAGAATGCATCGCTGTATTTTCTTAAAGGAATAGTTCACCATTCAAAATGAAAGTTTAGGCATAATTTACTCACCCTCTTGTAGTTACTCTGTATAGTTTTCTTTCTATCCATAGAATACAAAATGAGATGTTAGGTAGGAATAGTAAATGATGGTGGAGTAAATGATGACAATGTTCCTTTTTGGTTGAAACTTCTTGTATGATGGATTTTTGGTTCACTGTTCAGACAATAACTGAGTAGTTTCCATCTTTCTATGGAAACTTTACTCTGTTAAGCCTGATATATGAAATAATAGTCAGTCAGATAGTCAGAAAAATCTTTTTTTTAAATGGAACAGTTCATTGACAAAAATCTAAAAGAGAATCTAAAAAAGTTTGCATATGTGTGTTGTATCATATTTGAGGCTTTTATGACCCACATGGTATGATAAGAATATGGATCTAACACTGTTTTGAGGAAAACTGAGCAAAAATATGCAATTTGGTACAGATGTTATTTATATGGCCAAAATTACATTCTGATATTCTGCTTGTAATATAAATCAATGAATTTTTTTAGAATAAATTTTAGAACTTATATAAAATGCATATAAATATAATTTGTCACACTATAAATCACAACAATATGTCTTAGTAAGTTGTTATTGAAATGCTTAGTTTAATTATCAAAGCTCTTTAGTTTTAATTGTGAGGAACAAAACATATAATGTAATACAATCATGACGGAGTTAAATGTTCCTCAAAAGCCTGTTGTATTATATTTGATACATACATTTTAACACGATTTTTTGAAAAAATTATATGGATAATCAAGTAAACTTAAGTTGCATCGGTCCAGTAAATGATCATCTTGAAATATTAATAACAATAAGTTATGTTTATGTTTACTTTATAAAATCATTAAGGATTTCACAATTCACACACACACACACACAAAATGGAAAGATAGTCATGAAGGCAAGATTGTGTACAACAGGTTTTTCACTAAATTTTTGATCATGATGATAAAAAGGTCTTAGAAATTCATGTATCAAATATGAAATAGTAGCCTTAGTTTATAGGGTTAAGATGACCTGACAGATTATAGATCAACGGCAGGTAAGTAAACTGCTGATCCGTATTCTCTTTATAGCACTGACCCCTCTCACAAACACACTCCAGCAGAATGAAAGCATGCACTGCTCATGCTGTTATTCTCCAGTTCATACCAACACAATGACACAGACTACTCTTTATGACTGCACATGATGACCCATTTGTTCTGCATTCAAGTGCAGAAATAGGCAAGACTGGAACCAGTGTTTTTTTTTCCCCAATGGGACATCTTTACAGCAATAATTAAACAATAAAAAACTATAAAAAAAAACGTCTCTATATTGCCTATGTGAGTCAACTAGACCTGATTTAGTCTGTATGGACTACAAATAGGCTATATTGCCAAAACCCATATCAAAGCTTAAAGCTTGTGTCAAAACTTACCAAGGCAAACAATGACTACACTAACCTCTAAATACCATTTAGCAAACTATAGTTCAAGTGTCAAACACATACAGATCATACATAAAAGATAGAAGTAACACACACAAGCTGATGCCTGTTGAATTAGCAAGGATGCAGCATTACAAAACCGGCTGGATTACTCTGACAGAGTGAACATGATCAGTACTTTACATCAGAGGGGATTTTCTGCTTGTGAACAGACTTAACTGCATAAAGGCTGAATAAAGAAAAACACTTTTCTGTCTATATTATTGGAAGTTAATGGGATAGTTCACCCATAAATGAAGTTTGTCATCATTTACTCAGCCTCATATTACTCCAAATGTGTATGACAAGTTTCCCAGTCCTCATTCAAAAAAAGATGCCAAGCGAATGGTGACATCCCATTGTGTGTTCCACAGATGAAGATGAAGAAGAAAACATACAGGTTTGGAACACCATGAGGGTGAGTAAATGACAGAGTTTTAATTTTTTTATGGACTTTCTCTTTAAATGGACTTTACGGATGTAAATACACCCCCAAAACCGAAATGACTCCACGCAAGTGAGGATGCGGAAAAAGCAAACCTGTCCAAACACGTCTATACAAGAAAACGCACTGAAACCTCAGGGAATCCAACATCTGCCTCGGAACACACAGCGGAAATGTTGGACACTTCAATGCCGTGACGAGACAGCAGTCGATACTAGTCTCCAAACTAGGGGCAAAGCGAGAGGGAGAGAGCGAATCTTACCGAGATACTGCCTGATCTCTAGCAGAACTTTAGGGGGTCCTCCGTTCAGCTGGTAAAACAGTGAGCCGAGACAGAAGAGCAGCAGTGTGGCCATGCAGAAAGCATAATCGCGCAGGGAAAAGCGAAGCCCGAGAGCCGATAACCAGAATCCCTTTCTGCTGTTCCGATCTGTGCTGTGACTCGCGCTGTGATTTTTTAGACGGGGACTGCTGCTGTAATTCTTCATCGTCTCCTCACATGGAAGCGCCGAGAATGGTCGTCACCCATCCGCCTCTTTAGATAAAAACTTTTTAGTCAACATTTAAACACTTCACAGATCGATGCGCGCGAACTGAGGCGTTCAGATGTTCGTCCTCTGCTCGGTCGTGTTTTCTCGTCTGCTCTTGCTGAGCTATTTTTGCGAATGAAGTTGGGAATCCATCCTCTGCTTTTTGGGGTTAGTGTCGGTGTCAGATTACCGAATGTGGAGGAAAAAGTTCAACCGGAGGATGGACTCCCGCTCACGCGCTGCCGTGTGCAGCTCAGCACCACCAGGCGGAAGAAGCGTGAAAGCGCTCGAGAGCGGCCTGTAGCCTACATCATCGTGCACATTTTAGCAGCAAATCTAGTAATTATTTTATCAAATATTTTAATAAAAAGTGCTAAAAATATCTATCTTTATCATGAAAGGGTGGCATTTGTCAAAGCGGCAGCAGGCTTAGGTGTAAAAGCTGTGCTTTTGAAGGAACAATTCCAGGTCATATTGTTATTCTGAAACAAAGGGCAATAAGGACAACTCAAAGATAGAAACCATTTTAATTAAATATTCAGCCAAGGGTAAAATTTATGACCATTTGAACAACTAAATTTGAGTGTTAGAATGATAACATCACAATGGTTTCATTTATAGTGCAACACAATATCTTTTATATTACTCAAGCATTCTAAGTCAAATGAAATAATGTCTTTATTTAACCCACCCGGAATATAATTATGTCTGGTGACTGCCAAATCAGAGGTGGACAATGGCAAAATTGGCCTCCTCTTTAGCCTCAAGCAGCGTTTGCTGTTGTCTCTCCAGTTTGGATAGAATTTCTTAAAGGTTTTATAATTATTTTATCAAAGAAAGTAAAAATGTAAAATAATAATAAAAAAGTATTTGTGTACAGTACTGCTATACTAGTGGCAAGTTATTTGTACTTCAAAAATAAATGATCTAAGGTCAATTTGCACTAAAGTGTACACACATGGATATATAATTGTACTTCTGTTGAAAGCATGAAGGCTTTATTGATATTTCTTTTAATATTTTGATCAAGTCTTAAAATGAGATAAATAGGGTTGTGTCATTGACCTAACAGTCAGCCAGGCTGAGAAACAATATACATACTATTCAAAAATGTATGGTCAATATAATTTTTTTTTTTTTTTTTAAAGAAATTAATACTTTTATTCAGAAAGGATGCATTCAATTGATCAAAAGTGCCAGTAAAGACTTTTTAATATATAGTAAAGAATTTTTAATAGATTTCTATTTCAGATATATGCTGTTATTTGGAACTTTCTATTTATCAAAGAATAAATTATAGTTTCCACAAAAACATTAAGCAGTACAAACTGTTGATAATAATAATAAATGTTTCTTGAGCAGCAAATCAGCATATTAGAATGATTCCTGAAGGATCATGTGACATTGGAAAACGGAGTAATGGCTGCTGAAAACACACAGACATAAAGCAAGGAAGAGCAGTCAGTTTAGGATATTCTTTTTTTTTATTACACCTCAAAGGGACAAATATTTTAAGACATTTTTGTTTGTAAATACACAAGCAAAACCTTTATGGACAATCATTAGCGAACTGAAACCAGATAAAATCATCTTTATACATGTATTTTACAATGGTCACTGTCACTTGCTAACTATAGGTGAAAGAGTATTGCTCTATGATGTATAATACAGCTAATAATTACATTTAATGTAAAAGCAAAAATAAGTTATTTAAATATCAATTACATATACAGAATGTGCAACCTCAGTTAATCATTTCATATATGTAATTAAGACCCAGTTTTATATCATTTAAGTTGAAATAATTAACTGGTCATGGTTAGTTCTGTAATTAATTAACAAGTGATTATATTTTTAACAGATTTGATATTTAAACAGCTCAACTCAACCATCAATATTTGACCTGAAAACAAACATATTAAAAAACTGTAAATGTGTCGATTTGTAATCTCATTTTCTCCACAATGGAATTAAAAAACAATTTTCATTCTTTAATAAAGTGCATTTTTTACAGTAACATTTCATGAAATATATTTTTGATTTTAAATACATAAAAAGCCTCATTGTTATCAAAGCACTCTACTGATAGCAATCTGAAGGCAACCATTCTGATATAAAGGAATCTATCGATTCTCTACTGCTATTTAAAATGTTCAGTAAAATCTTGAGCGTTATGGTCTATAAATTGTGCTGCATTACATACAAGAGTAAATGGCATGAGGGAGAAATACAATTCTAAAGTGAGCGTTCAAAAACACACCATTTCCTAAAACTGCAAGGCCTTGGGGAAGCATGACTGCATGGTGTCTTTCTTTAACTGGAAAACTGAAAGATCTTTAAAAGCATCTGAATGTACTGAAACGAGTTGAATTCTCACCTCAGCCGCTCAATCAAAAACAGCCTGAGAGTGATTGTGGGAAAAACTCTCTTCATTGTGCTTAATTTGGAGCAATGTAATGCTTTAAATTTGTGAGCTATAATGACGTCATACTAATGCCTAAATGACGTCAGCTAATCTTATACTTCACACTCAATTTTCATTTAGAAGTGAGTCTGCCAGATGCTCTCCGTTCTTTCCCCAACGCCAGATGTGAGTAAGAAAAGTTGCGTCCATCCCCAATTACCACATAACACACCTTATTCTCCCTGAAACACACGTGTCATTTGCATTGTGTTCAAAAATAACACAAAAAAATAACTGTAAATCAGACCTGGTGAAGCAATGTGACTTTCACTTGACAAATCTATAAATAAATGATGCTTCATGGATCTTTCTTCCCAATTTTTAAATCATGGCTGAAGCCCCATTCTGTGAAGGTCACAAGTGTCAGAATACTCCTTGAAGTTATTCATTTTCAGTTTTGATTTGATTGACTTGTATTTTAAGGCTAAGACTGTGTGCTTTCAAGAGCTTGAGGCTTTTTCTAAATGTCTTCAACACCCCAGTCAAAGTGCAAGGCAATCTGGGACATAAGAAAAATTAAATAAAACAAAAATAAACACCTGTACACATTTCACTCCAGCAAGAATATTACAGCTGTGTGATGCATAAGTCGCATCAGAGATGAGTATAATGAGAGGTAAACAATATGCATGAGTATAATTTTCAAGATAACAGGCAACATATTGATACAGCTGATACAGTAATAAACTCTGATATGCCGCGACAGCCGAGTAAGTGTTGAATATTGTGTGTTTAGAAGACTGGGAAGATTAAATGTGCTGTATAAAGTCGTATTATATTAAGCGTAATATAAGGAGTGACGCTAAAATGTAGCCACGAAGAAAGAAACAAATGAAACGGTTTGTACAAACATAGTACATACTTGCTAAAACCGTGACCAACTATTGGCCTGAAATCAAAATATGCATTGCTCTGAATATCCCCATATGGCAACATTATGCTTTTGGGAATTTTAGAAACACCCTTTTACTTGACTCACCTCATATACATACTGTATGCTTTAAAAGATAAAGTAATATATTAAAAAAACCTGCATGAAATGACATTGCTTTGGCCAGGTGACATACTCTTGATATTGATGTGCTTCAATAAGCACAAAACCTTTTTTTCCTTTACAGTTTTTTTTTTTCTAAATAAATCTCACGCTTCCTGAAAAAGCGAGAAAGGTTTCAGAACAGTCTTTAAATTCATACAAAAGCATAAATTTTCAGAAAAAAGTGTGCTTTCTTTCGACAGGCGGTCCTTTTAGGCTAAAACAACTATCTGTTGATAGGCCCACAATAACAGTCCTTGGAAGCCAGATCTGTCATTTCTGTAAATGCCAAAAGTCTTGAGATTATAAGACAAAAATGTTGGGGAAAAATTCGGCAGCTGTTGTCCAGGTCTGTCCCTTCACCTGGCAGAAGAGTTTGATCCATTTATTCTAGTTCATAATAGCTCATATTACTATTATGACTGTCCTGAGCTGCTGGCTGTGACTAGTTGGGCTTCGCTGAGAAGAATACGTATGTGATGGTCCTCCTTCAGGCCAGCTTCTCTCGCTCTTGCCTCGTTTAAGGACGAAACGCGACCCAGCGTGTCAAAGCCTGCAGCCAATAGAGGAGCAGAATACATGGGCATTCCGATCGACACCAGCCAATCAGAAACCGAACTCACATGAACAGGAGACACTGGCTTCCGACACATGTCAGTCAAACCTCCCGAGGGAATCTGCGGAGATAAAGAAAACACAAAGACCAAATGTCAGTGCTAATGCAGTCAAGTAAATAAGAGTATCATGATCTAATATGACTCGCATGAATGTGCTAAATCAATAAATCTGCTAAAGTAACTCACAGCCATGCGGTGCTCCTTGCGGAGTTGTTTAACTCTGATCTGATCCAGACTGGACGCCACGTCCTTCACTGGCTGCTGGAAGTCCTCTGAGTACCTCTGTACTAAGAGTTGAGGAATACCACATCGGCCGTGCTAAGAAAGGCAGAGAGAAAGGGAAAGATTAGCCAGGATAACAAGTGGAAAACACCTCTAGAAACCTTACAACCCTGTACGGCCCCTAAGAGACACATAAGTCCGGTCATCAAAATATGAGGGGAATTTTCTTTGCTAACACTTGAGTCAAGCTAAGCCGTGATTAGCGCTCAGCTAATGTGAGCAGAGCAACTTTGTCTCAGATTGTGGACTCTGAATAACAACAGAAATTATCAGATCATAAAGTTTACTTCATGTGGCTTTTTAATTGATTTTACGGGTGGTAGAGACCGAGCATACTTGGAAACGGATGCTGACTCACAAACAAGCAAACTTTACGTGGCAATTATAGCATTACAAGGCGAGCGAGACTAAATTGTTTGTTTAATGTGAGATTCAGCGCTCTAAAGCTAACATCCCCCTGTGTGGCGTAACAGATCCACTTTAATCATTTTCAGGACGTCTTTGTTAGCACGCCAAATGACCATCTTACTTCTCTAAAATAAACACTGTGGCTTTATAATATTGCAAACCAAGCAGTTTTTAAATTGTAGTTATCTCAATAAGGGAAATACTCATTTCACTTTGTGAACTAATCAACAATCAAAGTACACAGCTCAACACAAAAAGAGCAATGTTTTGATAGCACTCAGTGTTTAAGCTCCTCAGGAAAATCAAACAATGAACAGCAAACAAGCTGCGAGAGGAGAACGTATACTTTATATTACACACTTCAGCTTTAATTTATAAGCATCTTGTTAACTGAGAGATTAAAGAAATCAAAATGAAAAAAAAAGAAAGAAAATTCTGTCATTAATTACTTACCCTCATGTCATTTCAAACCCGTAAGACATTCGTTCATCTTCGGAACACAAATAAAAATCTTTTTGATGAGGTTTCTGTCCCTCCATTGACAGCCTATGCAACTACCACTTTCAAGCCCCAGAAAAATCTTAATCTTAATCTCCAACTTAATCTTAATATTAATATTAATCTCCAATGCACGTTCACGCAACAACTTCTGCTCTTACGTCAAGATAACACACATGCGTCATGGTGCTCTTGTGAAAGTGCGTTGGAGATGAATATTTTGTAAATAAAGTGGGCACACAAAGCACTTGCGTTGCTTCATAAAATTGAGGTTAAACCACTGGAGTCACATGGATTACTTTTATGATGTCTTTACCTTTCTGGGGCTTGAAAGTGGTAGTTGCGTAGACTGTCAATGGAGGGACAGAAAACTCTCAGATTTCATCAAAAAGATCTTCATTTGTATTCTGAAGACGAACGAATGTCTTACGGGTTTGGAACAACATGAGGGTTAGTATTTAATGACAGAATTTTCATTTTTGGTTGAACCCTTTAAATTCTAAATCTAAAAAAAGTCAAAAAATTTCTTGTGCCCAATATGGGACATATCCGATAGGCTGTGGGTCCAGGCATAATTGGATTGGCTGCCAATAAAAAGCACTAAAACTCCAGGCAGTCTGTGCAGTCTGAAACCACAAGCTGCTCCAATGTTTTTATATTAGAGAGGGGACATTTTTCACCTCTTATTCACCTTTTTTTTTGTTTGTGAAAACCTCAAAGAAGTGATTTGGAATCAGATTTGGTTTGTCGGTGAACGTGCAGTGGACATTATACACCAAGGACCCAAGATGATGTACCTGATCTGAGATGCTCTGCGAATACTAAACTCCCTGCTTGTAAATTACGCAAAAAGTGAGTCTTCCACTTTTCCACTGCTATTGCTGGCATTACTGAAAGGACTTTTTTTAAGGATATGTGATAGTTATGTCTGAGCTAAGTCATGCATTTTTAGCAAAAATAGCCAAAGAAAAGGAGGACAATTAATTATACAGAGACCTACTATACGGATGTCTTATTATATGATAGTTAAGGAGTGGAAATTAGAGTTTGGATGATCAATGATTAAAATGTATGTTTCTTTCCATTTCTCTTGACACTTCCAGCAGTAAATGGAAGGAAAAAGTAAACCGGCCATGACTTTCCAGGGACAGTGGCATGGTTGAGTCAAGCCCCCTACTGTTAATCATTGTGCTTCTGTTTAGACTGCTATAATGCCACCATTTTCCGCACCATTTTCCCCATATGACGCAGTTCATACAAACTTGCGGTCCCTTAAACCATGAGACTATGGCAGGGTTCCTCAAATCCCTAGAGTTATTCACTGTCCTGAAGAGTTTAGCTCCAAGCATAATCAAAGTCTTCAGAGTTACTAGAAAATAACCGGTAGGTTTGTTTGATCAGACTTTGAGGGCAGTGGCCTTCCAGGACCAGATTTGAAGAACCCTGTCATACGGTGTTCCATTTGGCATTTTAAGATTTCGAAAAGTGCTCACAAGAGCCCATTTTGTGACTGCTATGCACCTTACTACTAGCCAAAATAGGCAACACAGCACTACTACTAGATTAATTCGAAAGGAAGTCATGACTTACTTTATCGGAGTATGGCTCTTCGGTGAGGTCAATCCCTTCCGAGCGCATCCTGTCCTCCAGCAGAGTCTCAAGGTCAACCATTTTGGCATGGGAGATCTTCCTGCTGAGGGCGACTTTAGCACCATGGATCTGAGGACATGCTGATTCAGGCAGGTCAGACAGCCAGGGTGGACTCAGAGCTACGGGAGATTCACCTGGTGATACTGGGGTTGATGGAGAACTCTCGGAGGGAGTGGTTGGAGTGTATATAGGTTTTGGGGGTAGAGTTGGGGTATTTGGCACTGAACCAGACATCACCAGTGGAGGGTGGCGCAGACCATTCGGCATACGTTCTTTGGACTTTTTAGCAGGCACAGGAGGTGGGACAGGTGGCTTTTTAGGGTGAGTCCGTGGTGCTGGGCTAGTAGGGGCAGAGACAGGTTGGCGGTTTGAAATCTGAGCGGCAGGCGATTGACTGACCAGGTTGAGAGGAAGCTGTGTGGGAACCACAGGCCTCTGCAGAGAGCCTGTCTCTCTTTCAACACAACTCTGGTCCTGTTTTGATTGTACAGGATCTGTCTTCACTTCCTTTTTGTTGCTCTCCGGTCTGCCTCTATCCTCACTGCCACACTGATCCTTCCTTTGATCGAAGGCCTGCTCCCAGTGTATATCCCCTAGAGAATGCGAGCGCTTCCAAGACTCAGGGTTCTCCTGGGGGCCGTCCAACTCCTCACAGCTTCGGCTGACTGGTATGCGGGAGGTTTGTCCTGCTTTGGAGCTCTTCCCGAGGCCGAGGCTTCGCAGGCTGAAGCCCTTTATGGGCCGGGGCAGAAAGGTCTTTGGGAACTTGCGTTCCTTCTTGGCCTGCTGCTGAAGAGCTTCAGTGGAGCGAGTCATAGGAAGCGTGGGATAGTCTGTAGACTTTACACCCCCACAATCAAATCCAGATGAACCACGGCTGTGGCGCAACGCCTTGCGACTCTTACCTGAAACAGAGAGTTGTGCTTTCACATAAATTCATTAATCACATATAATTCCTCCTTAAAGGCTTCAGAAGGTACCTCTTTTTTTTTTTTTTGGTTCCTAAGAATAACCCTGATGTCATAATGATGAACAGGAAGAGATACACACTATTACTGATTAGGTTCATGCATCAGTGAGTATTATCATAACTGAAACCAAACTACTACAATCTGAAATGTATGCTGTCAGAAAATAAAATGCAACTTTTAGGTGTACAACAGCTTGTGAATGGGACAGTATCCTCAAAAGGTATCTTATCTACCTCTAAAGGAAGGATATTATTACCTTAAGGGTACATATCAGCAAATTGTGGTACTAAAAATGTGCAATTGTCTGAGTTAAACGGACTTGAACTATACAGTTCCAAAACTGTATAACTTGCTTATGTGAAACAAAATATTTTAAAAATGACTCAATGTTTTAGTCTGCAGAAGAAAGTCATAAGGGTTTAGAACAACATGAGGGTGAGCAAATAATGACAGCTTTCTATTTTTTTGTTGAACTACCCTTTTAACATGCAAGTAGAACATAAATATCTATATGCAAGTAAAGGTATGAAAAAGTACAAATGTTTAGTCAACAGATTAGTGGTCACATTGTTTAGCAGGTACCCAGAGGCATGGTTCATTACACAGTTCAATTACAGATGCGTTCATTAGTTGTACTGAATGTTTAGTGATTATGTAAGGGTTAGTTTCGAGTTTAAGTTTGGGTGAGTGTTAAATGTGTGTTAAGATGTTAAGTGATGAAAACCATAAATTTAGATCATATTTATTTTGAAAGTTTTCTCTTTTTTTTTCTACCTCAAATATACTCAATATGCTGAGTGCAGAGTTAATGACAGTCAAGCTATTTAAGATTCACAGAGGCACAACACTTTGTATATTAAAAATAATAATAATAAATAAAATGACAGATGAGCATTTATATGCAGGGACCTTAGAGATAAATGTAAAAAACAAAAAAACTAAACAAAAACAAAACAAATGATTATGCCATGGTTGAGAGTCCAGTATTGAATATAAGATCTGTACTGCTGCTCTTAAAAGAGAAGAAGGGAAAAGTAATCAGCACAGATAACAATGTCAGGAGGTGAAAAGAGATGAAAAAAAGCAAGCTGACCAGAATGCTAGAGATCATAGAATGGATTTATTTTCCACATTGGCAAATTGCACATATTCCTGATCCGTTCTAAACACTCATACTTGGCTTCAAGCACACACATACATACGCAGACTCATACACTGACATACACAACAGGAGGAGGGATCGGTCAGTGTTTTAAGATGCCGGTAGGAGGTTAAAAAGGCAACAGAGGAGTGAAAACCTTAAACATTGAACTTCTTTGGAAATACAGAATGAGATGTCTCCTCACACTAAGATAAAATCCTCTAAAAAAGACTTAGTAGGTTAGCTCCTACTTTTACACAATCTACATAAAATAACAGCTTCCAATCGTATGTAGCTTCTATTCAGCCACTATATTTTGCATTTATAGTCTTTTCTTTTTTAGGCACATAAGAACTTGTGCAATATGACCACAACAAACACCACACACAAATATGGAGTGATATTTCTTGAAATGGCAGAGGGAGGGAGAAAGAGGTGTTAAATAGAGTCTGAAATGAGTCTGTGGTGGTTTTGCCATGGAGAACATTCTCAAAATCGTCCTGTGTGTAAGTCCTGTGAGCACAAGCCTTGTGTGAGGTTCTGTCTGTCTCTCTTTAGATTTCTCTGAAGCAGCTGATGTGTGTTGATTAGTTAGCGATGGCAAGAGTGGTTGCTGCTTTTGGAAATGTTGATTTCTAACAGAATGGAAGAAAGCAGGAGCGGTAGTCTGTGTAGGCTGGATAAGAGAGTTAAAAGAAAGGGATGATGATAGAGTGCCTCTGGAAAAGAGCAGCAGAAAGAGAACAGGGCACAGCAGATGTGACAGACAGAGAGGCTTGGGTTAAATCCAGATGTGATGACAGGTTCTCATTGGCTGTTAGGACACTGATCATGGCAGAGGCCCAGAGGTGAGAGGATGGTGTCATGGCGTTGCTACACTAGGCTGGACATGGTGATGCGGTTGGTATGGAGATGCTAGACAAGCGCCTGGTTACCATTCTCTAGGTTTTCGTTGCTTTCGTAGCAACCAGAGTCCCGTGGGGAATCAGCCATGAGGCCACGCCCCTCACAGAGAAGTTTCTCCTGAGAGCCAGAGAGGGCGCTGCGCTCCGGGTCACTGCTACCTATAACACACAAAGACACACAAACTTAGAGAATGCATACATTTAAATATTTTTATTAAACAAGTGAAAAACGGAGTGGTCCTTAGTCCAAATAACTGTCATTGCTAATGGATGCTAATGCTGACATATGGCTAATGTTCAGTGTAGGGGGTAACTCATTACAATTAAATTGAGTTACGTAATCAGATTACTTTTTCAGGTAACTAGTAAAGTAGAAATAAGAGTGTTGAACTTCTTCTGTATCCTGTTCTTCTTTAATCCAGAATGGCAGCACAGCTGAAAGGTTTGTTTGAGCTGCGCCCTCTACTGTACAGGCGTAAATATGCATTTCCTTCAGCCTGAGGCTTATTCTTTTTTTTTTTTTTTGGTGTGAAAGGGCCTTAACATTTGAAAAAAATAGAACTACTTTTGTTGTTATTAAAAAAAACAAACAAGCAAGCCCAGCACAGGTGAGAAAAAGTAACACTAAAGTAATGTAACGCATTACTTTTCATAAAAAGTAACGCAATTAGTTACTTTTTTAGGGAGTAACGCAATATTGTACTGCATTACTTTTAAAAGTAAGTTTCCCCAACACTGGCTACGTTCATGTATTTTAGACATTTGTTGTTTGGATAAACATTTAATTAATAGTGTATTTACTAAATCCATTTGTGCGCTACTTTTCAAAAACGTTCCAAAAGTTTCAAATAAATGCTGTTCTTTTAAACTTTCAATTCATCAAGAATCTAAAAAAAAAATCACAGCATCACAGTTTCCACAAAAATAGTAAGCAGAACAACTGTTTTCAACATGGATAATAAGAAGAAATATTTCTTGAGCACCAAATCAAATTAGAATGATTTCTGAAGGATCATGTGACACTGAAGACTGGCGTAATGATGCTGAAAATTCAGCTTTGCCATCACAGGAATAAATTACATTTTAAAGCATATTAAAACAGAAAACAGTTATTTTAAATTGTAATAACATTTCACAATATTACTGTTTTTGCAGTATTTTTGATTCAATGAATGCAGCCTAATAATCCCAATCGACCCTAAACTTTTGAACAGTGGTGTGATGTGTGTGTGTGTGTACTCACTGTCGTAATCCTGCAGTAGTTCTACAGCAGTCATCAGTACGGCACGGTGTTGGGGGTCTTTGATGTTGAGCTCATCCAGATCTTCTTCCTCTAGTAACTTAAACGTGTCCAGGTCTTCATACCCATTAAATAGGAACGTTGGCATGTGCTCCTAAAATATACATACACATATTCACAGATTACACATCCAGTTGAGCAGAAGCACTATGTAGAACCCTTACAGCTAAAAAAAAAAATACCCTACTCCACCCTAGTAGTTCAACTATGGTGGGATGTATGTGTGGGAATGTTTCCAGACTTCAAACTCTATTGTGACAGCCAACTATCATTATAATCCATTAACACACTGAAAACACCACAATGAGGCTTTAAATGTGTCCTGCTATCTATTGTGTGTAGCCGTGAGGTCTGTAATGTGATGTTATTTAGAGATGTAATAATGCAGGAGCTTGTGGGAGGTCTGAAGGGTGTGTATGTCTCTGTGTTTAAATAAAAATTTTAAATGACATGGGGAAATGACCTCGTCCCACATTCTCATAGTTAATGTGCTTTAACAAGTGCCGACCATCTTTTACACCAACATCCACTTTTTCATTTTCTCATCTCCCCCCACCCTGTTCTTACATTCTGTCAGTAAAGATTAAAGATACACACACTCTGATTTATGTTAGATGACATATAGATATACCAATCAAATTTAAAGCATGTACATAATTCAATAAAAAAGGTTGTGTGTGGTCTCTGTCTCACCTTCAGGTTGATTCTCTCCAGTAGCTCCTCGACAGAGCTGGGTTTGGGCGGCCTGCCCTTCCTCCTCCTCCGAACCGCTCGTTTGGGCTTCTCCTCTTCTTCAGCCAGCACATCCACATAGATGAACTTAAATGTGCCCACCTTGTTATTGAGCAGACCCATCCAGGTGCCCATGGGCGGCTTACTGATGATATCAATCACATCTCCTCTCTTAAGAGAAAAACAGAGAAATTAAGTGAGTTCCATTAAATAAAGTTCTTATTCAATAAAATGAAAGGAAAAAAAAAAAAAAAAAAGAAAAATAAATAAACCTGAAACTAAAAACAAATCTCCAAAATTAAATAAAAATAACTATGCTAGTTTTAATGTCTCGTATCACCCTAAATCTTCCTTCTCATATAATTAAAATGATTTAAACTCATATCAATATTATTTATTTACCAAGTGGCCATATAATAAGTTGGACCTTTAATCACAGTGGTTTGAAAAGGTCTAAAATATAATTAAAAAAATAATGAGTATTAAACAAAAATGAATCTGATTAATATCCTGTGTGTTCAGTACCTTGAGCTTGAGTGAGTCTGTATCATATGGACTCGGTGTGAAGTCAGTGTGAACTCTTGCTCTGCCGCAGAATGGGCCTCTGTATGGAGGCTCTTCATCATCACCATCCTCACTCCTCACACTCTCTCTGTTGCTGGCTGATGAGTCTGTGGTGCTCACAGTCTGTCCACCTGTGAGAGGACCAATGCAATCATTAGTCAGACCACTCAGAAAAACATCTGCATAATTAGAGGCATCATTCATGTTCGTGACACAAAGCTGCGATAAAACAGAAGTAGTGACAGATCTTTTCTTCCATATTGTGATATATCTCAGTGAAATGGATTATTGAAAAAGGGAAAAATGTAGGCAGGGTCTTGGTTCTATCCATTGGTTGTTGGTGATTGGATAGAGGCAGATCAGAATTCAAGCTTGCAGTCGACTATAAGAAAGGGGCGGGTTTTATGTGGACTAAATGATTGGATTCCGGCATAACTCACCAGAGAAGTACATAGTCTTCATCAGAAGATCGAGTTATGACATTTTGATTAAAAATTATGAGGCCAAATTACAATTACAAAATAGGGTAAAAATAATATGAGCAATAGTGATGCTTGCCTTAGCAAAGAACACAAACACACACACACACACACACACACTTACTCATGGAGCTCTGTCCACTGAGGGAGCTGCGGAGACTCTCTACAGACCCTCCTGCCTTGAGTTTGGGCTTCTCTAGAGAGTCTGTGTCTGGCTGAGGAGACTGAGGACAACTGGGCGTCCCATCTGGACTGGACTATATAAAGAAAAATAAAATAAAAGAAAGTGTATCATTATTTATAAAAACAAATGCAACAGATGATGGATACAATATAAAGCTCACAAAAAGGACACGGTGCACTGCTGCAAGATCATTCTTTAGTGTGACAGTAATTCCTCTAAGTTGCCACTAGGTGGGACTACAACATAAAATATAATTACAGGGAGCGCGACATGAAGAACAAATGTGCTGTGTTGGCACATGAAATTCTCTCTGCACAGATAACAATGACTAACACACACACATCCAGAGATCTACATTAAACATGCTAAAAGAGATGAGACATGCCATATAAATGTGAACACTTTGCCTAATGGTAACTAAAACCTAGTGAGAGCTGCCTACAGGCAGAGAGTATGTATTCAACACTGCCAGGGAGTTAGGGTGTATTAAATTGGATGAGCTTGTATCAGGCTCCAGGCTACATAAAGCGATGTTTGACCATAGTTTGAAACACAGAAAGTGGGGCACACATGTGCTACTTTCCCCTGGAGTAAAGGCAGGGTCTCACCTCCGAACATGCCTGCTCAATAGCACATAACTCAGCACGGTCAAAGCAAGCACGCAAGCATCTGTACCTGTACCTGTTCAGAGAGAGACCCGGCGTATTTCTTGGACATGCGTTTCCTCATAGTCTCTTTGACAGACTTGACTTTCTTCCCTAGAGAGATGCGGGATGTGGTGGGAGATTTCACAGCATCCCTGTACAAAGCCTCCTGCTCCTTATGCCAGATAGAGAGAGAGACAGAGAGAGAGTGATTAAGCACACTGAAAGCCAGCTGATCAACACAACTGGATCACAAACACCGCAGCTGCATTTGAGAGCTGAGACCAAGAAGAAGCGAGAGAAAGAGCGCATGTGTACTTACGCTAGGCTCGGCCGTGTTGACCACATGGAGAGAACGATTAGACAGGTCAAATCCTCCAAAGCTACATGTTCTCTGCAGAAAATATACATAATTACTGTGAGTTCACAATCAAATGAATATATTTAGAAGGAGTCATTTAAAATGATTCACAAAGTCTCAATGAGTCATGCTGCTCTTTACAATGGAAACCACACATTTTAAAATGATGAACTGCCAAAGGAAATAGTTCATGGTATGACCTGATTTCCTATTCAACTCCAAATAAAATCTTTCAGCAGTTGTTTAACATTATGTAAATAAACTGGTGCTTTCTTGTCAAACCTCGAATGGACTGAAATTGATACTGAAAAAATGATGGAAATAAAGCACTAATGTGAACTGACTTTACAGCAACATCTTACATTGCTCAATTTCAAGCGATGCATTACATTTAAAAGAACTGGCTTTTCATTTCATGACATTTTCTTGAAATGTTCTACAAAAGCGGCAGAAATCGGAAATATCCTGTTCAAAATAAACAGACAAAGATCAAAAGGTGTAGTATGAGAAGCTTTTTCATGTTCCATGGAATAATATCATGCACTTTAAAAGAAAAAAAAAGGGAAACAAAATCTCAAAAAAAAAAAAAAAAAAAAATCCATCAAATTTTGCATTCATGCCCAGGCCAAGAGAGGCATTTCCAACCCAAAATGGATGAAAAAGTTCACTGATGAAGATCACGGTCATGTTCACATTCACTATGAATGACGGCGAGGATCCGCAGACGTCAGACTCTACAAAGCTGCAGAAGGAACTCTATATTATTTATTTTCTTCTTCTTCTAACACTTTCCTGTCTCACAAGGACTGAGAGTTTCAATTATGATCTGACACACATGGCTGACTACAAGAGAAATGAAAGGAGAGAAGCTCAGGATGGGAAAAGATAAGACTTTCAGTACTATCACATTCTGTTTCTCTTCTATACATTTCTCAGATTATGAAGTTTTGACTCCATACTGCAGTAATATGAGTCTACAGTAATGACAAGAGCTGATGGCTAACTGACAGTCTAAGGGATTTCTAACTTTAATCATCACCACAGACATGGGTGAAGATTTTTTTTTTTTTTGTATTTTATGACAGCACAGTCCATATTTCAGTATCAGACTCTGTCTTGAAATATAACTCAAGTGTGTCTCTAAATTGTACCCTACAGAAATTGTCTTTTGCAGCTTTGCAGCAGCCTGTTCCTCCAGTGCAGCAGGGGGCACTGTAGATCTGCTCTTCTGGCAAACTCACAGACTTCTGCTGAATGCGTAAGAGCACGCGCTTGGTGCAACGATCCATGCTGGACGCCCACTTCCTGTTCGCGTCTCTTTCATCCTCCAGGAGCCAACGCCTGTCTGCTTTACTCAGCGTGACCGGCCTAACCAGCCCGGTCCAGTTCAAGTGGCCATACAGGCTGCGTTCCACCACGTACGTAATGTTGAGCTCGCTAACTGCAGTCCTTCCCTTCAGACGCCTTGGTGGAAACAGCCAGCTGCTCACTACTCCGCTCCCACAGCTCTTCCCCTTCTCCCTGGCCAACGGAAGCTCACGAGTGGGAGGGGAGGCAGGCAAGGTGGAGGACGGAGCGATGGTTTTCTGAGCGTTGCAGGAACGTTGGTAGAGCAGGTGCTTGGTGGAGTACGCATAGTTTGGGTCAGGCTTATTGCGCTGCCACATGGAGACGGGCGGTCGCTTGGTGTTGTTAATGTCATCTAAAGACACCAGAAGGGGGTGCGGCTTTGGGCGGGGCCTAGTGAGGCCGTAAAAAGCGTAGACGCTGTCAGTACTTACCCCGTGAGATAGAGATGATAAGGCCTTCCGCATCTCTCCGTCTGTAGCTGAGCGGGAGACTTTAGCATTGTCGTCTCCCAAACCCTCTAATTCAGAGAAAGAGGAGCCACTACCTCCCACTACACCCAGTCCGGATCCAGCGCTACCCTTCCGTGGAGGGCGGATAAGGCCGTGAGGATGTGCGCCGGGGGTCTTCACTAACTTGTGAGCAGGATTCCAGGCGTCAAGGCTGCTGGTGGAGGGTGAAGTGGTCAGACTATCTGTGTCCCCGTCCAGAGACAGCTGCTCTTGGGCAAGAGAGGACAAAGAGGAGTCTGTGCACTGGGCCGGCTTCTTGTGGATTTCTGCATACAGTGCATTTGTGTCATTGCATATGGGAGCTGCATCCAGACTGAGCGAATCTGCAAGAAAAGGAAGATCAAAACTAAAACTTCTATAAACTGATAATGACTTTGAACATACTGAATGCTCTCTATAGTCTACATTAGATATTAAAATATTATACTATGTTATCTAAATACTGTTCAAAAGTTTGAGTTCAGTAATATTTTTGTAAATGTTTTTGAAAAAGTCTTCTCGAAAGTTCAAATGAACAGGATTTATTTGAAATAGAAATATTTTGTAATTTTTGATCAATTTAATATATCCTTCTAGAATAAAAATATACATTTCTTAAAACGGTAGTGTAAATTAAATATAAAACACTAAAAGCTAATATCAAGTGTTTTAAATGCTACAACTGAATTTTAGGCATTACAATAGTATAATGTACACCATGAAAAATGGATATTCATTTTGAGATTTGCTAAATTAAATTTACAGTATCATGAAATTAAAACATTTCAGTTTTAAGAATATTCTCATTACAAACATCAGTTAATGCCAGATAAACAATATTCTTTTCCAGCTACCTTGTGAGCCATGTCTTTTGCTGTCATCCACTTTGATGAGTTTCTTGCGAACACGTCGAGTTGAGTTGACCAGCTTGTGAAGCCTCTTGAATTTTACAGAGTCTTCCTGCTCATCATCTGACTGCTCCACAGACTAGAGAGAGAAAACTCAGCTTCAGTATTATATCACCTCCTAGAAACAAGCATACACACAACAGCTCTTCCATATAGACATACACAAAATCAGAAAATGATGGTTTTAATTGGTATGAACAGATGTTTAGGATGAGCTCTTGACATTAGGGACATGACTTATGAAAACAATGCAGTATGGAGTTATGTGTTATGAAGTTTTGAGTCCAAGAAACACAAGTCTTGTTTTTGAACATAACAGATGATTATGAGTGAGCATTTGTGGTGGAATAAATAATTTCATTTGAAATGAATAATTCAGATGGGGACACTAAACTGTTGAGATGATTTATGACCCTCATGCCTGAAAAAATATTTAAAAAAATAACATCTATAATAATAAGATCTGACAGTTAACACAGTAGGGGCAACAATTATGATACTGAAACCTCTCATCCACAAAGACAAAGCCTCTTTAATCCTTTTTATCCAAGTCCTAGACTTGCAAATTGCAAACTCCAAAAACATTTTGTTCTCTGCAAACGTACACCACATTATGGGATGACATGGTATTTTTTTTTGACTAACAGGATATAATTGGTGCTAACCACAGACTGTTTTTTAACCACCAGGAGAGATTGTTTTGACCAATATTAATGATTGGCAAATATATCTAGTCATCCTAACAAACCACACACTTAAGTGTTCCACTAAGATGTTGAGGTTGAAACTGATCTGTTACTGGAAACCTAAAGCTCACCCACATAAACACGAAATCTTACTGGTTCACCTTTGCCATGGAATAATCTTCTTTACTAGTCAAAAGGAAGAAGGGTTGATGGTGATGATGGACAAGAAATAGAGGATTCGGATACACAACAGCACGGCTCAAAGAGCTCAAAGTGTATTCTTAGAAACAGAGCAGAGAAACTAATTTACATTGTAAACAAAAGCTCTCATTAAAAAAAAAAAAAAAAAAAAAAAAATTATCTGGATAATCTCATTTAGGACTTCAACTGAAGTGAGATACAAAACCATTATTTCTGCCGCTCAAATCCAGTCACCAGCAAATTTACTAAACCATATTTCAAACAAGAGCAAAGGATGAAAGAAAGGAGAAAGAACATGAAAACAAAAATTCAGTGCATAAATGTGTCCAGTGTTCCTACCAGCAGTAGTTTCCTCTAAGAAGATGTTAGCAGCACCATCTCACTCCGAGATGAATCCAAACTGTAAACAGTTTTTTTTGAAGGAAAGTCTACAATATCTGGAGGCAGGGGAGTGATTGTGGCAAAAGGCTTGGGCGTCCGGAAACACTGCAAGCTCTCCCACATTTGACCCCTGAACATCCTTAATGGTCTTCAGAGGAGAGAAGGAATGTAGGCCAGAGAGAAGAAAGGCTGGCCTGCTTGCAGTCTATTCATATAGAGATACAGTACATCCTCTGTGATAGTGGATGCTGACACTGATCCCACATCAGCTTACTCTGGCGGAGCTGTGATGGGTCACTATATTGAGTGCAGTTGACACTGATCTCATGACAGAGGAATCCTGCAGACACACAGCAAGCTCTTGGTGTTCTGACTAATGTTAAACTGAGCTCAGATCAGCAGGATCCCCAGAGAGAGTTGTGCCCAACAGTTTAACCGTTAGCAGACTAGGGCTGACCCGTTTCCATTTATAAATAGGAGATCATCAGCCCAGGGGCCAAGATTCCTACAGAGATCCATTTTCTCATTCAAACACTGAAATTCAATTTGCACATGCTTATGTGTGCCAGTGACAGATAGGAGGAAATGTGTGCGTGTGTTTCAGAAACAGCCTCGGGTTCAGAGATACAGGGTCTTTTTATGAATAAGACTTTCTTACCTCATTTCCTCTCCTTTTGCAATCACAAGTGAAACGGTACAATGGAAGAACCTCGAGAATAAATGTGATCATATTTCACCCCAATAAAAGAATAAGAAATTATATTTTGCAGAAAGAAAATGAAACCTTTTTTAGGACCAAGAATATTATATATCATTATTATATCCTGAGCATTTCTTGACAGTTTTTCGTGAGATTCACCCACAACAGAGTATTTAGCTTCCTCGCTAAATCCATTATCAGAAGGTCAGCTAAAAACAGGTCTTCAATTTCCTCTATTTTGATCCTTTTGGACATGAAATTACACTGACCACACACACACAGGACACAGATGCACAGAAAGCGCCGCAGCGGGGACGGGCAGTGACTCCTCTGAGCGGAGACAAGGATTTGCTGGACGAGTGAGTCATTCTGTAGCTTTAAGCGCTGAGCGAAGCAGTGCTGTGGTTTGTTAACATCAAAAGCATTGCAAAAACAGCTTAGCTGTTGACCATTGGAACAGGAGGTGTATGTTTACTTGCAGAGGCTGGAAGCTGCTCAAAGTTTCCATGATAACTGTGTGTATTTGTGTATTGGCAGCCTATTTCTCAAAAAGGGAAAACTAAATCCACTGTCACCAAACCTTTCAAGGCTTTAACCGAGAACACATTCATGCACAGCTTGGGACGGCCCTGTGCGCAGGCATGCACATACAGCATATACAAACCAGTAATTGGAACTAAATAGTGTAACATATCTAACTGATTTCAGTGGTTTGTCTTCAAAGCAGAAGAAAAGGCCAGGGGGCAAAAAAAAAAAAAAACACCCGCCACATATATTACCTTCAGTTAAGACACACATAATGACCTCATCAACAGGGGATGTTTAGTGTGCCAGCTCCCCATGCCAAGTAGAAATGACATCATTACTAGGGGTCTTACAGTGAGCCGCCAGTGCCAGATGCTCATTACAACTGTGCCATTACAACATCAGCTTCTCCTTATAAACACGCATGACATATCAGCTTTTCAGATAATTCGTTGGTTGATTCACTGGTTTATATATCATTAAAGGTGCACTCAGTAAGTTTCCCTAATTTAAGAACTGTTACCTCTACAGAAATTAACAGTATTGAAAAAATGTGGTTAAAATGATGTACATGAAACTCCAGTCATATCAGATTTGGACAATTTTTATATTTAAAAGTTTTATTTTAACTTAGAGTGGGTCATCATGTTAAGATCACATGACCAGCCTGATAATACTCATGGCTGATAAAATGGCAGGTAAAATATTTCAACAGTAAAATCACTAACTAAAAACTTTTTTGTGTGATACTACATTAACATTACTACATTCACATCACTATGTATCGATATAAATCCATAATGACTACCATATTTGCCAGATCAGATCAGCATACACAAAAAATTCTGAGTGCACCTTTATTTATGATGACTACAAAGCATCCTAAGCTTTATATGTCTTAAAGTTTCGAACAAATGAAAGTGCGTGTTCAGTGTGGTTATAGCAGAAAAGGGGATGAATTGGGTTGACGTAAGGACTGCCACTGCCTGAATTTATAAACCACAATGTCACTACTCTGCAGAGATTTACCTCCCTACACACACCAAGATATAGTCAGTACAGTAAGAGACAATACTAACACTTACTGCAGGGGAAAATAAACTTTGATGTGACTGAATGAGGTTATGTTGTAACACACCCACCCCTACATACACTCAGGTCTACAGTCTGGGTGGTTGGGTATAGTACTTACATTGCAGGCGGAGGAGACGTTAACAGTGGGACTGGATCCATCAGTCCACTCTGCTGTGTCTGTACTGCTGCTCAACTGTCTGTTCCTTTCATATTCCTTTAACTATGGAGAACAAGATGTCAAAGAGAGCCGCCCCCTCGCCCTCACACTCACACACCCTATCTGTTACAGAAATACAGTCTGAGAATAGCCCACACAAGCATGTATACACACACAAACACAAAACAGGCACAGATAAAAGCGTCATGTCCATCAAACAGAGTTTTTAAAAATTTATTAATCACTTGTATTTTTATAAACCACAATTCAAAAGATTGAGGTCAGTCAGATTTTTTTTTTTTTAAAGAAATGTATCATTTTACTCCTTTTGAACTTTAAAAAAAAAATGTATCACAGCTTCAACAAAAACATTAAGCAGCTAAACGGTTTTCAACATTCATAATTTATTTATTTATTTATTTATTTTTTATTTCTGAATGTCATAAAATATCAGAATGATTTTTGAAGGTTCATGTGATACTGAAGACTGCAGTAATGGCTTCTGAAAATTCAGCTTTGCCATCACAGGAATAAATTACATTTTTTTTTTTTTTTAAATATTCAAATAGAAAATAATGATTTAAATTATAATAACATTTAACAACATTACTGTTTTTACTGTTCTATTTTTGATCAAATAAATGCAGCCTTGGTGAGCATAAGAGACTTCTTTGAAAAGCATTATAATGTGCTGACCCCAAACTTTTGAACGGTTATGTTTTTATAGGCACAAGTACATATAAATAATATAAAATGTATTAAATATTTGTTTTTATTTTTTTTATTATTACAAATATTATAATTAATTATATATATATATATATATATATATATATATATATATATATATATATATATATATATATATATATATATATATATATATATATAATTAAAATATTATAAATTTAGGCTAAAAAAAAAGTTTTCTACCCACCCTTAAGTCACTCCAATTTCCATTTTTTCCCACTGTTACAATGTCAAAGCTGCTCTTTTTCATACAACGAAAATGCATTATGATCATTGGCTGATCCCGGGTCCATTTTCATGCTACACAAACACTGCACCACTAGATTATTCCATCTAAAACTCATTTAAAAATAAAAAATAAATAATAGGTGCATGACGCCCTTGGACACAGAAATATACTACAAAAAGACAGAACACAGAACAAGTAAAGCAACATTAATTAAAAAAAAAAAAATAAAAAGACACATTTGCATTCAAACAAACACACACAAGGACAGACAAATGTTCATGCATGCTTCCAGCATGTATGATGTCAACTATCCACAAAGGCTTAGCATTGGTTTGAACTTTAGATCCAGTCATTCACGACTGCTCATATAACATAGATAAATCAACTACCAGCCCAAAGGAAGAAAACTTCCTGAAGATTAAAGAAAACCCAGTTGGATAAAGGAATCAATGTCAGCCTTGTGGAGAGAAGAAAGCCAGATTCTAATATCGTCCATTAGGTTCGTTATCAGATGACAATTAATCATTATCATGTTCTCAAAACAAAATGACAGAAAGAAAAAGAGACCTACATTTACCCAACACATCTGAACAAGTGAAAAAGGACAGAAGAAATCTATCCAACCAACCCCAGCTAAACCTACTTTAGAAATTAGACACCAAAGACCCTCCTTCACCTCAACAAAACATGATTTGCACTAAGGAATCTACTGCAGCCCTAAGATGCAGGGTCAGTGCTCATGTATTGAAATGCATGTGAGTGTATGTAAGTGAGTGCATGTGTGTTTTGGAGGAAGGAAGGAAGGAAGGAAGGAGCAGGGCGGAATCAGTCTGGGTGAGTAAAGTTAGTACACACGAATGTAAGCAAGGGAAGCTCATCTGCATTATTTTTCGCGGTTGATGAGGTGCCTTTACCCGTGCCAGCGCCTCCTCCACTGTGATCATCTTCTCTTTCACCATCATCATCAGCTGGATCCGTTCCTCATCACTCATAGTGATCTCACTGGCCACATAGCCAATGTCCTCTCCTGCAGGGTCAAGGGTCAAAGGTGAGGAAAAAGAACAAGGGAAAGTCCCTCCAGGGAAAGTCAGTTCATTCAGCGACCATCATATTGCTCATGTAGGTAATCTGTCAAGATCAAGTTCTAATAACATTTCAAATCAACAATATCTGATAACAGTGCGTCGTAAATTCATAAATTAATTTTTGTAGGCAAAATCTAGTTCTCATTCTAGAGTACTGACTTTTTAAGTGAAAGATGGAACTACAGCAGCCATATCTTTAGTGTTATTGTTTCTTTCATTCGTATTTATATGAGTGGGCCATCTCTTCTCTCTTACACTGTCCCTTAAGTGAGTGAAACAGAGAGTTATGATGGAAGGAAACATAAGAAAATGGATTGAGTTTGTTTTTATTACCTTTTGACGTTTGCCTTGTGACCCCTTTCTGTGACTTTCTGAAGTTTTGCCAGAAGGATTTGTTTTTCTTCTTGTTGTCCCATTTTCCTGTATGTGAAGAGAGGAGGAAACCATCACACTCATGAATATTTGTACAAACGTACAACTCCGAAATACCTAAATGTAATGCTTTACAAAAATAATTTACTCTACATCTATTATCTAGCATCTATATGTCTGCCCATCTACAAGACAGAATGTCTTTTAGTGTTACCCTTGTAACCCCTGTCACCAGAACACCCTAGTTTGGCATAATCCATTATTAATTGCAATGAAATTTCCCCAAAACCACCTAAAGGTCATCATAATAGCAGGTGAGAATATTTTTCGTAATGAGAAACAAACCTGATCCATCCTCAGAGCTAGATTTGTGCAGAGGAATTCTATTGAAAAAGACACATAAAAAAAGAAAGGAATTAAGACATGTTTAATAAAACACTTCAACATCTTATCACTGAACATTATCAGATATGCCCCTTATGTATTACTGACAGGCAGTATAAGGCTGGAAACCAAAAGTCGAGTGATTATTAGAGCCAGCAGAGGGCAGTGTGGTGCTGGTCACAGAGCCAGTCAGGCTCCTGAGGCTCACAGGGCACAGATGAGACGCTCCTGAGATGCAGCGAAATGAGACAAGACAGACAGAAAGTGAGAGGGAGAAAAGGGGAACAAGAGCCACCACAGGACAGATACTGCCTGTTTATATTTCCACTCCGCTCCTCTGGGGCACAGTGCCCTTGGAAAATACCAAAATAACGAAAATCTAACACACACAGACCAGCACTCTGTTATTGAGTCAATGAATAAACATACAGCACTAAGATTCCACAGATATCATATTGATACTGACAGAACATATTTGGTCTATTTAGATCCTAGACCAGTTGGGTGTTCGCAAACAGCGATTACATTTTTTGTGGGCTGAGCCTACCTGGTGGCAGAAAATTACATTTCTGCAGAAGCAATTTTCTCGCAATTCCGAGTTTATATCTTACACTTCTGAGAAGAAAAATTGTGATATATAAACTCGTTATTGTCTTTCTTGCGCAGAATTGCAAGTTCATATCTGGCAATTCTGACTTCTTTGCCTCAGAATTGTGATGTAAACGTGCAATTGCGGGAAAAAAAAAAAAAAAAAAAGAAATGTTATATGTTTAAATATTTCATGCTGTAACTGTAGGGCTCATCCATTATGTCCCCTATGAACTGCAAATGTGAATAACATATAGACCTATTGTTTACATCAAATTCATGCTTTAATACTAGACACTGCTGGGTAGATTACTTCTAAACTGTAATCCATTACTGAATACAAATTACATGATGAAAATTGTAGTTAGTAACAATCTATTACATTATACATTTTAGGTAACATTCTGATTACTTTTTGATTTTGACAACTCATCACATTGATTTGAACAGAATAATCTTGTAGCATATTGATTTAAAAATGCAAAAAGAAAGAAAAGTTATTCCACTATCAACAACGTGAAATATGTTAGGCTTTCTCAAACTGGAGTTTGTGCAGGAACTGCAGGGGGTTAGTAAATTCATGAAAAGCTAATAATTAATTCTTAGAAATGTTAAATTAAAAGAAAAATATTTTAAAATAAAAACAATCAAAATAAAATACTATTTTTTTTACTTGTTTATGCTGTGTGGCCTCTTAAATTTCCATGTAATATAGCTGTCTAACAACTAGTTCTTGTGTTTTAGAAAGGAAATTTTAAAAGATACAATTAGCAGAATTAGGGAGAATCATTGAATTATGAATAATTTACAGCCATTTTGTGAATATTAAGTAATGTAATCAATAAAAAAAATTAAAATAACTGTAGTCCGATTACTTCATGCGATGGCAAAGCTGAATTTTCATCATCCACTACTCCAGTCTTCAATGCCACATGATCCTTCAGAAATCATTCTACTAGGCTCATTTTTGATAACATTTTTGTGAAAACAGTGATACATTCTTTGACGAATTATTATAAACATTCTAAATTTTGTGTCCCCAAATAAAAGTGATCATTTCTTTCAATAAAAATAAAATATATACATAAAATAATTCCAAACTTTTTAATGGTAGTGTATATTAAATAAAAACACATGTTTGTACTTAGAAAATACAGTAGGAAAATTATAGCCTAACAAAACCATATTTAGTCTTTTTTCATATAGAATAACTGGATATACAATCCTGATTTCGGAAAATATCCAGTGTTTACATTCCCATTAGCCATGTGACATGAATCATGTTGACTTTGTCATACGGTTAGTTGTAAAATGTTGCATGAAACAGGGCCATGTGTTAACTGCCAAAGAGAAGAAACATCTGAACTGAGCCGACTGTCAACAGAACCCAAAACACAGAGGGAGAAGAAAACAGTCTGTCACAAATGTGTTTGTTCTGCAGATGAGAGCATGAATGCAAGTATGCAAGTGTATGTGTTGTGGTTTTCTCATCTGAGTGGATTCTCGCTCATACTTGGGTTAAGAAAACAATCTCAACCTAGTCTGCAGTAAAGTAAACAGTGCAAGTCATATAAGCATAAACTAACACACACTTTTGTGCACCTTGTGCACTCTGGTCTGGTTTTCTCCACAGGAAGACAGTGTTTTTACCAGTCACTTGTGCTTAAATCATCATGGGTGCATGCGTGTCTGCTTTTCATCTGTTGTCCATGTGTCCCAAACACATCCATGACATCCACACTGCTAAAGCTATCAGTATTTGCACACATTCAAGAGGGCAGTGTGTGTGTAGTGTCAGGTCAGACAATACATGCCATTACAAAGACTGTGAAAATGTTATTGTATTGAAAACACAGATTACTGCATATTTCGGGATGTTCATTGCACTCTGACCAAATAAAGACGTCAGCACTGCTCTTTTACCCAAGTGACACAGGGCATGATGGAGGCCTCCCTGAATTATCATATCATTATACTGCCATGGAAACACAAACTTTCTCTGTTTAACCTCTCATTCACCCTGCACGGAATCCGAAGGGAGTCTCCAGCTTGTATGCTAACTGCATCCCATGCTAAAAGGCCCTATTGAGAAGCAGCTCAGTAAATTAGGCTCCATTCAGGATTTCTGCTATTGAGAAAGTTGTATGTGTGCGAGTGCTGTGTGACCAGCATACAATAAAAGCGTGTTACAGTCCGTCAGTTTCTTATCGCAGAGTGCCTTGTGTCTTTACTGGTGTGTGTCTAGCAGAATATAAGCCCTCCGAGCCGCATTCCTTCACTGTGAGTAACTGTCATGTTCACTATCTCTGAAACAAAGGAACCCCTGGCTTGCTGAGATTGTTATTCAGAGAATGCGATGGAAGAAAATTTCCCAGGAATATTTGCACTCTACTCTCTCCACACACTTCATCTGTGTCTTTCAATTTCATATGTGGCATGTTTGGGATTGACAACTGTATTTACTAACAGACGTGACTCACATTAACAGATTAATGTCTGTATGAAAAGGTAACCGAAGTCAAAGACAATAACTATGCCTCTGAGGATTGTATTCTGCTGGTGTGAACGTAGCCAGCTTTTTTGTGTTTGCATGATTGGAAATGATCAGAAAATGGTCTTCTAGATTGTGAGATCAGTCATATTACTGTGCCAACATTTCATCACTATTAAATTAAGATGAACATCATGTTGTTCTCATCAGTGATGTACCACTACAGTGATGCATGTTCACTGATCTTCAGAGCTAGGAGTGGGCTGAATTCCCCTTTCCTCTTGTCAAAACTGCTGATGAAGGAGAAACATTGCTATCCCAGGGTGCACCTGGTGTCCTGCGATTGGTTGGTTTGCTTCCTTACACCTGGCGTTGGAGTTCAGAACACATATACGATCAAGCACAAAAACACGTATACAAAGATCGCAAAGGAAGTGTCCAGGAAATGACATTCACTAGAGGTCATGGTAAATCGAGCTTGAGGGATTTCCTTAAAGCCACACACACACACACACACACACACACACACATACTTTGTCACTGTATTCTGTTACATTTCTACCACCTTATTATGTGTGGAAATAATTTGATTCAGTAAAAAGAGATTAAAAGCTACTTACAGCCATTACGAATACTTAAACAATTTAAAAAGATGTACACTAACATTCAAACGTTTAGGGTTGGTAACACTTTTGCTCACCAAGGCTACATTTATTTTTAATATTATGAAATATTACAAATTAAAAACAGTTTTCTATTTAAATATAATTTAAATTGTAATTTACTCAAAGGCAGCTGAATTTTCAGAAGCCATTACTCCAGTTTTTAGTGTCACGTGACCTTTCAGAAATCATTCTAATATGCTGATTTAGTGCTCAAGAAACATTCCTTATTATTATCAATGTTGAATAGAAGTTGTGCTGCCTAATATTTTCAAGGAAACAGTAATACTTTTTTCAGGACTAGTAGTTCGAAAGAACAGCATTTCTTTGAAATAGAAATCTTTTGTAATATTACAAATGTCTTTACATTCACTGTTGATTAATTTAATGCTGAATAAAAGTATTAATTTCTTTAAAAAAAAAGTCTCACTGAACTTTTGAACGTTAGTGTATTAGGAGGAAGACTCTAAACTAACACATACACATCTCCCTCACTGTCATCAGGATCTCTGCTGTTCAGCACGAACAGCCTTTCTGGAGGCCAAGGCTTCTTCTAATCATACAGACAGGAAATCTGGGAAATCTGGCAACGACTCTTTTGCTGGTTATGGCACAGTGCTGATATCAAAGACAACTCTTCTGAAGAATAGAATACAAAACAGGCCTGCATAAAATCATATTGCGATTATTATGACAAATATTGTGATAACGATTTGAACTGCGATATGACAAACATCTAGCATATTGCTTCTGCTTAGACACCAAGACTGAAAGAATAAATAGGCGTAAAAGCAGAAGCAGAATACTTAGTCAAGATGAAATGAAAGTGGGGGATCTTTTATTCTAAAAAAATGTTCTCTCTTTTCAAAAGATATTTTAAAAATGAAAATTGCATGGATGAATTGTTCAAAATAAGATCTATAGCACATTTAGAAAATAGAAGGATGAATTTTAATATCATGCATTTAAAGGGATAGTTCATTTACTCACCCTCATGCTATTCAAAAACTATGACTTAATTTCTTCTGTGGAAAATAAAAGAAGTTGTTTTGAGAAACGTATCAGTGTTTTTTTTTCTTTATACAATGGAATTCAATGGGCTCCAGTGCTGTTTGGTTTCCATCATACTTCAAAATATCATCTTTTGTGTTTCACAAAACGACACGTAGTTGAGAAAATTATGACTTTATGATTTTCATTTTTGGTTGATTCAAGTTCAGAATCAGACCATTTATACAAAATTTTAAGAGTTAAGTCATCTAATGCAACTATAAATGTTGAGTGAGCAAGTTGAAAAAAGATGCTTTCGTCAATCAAAGCTAGTGTCAACCATCACAAAGCAGAGTACCAGTCAAACCCAGCCACATGTGTTTTAGGACCACAGAGACGGATAAATGATGAAAGATGTGTCAGCTCCATATGTTTTACATTCAACCAAGCATGCTGCTACTCTCCAGAGAGTGTGGATGACGGAGGTAGAATTAAATCTTTCCCATGGCACGTGGACTGCTCATCCCCACAGAAACAGACCATCAACAGGAAAGATACATGGAGACAAGCCTTTTTGTGCACTGACATCATTTAAAATCCTCAATTTATTTTCACAAAAATTTTACACTTTAAACATTCGCTATATGACTAAAACATTTTAAATTAAGCAAACTGACCTTCGACGATTATACATTGTGTGGGCAGAGATGATGTCACGTGTATCACATTTGGCACATTTAAGCAATAATGCTAAATAAAGTTCATTTAGTCAGCTAGACTAACACCCTTGTGTACTATAAACTCACAGAGTCTCATTTAAGTCTGAATTTTGGTCTGTCTTCCTCTCTCTAATCAGTGAGTTTCATCTTAAACATCTAAGAACAATAGACGGAAGGAAGGAAGCCTGGAAGCACCAAGATGTGAAGAAGTAAAATGGAGGAATTCACACCCATTCAAACACACACACTTACACTCAGGGGTAGATGGGGGGTGGAGAGCAGACCTGATGTGTGTGATCATATATCTAAGAGGTCAGCAGTCATATACAAGTCATATGGTTTAGATATTAAAAACTATCATGGGCCTGATTCATTAGTTTTGGTCATTTGTAAAAATGTTTCCACAACCAGCTACTAAACATTACTGAGTGAGCACTGAGTTGAAATGTTCTTACTTTCTCTCAGCCTCTGGAGTAGACACCTCACTGCTAAATCCAAACGATTCCTGTATACAAAGACAACACTGCAATTAATTACAGCAATTACACACACACACTGGCTTTAATCGCTGATGATAAACAAATCAGTGTAATTTGAGCATGCAGTCAGCTGATTTATCACTGAGGGGTCGTGAATGAAAGTGTTGTGTTGTGAGCTATAGTGATGACTGCAGGTGTGTGAAGGTCTGAAAGCAGATATGCACCGCATTGTGGGTCGACTGACCTGGATGTCTGAACGTATCTCTGAAGAGTTCAAGCTGGTGTCTGCCTTTTCCTGGAAAACACACACAAAAAAAAGGAGGGTTAGGAACAAGGACACACAAGCACACACACACGCACTGCCACTAATAAAGGGTCACGCCCATATGTCAGGAGCACGTCTTGTCATTAAGAACGCCACACCCTCTGGCCCCGTGTACACATCACCTGAAGCGCACCAAACCCGCCGGTCCTGTGCAGCTGCACAAGAAAGCAAAAAATTCAACATGTGGAATGAGCCAAACCTACTGGAAATACAGTACACATGAACCCTGTTACAAGCCTGTCAATCAATCTCTTGCCATATAAACAACATAGTACAAATATAATACAAAAATAATCAGAGGACTGGAAAGCACTGATATGCGTCTTAATCTGGTTCACTGAAATCTTTTTGTTAAGATCTCTTTTAGTCACATTTGTTCTCTACATTTGGTCTAAGTGCAAGTGTTTTTCCCCCTTTATAAATGCCAAAATAAATAAACACATTGTGAAAGATATGTAATTAGATAAATACATTTGACATAGGATCATAAAATAAATAAATAAATAAATAAATAATCTGAGCCACTGATATTTATAGCACTGACTTTAAAGGATTAGTTCACTTTAAAATGAAAATTACCCCAAGCTTTACTCACCCTCAAGCCATCCTAGGTGTATATGACTTTCTTCTTTCTGATGAACACAATCGAAGTTATATTAATAAATATCCTGACGCATTCAAGCTTTATAATGGCAGTGAATGGGAAGCTAGATATATTACTTTATAACTTGTTAAATATGGATATTCTTCTTACACAAATGCATCGCTTTGCTTCAGAAGGCCTTTATTAAGCCCCTGGAGCCGTGAGGAGTATGTTTATGATGGATGGATGCACTTTCTTCAGATTCATACTCGTTGGTCCCGATCACTGCCATTATAAAGCTCGGATGCATCAGGATGTTTATTAATATAACTCCAATTGAGTTCATCAGAAAGAAGAAAGTCACATACACTTTATGGCTTGAGGGTGAGTAAAGCTTGGGGTAATTTTCATTTTAAAGTTAACTAATCCTTTAATGTGGTATAGAATTTAAAACTTTTGGTTGAGATCTTTTTTGACCACTTATGTTCTCCAAATCAGGTCTGGATTTGAGTTCTCTTTTATACAGAAAAAAAAAAAAAATAAACTAAATTTAAACAGTTGTCAAAAATATGTAATTAGATAAATACCAAGCATCTTTGATTAAAAAAAAAAAAAACAAAAGTAAAGAAAATAAAGTATGCCGTCAACTGTTAAGTTCAAATTGAAATATTTTTAGAGGGGTAACAAGCCTGTAAATCAAGAAAAACTTGAACTTCACATGTAACCTCATTGTGTAGGAATCTTGCTGTCCCGAGGTTGTTTGCTTGGATTTTACTGGCCACAGTCTTTGAAGCTACAGGTCTGGTAAGTGCCCTGGTAGAATGGCATTGTCAAGCAATTCTTTTTTTTTTTTTCCTTCCTTTTTTTATTTTTTTTTTATTAACAACACTGAATTATTGTATAGCTTTTCAACCACTCTAAAACCATATGTGCAGGCGATGTGAACTAAGGGAAAATCTATTGTGTTTCCAGTACATACTCTATATCATTGCTTACTCACTCACACTGCTCACTTCTCAAAACCAAGACTTCTGCTCGTGCCCTGACCTCCACATATCTGTGTTTGTGTGAAAGTGTGTGCATCAGCAGTTTAAAAAAAAATTCCTCACAGCTCCAGGGCTTCTGTGAAATGAACTGTGTTGTACTTAATTTGGAGATTCCTTGGTTAGTAAATACTAAACTTGACTTATATTATATCAGGATCAAATCATAAATATAACATAAAATTAGCATAGGAGAATCAGAAAAGGTATGTGAATATAGTTATTAAATAGCATTATGACAGAATGCTGTCAGAGATATACTGTGTTTGGATGGAAGAGGCCTTCTAGCACAACCACCTGGATCTGATCACACACGGCCTAAGGCTTGCTGTCTCTGTGTGTGTGGATGGTGGACAGCACTTTGGAAAATTTGTGCCCAGACTCTCAGTTATCACAGTAGTAATCTTCAAGCCTCTTTTCCAGCAAGCGAAGCATTTTCTTCAGAGAGAAGCACTGTTTTAGGTCAGGAAGGCTGTTTGTTTGTGTGTGTTTTGTCTCTATGCCACTCCATCCGTCTGCTTTAGCGCTCAGTGGTGTGTTGGTAAAGTCCGGAAGCTTCTAAGTAGTAAATCAGATGTTGTGCTGTAAAAGTGGATTCATCCAGAAAAGAAAGAAGAATTCACTCACTCAAACACACAGTGGGCAAGTTGAAGTTATTCCCACATGAACACACACTGGCCAAAGTAAACACACACATACACAGGTCTGTGTTCTGTATCATCAGCAGCAGGGCATCACCAACTGCCCCATACCCACTGGGCACATGCTCGCATTGGCACACACTGAATCATCTGTACACTCTGCTGCTGCCCGTGTCATCCAAAACACATATCCACACAACACTACACACAAAGAGATGCTCTGTGTCTGTGTGCACTCACTGACACAGTACTAAAAACACACACTCACAGCCTTCACAACAGCACGCATAATAGCACAGATCTACACTAGACAGATACTGTACCTCTTGACATAGTTTAGTTCAATGTGTTTATACCACTATATATGGTATACGTCTAAGTGTAGAGCTAAAAGATGATCACTTAATGACTGGCTAAATAAAGTATACTGTGAGGCACAGCAGCTGCTGGTTGATAAGTGACTGTGTGTCTGTGATTTTCTGGTCATGACTGGATTTGGCCTTATGCACTCTGAAGATGAATTTGATTTAATAGGCAGCACACAGTCACTACTGTATACACCCACATATACATATTAACAGAGTGAACGCTCATAAAAACACATGTAGTTATGAGATGAAGCATAATAATGCAGCCATTCCTTAAGCTTAAATTGAATTTGACAGATCACATTCAAGACCTTTACAGATGTTAAGGAACTTTGTCAAGCAGACAATAACATAAAAGACTAGTGCTGTCAATAGATATTAAAAAAAAACATTTTTTTGTAATTAAATCGCAATTAATTACAACTTTGAAGTTTAATATTTTTATATTGTAATAATTTCACAGTTACTCTCCAAATTAAGGTAGAAACAACTTAAAGACCGTATATTTTAAATATTTGTTTAAAGGCATCTTTTTATGAATGAGGGCCAGTATCACTGATACTAATACTGGTACTGATGTCTCTTATAAACATTCAACATTACAGTATAACAGAAAGCTATCAATTTCAAAATTAGGCTTTAAAAAAAAAAAAAAAAACTTTTAATTTAAGTGAACTTAAAACAATCTTCACATAAACCCATTATAATAAATACCATATTTACCTGTGGCCTTCCTACCTCTCTGCTGAATGGTTTAAAAACATTTGCGTGAATAAGAGCGCGATCATATAATGTAACGCTAGCCAAATTATGATGGGAATGGAAGCAGCGTTAATTGCGTTAAATATTTTTAAAGCATTAAATTGAAAAAAATTAATTGCATGCGTTAACACGTTATTTTTGACAGCACTAAAAAGGCTGCACTAAAAAAAAAAAAAAAAAAAAAAATTATATATATATATATATATATATATATATATAAAATATATAACTGTTAAATAATAATAAATGTTATAATTATAATAATAATAATAAATTATATTAATTATAATTTGTTCTATTATAATTTTATTATTATTATACTAGATAAAAATTAACAAAATTATCACGCTTCACTCTGAAACATGCAGATTAAAGACCTTTGCACACTGAGTCCTAAAATTTCTTATGCGTTTTTTCGTATTCGTGATCCTAAAAATTCGTCACGCACAGAAACCTTGCACACGGTGGCTCTGAACTGTCAAAACGTCTCTCAAAATGCGTGCCACGGATGCGAAAAACCCAGAAAATCGAACCTGATCCGAATTTTTTATGACGGACGAAAGTTTCGGAGGCAGTGTGTAAACGTGATTGACACAACGTGAGGTCGTATTTATTTTTTAACGTGCGGAAATTTCGGATGCGAATTTCGGACTCAGTGTGCAAAGGTAGTTTATAAGGTAGTTGCCTTTGCAGGCAGGTCGATCACTAGGTTTTGGAACCGCTATTTGTCAGAGAAAGATATATAGATACAGATGTGGATACAGATGTGGCAGGCTGGCTGGCACAGAAGCATTTGGGGAAATAAACAAACTAAAGGAGGCTAATTTTATACACATTCATACAGAGTCTCTGTGTGCAGGGCAGGACACACACAGTCAGGCTGGCAGCAAAAAGGGCTGTGCTGGTGGATGTGGTCGGCACATAGGGAAAGCCTTGGCTCCTTTTGCCCAGTCAGGAGATACATTTGGTTGAGTAGCAGGTAGAGAAAGTGTCCTTGTAGAACCAGACCAACCATTCCTACTGCTACAACACAAACAAAACACACACATACAACTCATAGTGTGTGAAGCTTTGTAGGGACACTATTCCTGCGTTCCAGCTATGTGGTTTCTACCTGGAAATACCAGTCAGGGGGAGGAAAAAAAGGTTCTCTCTCATGCTTAAGTAAACACTTTTAAAACAGGTTAGTGTAGTCTGAGACAAGAAAGAATTGGGCAATATTGAGCTCCATATCTTTACACGTCACCTGCCGTTTGGTGTGCGTGAATATGGGCTACATCTCAAACAAAGGTTCACTTCCATAACATGACCTACTTTCAGACCAACAGGAATTAAATCAAAACGCCACAATATGCCTTTGAGTAAACCACAGCAAGTCTGAGCCTGAGAAAGAGAGGGACAGAAAAGCTAAAAATCATTAAAACAAAGGGTGTGTCAGAGTCTTGACTGCAATGAGTCTTAAGACCAATTATGCAATTAACTTGTTGAAGCAGAACTCCCCCAAACCTTATCAACCTCAAGCTACTTGCGTGTTGTGGAGTAACCTGCAGTAGAAATGCTTCTAATGCCAAGTTTACACTACAGGATTTAAAGCCCGATTTAAGCCCGATTTGCAAGTTAAAGAGCTCGCCGACAGGTCGGGCTGTGATCGCGGGAAAATCAGCGAGTGATCGGCGCTCACCACTCTTTATGTGTGAACTACTCAATGACACATCAAAGAGGCTCGCTGACGTGTCGCCGACACCTCACTGAAGCCAGAAAAATATCTAGCATGCTAAATATCTGGAGCTGTCGGCCAACTCGATATCCTCTGGTGTCATGACGCAACAGCCAATGAAATATACACCAATGTCTATGGAAGCAGCAATAACAATCCATTCAAATTTAATTTGCCGACGTTTATTTATATCAGATAACTATAAAGCTCACTCACTCTATTGTTCTCCCAGTTCACCGGCCACATGTATTTCGTGACAAATGCATGAATTCATGTTATATATTAAGATCAAGGTCATTAAATAGGTTTTTAAATGACAAAACACGCACTTGCACATATTTGCACATATATAGCGTTCAAAAGTTTGGGATCTGTAAAATTTGTAATGTTTTTAAATGAAGTTTTATTTGCTCACCAAGGCTGCATTTATTTAATACAGTAAAAACAGTAATATTGTGAAATATTATTACAATTTAAAATAACCGTTTTCTATTTGAAAATATTTTAAAATGTAATTTATTCTTGTGTTGGCAAATTGGCGAATTTTTAGCATTACTCCAGTCTTCAGTGTCACATGATCCTTCAGAAATCACTCTAATATGCTGATCTGCTGCTCAAGAAACATTGATTGTGTACAATTGTACAAAATATTTGTGTACTCTCTCTCTCTCTCTCTCTCTCTCTCTATATATATATATATTTTTTTTTTTTTCCAGGATTCTTTGATGAATAGAAAGTTCAAAAGAACAGTGTTTATTTGAAATATAATCTTTTGTAACATTATAAATGTCTTCACTGTCACTTTTGATCGAATTGATGCATCCTTGCTGAATAAAAGTATTAATTTCTTTAAAAAAATAAAAATAAAAATAAAAATTCTTACTGACCCCAAACTTTTGAACAGTAGTGTATAATGTTACAAAAGCTTTGTATTTCAGATAAATGCTGTTCTTTTGAGCTTATTTTTTGTGAAAACCATGACAGATTTCAGGATTCAGGATTTTATGAATAGAAAGTTAAAAAGAACAGCATTTATTTGAAATAGAAATTTAACAATGTAAAAGTCTTTACTTTCACTTTATCAATTTAATGTGTCCTTACTGAATAAAAGCATTTTTGAAAAAAAAAAAAAAAAAAAAAAAAGGTACTGATCTCAAACTTTTGAAAAATAGTGTATATATAAATTATTATATAAATAATATTAGTACATCAAATATGAATACATTAATTAATACTTATAAATACATGTTAAAGATCTGATAACTTCAGTATAATTAGGAACTTTTTGTTATTAGCTGTTAGTGTAGCTAACTACATTATTCAAAGGGTAACTTCACTGTTGCATGACTTTTTAAGGTACAGGTGTATAAAGATTATGCCATAACTGACATGAACAAATGACAATTTAATCATTAATCGTATTAATGGTTAATGTTGTCTAAAGTTTAAATCTACCAAGAGAAACACTGAGCTTGATGTTTTCTGTTATTATTCTACCTTCACACCTGATGCTCAAGTTAAGACCCAATAACACACACTGCTTTCCACAGCACAGTTGTGTGGCTAATAGAGACTATCTGTCTGGCAAATGGAATAAAGGATAGTGTCTCTGTAGGAACGGCTAAAAAGAAAGATGGCGAAATAGCAGCATGGCTAGTTTGTTCTATGTAAAATGGGGGTTTATCCATTCAACACATTCAGTAGAGGATGTTTTCTTAACTCATTGTCATCAGGGTAGCTCTTATAAAAGCAGAGCGAGATAGAGAGGAAGAGTACTGAGCAAATGTGGAAGCCCAAATTAGCCTTGTCAGCTCTGTTGAGATATGAGGAAATGAAACAGATATCAAACCTCAGAATCGAACTTGGGAATGTCTAGGGCATTTGAGAATGCCTCAGACTAAACCAGAGAATAGAAACAGAGAAGAGAAAGTAACAAACAGCTTCAAATAGCACATGGACTTCACCTCTGTCAGAAAGGAAGAGGCTGGCAGTGAAGGGAAAACCATGGGCCTCATTTGATGCTGTTCAGGATACAAGTCCTTCACTGTGGATTCCTGCATGTGCTCAGAGATTCATTCTGTCTAAGTATGAATAGACCACAACATTCGTGCCTCACTCACAATAGTCTTCAGTGTTGCCTCTGGTTAAAACCAGTGACCTTTCACCTCTTTTGGGTTTAGGGGAGAAAGCGAGGGCCCATCGCCAGCTTGGCCTCTAATACAAGGTTACGTGCCTTTGGGAGAGAGGTTAGTTGGGTGACAGTGTTTATGGAAATTAGTGAGAGGATATGAGGAAGAAGAAAAAGAACCAGAGAGAACAGAGAAGAGACTGAAAGACAACAACAGGCAGTAATAGCATTTTGACTTTTTGAAGCATCAAAAATTTCTATGGTCCCGTAAACGTCACATCTCTCAAGGCAAAGCTGAAAAATCAAGCAATTAACATGGCCTTTAAACTACCAATCAGGAAGAGGATAATCACCTGTTATTGCCCCCAGACTGGACAGCAGCCACTCTGCTTGAACAATGAATCTACCCTTTCTTTTTCACAACTTCTATTTTTTCCCCAATGGATTTAGCCCAGACATACTAGTGTCATAGTAGGCTAGGAGCTGTGTAAATATGAAAAGAAAGGTTTGGAAGGAGATGATATTAAGTAGATGACAGAGTTTCCAAAATCATCTGCATTATTAAACAAAACATTAGAGCCCCAAAACAAACATGTTTTTCTTGCACATGGAATGCAAAACATCTTTGCCACCATTACCCATTTCATTCCTCTTCCCATTAACCGAATCTCCCACCAGCCAGCAGCTACTCCAATGTCCCCATTTCCTTTCCACGATACCGCCCAGAATGGCACAAGACCAGCAACACTAAATACATAAAGCAATAACCTACTTGGCCCACTTGACACTTCCTCTGGCCCCATTAGCCTCGGACTAAAGCCTCCTTTGACAGACAACACCCTCTGTTCAGGATTTATCGCAAAGTCCTTTGATACATCCCGAATGTGGAGACCTATTTTTGAACTCGATTCATAGTGAGATCAGATTCCCACCGCATGAGCTTTATCTTGAGCCTTTGTTGGAGGCTATCTTAAGTTTGTGCTAATTAAAGGGGCAGAGATATGGTATTAAAGTAAAGATAAACTTAAATAGCAACAATAATAACAATAATAATAGATGAACCATATTTATAAAGCCCACACTGAAAGAACACTAGCACTGAAGAGGCATGAATCATGATTACTAAATAAACACAGCCGTATCCCACAGTGCTGATTTAGGTGGGACGGTACAGCCAGGTTTTGTGCTGCGCTCGGCCATGTATTAACCAGCTTTAGCTTTAGTAAGATTTATACAGGGAAGGGTGTGGAGCCAGATACTGGATTAGACAAGAAGATGGATAAAACAGTGAAAAGAATGTATAAAGGAAGAGTTCACCTAAAAAAAAATGATAATTCTGTCATTGTTCAAAAATCATTTCAAACCCATGTTTTTATTTTTTCAGTGGAACACCAGTAGAAATATAACTTTTACATAGCTTTTTCCTTATAACAGAATAAAATAAATAAATTAGGGCTGTCACAATTTCTTGATTAAATTAGAGTATTTTATTTTTAAAAATCCTTGATTGCAATTTGCCCGTGTCGATTAACCGGCAAAGCACCGGAAGCGGCACATTCCACGGACGAGAATCCATGAACCACATTATTATTTCTGCATATGCTGCAAGTTTGGGTTTCTCAAAAACATTCATCTGGGTATGCAACGTGTTTATCGCCATTTCAAAAATATTTCATTTAAATAAGAATAGGTTGCTTTGGGATGTTTTGCAGTAAGGGAATGCTAATTTCATATTATTAGTGATTTGGTATGGTAATTCTGGACAAAGTGGAATTCTGGATAATTCATTCAAAAATTGAGAGAAAATTCATCAACATAATTCAGCACAATAGTGTACCTAATGTTCTCCAAACCTTGAGAATGACTGGTTCCTGTCTGAGGCCAGTACCACAGCTGAGCATGACTTTCAGAATGTTTTCTTTCTTTTTCTCAAAATCCCCTCACTGGACTGTGCCAACCCCAGCTGCATGTCATAATAAGTCCAACAGTTTCTTAGCAACCCTGGGTGGCCCACTACCCTACATCCCTGAGAACATAGACGCTTTGAGATGCAGACGAGAAATGCAGAGCACTGACAGAACCGCTGACAATCCAAACACGTATGGAGAGAGGGCAGGGGGTGAACACATTTGTCTTCATTTTGTAATGGTTTAAGACAAGCGTTTCCTTCTATTAGCTCATAGGTTTACAATGGCCATTCTGTAGCACCAAGTGATGAAAGAAATAAATGAATTTTGTGATTAGCTGTGCTTGTGGTTCACTGTCCCTGGAACATAGATGGAACGGAAACTATTGCACTACTTTATGACTAAAATATAATAATAACATGCATGCCATACAGTGGTAATACCTTTAGCATACAATTTCCTTACTTATTAAGGCCAGACTCAAGCGTATAATATATATATATATATATATATAGATATATATATATAGAGAGAGAGAGAGAGAGAAGAAAACTTCTTTTAAAAACATTAAAAATCTTACTGTGTCCAAACTTTTGACTGGTAGTGTGTGTATTTATTTAATTAAAAATACAGTAAAAACAGTAATATTGTGAAATATTATTACAATTTAAAATAACTGTTTTCAGTTTGAATATATTTTATAAAGTAATTTATTCCTGTGATCAAAGCTGAATTTTCAGCATCATTACTCCAGTCTTCAGTGTCACATGATCCTTCAGAAATCATCCTAATATGCTGATCTGCTGCTCAAGAAACATTTATTGTGTACAATTGTACAAAATATTTGTGTACAATATTTTTTTTTCAGGATTCTTTGATGAATAGAAAGTTCAAAAGAACAGCATTTATTTGAAATATAATCTTTTGTAACATTATAAATGTCTTTACTGCCACTTTTGATCGATTTAATGCATCCTTGCTGAATAAAAGTATTAATTTCTTTAATTTCTTTTCAAAAAAATTAAAATAAAAACTCTTACTGACCCCAAACTTTTGAACGGTAGTGTATAATGTTACAAAAGCTTTGTATTTCAGATAAATCCTGTTTTTTTGAACTTTCTATTCATCAAGGAACCCTGAAAAAAAGTACACAACTGTTTTCAACATTGATAATAATCATAAATGTTTCTTGAGCAGCAAATTAGCATATTAAAATGATTTCTGAAGGATCATGTGACACTGAAGACTGGAGTAATGATGCTGAAAATTCAGCTTTGCCATCACAGGAATAAATTACTTTATAAAATATATTCAAACAGAAAACAGTTATTTTAAATTGTAATAATATTTCACAATATTACTGTTTTTACTGTATTTTTAATTGAATAAACGCAGCCTTGGTGAGCAGACGAAACTTCTTTTAAAAACATTAAAAATCTTACCGTGTCCAAACTTTTGACTGGTAGTGTTTATATATATATAAATGATATATATATTTATAAAAATCAACTCAAATCAAGTATAAACTTGGAAAGCATAAACAGAACTTCTGCAGAAAATGTTTTAGTACGTTAAGATTGTCAAAGGCACAATCAAAAATGTTTTGCTTATGTTGCACAGGTCAATATGGTAGTCATATGGCGGCCCCCATGAAGTTACTGCTCCATGTCAACAAACAGCTTTTGTTTAGACTACTGATATGACTGCAGTCTTCGTCTCATGTGACTTTACATTATTTTGAACATTTATCAAAAGTCAAAAGTCTATCAAAACTCACAAATTCTACCTAACGCGAAAATGTGTTTCACTGTGCTAATGACTCCCAGATTAACTCTGGTTTCAAATGCTGAGGGAGTAAACACGGCAAGATGGGTTAAATCCATGCTGAAAGTATGTAAACAATTCTTACGAATTATTTACTGATGCTGAGATTTAATGGAATTGTTGGTCATTCTACAAAACAAACACATCCACAGCTGTAGAAATGCAGGTGTGCAATTAAGACTGAAATGTGCAGCAAACCTTTTAGGCTGAACTTACCATGTCTAGCTCTTGAGAGACTTGCCGCTTGCGTAGTTCCTCCATCCGATCGCTGACGTCGCTGAAGTATGTATTGTAGTACTCCGAGTACTCCTGTGCCAGGTCATCTATATTACCCAGAGAGCCATCCTGCACAAACAGAGATATAAGTGAGACAAACTTTGATGGCTTTTCATTTAAAAAAGGCGTTTTAAAAAGAGAATTTTAATCACATGCTTTGCAAATCCCTCATTATTAAGCCTTCCTCCCCTCAGTGTCAGAAACACAAACAAACACGAGTGGAGCTGTAGGAGAGCTTCATTAAAAACCTGTCACTGGAACGTGATTTTAATTAGGATCGCGAGAACGGCGCCAGCCAAAAAGGACTTAACACACTCAGAACACATTGCACACATCTGCTGCGACAAGAAGCAAACAGTCACACACAAGCTGAACTAAACATCTAGCCCTCACATTCCATTATTTTCACTCCACATACAACACTCTGGGCTGAGACCACAGGATTTTTGCAAGGCTTTTGTGAATTTGTGGGGTTATAATTTCCATGCTATTGGTTTACAGTGAAGTTGTCAGTTTGTTGAGATGGGTTTCTTGTGCCAAGTATATGGGCCAAGGACAGCCCAATCTCATAAAGAATTCAGTAATGGTACACACTGTATGCCATAATTTCCCCCCCAATAAAGTGTATTAATCTAGAATATAATAATGTATTATTTTTATATTCTAATTATTTATGTAATATTAAATAAAATAACTTTTTTTCAAACAAAGTTTTTATTTTTTGTAAAGAAAATATCAGATGTATATTTTATTATTTTTTTGTGGTGGGGCGAGAAAGAACTTTTTATACTCGTCTTGTAAAAGTTTTCTTATGCCCTGGTAGCATTTTCTGTGCAACACATATTTAAAAACTCAACACACACACACACACACAAGCGCAAAAGCCCTCTCTTACTGACCAGCCCTTATGACCTTCTCTGACCTTTGTAGCCGTCTTGTTCTGAGTGCAGATATTCAACTGTGGTGCTGCCTGGCTCTGACTTCAGCGTGTGGGTACATTCTATTTTTCTACAAGCTCGTGACACACACGTAACAGTGAATGACCTCAGACTGCCGCAAAAAAAGCAGATACAACAGGAAGGTCCTTCACACAAAACCAGAGATTAGCTTCTTTAGAAAACTATTAATACAACAGCAGCTGCAGGTGGCATAGTTTCTTTTCTTAAATGGAAGAGTTTATTACATTTAAGATCATGTTTGTTGTATCTCAGTTTTAGGCTAGGCTGGATCTCTCCGGCTGCTGTACTAGATGCCCTTTAAAGTCCTGTTGAATTAGAAGTCAAACACAAAGGACTTCTTCCTGCTCAGGACCATGCTGACAAACACACATCCTGTCATTGTGTGTATAGGCCAGAGGTAGGAAAACCAGGGCCTCATACACACTAGTTGGTAAAATTGTCGTGTGCAGACATGGACTTGTGCAATTAGGGCTGCATTAAAATCAAAGCTATAAGAGTAGTGTTGAAAATAAGTTACAAATAAAATACCTCTTATGAATAATATAACAAGATTAGAGGTAAAATAGTTTTTTGCTTTTCACAAAATGTCTCTTAGCCAATCAGTTCCAACAAAACTCCAAACAGATGATCTCAGAATACTGAGACTCCCAACAGAATGCTGCTCTCTGTGAGAAATTCCAGCTTTTGCATTCCGATCTGCTGGCCTGCAGTGCACCTCCAGCTTTTAGACAAAACATGATGTGAATATGTGAGATTTATGTTGTCAGATGCACAGTTAAACCATTTCCGTCCAACACAGAAAAAAGCTTGCAAAAAAATCTAAAATAAGCAAAAAAGAGAGAAACCAACGCAGAGACACATTCTCCTTACTCTAGGATACTTGATAAAGAGAGATACTAAGACTAAATAAAAGCTTTACAAGAGCAACTAGGCCACAGGCTTTTTTTCTGTTGCCATTAGACAGATTTTTTCAAGTACATACTGTTGGTTGGGATGGCAAGTCTAGCAGCTTTGCTGTAATGACAGGGCAGAGGCTGTGCGGAGCTCTGAGTGATGGGTGGAAGGGCCAAAACCTTCATCCAAGAACATATTCCAATCTTAAAATGGACTCATAACTTTATATAATTTTATGATATAGAAAGCAAAAACACAAGCAAGCAAAAATTCAAGAAAAAGGGGGATGCACTGAGACAGCGACTTTTTCTTCATTTACAGGACTATAAAAAAAATTTAAAAAATCATTTGAACTAACCAAACCTGTAATTGTGTAACAACAACTAATGGAAAACAAACAAACAAAAAAAATTATATATATTATATATACATATATATACATATACACTTAGGGCTGCACGATTATGACAAAAATCATAATTGTTGATTATTCTCTTGAAATTGTAATTGCAATTATTAATTATGATTATCACAATTTACATTGAATTATGTATTGAATAGCTTTACACCATTGCTTGAAGCAACTGCATGCCATATTTTTGTATAAAAATAAAAAAACAAGCTGAAAACACCCTTCCTGAAATGTTTTATTGTTTTTCTATAGCATTAAACCTCAAATGTCAACTATACATTGGTTTGGTTTCTTCTTTAAATAATAATAAAAAGTCAGCATATGCATGGTATATAATAGGGGCTTTTGCATCGGGTTGTTCTTGGAACATAGATATAGGAACTAGTCACCAGTGTGGTTGCCCAAGAACTAATGTTCCCCTAGGGCCTGAAGTGATGTAAACTCTGCTTGTTTTTATTTTGATGGCGCTGAGAACAGTTGAGACAGATCCTGAGCACACAGTGCTCGCATTCTCCGTCTTCATTAGTTTACGATCTGTTTAACAGTCCTGTCTAATACGTTATTAGATAGAACTGTTATACAAAGAAAGTAGACAGTACATGAAACAGTTCTAGCATTTGCCGTGTGGTTGATGCCCAATGTCGCTAGCTTAGCAGAAGTACTTAATCATGCTTTGCTTGGTCTGCTCAAAGTCGCGCTGGATTTTCTCCTTAGCGTAAGGTTGAGAGGTCATATCACTATTTTTCATGATTGTAGAGTTAGTTTGTTAAATACATAGGCTGTGTACACAGCTTTTTAAAAATGGCGGGTGCTGGTGTTTTGTGTGCGTTTGACATATCAGTGTACACCTACATCACTGGTAGCTCCTTTTGTGCTGGGTTAGACCTTTTACATTCTGAAGTAGTCGTGATTCACCTCTCGCGATGTAACATGCTCTAATATATACATACACACGCAACAGTTCTTTCTGGAGTTCTTTTCTCGAATCTGATTGGCTAAGAGCATTGCGATATTCCCCCAGTAACAGCACTGGAACAGTTTCACCGTTTGTATCACATGTCAAGAAATTTGCTGGGAAAAAAAAAAACAGTTTAAAGTGGGAAGATGTTTTTTTTTTTTTTTTTTGCTGAGTTTATAAATGAGGAACAGGCCATCTATCTTCAGTCTGCTGAGCCTATCTTCAGTAGGAAATAAGCCTATCAGCACTGAGAGCTGCAGTGGCCCTTGATCTGAATTAGTTCAGTTCCATCTGTACAGGGCATGCCTTACATATTCTTATTATCATTCCACACATTCCAGGTGAGGTAATGCTGCAAATTGCAATCCTTTACTCTTAAAGTGAGTGAGTGTGGATCTGCTGCTTCCAGCTGAGCATTTAACTGAAGGACTAAGCTCATGCCTCATCTGTCTGTATTTGTAAGAACATGTAGAGGAGAGAAAATGTTTGCCTCTTACTTGAACGTAGCTCCACATGAGCTGAGAGCTCTAAAAAAGAAGAGAGGGAATGAGTCTTGTTTAGCTGACATGAATCACTGATTGAACACACAAACAGCACCATCCAAACTCTGCTGTCCAGCCCAAAAAGCCAAACATTTAAAGCTCCCAAAGTTATACCTTTGACTAACCGGAGCTCTACGGTGAACCATTTGCAAACACAAACTAATGCAGACCTCTTCATACAGTCAGGAGATACTAACCTTAAAGGGTTAGTTCACCCAAAAATGAAATTTCTGTCATTAATTACTCACCCTCATGTCATTCCACACCCATAAGACCTTTGTTCATCTTCGGAACACAAATTAAGATATTTTTGATGAAATCCAAGGGTATCTGATCCACACATAGGCAGCAACATCATTGCACCTTCTGACGTCCAGATAGGTAGTTAAAAACATCATTAGAATAGTCAACGTGACAACAGTGGTTCAACCTTAATGTTATGAAGCGACGAGAATACTTTTTGTGCACAAAAACAAAACAAAAATAATTATTTTATGTTTATGTCCAAACGCCAACTCATTATTGGCCGAAGCTGAACACATGAGCAGCACGACGAATGTGATGCTGACACAATAATGAGCCGGCATTCGGACGTAAACGAGAAAGCCTGCAGTTCACTACGTATGACAATGGTTCAAATTGTTGAATAAAGTCATTATTTCTGTTTTGTTTTTGCGCACAAAAAGTATTCTCATCGCTTCATAAAATTAAGGTTGAATCACTGTTGTCATGTTGACTATTTTAACCAGAAATTACATTTTTGGGTGAACTAACCCTTTAAACCAACACAGATACCCCTTTTCCACTGATACATTTCCGGTGTGGGTTCCCGGCCTGTGTTCATTCTCGAACCGTTCCACACATTTCCATTGCAGAAAAGTTAGTTCCGGGCCTGAAAGATCGGTTCAACTCCGGCCCTAAAAACGTACTGGTCTCGAACAGAGCCAGGAACTGGAGAAATGCTGTTGCTGTCAATGGCAGTCTCGTTGAGCAATGTAATAACTTTGCACTGCATTGCTCTTTATATCTAAAAATATAAAACTTAGCACACAAGAGAGACCCATTGTGCGATAGAGTGAATAAATCAACAGTTACAGTTTCAATATATCTCCGAAAAGGACAGATTAGAGTACTAGGATGAGCTGCTGGTACACTAGAATTTATACCGATACTGTGAACAACAAGAACCGCACTGCCAGCACAAACACCGGGACGCACACAGTTTGTTCTTAGACTAGATATAGTCAGGTAAACAACACGTAGTAGCAGTGTCACATCATCGTTCGTTCCTCAAGTCTGTGGAAACACACAGCCAGTTTGCAACAGGCTCCAGTTCACCCGGCTGAGAACTGGAACGGCACAGGAACGCGAACCGTGTCAGTGGGAAACGGGTAAGAGTATTGCTGTTTTACTTCCTCAACCAGTAATGTATAGCTATCTAAACTACCTCCCTTTTAAAGTTGGTTAGCCATACACAAAAGAAAAAAAAAAAAAAAAAGTTCCTTTCTTTTTGGGAAAGGAACTTGTTTGACAAGAGGAACATGACATTTATTCACTTGATGTGGAAAAGAAAAACAAAGTTTAAACACAATAAAAGCATCACCCAAAAACACATTTTGAGGATGTGCATGAATGAATGAGATTTGAAAGCTACACTGTCATTTAAGTCAATTATTATTATTATTATTTTTTTCAAATTAAAAAATGAGAAATGTTAAACTGCAACTGTACAGACTGCGTTATAAAGCTCCTCAAACCTTGGCTCTCAATAGGTGTAGCCCGCCAGCTCTTATGTTTATGAAGTCCAGCTGGAACTACATTCATTAGCTGATATTAATAATAATCATTACTAAAATGTTTGCCCTTTTGGGTTGACTCTAGTTGGTAAAAGGAAGTGAGATATCATCACTGTAGCACAAAACAAGAGATTACACTTCAGTTCAACAGTATTTTTTAATCACTGTTGACTTCTCAAAAGTATACATCATCTAATTGCAGTTCAGTTCTGCAGAATCTGCTAACTTCAACACTACTCAAGGTCCTGAGCCACCCACAACATGGACCGAACTCAACACGTTGTGTAATGACTTGCAATAACAACATTCTTTCTCAACAACGTTTATTTCCAGGACAGGGACAGAAAGGAGAGGAACGGGTAGCAGTGACTGGAAGAGACAGATCCCACATTATGCAATCAAACATTAACTTTTTACAATAAAATGCATCAAATATGAGAAACTGTCTGTTCACAAAAGCCAACCATAAATTCACACTTCCCTCAGACGAAGCAGCAGCCTTTGAGCAAAGCCACAAAGCTTTGATGTGGCCATTGTGCTGTAAGGCAAATATAATGTTATTCCGTATGTGTTGAAGAAAGAAAACCAAGGAAAGAAAAGAGTGACTGAGCAAAATACAGAGAAATAGAAACAAAAAAGAAGGATGAGATGATGCATTTTCCTCTGACATCAATGAACTCATGCTAATCAATTAACCTACAGTCCTTTCATTTGCTCAGCCCACCTGCTCAGAAACAGCTTTATGGGACACAAAGGTCCTCAGAGGTTAGACAAGGCATTACCCTTCTACACAACTTTTAAAAAAAACAGTAACCAACTCCAAGCCATTTGTAGGTTCTTCCTAAAACTGAAGCCTGAGTTTTGTAAAAACATGCAAGATCAGGCTATTTCCCCTGTTGACTCTCTTACTGAGAGAACAATTTAAACCTTTCATTCTTCACTGGCCTAAAACAAAACAGCTCAAACACATTCATACTGTACAGAGATTTCAGTGTGAAATGAGTGAGCAAACCTGATAAGAGCTGTTCTTTTCATGGTGCTCAAATCAAAGGAAACACATTTCATTCTGAAGGCAGTGTGAAGAGTATAGAGAGCCATTAGAAGGTTCGGACACATCCAATGCTTCTGCACTGTGACAAATATGTGACTAATTCCAGGAATTCATGAGAAGCATACACTTCTTGAGAATTAAAAAATAACAAAGCAGCAGTTTAAGTTTTACTAGAATCTAGATAGGGCAGGGATTCACAAACTTCTTTGTCAGCCGAAACCCACTGAGTGTTTAAATTAATATTTCAATAATTTAACAAAACGTTCACATTTCACAGTTGTCCAATGTTGATTGGTCACATGGCATGCAAATTTTATGATTTAATTAATTAAATCCCCAGCAGTTCCCTCACTATTGTTAGGGAAACCCTGAGATAGAGCATCCAATGTATATATGTTTTAATGATAAATTACCATTTAAAATATTTTTAAATAATCTATCTCTAATCTATGTACAAAAGCTTGTGAGGTTTTCAAAAAGTCACTTTGGAAAAATGCATCAGCTACATTAAAACAGCTAAGTAAGTAAATAGGTTTTCATTTGCTTTTGGGGAAGAAGTTTATTTGGTTGCATTTCTGTGCAAATGTAGATTGCATAATATGTCTGCTTATAGCTACTGATCATGGAATAATGAGTAACACAGCAAACCACAAAACAGGTTTGATGCATCATCCTTCTGAAACAGAACATCACTAGTCTGCTTTTGTTTCCTACAACTTCTCATCATAAATGCTAACGCCCATAATCCCTAAACATGTCAAGACACAATTACCGAATACAGAGTAAAACTTACATACTCAGAAAGCACGTGGCCTGTCTCTATCAAAAAGACCAGAATGTGTTAAGCCCAAAGTATACTTTATTTTTTACATGAGGGTCGGCATACAGTGCGTCTGACGCAAATCGTCACCAGAAAAGTATGTGTGGCACCTGATTTTTGTAACCGTGCAGGTACGCACAGGTCGCACTTGCGCACTGAATTTGTTTTGCACTAATCAGCTTTTCCACAAGGTGGCAACACTGGCCCGGGCTGTTGTTTCACAGTAGAAAACAAAACTAAAAAAAAAAAACTGAACAACAACAAAATATCAGAGACTGCAACAAAAACAGACCGCACTGACGCTTGTGTGAGAGGGTTTTGAGACAGCTGCAACTTTAGTTTGAATACAAAGACATTTTTATCAGTCGTAACTTCTGGAGAAAAAAATGGCACAGACTGGACAAAGATTAAACTTCCTAGAGCGCATGTGTCGACTGCCTGCGTTAACGCACGCTATCAAATATAGTATACTTTGAAAGGGTACGAGTTCGACTGTACACATACGCTAGTGAACGCATAAAAAACTAAGTATACTTTGGGTTTGTAATGGCCTTGTACTAACAAGATCACCAAACGACTAGAAATGATTCACACTCTTCATAGCAACGTGGGGATGGGGAAGTTGCTTGACGTAGGTGTTGTGAGAGGTGTGGCGCCGCCCTTGAGGGGAGAAGTGGACATGGGCCGTACTTGAGTTAGAGAGGATGTGAGACAGAAGTTGGTCAGGGGGTCCTGGCGCACCCTCATTAGGGCGGCTTCCTCAGGATATCCACAGAGGCAAAGGAAAGAGGGCTGACGGAAGCATAATGAAGAAGGAAGGGAGATGAAGAGAGGGAGAGAAAGAAATGTCTGTGGCGCGCTGGCTGGAGAATGGGTTACATTAACTGGAATTAGACGTGGGGAGAAATGGCTCATCCAAAATCAAGATGAGTTACTGTCAAGGTGCTCAGGTACTGCGGATATGAGCAGCCACTCTCACACTCATTGTCTAATGTCCAATGGTGAAGCAAATGTATAATTTCTAAACATCGCTGCCACATGCATATTGTCTATTTGGCTTTCTTTACAGTTGGAATTAAGATTCTTACTGTTTAAACCAGGTAGTTTGCTTCTCAAATGCTCAGTGTGCTACAAATACCGCAACTCAAGCTTCAACAAAGTTACTCTTATTTTAGAAATATGCGATGAGGAGAACAATTAACTGTATTTTACAGAACATTTCCTCTCTAAAACATTCACAACCACAACATAACAAATCCAAGAGGCAGCTGAAATGAAGGTTGCAAGCTGTTAATTGACTTTGAAGTATATTTACACGAGTTGAACCACATATAAACTGGGTTTGCGTACACAGACCGCACTTCGATGACAAGCAGACAGAGGTATTCTCATTAGGAGAGATCTATGAGCTTGGCATGCATTATGGTAAACCTCAGAATGTTGCTCTAACCCCTAATACATTTCTCTGTAGCCACTAGTTCTACAGATGCTGTTTATCAACATTAGCAATAAGATAGTAAATTTTAAACACTGCCTCAAATATAGCAATACGCATACTTCGGAAAGCAAAAACTATCTTACAACTTCAAAAATCTACATCATGTTACAATAAAACCTTACTTTTATAGACATAGTGCCCATCAAAACAACATTTCATAAGGCTTGTAAAAGATGACAGTCAAACAACCAAGACTGTCTAACGGTCATCTTAACTGAAACCAATAACTATTTTTTAACGCAGAAAAAGAAAAACATTTCCTATATTTATTACAAGGCTCTGTGGAATACTTGATTCTGACTGGTCAATCATGGTGCATGTAAACTCTATATTTGACCACTGTCCCTAGGAACCAATTTTCTACACAGCTGTACTGGTTTAATCTCTAGCTTGGCACTCAGCAGTCAGCAGCCTGTTTTTCCCCCAATTTAAAGAAATATTTCAAACTAATTTATTACGATGCTGTGTAATAAAAAAAATGCACAGATCTCCATTTGCACGCCAATCAAAACTGGAGCAATGACAGAATTTAAGTTCTCCAAACTTTTCAATTCAATTAAAGGTGAGTTTGTTGTTGGGGGTTGGGTGAAGCAAAGCTGAGAACACCTTCAGGTGCTACTTTGGCAGCTTTTCCCGCACAACTGCTTCATAGAAGTCTCAACCTGCTGCTCGATTAATGTGGTTTTAATATTATCCTGTACGTGTTAAAGTCAGATGAGGAGAGAGCACTGCAGGGCTATATGGAACAAGAGGAGTATACATGAGACATATTCTAAGGAAAGAAAAGACGACTCATTAACATCACAGAATAAAAAATGCCTGAGGGAGGAAAGGGTGTGCAAGTTAAAGGAAATTATTCACTAATGTGTGTCAGTGTTACAGTTTATCTCCTCGGATTAAGCAGAAACCACTGGGAGTAGTACTTAATTAGATTATCTTTTCTCATTAAGTAATCTCACTTTTCAAGACACAAAACCAATACACACACTTCTTCAGACACCAAATTAACACTGCAGCCATCAGGAGGCAAAGCCATTTTCACTGGAAATGAGTGTCACACCTTTTATCTCTTTTATCTGGGTGTTTAACAACAGGCACATTAAGGCTCTGACAAAGTCTAGGAATCATTGAATGTAAATGTCCAGTTTACCCAATGTCACACACAACAACCACAATTAAAGATCCAATTAAAACCAAAAAGGGACGGAGAACCCAAGACCATAGTCCATTTGAGATGATCTCAATATAAACATGAGCACTCTTAATTAATACATGTTAACATCTGATTCAGTTAAATGTACAAACAATAGACAACAGCGACAACCTTGGGAGAAAATACACATGACTAAGATTTTATCCACACTCAAAGACAGTGGCAAAGGAAATTATTTATTCTGAAAAATAAACCCTTCAATGTATCACATGCAAAACTAATAATATATACAACGCTAAAGAAATATTGTAGCACTGCTCGTTTAGTTGCTAGGCCGATAGTTTTTGAAGTTGCCATGCTTAGACTGCTTTGCGAACAATTTAAGCTAACACGTAAGATAATACAATAGTTTCAACGCCAACCACTATTTCGTGTATTTATTTACATTAAAAGCAGCATTGTAATATGCTGGGTAATGTACATCCAGTTTGTTATTAGTCAAATTAAAATAAGGAAAACACATATATAGTTTCTGCGCTCTGTTTGAGATTCGTTGCGTATCTGACTGCGCACGTGCGCCGCTGAACCTGTGGAGCGTATAACAATAATAAACACTTCAGTTACATACCATGTGATACGATTCCCAGGAGATTTCTAAACTTCTCACAGCCTCTCAACAGACCAAATCACACAGCTTCAAAACTCCTGTTCACCACGAGTGGAAAATGAGCTGAAGTTGTCCTGAAGCTCCTGCTCGCTGCTTTAACATGCGCTTGGCATCAAAGCACAAGCACTGCACGTACACGCACGCACACACACACACACACACACACACAATGAGCTCCAATAAATTAAACCCCTTGGGTTGAAGGACTTTTCTCAAGTTGCCTTCCTGTGACACCCCTCCCCCAACCCCGAACTTACCAGCATCCCCATCACGTCTGACCAGAGCCGGGAGAAACTGTCCGATGATGCGGCGCTGACCGCCTGCGGCTCCTCGACAGAAGACACTTGATCCTCCTCCATTGTCAAACACTGATGGATTTACAGCCTCAAATTTCAAGTTGATGAATGTTAATCCCAAAACCATAAAATACGTCCCGAAGTATTTTTATATCTGATTTAATAGTATTTCGTTTTTCCGTGGTGCGTGTTTAAATGTCGATGCCAAGTATTCCATTAAAGTACAGAAATACATAATCATTAAGGTCTCTGATATGTTTTCCATTTGAATCCAGCTGAGCGTACAGCATCGAATGACACAACAACTTCAACTCAAGTATAACCGGACAGTTTTCAGTGATTCACTTGGCATTCCGTCGGTGCGAACCAACACAAACTTTAAGGAGTTAGCTTTAGTATGCGGTATACTAAGATTTAACCATTACAATCCGTATATGACATTAAAATCAACCCCAGCGAGATAAACAACCATCCGAAGTGCCCTCGAAAGCACCATTCGGCAACAACAGTAACGAAAACGCTCGAAGCGGATTTTTTTCGCTTGTTGACTTCTCCAGCCTCCCCCTCTCCGACGCAATGGTTTACTCCGCCCAAACAACACACGGCTCTCCCGCTTCACTGCCACAAACGGGACAAACTGATCCTCACTAACTTCATGAAACTTATGACGACACACAGAGAAACCTTTGGAAAAGGGCATCTCTCCTTTCGCTTTTCCAGCAATACTTTCTCCGCTATATAAAGAGACACAAAGGAACAAAGCGGTATTTTGCTCACAATGCATTCAAAAACAAAAGCCCATGAGAAAATTATTTTAGAAGCATGACGTTATCCATTCTCTATTCATAACACTTCAAAGCACGCCTATACAGCAGTGTGTTCAACCTTTTTTGACTTATAAACCCTCACAACTCCATGAAAAAGGTTGAAGTACCCATTCAAAACAGCCTATGCCCTCACAGCATTGTCAGCATTAATATTACTAAAGTCACTTAAATAATACAATAAATACAATTAACACACATTTTGTTTTTTTCCTTAAAAATGTTTAAATATTAAAAGTACAAGAGTAAACTTTCAGATAAGTTAAACAAAGTGTTATTGTAACAAAATAATAAAACATTTTGCCTAACGTGTTAGGTCAAACTAAACAAAACTACCAAAACATACTGTGCCTTCAGTCACAAAGCTAATCTATTAAGTAAAACACATTCAGTAATTTCATCCTCATGTAACATAATCTGTGACATCATGTTCTTTCATGGAGATCTTGTAATGTGGCATCTGACCATTCTGGATGTCCTGAAGGGAAGATTTAAAGGCACAGAGGTTTCACTAATCTAACTAACCTCTGAGCTCCTGTGTAATCTGAGCTGCAGTAAACCAGGCATCAGGAGAGAATTGAATAATTGTGCATGTTCAAAGCACATGCCATGGATATTTCTCATGTCACAAAGAAGTGGCTACACATGTCTGTTCTTCTTCTCTGCACCTCTCTCTATCCTGTCTTCTTTTTACTTTGCTTCCCAGAGACACATTACCAAAACCAGCAACAGCTGTCCAGTCTCGTGACAGATGCCAGAACAGCTTGAAAGAGAGATAGAGGGGAAGAGAGAGCAAGTCCCTCTTGTTCTGTGTGAGAATTCCTGAATTAGTCATACATAGGCAGAGAGAAGACCCTCCATTCGTGTGATGCAGATCACACATAAACATCTGTGCAATACTGAAGCAAAAGAAAATGCTTGAGTCTCAATAAAAATCTTACTTTTAGTGGTCTACACAGTTGTTTTGTAAGCACCATCTACATTATACTAACTTAAAGGGTTAGTTCACCCAAAACTGAAAATTCTGTCATTAATTACTCACCCCCATGTCATTCCACACTAGGGCTGCACGATTTATCTCACGATACAAAAAATAACATTGAACTTGAACGCGATTATCGCTTAAACGCGATTCTTTGTGCGATTATGAAATCGCAAAGGCTGCGATTATTTTTTTATGTGCAGCTTGTCAATGAAGTATGGCTCCAAATGCTAATCCATCTGAAAGCACTGCAAGTTTAAATTGCTTATAATGTACATTTGAAAAAGCAACACGCGTCAAACATCTTTTCAGACATGAGAAGCATTTATTAACATCTTGTCCAACAAAAGACAACATTTAATAACATGTTTTTACTCCAAACTCACTTCATAACGACAGTTGAGCATCCTTCTGTGAGATGATGTGGCTTCTTACACAGAATAAGGCAGTCGTGTGTTTATTAGTCATGTTTTATTACACTAGTACACTGTTTACGTTCAGCACTTCTAAGTTCTATGTCACTGCAGTCACGTGGACTATTTTAACAATAGTACCTTTCTGCACCTTGAAAGTGGTTATTAAATTGCTGTCTATGGAGGAGACAGACAGCTCTCGGATTTCATCAAAAATATCTTAATTTGTGTTCAGAAGATAAACGAAGGTCTAACAGGTGTGGAACAACATGAGGGTGAGTAATAAATGACAGAATTTTCATTTTTGGGTGAACTAACCCCTTAAGTCACAAAGACAAATGCACACAGAAATTCATGTAGGTCTGAGGTAAAGGGGGAATGACTTTCACAGACAGGGCCTCCAAAACAGCTGCTAAACTGGCTTAGTGTTTATAGCCTAAACATATAAAACACATGCTCAACTCTCTTTCAGTGCCTACACACGGACACACACATACGTTTGTTTTTGTGAATTGTGGGGACATTCCATAGGCGTAATGGTTTTTATACTGTACAAACTGTATTTTCTATCCCCCTACGCTACCCCTAAACCTAAACCTACCCATCACAGAAAACTGTGCACATTTTTACTTTCTCAAAAAAACTCATTCTGTATGATTTATAAGCCTTTTGAAAAATGGGGACATGGGGTAATGTCCTCATAAGTCACCCTCTTGTAATACCCATGTCATTATACAAATTTGTGCCCTGATATGTCACAAACACACACACACACACACATTTACATGATCTTTAATGCTCACATACTCTTACACAAATTTCAAATTCTAAAAGCAAGGCTCTGATTGTCTGGTAGTGCTTTACCTGATATCTGCTGCTGTATGTGTGATTAGCACAATGTTTGCTTAAAAAGTGTCTGTCAATGTGGAGGAAAGAGGTCCAGGAAGGGGTCAAAGCATCAGGTCACCGTGTGTTTGTAAGGGAGTTCCCTGCTGAGTAAACAGAGTTCCATTGAATAGTAGAGCAAAGGTTATAATCTATTGTTGAGATGCTATCCGGATTCAAATTAAACTGTGTTGTTAAACTAAAGGTCCTCTTTCACCTGTAACCTACAGAGATTGCAAAACACTTTCACACAATACTTCAAGAAACACTTAATTCAACTGCGGGCTACAGGGGGCCAACAGAGCATGCAGATCTTGAGAAAGGAAAGTCAACACAGCTGCAGCCGATTCACACCACCTATAAACATAACCAACATAAAATATGCGAAAGCGGCTTTATAAACATGCACGTCTGTCACTGTCTGCAATGAGATCATAATAAAAGGCTTTGATCTGTAAAACAGGGCTTATCCTTTGCAAACTAACGTTTACTATTTTTTTTTAAACAAAAGAATTATTGAATGCTGCAAAAATAGGTGCTTTCTGAGACCATTGTGTCTTATAACACCATCAGCATTAATTTTTCTGTATTTGATATTTGGGGAAAAGTCATTTGTTTATCTTTTCTGCTCATCTCTCTCTCTGCACCTGTGGCGCTGATGGTGGTGCTGTTGTGTAAGAGACACACAGTGGCTCTCTCTTGCAGGGCTGTGATTGGTATTCCAGTGATGCACATGCTCAGTGGCGGAACTACTCAGGCCAGTTTGGCCCGGCTCACTGGATGTGTTTATGTGGAAAGTGCCAAAACACTGGCCACCTGCAGACTGTGGTTCTGTGGACAGCAAAACATTCACTGTCCTGCTATGATAACCCTAACTAAAGTTATGAAGTATGGATATGTGCATTGAGCACAGGGTAACATTTACAGCTTCATCCAGAGAGCCCACAGTAATGCTGGACATTTTGGATCTGCTGAGGATGAAGGAAACATTCCTCAAAATGAAGTTAAAGATGGAAGCAAGTTAAAAAAAGAAAAGGAAACAATTACATTGTAATAATATTTCACAATATTACTATTTTGACTGTATTTTTGGTCAAATAAATGCAGTCTTGGTGAGCACTTCTGAACAAAAGAGAAGAAAACAAATGGGATGACCTAATGTGACCTAATCAGGTCACTTTCATGAGTGATATTTGGGTGAAAAGATAAACTAGCAGTCATGACTAAAAGCAATAAACAAAGAGCAAGTGACCACACACATTCAATGACCTTCTGCAACAGGATATGAGCTATCACTTTAATTAAACTGTAGATTTATGAGTATGTATTCATATAATTTAAACTATACAAAATAAACACTTTAAAATGCTAACATTTCTGAAAACTGAAAACTGTGTAAAAAAAATGATTAAAGGAACACTCCACTTTTTTTGAAAATAGGCTCATTTTCCAACTCCCCTAGAGTTAAACAGTTGAGTTTTACCGTTTTCGAATCTATTCAGCCGATCTCCGGGTCTGGCGGTACCACTTTTAGCATAGCTTAGCATAGTTCATTGAATCTGATGAGACCAATAGCATCTCGCTCAAAAATGACCAAAGAGTTTCGATATTTTTCCTATTTAAAACTTTTCTGTAGTTACATCGTGTACTAAGACGACGGAAAATGAAAAGTTGCAATTTTCTTGGCCGATATGGCTAAGAACTATACTCTCATTCCGGCGTAATAATCAAGGAACTTTGCTGCCGTACCATGGGTGCAGCAGGTGCAATGATATTACGCAGAGGGAACGTGCCTTGCAACCATGGAGACATTTGTGAGAGGTGCTGCGTAATATCATTGCGCCTGCTGCACCCATGGTACGGCTGCAAAGTTCCTTGATCAAAAAAAGTGGAGTGTTCCTTTAAGCATTGTGTATAATTTGTAAATCAAATGCGAAGCAATATGCATATTCTATAGTTTCCAGAAAGCATGCTAGTATTTCATCCAATGGGTTTCATTGGATGAAATACTGCAGTTCATCCCGAGACATGAGGATTAAATGAAAAGTTAAAGATGAAATCCTTCATGTAAAAATAAAGCAACTTTTATTTGTGTGTACATGATTTGGAACCTTTTTTATATATCGTGCATACTAATATCTGTTATGCTTAACAAACTTATTTGCATAAACTTGGCATGTCCCTTGTAAACAGGTCAGAGAAGCATCTTGTTTTCCTGAAGCATTTGCTTTTGTCATTATATTTCTAAACTCTTTTGGCGCTCCAGGCACTGAAGGGTACTGAAATGCAGGGATCATTTGTCCTTGTTTGGCTGCTCATGACTGAGTAAACAGCTATTAGCTGGAGTGTTTCTTTCAGTTGCATTAGTCTGGCACACTGGAACTCTCAGCATTTGAGGCATCCAGCAACCAGCCGTCCATGTGCAACCACATTTGTCTGGGGATTTGGCACTGTGTGAACTTTAATCATGGTACAGTTGCTAACTGGTACGGTGTGAAGAAAAGCGCAACGAGACACGAATATACATGCTCATTATATTGACAAAAACTGTGTGTGTGTTTGTGAGCATTCTGCAATGGAAAATCTGCAAAGATAATTAATAATAGAATAGCTGAGTATGTAATTTTATGCATCAAATAGCATTTAATATTTTAACATTGATGGAAAAACCAACCATAAAACAAACCTTTCTGAAAAGCAATGTCATGCTGTCCCCATGATGACACCATAACCTTGCTACACTGTAAACCCGAATAAGTTGGCAAAACTCAAAAAATTTGAGTTGCTATCAGTTTCAGTTTTAACTTGTGCTCATACATTTTAATTGTTCTTAACTTGAAATGTCTGAGTACACTAATTCATACATTTAATTTTCATTTTACCTCAATGTAAACATTTTTATTAACGTAAACTTAGCTAGCTATGACAAGCTAATTCAGAAAATGCTAACTTGCTAATTTGTTAACATGTTAACAATAGCATGGTATAGCATTTGCTGAATGAGCATTTAAGCATTTAAATGCATTTAACATACTTGCTCTCAAACCAAGCAGCATGCACCACTTGTCACCATGATGGTAACTCTCCAAAAACCCACATTAACAGAAACGCTTCTAAATTAGCATAACAAAACATTAATCACTACTAAAGCTCCCACTTAACATTAATCTTGCATAAAAAAAACATTATATAACACTTAATTTTAGCATTTACTCTCCCTTTCAAGTCCCATGGGCAAAGCATGCTGGGAAATAGAAATCCCAGCCCAGTTTCAGTTAAACCTAAGTTTGTCTAAATTAAAAGAAATGAGTTCATAAAACTCAAAATAATGAAACAGTTAAGTTTACTTAATAGATATCAGTTCTGTGAAATTGAAAGAAAAAGCAAGAGCTAAATACTCATAAAAGTAATTTGTTTAATTTAAGTTTTTATCTTACTCAAACCAATTAATTATTTTGAGCGTTAGGGTTTACAGTGTATGCATCTGTTAAATCTGTATTCCTAGGATTGATTTCTCTTTAAGGAACTTAGTCTAGGACAAATAATGTGCACAGCCACCAGTGTGCCCAATGTAATCACAGTGTGAGCTATCCATTTCCACCTAGAGCCCCCTGGTGGTTGACATCATAACTGCCCTGCAGTTATACGTGGAAATATAGGTGGAAAATCAGCAAGAACTATAGACAGAATACTAAATTAGTCCAGAATGAAGATGAAACCATCAAATCCTAATAACAAAGGCTGTGAATTAAAAGTATATGCTATTTTTTTTTAATTATTATTATTATTATTCAAATTTTGACTCTTGAAACTTTTGAATGGTAGAGTACAGTTTGAAGCTGCATCCAGTTTAACCAATAGTGTCTTACTAGTATGAGGGAGATAAGAAACATGTTTGATGCTGGTTTTCCACTGATTTCATCTGTGTGATCTTTTCACCGAGTTTCCCACAGGCTAGCCATTATGAGAACTGCACAGACCCATAGCAATTAATACAAGCCTGACAGAATCTTTCACATCCTCATGAAAGACCCAGATGTGTGCGATCATCACAAGAACAAACAGCTGTTCCCCACACATAGGACTTAGTGGATATAACACATAACACAAACATATTTTTACAATGTTTCAACAGATTTTCTAACATTGAGCTGGTGTTAAAAGAATATTCCGCATTCAGTACAAGTTAAGTGACAGCACTTTTAACATAATGTTGATTACCACAAACATTTATTTCCACTTGTCCCTCCTTCTCTTAAACAAAAAAAAAAATCTGGGTTACAATGGAAGTGAAAGACCAATATGTAAGCGTTACAATACTCACTGTTTCAATAGCCACAGGATTTGAACAATTTTACAACTTTGTTGCTACTACAACGTGATGCCATAAACTCTAAACTCTGGAATTGTGACACATTTAAACAGAAAATTAATGCAAGTTTTTCCTTTTTTATAAGATTATAAGCCTCACATTTCTGTTTTTAAATCCTCCAAAATTGGCCTCATTCACTTCAATTATAAGTGCTTTGAACTTCAACTGCTCAAAATTATATTTTGTGGTAATTAACATTATGCCACAAATGATGCTGATTGAGTTTAACTTAGATTAAATTCAATTTATGGCTTAAAGGCCCAATGAATACAAATGCCTGTCCTTGACATGCTATGCAGGGTTGCGCCACACCATCTTGGAAGAGAGGCCAGTCCACCAGATGCTGGTGTTTGTCTGTCTCTGCTTCCCACCCACAACAAACAGGCCTGTCGCCGTGGCAACCAATCCACTGGAGAGTGAAGTTACATTCAAGAAAAATGTTGAACTGATTGGAGCTTTACACACAGCCAATCTGTCACACCGACAGTCATATTAATATTCAAAAACATACGCTTCAGCACAACACACAATCGTAGTTTCAGAGGAACGCAGTTGACTTACACAAAAGAACAATGTAAATAAAAGGATAAGAAAACTGAAACACAAATTTGTGGTAGATAAACTAAAGAATTGTGGGTAAATATGCTTGTGTTTGTTTGTTTCTCAGTATGTGTGGATTTTAGAAAAAAAACATGATGGCAAAAATTAGACAATGCGAGTCATCACAGAGTATTTTAGGCCTTAGCAATCTCCTAAGATCCACAAGCAACCACTTAGAGCAACTACACATTTGACCATTATCTCTTAATCCTCCTTTTCTACAGAGAAAATGAAGAGAGGAAGAGGAAAAGAAGGAAGCGACGTGGGGAGATGCAGAATCAGCAGGCGAGAAATTGAGTTGACTACCTGCCAAATGCAAGCAGAGGGGAGGAGGACACAGGAGGGGTGGAGAGCAGGAGACCGCTGGCCTGAGGCGCTTGGCTCAGGTTTGTTAGAGTGGGGGAGTGATGAGTGCTCGCTGTGGCCACTGGCCATTGACTGTCATAAAAACATGCCAGGGATATAAACACTCCATTCCATGGGTACCTGTGTGTTTGAGTGTGGGTTGGACAGATCTGCTCTTTGCCTCAACCACAAGGGACAGACCACAGCTGATTTCTATGGAAACAGAAATAATATTTCAGCCATGGGTTTTGCACAATGAGTTCCACAGTGAGGTTGATTACTCACTGACAAAGACTCACTGGGACATGCTCCAGAACCTGAATTACATATAGGCCTTTATTATTATTATTTTATATAGAACGTAAATATATGACAGACAGAAAGAAAGACAGATAGACCGATCGACCCACAGATAGACAGATAGACAGACAGACATAGATAGATAGATAGATAGATAGATAGACAGACAGATAGATAGACAGACTAACTGACCTATCTGGTCCTATTGCTTTCTTTTATTTCCCCTTTAAATTAAATTATTTCACTGTTATGATACACTCATTCAAGTTCAGAAGTGTAGTTTGCACTTTTAAGGAAACAGCGCCCCCTGGGGTCACGAATGCACAACCAGAGAAAACACAGACATACACACACTGTGGTATATGTGGTATATGTCTCATTTTTTCCATTTTTCACCAACAAAATCAACAGCTCTAAACACAAAATGTCTTTACCAGGCTGACCATAAGTTTACAGAACAAGAGTTTTACTGGTTACAACCATAATTTATAAAAGTAAAATAAAACAGACTCTACTCACATAAAACAAGACACAGTTGTTATTTCTAATAAGTTCACAGACAGATTAAACAGGGGTCCTTAAGTTTGTGGTTAGAGAACATGAACACTCAAATATGGGCTGCTGCAATGAAGTATTTGAGGTCAGACGCTCAGAACTGAATGGCAAACACACATTTGCATTTGTGAAACTCATTGCCCTTAAGCCAGTAGAGAGGAATCTGTTTTATAAAACATAGTTTTGACTTTAATTTCTGATTGGATGAGGCTCATTCAAAGCCAGTGCAAAATGCAGATAAACAAAGACCACACATTCTACCTGAGGGGGAACAGGTAACTATTACTGAAAATGGAACAATTTATTTAACAATGATGTCTTTAATCAAGTTGCTGTAACTGTCATTATATCAAATTAATGCTTTGCAGCATTTGCTTACTTGTGGTGACAACTGCCTCTCATATCTTAAGTTACTACTTTTATCTGTAGCCTTTTCTTAAATAAAAAGCCTAAAAACTAAAACAACTTAAACTCTTGTTTTAAATAAATGATCACCACAACTAAACAAAATTAAGTCATTTGACTTTCATATACAGTTTTAGTTTTTTCACCATTTGCAGTCTTCAGTGCCACACGATCCTTCAGAAAGCATGCTGATTTGGTGCTCAAGAAACATTTCATATTATTATCAATAGCTACGTTTACATGGACACTTTTTCCTTCAATCTGAATGAATTCGTTTCGATTGATGAATCCAAACGTAGTGTTTACATGAACGCTAAAAAAGTGATCGGGTTGATGCGCGCGTTTATGTCACAAGCTTCTGGTTGGATTTAATCTTTTGACATGCGCACACTGCACAAATATACAGAGTTTCCTGCTGTTGTTGCACACTAACCATCCTTTTCTTTGTTTTAAAAAGCAGACTTAATATTTATCTATTTCAGGTCCTAATTAAGCGAAGATGAGCACATGAACCGTTGAGTCGTGCTGCTTGTATTTATCAAGCAGTAAAAGCGCTTTTTCCTAAGCCCAAAACCAATCGTCTGTAAATAAGAGTATAAAACAAGGACTGGTGGGACATTATCCTGCTCTATTTCACAGACAATGAGTAAAAAGAGAATTTTAGAATGACAGGACACTCATTTATGACACTTTATTCAACGGGAAGAACAGCTCGTTGCCTCGTTCCGTGAGTCATATTACAAAAGGAATAAACCACCCCTTACAATCCGAATGAAATTGTAATCAGATTTGGCCAATTCATTCCGATTGACATGGTTACATGTGAATTTTTCATACCGATTGTACTACTAGTCCGATTGCAATCGGATTATTAGGGTCCATGTAAATGCAGCTAATGTTGAAAACATGCTGCTTAAAATTTTTGTGGAAACAAAATTTGTGCTGTTACTTTTCCATCCTGAATAGTGAAAATTCAGGAAAATTGAGTCTGACTCAAACTTTTGAATGGTAGTATTGGTGCAATTGTTAATATCAGTAACACACATTACACTGGAGAGAATTCAAAATCCAAAAATCCTTCACCAGTGCGCTTTCCTGCTTGTGTGCTAGTTGGCATCATCAGAAAGCTCCTACTCTATTTACTCAGGCAGACACCCTCTGAGCATTTGATAATGCCTGGGGGAGAGACAGAGATGGGTTGGGCTTTGATTGCTTCTGGCTGCCTTTGAAAGCATGCGGTGCAGGGCAGTTCAAGAGATCACAATCTATTCCACAATAAATCATCTGAACAGAGAGCCAGCCAAGATCAGCCTTCCTTCACCTTCCTTATTAACTCAGTGCCAATGCTGATGTCAACTATGGATCAATTATGTCAAAGGTGAAGTGTGTATTTTTCTTTTTAAATAATAAATACTTTCTCATATCTCAGTTTAATATGCTGAGGCAACTAAAGTAAGCCATTTCCCAGAACAGTCTCAACCAGTGGACTACCTGGTTGTCAAGTGAAGGAAATCGGGCTGTGTTTAGGAAACGCTGTTTTTTAATATCTACAATATCATTATTTCAATACTATTATTTTATTCCAACAGACATTTTAAGCTCTTAAAAAAGATACAATGTGAACAGGATTTCATGATGTGTAAAGTGAACAGTAGTCGGGAAGTGAAAGTGAACGGTGTGTGTGTTTGGACTCCTGCTGCTGTGGGCAAGAAAAGAGGAAAACGAAAACAACTCTTTTAATGGGCTGTTTCAGTCTCCGCTCCCAAAACACCTATTCCCCCTCAGGTAGTCTTCCTCTATTAATATACTACTGTGGCCAGACGCCAGCAAACATACTCACACACTGCAGCCCACTTAACTCACCGCTGGGGGTGGAGGATGAAAGGGAAAAAAGTATATAGGTACAACTCTGCTGGCACTGATCAGGATGGGCTTGACTTTATGAGCCCCATTATCCAAGTTTTTAATGTGGGACTGATATTCATAAACACATCAAACTCAGCGGGAGCTTTCAGACACACAATTAGACCTGGCTGTTACAGCAGGCAGCAAAATAACAATCATTAGTCCACAGGGATGTAGATGCTGTGTCAACATCTTTGCAGCTACATGTGGTCCCACCTTGTGCGTGTGTGTGCGTGTGTATGGATAAGCAACAATGTATCTTTTTACTGGAAAAATCCACGTACCATCAAAACACTGCTCTGGCAGATTACACAAAGTGTAAACTCCTTCAAATAAACGAACACTGGTTGTTATGTCTTCAAGGTCTTAACAGAAAGAGCACTTTTCAACATTAGGCCTTTTATTTTCCGTCTCTCTGGCAGGACTAAAGAGAACTGTGGCTGTCCTTATTTATTATCTTGTTGCAGTTTTTCCTGTATTGATTGTATTTGTTTTTGAGCAAAACTGTGTCCACACAAAAATACAGTGTGTCTATAATAGTCTGATTCATGAAATAATGACTCTTATGAGCAGATTCTTTTAATGAATCATTTAAGACAAGAGCTCAGGAGGTACCGATTTGAATCAGTATGACGAATCCTTTGCTGAATGAACTAATCAACATCTAAATATCCATCTATCGACCTATCTTTCAGTCTATGTATCATTCTGTCTGTCTATGTATCTTCCTGTCTGTCTACCAGTCTGTCTACCTGTGTGTCTGTCTATCTATATGTCAGTCAATCCATCCTTGTATTATAGAGTATTACACATTAGACAGATAGGCAGATAGAGAGATAGATGTGTGTCAGAGTGTCTGTCAATCCATCTGTCTAAGGGTCATTGACGAATAAGGTTTTTAAAAGTGTAAAAAAAAACATAATGGAGATATAATTAATTTTGAAGTTTTATTACATGTTAACAATGAGATTATGTGTTTTTAATCAGTTAACACTGCTTTTGTCATTTTTTACAAGATGGACAAAATTTGACACCAAAAAAGTAATTCGGTTTAACCAAAATTCTATTTTACCGAATGACACTTTTGGTTATACCGAATGACGATATTTTCAAACAATGCTAACAGGCTGATATCTAGCTAGCTAGCTAGCTAGTTAGCTTGCTAGCTGGCTAGCAAAAGGACAATCTAACATCTTATATTTAGTACAAGTTTTTAAAATATTACAACATTTTCCATGTTTTATAGCGGTTGTACCGAATGACCTGATGTTTCGGGACATGCGTATGAGCAAGTGAAAACATGAATTTTCCAAATAGTTAAGAGAGAGTTAGTTACTTTGCTTCACGATCATGTGGTCCTGTGCAGGTGTCTGAATGATGTCACATACTGTCACATGACATTGACAACATGACTTGATCCAAAATGGTCCCTTTATATTGGTTACTCCGAATGACATCAATGAAATTCATTTTTCTGGACAATCTTTCTCATAACAAAGCAACAACTTCTACACAATTTTAATACCATTTTGCACTATGTTGATATATGATGTAATAAAATCATGTCAGAATAAAAAATATATACATTTATTACATTTTAGGATATTTTAATCACAAATGAAATGGCTGTATTGGCCTTTGGACCGAATGACCTTTTGACACTTCAAAATATTTATATGTAGCAAAATGCAATTAAAACCTTTTGGATTCAATAAAAGAGATCTAGTTGTACTACCTTACATACTTTGGATGTCATATCTTTGTTTTTTATTATTATTTAGGCCTTTGGACAAAAAAACGACCCGTCATGTCATTGACCCCTAAACAGTTTTTGACCATACACAGTTTTTCTTGTACTAAATATATTGTATTGAACTTTATAGACAAACAGACAGAGCTGATGAGACTTAAAAACTGGACCTAACTAAATTGTACAGTTCTGGAAGGTCGGACGGTCAAAAAATGTGGCAGGCAGGCAGGGCGGTCTCTGCTGGCATCACTGAGGCAGACAGATTCAGCATGGACCATTTCAAAAGCTAATTTTTAATCCAGACACACCTGTTATGCATATACTTACAAACACATATGCAAACAGAGTGTGGGGAAAAAATTAGTCCAGAATCAGAACTAAAGAATAAAATACATCTGCTAACAATACGAATCTGACATCACTTAAGCTTTCCCGATCTCTTTATCGTTGTATGTTTTTAAACAATACACATACATATGGCTTATTCTGACATTATTTTGTCTCCATATCTTTCTACTATACAATATAGTTATGCTATAAAAAAAATCACTGCAACCATTGAACTGACACTCCATGGTGTCCTCCACTGTATTTTTATCATGAAATCTGTTGAAATAATGTGTGATAACCTGACATAACATATTACATTCTGTCCATTCTGTTTGCCTGTGTAAGAGTGTAAGATGAAGGGATGAAGTGTGTGTGTGTGGGGGGGGGATACTGGTACAGGCCTGCGTGCTTGACTGCCACTACATGACACTGTTGTTGTGGCATGAGCTCATTACCGAAAAGCATTTCTGTCAGTGAACGAAACAAAAGCCAGTCCTGTCTCTCTCATTCTACACACACATGCTCACTCATATGGGCAACATCAGAGCAAAAGTGTGTGTGTGTGTGTAGTGAATGCTGTCAGTGTGTAAAAGGGTGGACAGCAGGAGAATGGGAGTGTCACACTTCATTGTCTTCACACGCATGTACAAGAGACGTGACTATACAGCACACATGCAACCAGTTTGTGATGTGACTGTATAAATATATATGCAATCATGAATATCAATGCACCACTTTCACACCATTTGGTAAAAATAATGCATGTGCATTGCATAATGCAATGATGTTTTACGTATGAATGAAGTCACACATACACACCCTCACACTCACTCTCACAATTTCATGGCTTTATGGTGTGCCACCGCTGCAGAACAGAAACACCCATGTACATCACTGATGTGGAATGAAGCGGTATGATTGGCTTACATTCCAATGACAAACTCCAGAAGATACTCTTACTGTAAAATAGTGCAGATAACAAAGTCACTAATATGCCACCAAAGAATCATAGCAGCACAGCACACACTATGATTTGTGTGTGTTTATAAGCCAGTGTGGTTCACTGCTGTTTGAGTCTCTGTAAAGCCTGATGTAAAGTTTGGATGAGGTCACCACACATCTGGAGAATGACACAGTTTTGAAACTCTATTCAGTGAACTAAAGCTTCTCTCCCCCACTGAACAAGAAACACTCAATTTCTTTCTCTCTCCACATACACGTACGTTTACTAAGATACTTAAATAGGGACATACTATAATCTCTTTATGTTTATAAATTAAGCAAATTAATCAAGAGTCAAATTTTAAGTCTTAAATAAGAGTTCAAAAGAACAGCAGAAGAGCAGCATAGATAGACAGACAGACAGACAGACAGACAGACAGACAGATAGACAGATAGATAGATAGATAGATAGATAGATAGACAGACAGACAAACAGACAGAAAGATAGGATAGATAGATGGAACACACCTGGACCACACACACTTTTCCCAAAAACAGCATCCTTAAAATAATCCATAAATATGGTCCGCTCTGTTTGTGTGTGTGTGTTTGTGTGTGTGTTTGTGTGTGTGTGTGTGTGTCGTGTCTACAGCAGAGGAGGATTGGAGGCTTGATTATATGTTGTCTGCTACTCCTGTATTATTGGAAATGACTTCATCCGGCTGATGTTTGGGTTAAAACACAATATCTACAATGTATAATTAAAAAAAAAAAAAAAAGCTATGAATATAACTACAGCAATGTAGGAAAATCACACAGGCACCCATGCAAGAGTCACCAAGAATGGCTGTTAGCAGGTTGCTATGTGGTTGCTAGGGTGTTCTGGGCAGTTGCTATATTGTTTCTTGCCCAAGAAGAGTGCAAAGCGCAGCCCCAAGATATTCTAGATTCGGCTCAGGTCCCTTCTTCAAAGTGTGTTTGTGTGTGTGTGTGTAGCTGTTGTAGAGAAAATTGTAAGTCAATGATTTAGAAAAGTAATAGCATAGCACACCTCTCCTCAAAAAGCCATATGGTCTGAGATATCTTTTATGTCACAAACATTGTGGGATGTACTGAACTGCAATACTTAGGATTAGAGGTTTGTCCAAATCTCTAACCATAAGTATGGGCAATAATAATAGTGAAAACCAACTAATAAACATTCATGCACATGACTCTGACAGAGGACAAGCTGTCATCAAGCTGTGTACATCACTATAGCTTTGAAGACACAGATACAGGTAATCAGTAATGCAAACACAGACGCGCTGCTCCCTCAGGCCACGTGCACATGTCTCTGCATGCAGAACAATAAAACCTAACATATTCAAAAGAGGAGACTCCACAATGAAGGGAACAGCCGGCGAACAGGTACTGGCTACTATCGTCATGGCAACACACAGCTCTGATCAGGATGGGATACCAGTTACGATGATTTCACTGATGAAACTACCAAATCACTGCCTCTCTCTCTCTCATTTCATGTAGTTTGCGGAGTGTTTCTGACTTCTGCAAGCTATTCGATTCCTCTCTCCCTCCCTAAGTCTCTCCTTTCTATTTTGATCCTGAATTGATCCAGATGCTGCTGGACATCTTCCAGACAGGAAGTCAAACACAAGGGCCTTTGTATATGTGTATGTATGCGTGTGTGTCTGAATGCTTGTTAGTGAAATTTCATTGTCAGTTCAAGAGCTGTCGTCACAACACAAACATAACTTATTGTCTAACTTCCTTTCCTGTTTGAATCCAAACACTTATCACATATGACTATACATGAATGTGCGTCCCACAGCTTCATTGTGTCCGTTCCTGTGTTTTGCTTTTGCTTCTTCTAGATGTTCCTGTGTGTCAACAGTGAAAATCAAATTCATAATTGAAAAGGTTCTTACTTGTGCAGTCAATGACACTGTGTTTCTTTTTGGTCTGTGTATCTTTAGCTGGAGATCTGTTGGTGTTGTACTGTATGAACGGCTTTTGTTGCTTGAAATGAAATAATATCTATATATAAATTAAGTTTCTTGTCTGTCAAACACCCATTCCTCATAATTCTTTCACTTTCATACATACACTCTAAAAAATGCTGGGTTAAAAACAACCCAAGTTGGGCTGAAAATGGACAAACCCAGTGGTTGGGTTAAATGTTTGCCCAACATGCTGGGCAGTTTTATTTAACTCAATTATTGTTTAAAAATTACTATAATAATCACAAAATGAACACTCATTCATTATTATTCATTAAGCTAATATGAATATTAATTGAATTCATTATTGTTCATTAAACTTATTAATAAAGGTTAATTTTCAACATACTTTGGGTTCATTTTAAGCAATCAATAAACTACCCAGCAGGTTGGGTAAACATTTAACCCAACCGCTGGGTTAAAACAACCCAATTGCTGGGTTTATCCATTTTCAACCCAACTTGGGTTGTTTTTAACCTAGCATTTTTAGAGTGTACTGTACATACTACTGTTCAAAAGTATGGGGTCGTTAAGATTTTTAAAAGTTTTTAAAAGAAGTCTCTATTACTAGCCAATTTAATATATTTTAAAATGTAATTTATTCCTATGATGGCAAAGCTAAATTTTCTTATTATTATCAATGTTCAAAAAAAAAAAAAAAATTATTGATGAAAGAAAAGTGGAATAGAACAGCATTTATTTGAATTAGATTTTTTTTGTAACAATGTAAAAGCCTGTTGTTTATGTTTGTTTGCTATGTATTGAATATCCTATAACAGCCCTAAAAGAAAAAAAAAAGAAAAAGTAATTCTGAAAAAGAATGTTCCTGGTTAAATACAAATAGGCCTACCACATAATCAAAACAATGGAAATCCATGGGACAGTTGTAGTACATTTGCTCCATAGACTTCATTGTAAGCATGTAACTTTACTTTTTATTAACATTATTATTATTACCAACCTAAGGATGAGAACAGAAATTGACATTTTCTGTGGTAACTGACAACATGCCACAGATATTGTTCATAGAACTTCCATAAGAGCAGACACAGCTAATAACAGAGAGAGAGATGGAACAGACCGCTACATCACTGAACAATGTCATTTTGCTGCACTGAATACAACTTACACTTCGAAAAAATGCTAACAAACTGAAATTATGTATTATGTATTAAGTGTAAGTATGACATGCGAGAGCAAAACTCTCCAACTTTCTATGACTCTCTATTGTTTCCAAACTACGAATGTTAACAGCCCACTATTATATTTGCCAGAGTGCTTCAACTCAACTTGAAGTTAATCTCATGAGAATATTCAAATATTAATATTCAAAACAAACTGTAAACTTTTCCAGTGGAGTTTAAGAAGGACTCACCGGTATAACTGAGATCCGTGCTGTAATGTCACTCAGAATAGACAGGTCTCCCTCCTTCTTTCTTTGTCTTTCTTTATTTCTTTTTCTGTTCTATCGCTCTCTAAACCTCCCTCCTCTTTTCCAAGTTCCCTCCTCCCTCAGTACAGCTTCCTCCACGCCTGCTCTCTCTCTCTCTCTCTCTTAGTACACTGGGGAATTAGAACAATGCATGGCAGCAGAGGAGAGCTGGAATCAAGGTGACCATATATAAGCCACCACAGAATCATCCTCTCAGGTTATCAACAAATCAGCACATACACAAGCACAGTTCTCAGCTGCAAGGGGTCTTAAAGTTGTAACAATAAGTATGCACACACACATCCATACAGACCACAGCTGTGTTCCCAATGGAAAGAGTGCTGCAGCGAAACAGTGTAACTGGGTTCAGTTGGGCTCCGTGCTGATTGGCTCCAGTGGGATGACTGGCGTTTCCTGTTACTGTTAACCACTGCCAGCATCCTCCCTCAAACTTTAGAACACAGCCCAAAGGCAAATACACACACATCTCTTTTTCTCTTTCTCACTGAAGAACTCTTATGTATACATGACCCACATACAGAGAAGGGGAAGAGTAAGGGAAAGTATGATATTGCAAGCAGGAAAACCAGTAGTTGCTGAAGTGAGTCAAAGTACAGATTATTCAATAAAAATGAGTGAATGCGCTGCTAAATAAATGAAATTAATAAGTAAACAAACAAACAAAAAAGAAAAGAAAGACAAGATATGAATTAAATCTTTCAAATCATTTGGTTTACTTTTCTAAACAACTTCACTTGGTGGATGCTTTAATGAGTAGAAAAATAACATAGACTTACATTGAAGGAGGGATCCAAGCCATTTATAGGGACCAGAATATCACAGATTCTTGGGGATATGCTCTTTTTAAATCCCTAGCAACCACCAAGCAATGACCTGTGTGTATTTGTTAGATCATACATACACACAGATCATTGCTTGGTGGTTGCTATTATATATGTAATTTTGTTATTTTTGCATTTTATTTATTTTCTTCTTTCTCTGGCCACCCACTGAGACACTGACTGATGGTATTTCAAACATTTCAGATAATATGAGAGAATGACTACATGTCTATCATACAATCTTGGTCCCATGCCATGAGTAAACCCATTTAGTAAATAACATAGAATGTACAAAATGAGGTGAAATGATCCAATAATGATCCAATTTACAGAATGAGTACATTTGTAAAAGTACTTCAATCACATCTTATCTGCTTTTTACTGAAGCACATTTGCTTCTCCTGGATGATTTGAAGAAGCTCCAGTAAAACAGCCAAAAAAAAAAAAAAAAAGTGAGCATTTTGTGTAATTGCAGGGAAAGAGAACAGTGGTTTCGAGTAATCCGGCCAAGAGAAAAGTTTGCTCTTTCAAGGAATGCTGAGAGTCATCCCATGAATTATGGGTAATAATAGCATTTCTATGCACTAGTTTAGATTTAAACCTCTCTTCCAGTCTGGTATTAAGATGCTCTCCAGTCAATCCTGGCTCCTCTATGTCTACAGATCCAAACAGAAACAGCACGGAACAATACTGACATTAGCATCTAACCTGATTTTACTGAGTGCTGTTGAACTATCAATTGGACAATGTACAGCTCGAGTCGTCACAATAAGCTAGTCCAATCAAATCAATGAAAACTATATGTCTGTCATGGGAATGGTGATAAATAACATTAATTAGATATGTAAGCATGTGAATACAGATTATACAGGGACATACAATCATACAAGACCAGTGAAAAAGGATACAAAATTTACTTTGCTTTCTCTAACATATGGGGACATACAATAGATTTCTATTGTTTAATTGTTCTATATTGATTCTATATAGATTCTATTCTATTTTCCCCCATGTACGGCTGTCCTTAAATGTCCCCAAACTATTGCCAAGATATACACACTGAATCTCAGAGTGTATTCATTCGATACCCCTGCCTTTTCAGTCCTCATTTGAACAAAAGCTCTCATCAAATTTAAACAAGCTTCTGTCCTACTTACCGCAATTTATATGTAAATGAGTGTGTGTGTGTGTGTGTGTGTGTTTGATCGGAAGACTGTGACAAACTAGGTTAGGTTTGACAAACTGTATGTGTGGTAACTGTGTTCATTCTGCAGTGTGTACCTAAGTGTCTACGTGAGGCATATGTAAACACTGATGTTAATGTATGCATGTGTGAGTTCCCTGACTGAACCAACACAGTCCTCTCCACTCGTACTATCTCTCTTTAACGACAAGCGCTGATTGGCTTTTGTGTCTAACAGCAGGAGTGGTGCAGATGACTGAAAGATGGAGAGAGGGAGAGATGGAGGGAAAGGGGGAGAGAGAGAGAGAGAGAGAGAGAGAGAGAGAGAGAGATGTGGCACTAGGTGGCAGCAGAGTATTAAGAAAATGAGGACACTAAGTTAAATGACCAATGCACATATCCCAACATCCCTTTGATCATGAATTCAAACCAGTAACCAAATATTTCCTAAAGCTGCTGTTTACCATACTGTCATATATATTATAAAGTGCATTTAATAATACATAAACATTATGCCTGATTAACATAAAGAGGACAGAGTTTATGGATCATTGGTGTAACAAATATATACATAAAGTGGCAGATGACTACCAATAAATATTTCTGACTGCTATTTCACACAAACTTTGACCTCAGACAAAGTGTGACCTATCTAGGTATGACAGTTTCCCATGAAGAGCAATGTGTTTGTTCACACTAAACACAAAACTCCTGTGTGAAAGTGACAATCCCAGACCATAAGAAGATCAGTTCGATGTTTAATGCACGGTTATGAGGAACAGGGTTTTGGATTAACACTGAGATTTTCGGTACTGTGTCGCACAAACAGAAACCCAGCAAACGGTCGTGTTTGTTAAGGTAGGACAGGTTAGCGTTTGTCTCACTGAAGTAACAGTAATTAACAGTACCTAAAATAACATTAATATGCATTAATAAATACATGTTAAATGGCCATGTACTGTGTTAGCTACTCGTGTGATTAAATCTGTGGGTTTTAACTGAATGCTTCAGACAGCATTAGAGAGACAGAGCAAGACAAAGTGAGATAAAGTGAGAGAGACCGGGGAAGAAGTATTGCCATCTGTCTCTACCTGTCTGTGATTACCAGAAGCAGGCAGACAGAAGAGATCTCCAGAGGGATGAGACGATGGATAGAGGAAGAATTGGGAGGTAAAGGGTGAGAGTCAGGGGAAGAATAAAGGACTGGAATGAAGTGAGGGATGATTTAGAGAGGCGTGAGAGAGAGAGACTCTCCTGAGGATGAGCGTGAATGGTCTATCAGTCAGACTGGAGGAAGAGAGAGAAGGATGGAGCGTGAGAGAGACATCATTTAAACTTAAACTTAGTCTCTGGTTCAATCCCAAGTGTATTAACTGGCCAATATAGTATGCATGATTAATAAGCTCATCCTAAATCATTGTCCAGTCAAAATAGTATGCCAAAGATGTCCAGATGACTTACTCTGTAAGCAGGAGTTTGTGACAGTTTTGCTTTAAATCTTCCAGTTATAGAAAAGAATGAATCTGAGACTGAAGCTGCTCATTGCAAACTGAAGCAAGATTTTCACTTTTATTCAGCAAGGATGCATTACACTGATCAAAAAAATTACAGTGAAGTATTTTATATTGTTACACAAGATTTATAATTTAAATAAATCAGCATATTAGAATGATTTCTGAAGAATCATGTGACACTGAGGACTGGAGTAAAGACTGCTGAAAATTCAGCTTTGCCGCCACTTGAATAAATTACATTTTAAAATATCTTAAAATAGAAAAGTTATTTTTAATAATAATATTTCACAGTATTACTGTTTTTACTGTAGTTTTGATCAAATAAATGCAGCCTTGGTGAGCATAACATCTTTTAAAAACATTAAAAATTCTACCAACCTCAAACTTACAAACAGTAGTGTACTTTCTACCAGCTTAATATAACAACTGAACTACTGTAAATAAACCATTTATATTAAATCATGTTTTAACAGAACCACCAAACCAACACAGAAACAATGGCTTAACCAATGCTGTGCTGGTTTTGGGGCGGGGCTATCTGTTTGGCTGACCAGTGAAAGATGGAAGGGCGTGCCTGGGAACCCGGTTTTAAAACTCACTTTCTTACTATAAACTCAGTGACCTTATAACTTGAAAAAATAAATAAATAAATATCGCTCAAAGACAGAAAGGGAAAAAGAATGAAAAGTGATTCCAGATTTTGTAACACCACTTCACCTCAAAGAAATCTTACAGTATGAGCAAACACACACACACACACACACACACACTTGTCTTATCAATCTTATCTAGGTCCTTGAAAGTGACAGTTTTGTCAAAACCCAATTTCATGTAGGATGATAAAAATAAATTCCATCAAATGAGTGTGGGAGTGTGTGCGTGTGTGTGTGCGCACGTGTGTGTGTGAAGAGCAGCTCAGACTGTAATTGTAGGTGGTGTGTGTGTGTGCATGTTATAAAATATGGATGCCATTGTTCAGCAGTGGTGGTGTTCTCCATGAGTGATTTTAATTACAGATGGAGGGATAAACTGGCCTGAAAGACTGGACTCCACACACACACACACGCACACACACGCACACACACGCACACACTACTAGCCAGCATGATGATGGATGACATGACATTAAAACAAGACAGGGCTAAAGCCTCTTTCAGGGTGAAAAAATGAATGGAAAGGTAAGCCTTAGGTTAAGAAAAGAAAAAGAAAGCAATACCAATACAGAATTAGTGAATTAGTCTTCCCACCATATAAAGGCTTGGGGTTCTACTAATTAATGAAAATCTTGTTCATTTTGAAAATGTTTTATAATAAAGCCTTAAGCAACTCAGTGGCCCAGAAATTCCAATTAATAGAGACTCTCTCTCCTTCTATTTTTCCCTTCACTGACAGACTTGCTGTTTTTCATTCAATGAGCAATGAAAACAACTACTACTAGGAAGAAAACAGATTTACAATTACTGTATAGGTCTATATTCTTTTTACCCTCACATAAATACCCACAGCCAAATATTCATTGATTTAGTCCTATGTATGTCATGATGTTTAAGAAATGCAACACACCTCAGTAAGACTCAACCTTTTTGTTGGCTCCCATCAGAAACCAAACTCAGCTCCAGATATGAAAGCAGGGCATTTATTAGATGTGTGACACTGGAGCCGAGCATGACAGCCCTGTCAGTGGTAAAACCATTAGGCTGACTGACAGCGAAATGAGACTATATTTCAGAAGCACTTCATTTAAATCAAGTGTAGTCTACGGCTCCCACAATGCTTTGTGTCAGCAATTCCTAATGTACAAGGATATTACAAATCATAACTGTGGCCTTACAGGAAAAGCAGCGGATTCAGAAATGCAAAACAAACATATTTTCTTCAGTTTTCCACAAAAACTATGGCTTTAAGTTGTAAGTAACTGTAAGCTGTATGAGCAGTGTTTATAAAAAAAAAAGCATACATGAGAGTTTATCTATTACTTATCATAGTCAGACATAAATGAAACCATTTTCATGATCATAATACACAAAAAAAGTGTCTGTGTTTGTGTGTCTGTCAGAGACTCAGAGCTTATGTTTAACACTCATAATGAGACCCTAAGGATGAGGACAAACACAAACAAACTCTTGTTTTTTGGCCATAATAAAATCCAGCGAGCCACTATGTTCCTATCATCATTGCAAATTACAAAGGTCAAATGCATTTCAGAACACAATGATGCATTAAAATTGCTTAATCCAAGCCAGACTTTCAATGTGGCTTCAAAAGATGTATACAGTGCGTGCAGAATTATTAGGTACATTGATTTTCTGATCATATTTTTTTCCAGGAACATCTTACCAATTCCAAACCACATTAATCTTAATAACTACTATTAATTTTGTATTTAATCATTTAAAAGTGATATATAATTGTTTGTGAAGGCTGGAAATGAAAAACGCATTATATTGATGTGCAGAATTATTAGGTATGTTTTCTTTTACAGATAAAATGAGCCAAAAAAGACATTTAACTCAGACTGAAAAGTCAAAATTATTAAATGCCCATAAGAAGGATGCAATACTAATACAATACTAGAAACTGCAGTTAAGGCATGACCATTGGACAATGAAATGCTCATTGGGTCAGCAGGGTCTGACAAAAACAGGTGGAAAAGAAAAGACACATGTTAACTGCAAAAGAATTAAGAATTAAGGTGAAGAATTAAGTGTGAAACCATCAGGAACCCTTTAGTCTCCAGCGCCACCATTTTCCAGAACAGCAACCGACCTGGAGTCTTCAGAAGTGCAAGGTGTCACAATCTCAGAGACTTAGGTTAGGTAAAGAATTCTAAAAAATGACCCCCACTTAATAAGAATCAATAGCTCAAGTGTTGTAAAATACTTGAAGACTGTTTTTTTAATAGGCCTTTTATAGAAAATCAGCGTACCTAATAATTCTGCACACACTGTAGAATATCATAGATATCACACAAAACTATTAATTATACTACCTTTCAAAAGTTTGTGGTCAATACATGTTTTTTTTTGTTTTTTGAAAGAAATTACTACTTTTTATCTGCAGGAATGCATTAAATTGATCAAAAGTGACTGTAAAGACATTAATAATGTTAAATGTTCAAATAAATGCTGTTCTTTTGAGCTTTCTATTCATCAAAGCATACTGAAAAAATGATCATGTTTCCACAAAAAACAGCAACTGTTTTCAACATTAATAATAACAGAAATGTTTTTTGAGCATCAAATCAGCATATTAGAATGATTTCTGAAGGATCATGTGACACTGAAGTAATGATGCTGAAAATTCAGCATTGCCATCACAGGAATAAATTACACTATTTTAAATTGTAACAATATTTTTTAATATTACTATATTTTAGATCAAATAAGTACATCCTTGGTGAGCATAAGAGACTTCTTTCAAAAACGTTCAAAAAATTCCAAACCCAAAACCCTTTGCATGAGTTGGAGGTGCTGGATGCTTTTTTTTTTTTCTTTTTTTTTTAAATTGTGCCCTGCTCTAACCCATCTTCAGTACAACACAAACACCTGTAATGAGGAAACTAAGTAAAACCGAGATAATCATCCTGCTCTTGTAAATGTATCCTCAAGTGACAGCCTATTAATGTAGCATTCACAAGCCCATTAATCTTGATTTAGAGAGGCAGACAGAAGTCACTGGCTCCCTGCTGACTACATTATGCTTGCTTCATGTCTGCCTGAGTGATTATTTTAAACACTGCATCCTGTAATAACGTGACTGTAAGGAAGCGCATAGTAACGGCTCTGTCTGTGAACAGTGTCACAATCCTGAGAGTTGCAGATGAAGGTTGAAGCTCTGCACCAAATGTACCACTAGAACAAATCAGTTCACATTTTTTATGCCTACTTTTTATCGTTTCCAGACATGCGTACAAAGACAAACAAAAATACACACACACACATGCATTCACACAAGGCATATCCAAACTGGCTGGCACAAAATCTTCACAAAAAACAACTTAAAGGGCAACAAATCACTGTCATCCAATAATTAGTAGGCATTATTCTTCACAGTGGCATTATGACATTCAGGCTAAAATATCACATTAAATATCACAAATAGCAAAAACAATTTGTAGCTGCAATAGTCTTTTGTTGGGGCTTCAATTACAGTGTTGGTATCCATGCATATTTGTGTGTCCATTCAGACCAACACTGAGGCACTGATTGACATATGAATTACCCACAATGCTCTTCTCACAACCAAAGCAATTGCTCCCATTATCACAAGCACTGTTTCATTAATTCTTAAACTCTTTTCGTTACTTCCGCCCTCTTCGTCTTGCCAATACCACAATCCCTTCAATCCTTCACTTATGCAATATACTTACATATACAGTATACTTCAACAAGCACATATTTGTCATATTGCAAATGCATATTATACATCAGATGATGCAACAAGTGAGCCTTTAAATGAGTGTGCCCTCTCCTAACAAAGGGCAGATATTCATTACCAATCACACAGACCTAAATGCTATGCAATGCTGTTTTCTATGGAATAGTTCCATGTTGTTATTTACCCTGTGGGGCATCTCATCATCTATGTTTATTATACCGTATCTCAAGCTAATGGCATTTGAAAGTGCTTATAGATTTCAGCTAGTTTAAGTAATTAGCCTTAGCTAGCACATGTCAGTTCTTATAGATGTTTGGCCTTCAGGCCATCAGAGCACATAATCAATGACTGAAACATCTGAACGTCTGTTAAAGGTACATTCACTAGAATTTGCATGTTCTTAACCAGCACTTTGCCTTGTTTTCCATTAAGAATATCAAATGCACATCATTCAAACAAGAGAAATTTACTTGAGAAGCATTGTAATAACACATTATATTCATAATAATATATATTAATATGCATAATAAATATGAATTATATTACATTCATATGCATAATACATTGTATAAAATATATTTTCAGAGAATATTTCTTGAATTTAGTTTATTTTTCTTACTCCATTAAAGGATTAGTTCACTTTCAAATGAAAATTAAACCCAAGCCATCCTATGTGTATATGACTTTCTTCTTTCTGATGAACACAATCAGAGATATATTAATAAATATCCATGCTTTATAATGGCAGTGAGTGGGATCAATGAGTATGGGCTGAAGAAAGTGTCTCCATCCACATATGCAAAATATCCATATTTAACAAGTTATGAAGTTAAATATCTAGGTTCCGCCAGACCTCCTTCCATATTATACTTACGAAGAAAGTGTAAAATTCTCGCAGTTTAAAAAGCTTATGCTATGTCCTGCGCCTTCCCTATTCAACTTACGGAAAAAGCTTAACTGACACGACGCCAATTCCGTTTTTTCGTAATTTGAATATGGAAGGCGGTCTAGCAGAAGCTAGATATTTAACTTCATAACCTGTTAAATATGGATATTTTGGATATGAAGGTTTTACACAAACAAATAGCTTCACTTCAGAAAGCCTTTATTAACCCCCCGGAGCCGTGTGGAGTCCGTTTATGATGGATGGATGTGGATGGAGACACTTTCTTCAGCTCATACTCATTGATCCCGCTCACTGCCATTATAAAGCTTGGATGCGTCAGGATATTTATTAATATATCTCCAATTGTGTTCATCAGAAAGAAGAAAGTCATACACACCTATGGCTTGAGAGTGAGTAAAGCTTGGGATAATTTTCATTTGAAAGTGAACTAATCCTTTGAAAAATTTTAAAGCATGAACCAAACTAAATTTGATTTATGCTTAAACACAAAAAAAAAAAAGAAAGCAAGATATTTGCTAATGGGGTAAGACAAATAAACTACACCCTCCAGTGATATGTTCTCTGAAAAGTCTACATATTTATAGTTTTGCTTCAAAAGCAATGTTAAAATATTTTTATGTTTAGAAGACTATTTGATTTTTATTTGCAGTGTGAAACAAGCTTTTCTCATACACCAATCTGTCTGCAATCAGTCTGAATAGAAAAGAAAATCACTGCTGTTTAATAATTAGTCTAGCATGAGCTTTCTTATTTACCAGCAAGACACTGCTCATTTCAGAACCCCAAGGACAAAGTACAGATGCCTTCTCAACTTGTTTGTGTAAGTTCATTACACTAAAACATCATCCATGCTATATGGCCAATGTTAGGGTTTCTGGTTAGGATTTCTAACACTTCAGTATTGGGAACTATTATCACTTTGAACTAGTTGCTTATTAGCCTGCATATTGGCTATTTATTAGTACTTATAAAGCACATATTAATGCCTTATTCTGCATGACCACATTCTACATCCCTTAATCCTACCCAATACCTGAACTTACCCACTACAACAACTGCCTACTAAATATTAATAAGAAGTAAATTAGGAGTTTATTGAGGGACAAGTCATAGTTAATAGTGAATATGTGTTCCCTATACTAAAGTGTTACCAGATTTCTCAGCAGATAATGAGATAAAACAGATAAAGAGCATGGTCAGAGTCAAACATCCTTCTAAAACAGTGGTATTAAATCACTGACCACCTCTAATATTTCTTTCAGTAACTTGCAGTGCATGCATAAGCTACCAAGAGGACAAAGATATTGCTACTCTTGTTATATTGCAGATAGACACTCTCAGATATTGCTCTTGGGCATCTTAAAATTTCACTTGTGTTGTTTTATGATCCTGAAAAGGTCATTTTGTGCTGTTTTCAATAAGATTTCTCGTTATTGCTCCAGATGGTGTCATTTTCCAGAGCGCACTTTTGCTTTTCAGCATCCGCTGGTGGCAAGACTTGGACTTATATTTAGCACTATACAGTTCTTATTGATGTATTCATCATCCGAGGAAGGTGCGATTACCTCTCCAGACCTGAAACAATCATACAAGCTGTCATCTAACATGATTTATAATAAATGACCATTCTAAAGCAAACAGTCTGATGGATTCTTTAGGTTTGGAAGAGAAGTTTCACTTGCACTGGTCTGCCACCTTTAACACTTTCTTACCATCACAGGCCCAGCTTCATTTGATGCTCAGAATGATACATACACTGCTCATCCACCATTTTAATAATATTCCTATTTAAATGCATGAACAAAGTTTAGCTTCAGGCAGGTCAACTCAGTCTCTCAATCTCTATACTGTATATATTTCTCTTGCTCTCTTTCTCTCTCTCTCTCTCTATAACACACATTCATGCCAAAATAATATATAATAGATGAGATATTGAGGAAATTTTGTTTGAAATATATATTTACAAAAACACACAAAAATATTATAGTATTGGATGCTTGTTGATAAAAAAAAAATGGAGTTCCATGCTTAAACCTGGAAACTGTATAAAGATCAAACACACTCTCTCACCCAAGGCTGTCTCTCTCCTCTGTCTCTCTTGATAAAACTGCCAATTGAAAGTTTTGGGAAATGTTATAGAATAACAATTTTATACTATCTCGCCACTGTAAATTGTGAGTGTCTTTTTTCTTTTCTCTCTGTGTTGCTGCTTTGGATGACAAACAGCTACTGGTCCCCATCCAGTTGTGAAAAAGTGCCTTCCACCACAAGATGCTCAAGACATCCTCAGCTTTAAGCCCAGTCTATCTAACAGGATTAAGTGGATGGGTTCTGCAACTGGAAGGAAACGCTCTCAAGAACAATAGAAGACAGAGCAAAGCTTCAGATTACAGAAAACATAAATATATGAAATGTGAAAACAACACTTTGTATATGTTACAATAGCTGGTTGCGAGCATAAACACGCACGACGAGGAGGAATAGAAGTATTACTTTCTTTAATAAGTCCACAAGGAAGATAATCCATAGACAGGGAAACAAGGAGACAACCACACTACACATGAACGATACCGGACAATACTGAAAAGGAAACACAGGGCTTATATACACAGGGAAACAAAGAGGGTGATGGAACACAGCTGAAAGTGATGATTGGGGTGATCAGTAACCATGGTGACTAACTGGTGGCGGGAAAAGGCACAACACAAGTCCAAAAACAAGTCCAAAACAGAGTGCACATGTAACAGTATACACTAAATATAATATAATTAGGGCTGGGAAGCAATTACATTTTTTAATCTAATTAATTAAAAATTTATTGTACATCAAATTTGGCTGAGAAATTATCCCCTAAAGATAATTTGAAGTTATTACTGTGTAAAGCATCAAATAGAAATTGGAAAAAGAAGATTCAGAAAGAAATATTTTATTTGAATCAACAGAAGTTATTACACAAACTTTTGGACCATGAGGTTGAGTAAATGATGACTGAATTTCAATTTTTGGTGAACCATATCTTTATTTATTTATATATATATTTTTTATCAATATGAATATATGAAATTGAAAGTAAACATATGGTCAACTTATGTTTTATGAATCATTTTCTTACAGAAGTTAATTTACTGAAGGCTACCAAGAAAGCTTGGTTACTAAGTTTATTAAATTAATTCACAATATGTGAACATTTACTATTAATGTGGGGGGCGATGTGTCACGCAGGCACAATAGCGCTGTATGACAGATGTATCACTTTTATTTTGTTTTTCCTTTTTTATTCAAAATATTCACAAACTTGTTAACTGTAGCCTATCATGAACTATAGGCTATATAGGCGCCGAGCACCCATGGAAAAATATGAGATATTCTCCATTCATTTGAACCAATAAAAACGACTGCAGCTTTCAGACGTGATGTTCTTTTCATTTTTATAGTTCACTTGAGGCAGTTACTATGGCATTTTTTAACGACGCATGTCGAGTGCGCATCAGTGTAATACATTAACGTGAGAACGCATCAATGTAACGTGCAGCACAAATCTCTCCACAAAACTTGTGCACTCTCAAATATAGTGTCCTCATGGCTCTACTCTGGCTCCGATATTCTGTGTGCACGCTCGGTTATGGAGTGTGGGCACCGACCGACAGAAACATAAATCGGCGCCTATTGTCAAATATTTTAATGTGTTTTGTCATTTAAATCATGTCAGTTGATCTATAACGAGCAATGGGTGCATGCTGCCACCGCAGTTAAGAGAATCGGATCTGTCGGATTAAAGCCTAAATTCACAAATTTCTCCCGAAAGAGTAAACTTTATGGTTAAATGTGTATCTGATATAAAACACGTCATCAGATTTTAATTAAAGAAAGGATTAGCCTATTATTATCACTTTCCATAATCATCAGTATGTATTTAACAAAATGTATTTTTGGCTAGCCTATTTAATGTCTATTTAAGTGTCAGAAACTTAAAATAAACTTTATGTCAGATGACCTATGTAGGTGTGGGGACGGTGCAAGTGCGTTAAAATTTAAAATTTTTAACGCGTTATTTTTTTCTGTAAGTAATTAATCTAATTAACGCATTAAAATCACAGCCCTAAATATAATATAATATAATATAATATTAGGTAGCATAAAATAAAAAAAAAGACAAAAAAGAGAGGAGAGAGGGAGAGAGAGAGAGAAAGATGGTTTTGCTCTAGTGGACACACATGCATTATTCATTAATTTTTCAGTCGGGCTGGATAAAGTCGTGGACCTATAGCTCACACTTGGCTTGTCCTATAGCTTAGACTTCAACAGTCTGTGAAGCCTGCAAAACTACACTGTCAGACAAAAACTGTGCGTGTGCAGCATGCTAAACCACTCCCTCTGCTTCATTTCTGCACAGTGTACATCTCTGTGTGGTATCCTACATGCATCCTTGAATGTTGACAATGCATACATAACTACATAAACAATGCATAACAGCGCACAATGCAAAATATGAAGCTTATTAATTTGTGTGTAGAAAACTATCCCCAAAATAAATAATTAAGATATACTGAATATATAAGTTCAGTGCATGCTTCATAGCACACACTGGTATGTGAGCACATGTTCAGACAGCAGATGTATGTTGGAGACGTGACACACATATGGTGCATCTCTTCACCTTTAACCTCAAGTGTAACTGTCATATCAAACATATGGCCAGTGTCTGTGTGTGTGTGTGTGTGTGTCTGTATGTGAGGAGTGTTGTACCTGTGGAGTGAAGAATCGGGTTGCACAGTGTGTGTGTGTTTCCTAGCAGAGAAAGCCATCCAAGGTCAGTGTGACTCATAACTTGAGTTCTGACATGCTGTATCTCAAATAGGACAAGATGATTATGAAATTATACATGGTCAAAATCACAAAAGTATCTTAAAATAGGTTTCCTAAACACTACTTGCTTGAATCATATCAAAAGTCTGAGGCCATATTAAAAATTTCTAGGTCACTAATAAAATCAGATTTGTGATTTGTACTCTTTGTATAGACGATCAGATGTTTTTGCTTCCATTGAAGCTCAAGATGCTCTTTGAATCCTTCTCAAATCATGCTGGAAAACATGATAGAAAGGTTTTACATTAACTTGTGGATTTCATGCCAGAGAGAAAGAGCATTTTGATGCGTAATTATAAATTCTGAGCTGTTCATCATTCCATAATCATGCCATGTTTATCTTTCATGCTTTATTGTGATACACGCACAGCGTCGCACACACATCGCACACCTTTTTCTGACATTTATGTCTCATTCAGTCCCCCCAAGGTGATATTTCAACAAATGTATGATCATGACCGTGTCATCTGAAGAGGATGTCTTCTTAAATCCCACTGCCTTATGACAGTCTGGTCACAGAAGATTTGTGTAGCTCTGCTGACATATGAAACTCATATATAGACATCTAGAAGTGTAGGATGACATGAAAAGTTCAAACTAAAATATCACTGTCATCTCACAATCTCTGTTTCTGATTCTGTCAAATCTTCACAAGTTCATTAGCACATGCATGACTGAGCTTACATCGAGACATCAGAGTGACTCCTCCTCTTATTAAATCAGGGGACATTGCTCAAGCTTCCATGAAATGTACCATGACTTGCAAATTAGACACTTGGGGTCCATAAACTCTAAAGAACCTACTATATCTTTATGTCGAAGACAAATAGCTTAAAGTAAAGTAAATATGCAATATACAGAATTTACAGTTAGCCATCTGTTCTATCTGAAAACATTATTAATCAGTATTTGTTTTTCTTTTTTTCACACAGATTTTTTTCTTTTTTCTTGCCCTATTTACACATAAACCTCAGTAAATTTGATTAATTGTTAAACTAAGAAAAATAGGGTAAGAAAAATAAACTTGCAATATGTTTTCTAAAAATAGGTCAATTTTGCTTTTCAGTTAAATGTGTTTTGTTGTATGGGTACCTTAATGTTTTTACTACAGAATAAGACAAAATACAAAATACTGAATAAGAATAAGAAAAAGTATTGCAAAAGGAATCGCTTCATGCTTTGACTGGAGATGCACAAGTAACCAGACACACAAACACAGAGAGATGCAGGTTTATGCAATCCTGTCATTCAATGTCTTTGAAAATGTATGAATTACATCAATATATCACAGCACAGATGTCCTAGTCTCTCTCTCACCCCCCCCCAAACACACACACACCCACACCCACACGTCTCCTGCTGTGTGTAGATTCATCATTACCATGGAAATTAATATTACAGCAGGTGATACTGCTGCTTATGACAGGTGCATATGAAGACTTGTGTGTCAGCCTCTTCACATATAAACATTTCACAATTTACATTTAGTATTTTCCATTTTCAAACTGTACAGGTGAATTCTAAGTTTTAATTACCTTTCTATGTTCAATAAACATACAGTATATTACTTTGCCTAAAAATAGCATAGCTTGTGTGAAAATAATGAACACCGCACTAAAGTATACACACAGAGTGAAAGACCTTTCTGCTAGATTGGTCAGTGTTTTCTGTGTTGACACAAAGCCAAGAGTGCTTGCTGGGAAAAATTCTGGGAAGACTTCATCTCGGACAAGAGATGAAAGGAGCCTTAGGTTATCTCTCTACATCAAAAAGACAAACAGACAGACAGACAGACACACACACACACACTCATACACCCTGTCTAAAAGGAAAACAGAAGACGAGTATGAGCAAAGGTACTTTGATTTCTGATGTCCTCATTGACATGTCAGCATATTGTGTATATGTATTTGAACTTTTTTGCTTTGCGGTTTGTAAAGTGGCAGAAAAAATTGAACATCAAACAAAATTTTCAAATAAGTACTTATATGACACTTGATAAATAATCCAAAATGTCCCCACTGTATAGAGATGTAAGGAATGCAAATGAAAAATGGGCTGAATTTTAATCAGTTTTTCATTTCTGCCCAAAATCACCAAACCAGACTGAGTGTGTCTCTTTCTTCTTTACTCTGAAATTTGAATTTTCAGCATGTTGAGGCATATCTTTGATTCGACTTCACCACTGGTGTGGACTTACACTAAAGGCCTGACCCTGAAGGAATGGCACAGTTCTTGCTAAAATGCCACATGACAAGCAAGCCCAGAAAAAAGCTATGTGCAACACACAAACAAGCCCAAACAGAATGGTTAATCAAGCAGAATCTGAAATAAGGGACGCAGCCAGGCTTTGGCTGTGAATCACTTGGAAAAAAATTTCACAGATGAAATACTTTACTCTTACTAGGGCTGAGACAATACTATTGATGCATCGCGATTTGTGGAGAGTTTCTGATATTTTCCAAATGCATCACAAGTTGATTCTGAGCTTGATTCTGCAGCTCCAACACTGCATAAACGTTTAGCTGTGCATTTGTTTTAGGAAAACAGCACAAAATGGCTATAAACTATGCAGTTATAAAAAATGATCCTATCTTCTATTCACCATCCTTGATAGGCATGATCACTGATGCTGATGCTGATGCTGAATCGCTCCTTATTTGATATAAACATGCAATTTAGTCATTAGATGTTAACAATCAAAAATGAACAATAGAAAATGTGCTCATTACCAAAATGTCAAGAAGCCCCTATCTTAAATCAAGCAATTAGAGAAATTAAACCCCAGGAGCTGTCATAGGATAAATGCAGTAATTACCACACTATTTCTGAAAGTCTACAAGATCCTGATCTTGAAGCAACATTAAAAAGATAATCCGATAAAGATGTGGGCACTGCAGAACAATTCAATTCTATTAATTACTTGAGGTGTGATCATGTCTGTCCAACAATAATACATAAACCTTACAAAACTATGCTTTCACTTAATGTTATAATTGTGTCTAAGCTGTGAATATCACACTTAATAATATAGGTCCTTCACAGCATGAAGTGTCTTTAGCCAGGGCTTTACCAAAGACTATAGATACAGAAAGATGGTTAACTCCTATTAGTTATGAATAGGAGAAACTGCAACGCGCAATATGGCGGAATACGTCCCGCCATCTAAGTAAAAGAGCCAATCGCTGATTGATAAAGTCATTGCGTCACTGCAGCTGCCATTAGAAGCTCTGATTCCCATAGAAACCTGAGACTCGCGCTGAGGACTGCACGTGTGTTGGCTCGTCGAGCCTGAAAAATATGCTTTTTTGACTCTATTTGAGCATAAGAAACAACTTTTGTGACGGTTCATGTCAAATTTTGTTGCTGATTTGAAATACGTTATTTAATTGTGAGTTCGCCAAGCAGTTTTTGAGATTTCAGGATTCCCCCATTCAAATAGACAGGACTTGGTCTTGAAATAGCTGCCCGGAAGTGTATAGCCGAACAGACTTTTGCAAATAGTGAACAGACTTTCCTTGAAAGGGACTTTGGCTTTACCCTTTTTAGCCAAAAATCAAATTTGCAAGAAACATGTACAAATGGTTAACAAACATTTATGAATAAATTAAGACAGTATAATGAGTCCCACTTTACATTAGGTGTCTTTAACTATACTATATACTTACATTTAATTAATCATTTGATACAATGCACTTATTGTGTAATTGTTCTTATTTTTTGATGCAAGTACATAGAAGTTAGGGACACCTAATATAAAGTGTGACTGACTAATGTAAGATGTAGTGACAATGCTAAACAAGTCATAGGGCCATCCTTATTGTTAAGCCCTGAACTATATGAAATTCACTTAGATATTTTAAACAGGATCACAGGATGCACAAGTTTTTTTTTTTTTTGGTTTTTTTTTTGAAGACAGGGCAAGTGGTTTCAAAAAGTCTATGTAGAACTCTTCTAGAACATCCTTATGCTGCCAACTGGCTATAAGACGCCAGATATTTCAGAGAAATGTAGCAACTAGAAACAAGTCAAAGAAAATCTCAACATATGAATTTGAAGAAAAAGGCAAACCTGCAATTTGCAAATTATCCTCCCCTAAATTTACCAACCAGTGTCTGTCTGTGGTCTGCGCAGTGTTTGAATTCCACTTCAGCACTGACGTCTTTCGCGCTGTTCTAAAGAAAAAACGAGTGCATTTTGACAAGGTCGTGGGTTTAGTAACCGGTTAACCGGAGTTAGAGTGATATTTGCTGTTGCCCATCTGAGAGTGGCTGCTCCCCAGACCGAGAACTGACCACAGATCAGAGATAATCACAGGCTGCAGTGGCCAAACCCTTATAACCAGTGGAAAATTCTGCAATGAATCACTGCGTGGCAAGGGCTGATTTGATAAAGTGCAATTTGATTAATAATGAGAAATAAACCAAAATGTTGCCATTTGGGGACTACTCCACTTTCTGTCATACTTAAAGGGTTAGTTCACTAAAAAATGAAAATTATCCTATAATTTACTCAATCTTAAGCCATCCTAGGTGTATATGACTTTCTTCTTTCAGCCAAACACAATCGGAGTTATATTAAAAAATATCCTGGTTCTACCAAGCTTTATATAATGGAAGTGAATGGTACGGCTCCAGGGGGTTAATCAAGGCCTTATGAACAATGCGTGAAATGATGCGTTTCTGTAAGAAACATGACCCGACGCATAACGTAGGATGTACTATAGGAGTAGCGTAAGCTTAGGTGAGAGTAGACGCCTCTCACGGTTCAAACAATTAGAGCTGTGCAACAAACTCAAGCTCCTCTTCTCTTATATCAAAATTCTCTGACATTTCTCTTTGCAAATTGTCCATTTAGACTTCTAATTCATGAATGGCGTTTTGTTTTGCTCTATCCTCTGTGCTTCTGCGTTCGTCAATACATCATGCGTCAGGTCAGAGGTCACGCTTCCGCTGGAACTAGACTCTGATTAATTAAGCCAGTGATAATAGATTATACTCCGATGGTGTTTGGCTGAAGGAAGAAAGTCATATACACCTAGGATGGCTTGAGGGTGAGTAAATTTTGGAATAATTTTCATTTTTGCTCTGTGGGGCCCCGAGTCTGAACCTTTGCTAATGTGCTTTCAGTAAGGAACCCTGGGTGCAGGTGGTATTCTGCACATCTCACCACCACAACAATCTAGTCCAGAACACAATGAAGGAAAGAAAAGTGGAACACAAAATCCTGTAGTACCAAACTTAGTCAAGTGCATAGCTATACATAACCTACTCACCAAACAGGTAAAAACAAGGAGGATGTAAGCTTTACACTTACCTAAAAAGAGAAGAAAAGAGAAAACTGGAATCAACACATTACGTACATAACGTAAACAAAGAATATTGATAACTATTAGAACCATACAAGGATAAACAATAACACATAACAACAATGTGTACACATATTAATTAAATAATTAATGGAATAAAAAAGACATACACAGACTTCTAAAGCTTGCATGACATTTGAAATAGATTAAGCCAGAAGAGCTTTCACTGAGTAATAGGACCAGAATGACAGATTCTGTTTCAAGAGGATTATATAAAATTATATTTAAAAAAAAAAAAAAAAAAAAATCACATCTCAGCTTATTTTAGTGAACAACAGCTAAACAGAAAGGCCCAAAAGGGCACTTGACCCAAAACAGCAGGAGCTCTCCATCTACCAGCAGAGAGAAATTAATAAGCAGTGTCTATAATAACAACCTAATTTATATTCATAAATCTACTTATACTCAATTTAGACCAAACTACTGATGCCTGCACACAGAACAACACAACTCACTCCTGAATTGACAGCCATGATCCTACAAACACATAATGCATTATTCATAAACCTATAGCATATAGTTTCTTTATGAATGATACACAATTTCAAGCATTAACCATTATTAGAACCCAGTTTAAACAAGTGGTATAATTTTCGATATTAAAAACATCAAAGTTAAAGCATTTTGATGCTGCTTGAGCTGTTCACAACCATGTTCATATTTTCTTTCCTGTTGTCTCATCTGTATTCATCTCTCGGTTGAACCCTTCATTGGCCTTTTGCAGGATCAATACATTTGGAACAAAGGCTGCCTGTGGCACTGAAAATCAGCACACGGCTACATGAGAAATGTGACAGACCTGTGCTGAATACACACAAATGCATATACACATTAAACCTTTGCAAATCACTATGTTTGACAGATTGAAAGCTGTGGAGGTTTGTAGAGATGCAAGCAGGCCTGTATGAGGACATGCAGCCTGGTTTTTGTAGTATACTGAGGGATACAAAGTCACTACACACATTTCAGCCCAATAACCTGTGTCTGATTCACTAACCATCCATAATCCAATTGTGGCATGAGTGTTTCAATAATTGTAATTTTTCTTAAGTGCAAATATATTTCCTTTCTATGTAAATTAGGCTTATTATACAATAAGTCAGTAAGATTTGTGCATTAAATTGATCGAAAGTTACATTAAACACATTTATAATGTTGCAAAAGATTTCCATTTCAAATTCCAACATTGATAACAATAAGAAATGTTACTTGAGCAGCAAATGACCATATTAGAATGATTTCTGAAGGATCATGTGACACTGAAGACTGGAGTAATGGCTGCCGAAATAAAAAAACAGTTAAAATAAAAAATAGAATTTTTTTTTTTTTTTTTTTTTTTGCAATAACATTTCACAATATTAATGTTTTCATTGTATTTTTTTATCAAATAAATGCAACCTTGATGAGCATAAGAGAATTCTTACAAAAACATTTTAAAAATCTTAGGGTCTATATATAAAATCACATACTCTTGAATAACAAATAAACCCTGGTTCCTGGGTTTATAAGGTTACATTTATCATTTTACCATGCATTATGTAGTTGACATAGAAAGCCCATAAAACAGACAACGGGAAAATCAAATAAACAAATATAAATAAATAAATGAGATACGAAAGGCCAGATTTTTATGTCATTAAATAAGCTGGAATTACCAGGCAGGGTTTTCCTATTATACTGGTTTAACGAGGCTTTTCACACGAGAGCTACTGTGATCTTCACAGCCCTGTGAGAAGGCACCAAACTCTCAGTGAAGATGTCCTTCATTGTCCTTTATTCCTCAACCCAAATACTGAAGCAAATCGCAATCCTCTCTGCTCTCTGCTCCTTTTAATCAAGGTGGTAAAAATAAGACTATGAGCTGAATTCTCCATTAAGCCTCTTTTGTTAGTTTTGAATAGCTTTTTCTGTGCTGATTCTATTGTGCCTGTGAAGGCCTGTTCACATTGCCAGCAGCCGAGAGAATATTCATGGCTCTGCATTGTGATCGACTCAGCTGTTCATTCAGCAGGTGTTCAAAGGAACTGATCAACAGTCACCTTGAAAAATGGCTAGGTTCAATTTTTATGTGCAGAGCAGATCTGAACCCAAGAGATGACAGTGGTGAAAATAAACTCAGCTTTAAATCTTATTTATGGGTAATCGCTCATTTTCAGATGTCTTTTATGAGGTGTGAATATGTTGTGTTTACAGTGCAGAGACACAGATGTGTGATGAACTACATACAGACAGTATTTATGTGCCAAAATAAAGTTGAGTGCAACAGTAGGGAAAAGAGGTGAAAGCCAAGGTTTTAGCCTTGTTAGAATTCTGACAGCAAGGTGCACTTCATTGGTCGCGACGATAATTCCACAGAGCTACTTCATGCATATTCTAATGTGAGACCTCTCTCACCCTCTACTGCATCACTGCAATAAGAATAAAATCTGGTGAAATCCCAGGAGAAGGATGATGAAAGAGAGAGATACATGAGGCAACAACAGAGAAAGAAAGAATGCATAAATTAAAAGAATATTTCATCCAAATGAGAATCTATCATCAGCTTTGTGTTGATCTGTGTAGTCTCTTCTTTCTTCCCAAAATGAGATGTTGGACAGAATGTGTGCGCTGTTCTTTTCTAGGGTGCAATGGATCGCAGCTGATCTGTGATTCGTTCGGACCAGGCCCCACGGTTCGGCACGCATGTGATTCACGGATTAATTGCTAAGTGTAAGCACGTCACGTCTAGTTTTGGTTTTGTTTCTTGTTCATGTTTCATGTCTTTTATTTTGAAATTTAGTCATGTTTCCTGTTTGCCATGTGCTTCCCTTGTTCTTCATGTATCTTGCAATCATGTGCTCATGTCTTGTGCACAGGGGGTATGTGTCATGTGCTGATTGGTTATTTTGGTCATGTGTCCTATGTTCTTATTGGTTCATTGTCTTATGCATCACGTTTTGATTGGTTTATTGTGTTCAGGTGTGCCTTGTTAGTCATTAGTCTCTCTGTATAAATAGCCCTCATGTTTCATTGTTCTCTTGTCTTGTATTGATGTTGTAACCATTGTTGGTGAGTTCCATGTTCATGTTGAGTTTACGCTTTGTACCATGTCAAGTCAAGCCAAATCTTTGTTCGTTTTGTTCATGTTTTGGGATTGTAAATAAACTGCACTGGGGTTCTTCAAGCTCGCCTCCAGTGGACTTCAATTACAAAGCATCATAAAGTAAAAGTTTATCATTTGCACATGTTTTTCCTTGCCAATTTACACATTGAAGCGATTTTAAATCATTCCAGCGCAAGAGGCAAAAGAGAGCTCAAATCGTTACTCACACGCTTTTATCTCTTATTTGTTAAATCAAATATGGGGCCTATGGTGCAGGTTCATCCTGACACATGAGAACCAATGGTGTTTGGTGTCAATAATGGTGATAAAGAACACACACACATACAGGAAGTTTTGTGTGGTTTCAACATGCCTGCTTAAAGCACTAATAAACACTAGACACTACCACTAATAAAGGAATTATACTCTGTTTGAATAAAATGGAAACACCCATAAACTGAAAATACATTATAAACATTGAGCTAACTGAATTAATGTTAATTTTATTATCCTTTTCATTGCTGTAGCAGAATAAACAGATCCTGGTAAAGATGTCTCAATTGGAGCATGTCTCATGTCATAAGTGAGAGCTGTATTTGATCTGAAGAAAGTTTCTGTGAGCTCTCTGTCAGAGCTTTGCAAAACTCTTTTCGGTTTTTACAGCCGTCAAACTCTCAGAACAATAGTGACACCTTTGAAAGGCGGTGTTACACTGGGACAATCCATACCTGCTTCTCACCACCCAGCCACACGCACACACTACCAAATTTTAATAACAAAGCGCCATTCAAGCAGACTTGGCAGCAGCAGCAGAAGCAGCATATTCCATTCCGAGACAAGACTGCAGATGTGACTGCAGTTTCTGTGTTGCTTTCAGTTTCAAATGTTTAAGTGCAGTAGGATTGTTAGATGGAATGCTGTACCTTCTCAAATCCCCATAGTGCATTAAATACACATGATTATATTACAGTCAAAGCATGTAGGCCCTGCAATTGATTATATAATTCATAATTAATCACATGAAACAATAAAAAGGTAAACATCTTAATCACAATTTAATGTTTTGACTCATTATGACTTTTAACTGTGTTAGATACTGAGATACAAAAACAGACAACTCAATACAAAGGAGATTGTAAATGCAGAAAGAACAAAATTGCTTATTATTCTAAAGCAGTAACCAAAAGAACATGCATGCCAATATTTTCCAATATGCAGTCTCCAAACACAATAATAAATAGCTCAGTTCATTTTAATCTAGTGATTTTGACCTTATTTTCTCTCCAGTACAATATATCTGACTAAATCAGCATGCTCAGTAATGCTTTTACATTAAAATGCATTTAATTAGAAAGAAAGTCCCTGAGGATCATTCTCTGTGCATAACCCAGCTAATACATATTTAATGGGAAAACTGCATGTCACTCTCTTAATGGGTTTTCAACAATCCTTGGATTCATGATATTATACTGAAATAGTCATTCAAAGCCTGTGTGTGTGTTTGCAATGTAAGAACATATTTAAAGCTATTTAATGTAGATAAGCAAGCAAAAACCTGTCTTTCTCAGTCTGAGAGATATTTCTCAGACTAGTACATACCAAGTTTTTGGTACATACCAAAAGTATTGAAATGAGCTGTGAAATTCAGCAGAAGACTTTGACCTTGGGGAAATAGGCCTACTTGGTCTAAACAATTATGTGTTTATTGTGCGTTATGTTTCAATTTCAATTAAAAGACATTGATGTGGTTCTGTGATTCACTAATACAAACTGCCAGAAGAGAATTCAGCTTTAATTTCCTTGGTGAGCTCAATACTATGAAACCAGTATCACATAGCGGTATTAAATGTTAATACAGCAACATGGGAAACTCCATTACAATTTCTAAGCCTCCCATATAAACATCAATTAGGTTGTCTGGTCTCATTTTTCCCAAACCAAATGATGAGTAAGACAGCTTGAATCAGCAGCTCTGAGAAAACGTATGAGCTTCCTCTGAGCTGAACCCAAACCCAAGAGGCATCATCATACACACAGATATGACGCTCATGAATAATTAATCATCTTAAATGAATAATCAGTTTCACATAATGAGCACAGATAAATATTTATTAACTCTGTGAGACAAGGAAGTGATTTTGGAGACTGCATTGGTTTCTCAGGGGGTGTCGAAACAAAACATCAAAGTGAAAGTTTAACAGAAAGAAAAGTCATATGGTCAAACACGACTACGCTGCACAGTTGGATTGCTTTCTTCAGTAATCTCTCTCTTTCCTGCTCACACCCCTCTCTTTCCCTCCCTTTTTCCCAGTCTCATTAGCTTGTAAAGCCTGTAGAAATATTGCACTGAGACTGACCTATAAATCTGATATTGCAGAAATAGGATGATGTCTGTTTAAAATTATTACTCTACTTCTGCAAAAGAAAGAAGGACTCATGTGATAGCGATGTTGGGCATGCTCATAATTACTTCCTGGTGAGAGGTTAGCTAAAAAAGATTTAATGGCCAACAGGTCAAAGAGATTCCAACTGGTTGGATGTTCATTCCTTTAGTACTGCTTAACATTTGTATTTTTGCAAATTGCGATGATTAATTTTCAGCATCGCCAGTATGTAGAATACCAAGCAATTTGTGCCCTCTATTAACAGTAATTTGTTGTTGGTACACACTAAGATGATGGTTGGAATAGAATTCTATTGAGGCTCCAACAGATGGCATTGGAGTATTAACTGAGCAACAACAAATAGCCTTAAATTAGCATCTAGTACAATGAAATTGGCTGCAGTTTTACATGGGTTTAAGTATTTTACGCCAGTGTTTCCAAATCTTTTTTGTCTCCTGAATCCTCACAGCCTCATCAGTAAGGCTCAAGTACCCCTTTATCAACACAAAACAAGAAATGTGTTTGTTTAATTAATAATAATAATAATTAAAGCTGCAAGCAGCGATGAAAGGGCCCTTGCACCCGGGGCCACCACCACCCAGTGGCCTTAGGAAAACAGTGAATAGTGGGTGACATGCATGACGCGTATGCAAAGTTTCATGAGTTTTCGAGCATGTTTAGGCCCTAAAAAAGTGATTCATTTCGGAGAAGAATAATAATTGAGCAATTACAACAGGGTCCTCCTCACACCATCGGTGCTCGGGCCCTAAAATTAATCTTCTGGGAACCAAAAACTAATGTTTATAAGAACATTAGTTTAACGTTAGAATAAAGTTTTACAAACCAAAAACTAACGTTCTGGGAACGTTAGATTAACCTTAGAATAACGTTATGAGAACATTAGATTAATGTTAGAATAGAATGTTAGAAACGTTCTGACAACAATTTTCACCACTTTGGACACGTGTGCAAAGTTTCATGAGTTTTCGAGCATGTTTAGGCCCTCAAAAATGCAATTCATTTCAGAGAAGAATAATAATTGACTGAGCAATTACAATAGGGTCCTCACACCACCGGTGCTCGGGCCCTAATAATAATTTGTTACATTTAAATAGCGCTTTTCTGGGTACTCAAAGCGCTTTACATATGGAAGGAGGAATCTCCTCAACCACCACCAATGTGCAGTATCCACCTGGATGATACGACGGCAGCCATATTTTGCCATAACGCCCTCCACACACCAGTTTATTGGTGGAGAGGAGTATATGGGGATGATTAGGAGGCCATGATGGACAGAGGCCAATAGGCAAATTTGGCCAGGATGCCAGGGTTACACCTCTACTTTTTTCGAAGGACATCCTGGGATTTTTAATGCCCACAGAGAGTCAGGACCTCAGTTTAACGTCTCATCCGAAGGGCGGTGCTTTTTGACAGTATTGTGTCCCCATCACTATACTGGGGTGTTAGGCCCCGCACAGGCCACAGGGTGAGCACACCCTGCTGGCCTCACTTCCACCTCTTCCAGCAGGTCTCTCATCCAGGTACTAACCAGGCTCAACCCTGCTTAGCTTTAGTGGGCAACCAGTCTTGGGCTACAGGGTGATATGGCTGCTGTAAAGTAAATCCTACACCAAATTTCTTTCATCCATGATATAAAATGGATTAATAATCTGTCAAATGCCAAAAAGAATTTCTAAATAATAATAATAATAATAAAAACATAGAAATCAATAAATAATTGCATGCACTTAAATGCAAAATTAGCATTATATATTTGCAATTTCTTTTTCAGGAGAAAGAATTAAATTTCATATAATCTAATTATGCTTCTTCCTAAGGTTAAAGCTACTTTACACAACTTTTTTGTTTTACAATTATTAACCTATTTTTTCAAACAGGAGCAAATGATGGATAGAAACTGCTTTAAGCACTAAGTGGAAAAAAGGTTCATTAAAATTAGGTTCATTCCTGGAATGAAACCAAGCCTGAAGGAGGAATCTCTCGTCACTTCAAAACAAAAGAGATTATTGAAAAAAAACTTGAGAAAAAGCTCTGCTTATCCTTCCTTTCTCCCTGAAGGCTTCTTTAATTATTTTCATCCATTCCTCTAAATCCTCTGGTGATTTGTGCCTGGTGACATCATGCAAAATGGATGAGAGCAGTCGAGGTGGCATGCTAAGCACTTATTCAGTTTCCACAGGAAAATCACATTCACGTCAAATGATGATGTATTACAGATGAGGGATGCTGGAGAACAAGCGAAGGGGAGTATAGAGTATTGTTACATGGTTAAACAATGTGTTTATTGCTGGAGCAGGGGGTTAGGATTGCAAGTCAGAAACTGATGTAACCTAAACAATGTAAACATTCAGCAAATCAGCATGGCTAGATGTAAGACTGAATATTTCATGAAAACCAAGTGTCCATGATAGTGTTGTCAAAAGTACTGACCGCGATACCAAGTCGGTACTGAAATATTAAAAATGTGATGCTTGAGTGCTGTTGAGCGGATTCGTAAACACCTCTGATTGGCAATTGTGTTCACGCGCTCATCAGACATGTTTGTGATTGGCTACAATGATCAACGCTTTTAAAAAATGTTGTAAATAGACATCAATCTTTACTGAGCACTTACACAGATACACATGGGAGCATTTGAAAGCAAGCAGTCCACTGATAGATGAAGTAAAGGTGAACATGAACCCAAACCAGCATTATAAAGGGGCCTCCTGGAAGCTTGAAGTTTTTAGACAGCCCACTGACTAATTGATTTTCAAAATGTGCATCTAATTTAAGTAACTAACTACTTGATATTTCGGATACACATCATAATTTGGCGTCTACAACGCCCTTATTTAGCAAGGATGCATTAAATTTATCAAAAGTGACAGTAAAGACATTTATAAACTTACAAAAGATTTCTATTTCAAATAAATGCTGTTCTTTTGAACTTTCTATTCATCAAAGAATCTCGAATAAAAATGTCATGGTTTCACACAAAATATTAAGCAGAACAACATTCATAATAATAAGAAATGTTTCTTGACCGAATCAGCATATTAGAATGATTTCTGAAGGATCATGTGACACTGAAGACTGGAGTAATGATGCTGAAAATTCAGCTTTACTATCCTAGGAAATTACATTTTAAAATATATTAAATATAAAACCATTCTTTTAAATTGTAAGAATTTTTCACAAAATTACTGTTTTTACTGTGTTATTCATCAAATAAACATAGCCTCAGTTAACGTTTGAATGGTACTGCATATAATTTTTTTATTTAGTAAATTAAACAAAGATTGTACAGGATTTGTGTATATTTATTTATAAATATATTCCTTATAAATACATATGGAATGAGTATATATCTGTGTTGTCTTATTAGCATAGAAGCTGGCATACCAAATTTATATTTGTGTGTGGTGAGGACGGTTAGTGTTAGATGTAAGTACACACTTGTCTGTATTGGTCTGCGCTCCCCTGCGGTGTGGACGAAGGAGGACCGAGAACAGGACACACGGATCAGTCAGTTTAGTGCTAGCGTGTTAATGTGAAGCAGCATGTGGTTACAGCTAGCAGAAACAGTGGAAAAGTCTGGGGCTTTGGATCTCTCATTCAGATCAATAATTAAACAGCAGACATGCACTAATGAGGACCTGATGCTATTTAGGACATAACACTTCAGCTTGGGAAAGATGCTCAAACATACAGACTAACATAGCTTCTGCTAAAATCTCTCAGTGTCTAAAATGTTTTCAATCGCATTTTCTTTTAAATGCCCACCTCTTTCTCTCTTTCCCCCTCCTGTTTTCAACCCATTCCTCTTTGAAGCTTGACAGTCTTTGTTATTCTCTCTCCACACTTTCTTTTTAAGGACTGAATTGCTTTTGAAGGCTCTTAAAATCCTGTTATACTCTCCAAGGACGGATTATTATTACAGAATATTACTACTGGCAAATGTGCAGGAAAAAATAGGTCAAATTCATTGTAACTAATAGTATAATAATAAATGTAGACTATTAACAGACAAAAGTAATAATCTTTTCCTGCTAGCTTCTGCATGCCTAATGAATCTGGAAAGCAGCAGATAACGTATTGATATGTCTTCTGAAGGAGGAAGTTGACCACAGCAATAAGAAAGGTTACTGACCACATCCATCACGCCACCAGGCCCCTCTCTCTCTCTCTCCTCCTCAGTTTAATGGGACTCGTTAATCAGTCCCATCCATGACAAAAATCTGTCTGACATTGACAAATTCACCTTTACAACTGAAAATAATGACACAGCAAGTGCTTACAGATACGCATGGCAGCCAATAATATGTCATGTATATTATGACAAGCCATTGTAATAGACCGTAATAGTTGATTGACCGCACACAGGAGCGTTTTTATCTGAAGTTGTTGCTTAAGAAATATTCCCACATAGCAAAAGTAAAAGGCTTTTGTGACAACTGAAAACCATCTATCAAGACGGCTCCAGTTACCAATTATTGTCCGTCTTGTGTTTGATAGCATTCTGTGGTGGAAATGACATTTGTTATCAATTAGCATCGCACACCTGTAGGTAATAGATAGGTGCGTTGGAGAGAAGACCAATGAAGTCAAAATACAGAAAAAACAAACAGAATCCTGCACACTATCTACTTGCAAAACCGTATAAAAATTTTTATTATTAGCATTTTGATTGCATGATCTTCATCAGGCAATGCCTAACTTTATTTAGACTGTGATAGTTTAAATAGTTTTAAAATGCAATAATTAATATTTTTATTATATATTTTGAAATTGTAGTGAACAGCAGACATGATGGCACCAGAGATTCACAACAGACTTCCTTAAGACAAAAGTGTGATAGGGCCCTCAACGACAACTAAATGACGATTGTAATCAGGACTGCCAAAGGTGAAGGGCAGGAAAGATGACATCAACGGCCCATTGATCACAGGCTAATCTAATCACGAATTGACTTTGTTCACCTCAGCCCTCCATGCCTGAGTCCAAGGTGTGAATGGCCATGGACTCCTAGGGCTGCCAAACCGGTTCTGGCTAGAGCACAGCAAGAACAAAGAAATGCTCCAAAAGAAAGACAATTTCTATACATATTGGCTTGAAACCACAAAAATGGACAGGAATACTGTAAGGAACATATCCTATATGTCTTTTTACTCATCCAGGAAACTGTGCACACACAGTGGAAACCGCACCTGAAATAAAAGCCAATGCAATGCACCCACTGAGACAGAAATGTGATACTTCAACCAATTCACATCAAGTCTGGACTCTACGAGTTCAGAACACTGCCACAGGGACTTTGAGAAAGGTTTGGAAAAGAAATAAAGCATTTCCAAGGTCCTAAAGACATTGTTTTTTTAACTGTGTATTTTGGGACAATCAACAAGTTCCACAGGATGAAAGGTGGGCATGATGGGCAGTCACCTAGAATGCAATGACCCAATCACATCACCACATCAGGAAAGGTGGGGATTAATAATCCCCTCCCCAACGGTAAGGAATAAAAGCTTTCCTAAGTGAACAAACCCTTGTTCTGAGTTACTGACCTGACGAGGGAAGAACAACAGCACGACCAAGGTATACTCTTGCGAGTAAACCTTTCACCACACGGAACTTCAAGCAGCCCAACTGCTTCTGCAGAGGACTTTGGCTCCTGACCTGCACAACTCAAGTAGCTTACCTAGGGTCAGTGTATACAGATAGATACACCAGACATGTTATCTGTATTCATTGTAAAACGTATTTACTATTTCATACCAGCATCCAGAAAAACCACAACTGACTCCCCCATAGACTGCTAATTACCCATTCATTGCTTCATCCAATTTGTTGCTCATCTACTTGGCATTCATTTTGTTAGCGTCCATTTGTGTAGTAGTTTGTAGTTTCTGTTTGATTATTGATTCAATTTTCTTAGTAGTTTAGTCATTTTCCTTAGTTGTTTAGTCATTTTCCTTAGTAGTATTTAGTGAGTGTGATATTTTACTCTTGTATATCTTTTTGTTAATAAATTCATTTTTATTACAAACTGTGTCATTCTTGCGTTGATAATCAGAGGCTCTACAAGCTCACCCTCACTAAATCCTTCAGATTGGTCAGATGACAAACTTCTTCCATTTTATAAAATTCTAATTTAAAAATCTTCCATGATTGTTCTTTATTGTCAAGGTCAGATTCTTTGGCTGGTGCCCAGAAAAATTGGAAGGAATCATCCGACTCAACATTAATATTAATACAAAATATTAATATTAATATTTAAGACCATAAATAACTACATTTGTGGTGCCCTCTTGTGAGGCTAATCCAAAATCACTACAATATTTTGAGGCTTTTAAGTGACCTTCAAAAAGTTGAAATGCGCATGCGTTTTACTACAAATCAACCTCTGGGATAAAATAGTGCTGACAGAAGCTGAAGAAACTCCCCAAAACAGCACAATTCATAACAGAATATCATCAGTCACTGCATGAATATGTGCGAGAAGAATGGAAGGAGGAAAGACTAATCTTGTCTCATATTGGTCCAGCATCTGTAGTGAGGCATTAATGGTGTGGGATTAGCACGGCTTTACTGTCACACTCCCAGATCCAGCTCCTGTCTGACAGAAATACACACACATACAGCAGAACAGCCAGATAAGCTTATCAGAAATCACCACAACCCTGAAGTTAATCTCATTCAGACCGCAAACCGACTGCAACTTGTACTATAACCGAAACAGAGATTGCTAGTGCCGCTCGGGCTGAGTGAAAATCTCCTGGGGACGTTACTGAACCTGTCAACCTGAGTAACAATACAGACTGAGACAGCATTCAAGCATGTACTGCATGGATGACCCACAGTGGCAATCACAATCCATATTTAGAACTTATACACACACACCTCTATACACACATTTCTTATAATCATACTTTATCTCGCTCCCATTTCCTTGCATCAGCTGTCTCATGCAATTTTTATACAAAAACTTGCAAAACACACAACTCTTAAATACCAAATTTTCATCATTCTTACATGGATAAGTGAGAGTGACAGTAACCGTTACTGTCCTTTGAGTTGTACGTGTTTTATCTGTTCTGAGTCCAGATCACTTCATCTGATTCCGTCTGTTAGATAAACTGGAAGAGGATGGTAAGGATACTGAAAATCAGCTCTTCGGGAACAGGTAATTACAGGTCTTGCTGTGTTCTCCTGTGATTTCATTAGCCCTCTGAGCACACAGATGTACACACACACATTAAAAAAAAATCCAGCCATGTGTCTTTTAGCTCAGAGGTTCTCAACTGGTTTTCTGTCAGGATCCAAGGGGGGCCATGTATATATATTAGGGGCACTAAGTTACAACTTATGTACTACTGAATATTTCTGCATTGCACCATTACACTTAGTTGAAGCGCAACTGCATGTATAAACTAAATATTTACAGAAGCCTCCGATCAAGAGTAACGGTTGGAATAAAATAGCAGACTGAATGAACTGCATTAATAAGCTCTTGTTTTACCTGATAGACATCAATCCTGTAGACATATATGATAATGCTGACATTTACACTCACTTACACTTTAAGAGAGAGAACATTATGTGAATAAATTTAGTGGCTCCTCAACATGAACCCATCCTAAACAGCACGTCTCTGTGTGCATTGGTCCATGTTGTGCATGTCAAATGAAATCAGTCATAATAAATAAATGTCATTTCTTATGTTTTTTGTCTCTGTATTTATTTATTTATCCTTATTCATTTCAGATATACTTTCTGTATGTCATTTACATACAAAAATACCTATTATGTTATTCATGATTAAGCAGCACCGCATTTAATGGAAAATTATTTCTACAGTTAGTTACGTGAGGCAAAAGAAGTTAAAACCAGGGATGAACTGAAATTCACAGCATTTAAACACACAGCTTCTGCTCAGGGATTTAAAGGCTGATATTAGTTCATTGAAGGTAAACATCATATTACGCGACTACGCATTACTTTACGAGAGCTTACGACCTAAAGTACAGAGTTAGTTACAAAGTAGTTAGTAGTTACTAAGCCTCTAGTACTTTACATTCAAATTTAAATAAGAACTTAGGAGAAATGGAACAAGCATTTGGCTAAAAAATGTAGTTATTAGCCATATTAAAAAGTGACAGAGGAATCAATGCCATCTGATTGATTGCACATCCTTTGACATCAACGACAAACTATATGGAAGTATTTTCTCCTTTTAAAAAGCACATAAGCCTGTTTATTATTTTACGATTCTTAATATGCATGCATGATTATATGGTGAGTTGCATTTTATTTGCATTTAGTGTCAGAATGGACCTGCAACCCACTTTTTTGCTGGCGACCAAAAGTGAACCAGCGTAATAGCTTGTCTTACTGTATTTTACTGCACCTTACCTATATATAGAGAGAGAATGAGAAAGGAGAAGATGTATATGATAGGATGTGATATATTACACTTGACAAATAGTGGAGGTCACTCCAATGTACCTTTCAAAAGAAGTGGGAAATGACTTTCTATTCTTCTAATACAGAAGCCTGGCAATGATATTATCCACTTCTAAGTACTGTAGGAATGAGCACTGCTGCAGGGACAGCAAACAATATTTCACACTTAAGATCTAAAGCCCCAGTGGACATATCACTACTCTCTCTCTCTAACCTTTAGTGTTATTGCTGAGAGGGCTTTATGTTGTGCTGACTTGAGCTGTCAAAGATTCTTGTTCACTGTGGTCCTGGTCACTCTCAGGACATCTGCCTAGTGCATGCAAGCATGTGTACAATAGTCTCTGTGCATGTGGCACAGCCTTACGACAAATGTTGGTCTAATTTTTTTATGTAGTACTTTGACGTATGTTAGGCAAAACAAAATAGCAAACAGGAAAAATAACGTGCACACACACACACAAATGCATACACACACGTTATATTGTTATAATGTATACTGCGCTGTATTAAGTGATTGCTTAAATGAAAATTTTATCATCATTTACTTACCCTCAAGTTGTTTCAAACCTATATGAGTTTCTTTCTTCTGTTGAACACGAAAGAAGATATTTTGAAAAATGTTGGAAACCAGACAGTTGATGGTAGCCATTGACATCCATAGTAGGAAAAAAATACTATGGAAGTCAATGGGGTCCATTAACTCTTTGGTTACTGATATTCTTCAAAATAACTTCTTTTGTGTTCAATAGAAGAAAGAAACTCATATAGGTTTGGAACAACATGAGGGTGAGTAAATGATGACAGAATTTTAATTTTTGGGTGAACTATCCCTTTAATTATGAATAAATAAATATTTAGTAATTTCTATAATACCAAATAATGGAATTCAAACAGGTTTCCCCAACACTTTTCAACAATTTTTACAATAATAATAAAAAAAAATTACGCACACCACTTCAACTATTAATGTGAATTCCTCAATTTGAGATGCTGGACACACACACAAAGAGAGGGCCAGCATTAAACAGGTAACATGCAACCATGTGCACTCGTGTGCACAATATTTCTCACACTCTTCCCTCACTCCCTCTCTCATTTAAAAACACAGGCTGTACTCATGTGGGTGACAGGCCAAGCCTTGGCTGTCAAAACACTCACGGCAGGGGACGAGCCCAGCTGAGACAAACAAAGCCACACAGGCCGCGCTCGGTCGCCATTCACAGTCTGAGGGCGAAATATTTAGACAGTTTATTGCATATTAGTTCACAAAAACAACATTTGTTTAGTGGACAACATAGCAAATTATAAGGAAAGGATGTCTTGTAATTTGTCCACTTTAGACATTCACATTGATTACTCAACAGTGATGCAAATGCAGCTTTATTGTTTAGGTGGTTTAAATGTCATCTATTAAATATAAACTAATAGCCTATTTGAATTTAATTTAAGAAGAGTTTCTTGTGATATCCTTTGCAAGGGGAGTGAACTACAGGCTTCAAATTTCAGATTTTATAATATTTTTGGCCTAAAAATGTTTTTAACTTTTTTAATTTTTAACTTTTCAGATGCCAAATAATTCATTCAGTTATGTGTCTGTTGTACTGGGCTTGTAAATATGATTGACCAATAGTTCCACCCCTTTTGAAAAAGAATTTCCATGACTACTTTGAAAATCATTGCACTGCACTCACAAAGAGCTATATATATATATATCTTTTCTTTCTTGTACACACTTACACATACTCAATACCCAAGACTTCATGCTTGTCCACATTAATGTCTTGACACTATTTGTAAGCTGAGGACAGAAGTTGTGGTGTCATGAGCTCACCCATAACCTGTTTGAACCTGACCGCACACACTGTATTCACTGCAGCACAAACCACAGGGACAAGCTTGACGATAATAAACAAGTTTGATGGACACCCACAAACCGGCACATTCAAACACCACCCCCCCCCACAAGAAAAAACTGTTGTTGCGCATCAGCATCCCAGTAGTGACATTGTAACCGGGACAAACTTCCTCAGAGACACCAATCTGCCAGTGAAGCCTAAGTGTTACGCTTGGCTTGCCTTCTCCGCTGACTTGTAAATAACAATGCTTGTCAAAGACAGAGTTTGTGCTTCCCTGTGTCCTGCCCGGGTCTCAACCCTGATCAAACACACAAACAAACTCAAAATGTACAAAAAAGTCCATACTGTCAAGGATGTTTGTTAGCAGTTTAAGCTAAAAAGCAGCCATCCCTGAATGAGAGACCTCCAGAAAAAGAAAAAAAAATGAACACTTGCTAAAATGAACACTTAGTTAGTGGCAGTAAAATCCCAACAAATTTTATTCATTTTCACACAAATTATGATTACAGGGGCAGATTATCAATTAATAAAGGTTCCTTACACAATACTATGTTATGACCACTAGCCACTTTTACCATAGAGCATGATTTGTAAACTAAAATAATACATTTTGACAACTGTATCACATAACCAGCTCTATATGTTTGGCTTTTCTGACATAGTAAGCTTGCTCAGTAGTAGGGCTGGGACAAAAAAAAAAAAAAAAATCAATTCACCTAACTATTGCGATTTTTTTGTTTAAAATCGATTTTTTACTCCAGTATCGATATTAATTGAAATGATATTGCTTTATTTTAGCCCTTGCATATACACGAGGAGGACAGAAGTTACCCACTTTTGTTCAAACAGGGCAAAATGTGTTGTTATCTGAGTGTTACGTGACCTGATATCCCTTTCAAGAGAGAAAGTGATGTGAGAAAGCGATGAGATTACCCATTCAATGAATGAAAAATGCAACACAAAGTCAAATGAATTAATTGAAAAGCCCTCGTGCATCAAATATCAATGCTGAAAGAGAGTATAAGACTGCAGAGCTGCACGATCAATCTCAATTCAAACACCCACACAATCTTATTCTTAAATGACAACAATTATTCATCTGTCTAATAAACCTTTGACAAAATCATAGCGTAACATTCAAATCGCACCGCTGCTGAACCAGAGAGAGCAGTTGTTATAGGTGTCGAGCAGCTTCATAAAGTGTCTTTTCAACCTCATAGTTTCATTATTTCTGTTATACAATAGTTAAAATTATTAAATTATCAAATAAGTACTAGGATAAAAGTTTAAAGTTTAAATATAAACACTGATGTCTACAGTAGTAAATCACCTTTTTTTTAAATAACGTTTCAAATAACAACTGTATCCGTTACATTCTTTCGCCACCAAGTGGTGACAATAGACTGAAAATGTGTTTTTCATTGAATCTTGAATCATTCAAGATAATGTACTACTATAATGGAAGATGATTCTGAAATAAAACTCAGAAAGAAAGAAAGTGTATGATTCAACTGTTTCCCATGGTCTAGTTAAAAAACAACAACAACAAAAAAAACAAAACAAAAAAAAAAACAGAAAACTCAAATATCAAATACTTGTAGAATCGCAATCCTTAAAAAAAAAATCACAATATATATCGTATTGGCACCCAAGTATCGTGATAGTATCGAATCGGGAGATATATCGTCCCAGCCCTACTCAGTTGCTCTCCTGATAGTACAGCATTGCACTTCTGATGAGGAGTATGAGTCACAGGTATGAGTTTTGTGAAACACAAGTCATGATAAAAGAGTTCAAAGACCTATAGAAGCACCTAAAAAGATATGGCTACTTCAGCAAATGCATTGTTATCCTGCGTTTGCTTTTGTCAACAGTATCGGTTAGGTTTTTCAAACACGATAGACCATTTACTTCTGAACTGTCGCAATACATACAACAGCCAACGTAATAAAACAATGCCAGATTCACATTCATTTGTGTTGGCTAAAACCAAATGCATTTGTAGCACCACTTAGTGGACATTTTACTTTGAAAGTGTTGCAAAACATGCAAGAAGCAACCTAATATCATTTTGCAGAAATTATGCTACAGGCACATTTTTCCAATGAGCCTTGTTTGCTAAAGACAATAACATGGCAAAATCTGGTACAATTATTACACTACAAAAGCAGTGAAAAGCTCTGGGCTGTGTCAGCACTAGTGATATATAAATCGTTATTTGTGGGTGATGTGTATATATCAGAGTTCCCCAATAACTACTACTAAACACTAATTTTCCCATTAGCTCTCTTCTCAAACAAGACAAGATCACACTCTGGAGACAGGGCTGAAGGTCACCGGGGGTTGATGAAGTTCACCCTGAGTGTGACAATGACGGATTGGGAAGAGAGAGAAAGAGCTCAAGGGCCTAACTCAAGGTTAGTGGGAAAAACATGCTTGTTGAAGCATCTGCAGATGACTTGTGTCAGCAGTCATGACACCTGATGAACCTCCCATCATTCCATCATTCTAGGAAATCACATGGAAATATCTAATTCCCGTACATTATCTTCTGAATTCTTCAAAGTTGCACAGCTGAATTTCTATACCTGCATTTCACTATGGTGCACAATTTTTAACTCTAGCTAATTTATGCCCTCACATTAGCATATCAGCCTGCTGGAATCAATAGTTTTCTAGCTCAAGACTAGCCAGACTATCTGTACAGATAGATATTTATATAAAATAAAATAGCAAATAAAAAACAAATGGATGGATGGAAAATAAACCTTCTAATACTTACAATAATGCTCTTTTAACTGTAAAGCTGGACTTCTTACGATTTCCCTGTTATTTTTCTATGAGTGGTCTGTCTTTTACCTTTTAAACTGTCAGTTCACGACTAATATTGCATGCTGTTCACAGTCACACAAAACAAATAATGACATTTTGCTTTACCAGCATGTAAGAGACAGGAAGCAGTTAAAGGGATGCTTTTATGTATCTTTCTCTCTCACACACAAACACACAAATTGGCCTCACTGGTAGCCAAATCATTTGCTGTTCTACTTACAGCCTCTCTTATCACAGTTTGGCTTTCACGTGCTGTACACACTCACTCACTCACACATTCACACAGGCTGTCTTTTCTCCCCAAAGCATCTGATCAGTGGGGTGAATCGGTTAATGGGATGCAGACACACTCGTGTTTCTCTCAAACTCTTTGAATGAGTGTTGCAGGGTGAATTGCTCGCACTAGAAGTAAAGCAGAGCTGTATTTCAGAATTTCTTCTGTTAACAGAAGCTCTTTTCCTCCCAAAAGCCCTCATTTAATCAAACACCCACAGTCTGTGATATAATCCCAATATGAACTCTCTATCACCCTTTACAAATACTGTACATACATTCTCAAGCTCTTCAAGCTAACTATAACCTACTATAACCTGCTTAAGGATAAAGAGCATGAATATAAGAAAACAGTCTCTTTATCTGCCCCTGCAGCAGACCAAATCATTTAAAGGATTACTTCAACAAAAAATAAAAACTCTCCTACTGTTTAGTCAACCTCATATCATACCAAACTTATTTGATTTTATTCTGCAACAAACAAAAAGGCAGACAGATGAAAATTTAAGACGTTTTTAAGCCTTCTCTCTGTAAAGCTCTGAATTGGGCCAGAAAAAGGCCTACCTTTATTATGATTTTTTTTGTCATTTTAGAGCCTGGCATTTAAAAAAAAAAAAGTAAATACAATACAATACACTTTAAATTTATGATGAGGAAGAGCTCATACCTTCCATCAAACATCATTTTGACGAAAGAAAATCATACAGATTTGGAATGACATGAGAGTGAGTAAATGATGACAATTTTTATTTTTGGGTGCACCATCCCTTTTAAAGGATGTCACCAATCATGATACAGTTGTAGTGAAAACTGTACTTTATTTAACTTTGAAGTTGCAGTGATAGGAGCTTTATGTTTGACTTGTCTTGCTAATAGCAGAGTACATATTGTTCTCAAATTCTCACAGGCAAAAGGATGAGCATTACTGTTCACTCCAGCAGCACCCAAATCTACATAAACCCTCTCAACAAGCATTTCAATTTCAAAATAGAGAATATGAAGGAGAGAATGTGAATAACATGAAGGAGAGAATGTGAATAACATAAAAAGGAAATAGAAACTGGCTTGACATAAAGCATCTTTCAAGAACATGTTTTAAACTAAATCATTATAAAAAACACACTGAATTATAGTTTGTCTAAAAACGACTTATGTAGAGCAAAATAAAATGAAATGAAAATAAAAAACAATCAATGTGCACTGGCATTTAAATCAATTTAATTTACAGGAGCAGTGAACAGTCAAATGAAGTATGAATGTTATTCACATATCAGAATGCAACAACTCATGCTGACTCGTATTCTGCAAAGGCATATTCATGTTTTGGTCTATCAGAGGTCATAACAGAACAAAACAGCCCTCTGGTTTACCATCAAGGATGCTGTCTGTTGGTCGCTAATATCGCAAATCAATACGACGATAAATGTTTGATGAATAAATGTCCTAATTAAGGTATGCTGACATTAGAGTTCATTTGATTTATATGAAATTTACTTTCTAACAGGGATCTGGATTATGGTTCACAACTGGTACAGAAGCAATCCAGCCCAGATTGTGCAAGTTAACTACTAATAATTTGCTTATTGTGGTATAATGCATTTCTCATTGCTGTTTGTCTCTGCATGCAGCGCTTATATAAGAAGCTCACATTCTTTGCATCTCTTGCAGTGCATCCAATACAAGTGGAATTTTGCGGAGTTTCACTTTTAGAAGTAAAAGCAAAAGGACAAAAAGGGAATAAAACAGTGAGGCTGGCATCTTGAGTTTTTATCCAGTTACGGTTTGAAAAAGCTGTCACTAGTGCTGAGGGTGTTCACACTGGTGACGCAAACATATCAGGGTACAAAGCTAATTAAACTACATGTGAAAAGAAACCTGTGGGGGACTAAGCAATCAAACCAAATCATTATACTATTTATCACAAAAGATAAGATTTATGCAGTGTAGTCCTAATTAGAAAAGGTGTTTACTATTGCTTTGTTCACAGTCACTTTTTGGGTTTTACAGCAGCAATTACTTACAAGTGAGAATCCTGAAATGTTTTGTTCATTCATGAGATTGAGGTAGCTGCTTGAATATGTTCATACAGCTGTATGATCTAACAGCTAAAGTCACAACCACATTCTAAATAACTAACAAACCGTAGCAGTAACCACAGCGACAGTATGGCGGTGTCCATAAAACTGTGGTTTTACCACGATTGACAGAGCTTAATTAAATAAATGAGTCCAATCGAGGCGTGAGTTAATCCATTAGATATTTTAAATAACCAAGAACAACATTAAGTGCGTTGTAACCAGTTGCAGAGAGTACGTTTGAGCCACCCGTCTCGCAGCCTCACACCGACGGCAGCTTGTAAAAAAAAAAAAATGCTGTATGAGCGCAGCAGTATTAAGCACGAAATATGGGAATGACAACCATATTCTAGTGCTGTGTAATAATGTACTGTAATAGTGCAAATTAGTGCTTGTCACAAACTTAAACAACAAAAATTTCACAGTGTCCAATAACCTTCAAAGGGCATAATTACCAATATATATATATTTGTTGTTATATAAAAAGAAATTTACAAACAAATTACAAACAATACAACAAATACTATAGAGATACAAATTAAATAAACTTGTTTTGTCAGATACAGTAGGTTTATATACCATGTATACATTTATTTAACATCTTTTATTGTTTTATTAACATTAATGATAAAAATTTACTTAGGCTACGGTCCCTTTAAGACCGAATCCATGGATGCTGACACATATCCTGTTTTCACCCGAATGTTTACATCCACTTAAGCCATAACAACTGTATTTTACGTGAGATACTCCACATGGTGTCTTTGTGCATGGAAAATTCTGTCCGTTACGTCACGTGAGGTATCGGTCTTTGGTATCGGGGGTATTTTTATGAGTACGAGTACAAGTACATGAGCTTGGTATTGGCCCAATACCAATACTGGTATCGGCGCATCCCTAGTGCAAATACTAATGCTGCCGTCTCATTGTTTTGAGGTAGGAGAGCCCTGGGATGTTTTCTTTTCAGATGCTCTAGCATAGAAGTTGTGCTGCTGTGTTTTGCCATTTCAGTTTTACAGAGCATGAAGAGCACCATTTTATTCGGTCTCTGTTTAAAAAATTTCCACACTTTAGATCGGGCTTGATATTTTTGCAATAACAGCTCATTTTCAGCATGCTTGGGAGTCGCCATCATTGGGGAACATAAACAGTGCAACCAATCGACACATTCCTCGCAAATCGACCAATTTACATAATCAATGCAATCAATTGCTTTGACGCATCGTTCCAGCCCTGGCACATTGACACCAACATCTGCAGAACAATCACAATGTGAGTGAGGCCACAATGACCAAGGCAACACACTTCAGAAAATGTCCAAGTGCTCAGTAAAAAGTCAAGTAAACCAGTGGACAAAAAGGCAGAAAATATGTACAACAAAATTATCAAATAAATAAATAAATAAAAGGTGACATGTTTTACTTATTCCTGTTAAAAAAATTTAGACATAATAAATTCAGGGGGATGCATGTTATATTACAGATTTATGAGTGGGTGTGCACTGACTTCTGGTATGGTGTCATTTTTCAGATTTGGCTGACATGTCATGCTCTGACCTTGAGGCATTTTTACTTATAAGCAAAACACGCAGTCATTTGACCTTGTTGATATTAAGTGGACTATGCCAAAGTTTGTTTTGAAATAAATGAAGCATATATGTCACACACTTCATAAGACACTTTATCCTGCCAAAGCAGTCAGTGTCATACTCACTAAAAAGGCAGAGGTTGATAACAGCTGGCCCACTATCATAATGATACATATTTGTGGGAGTATAAATCTTTGCTTTTCCATTGGAACTTCTCTATACTTAGAACAATGGCTATTATATAAAATGTTTTTCATGATAATGACATATAACGTAGCATAATAATGTTGATTGGTGTGTTTTGATCCAATTTTGACGTAGGTTCATGAAGTTGAGTGATAGGAAGACCTTTAAACAGGGTCTTGCTTTAAAAAAAAAGACCAGTTCAGAGCTAGTGAAGGCTAAGGTACTGATCTATTAGCCCATGTCATTGTGATGAATAGTTTTATAAAGTTAGTACCAAGCATACTGGGCTCAGGGTCACAGATGTGGTTCAGAGACAATGTGATTTACACAGTGAGAACAAAAAGACAAGATTGGACTCGCTGCAGTGGTGAGGGCATCTAGACTAAAAACGACTACCGGAGTGTCTGTTATGGCAAGTGTTTCAAAGAACCAGCAAGATTAACTGCATATCAATGAACAGTAAATACCCATGACATAAAGGGGTAGTGCTCAGCTAACCAAAGTAATGAAAAAAGTAGGAGGTCGGTGTCTTTTATGACCACCAAGGCTGCATTTATTTGATTAAAAATACAGTAAAAATAGTATTTTGTTAAATATACTGTGTGGTATACTGTGAAATATATCGTAAAAAATAGCAATATTATATTAACTGTTTTCAATCTTAATATATTTTAAAATTATATTTATTCCTGTGACGTCAAAGCTGAATTTACAGCAGCTGTTACTCCAGTCTTCAGTATAATATGATCCTTCAGAAAGCATTCTGATTTGGTGCTCAAGAAATATTTCTTATATCAATGTTGAAACCAGTTTTTCTGCTTAATATTTTTTGTGTAATTGAATCAAAAGAGAAGCATTAATTTAAAATAGGTTATTCTATTAAAATGATTTAGCCAAATAAGCAACTAATATGAGTGAGAAGAATTCTGACACTGGAAACACGTCTAACCAGTCTGAATCAGTCCTAGAGTTACAAGCTCAAAAGAAAAGTCACACACACTCTTAAAAACACCATAATCACTTTAAATGAGCCCTCCCTGTTTTCCATTTGGGACTGATCACAACCCCAGCCCTGCTGCTGCTGCCTCGCTCTGTCAGGCTTCACAGAAACCAGACAGAAATTGGCTGTAAATAACAAAGTACTATTGTCTTTTAATGGAAAAACAGAGCTGTCTACAGCCAGACACATAATGGGGAGAAATTTAGAGAGACGAAGATAAAGAACAGTGAGGTTTGTGAAGAAGATGGGAACGTTGTGGTTGTGTATTTTTGCTTGCTGCACAAATTTTTTGAATTACAAACATGCAATTATTTCAACCCGACTGGGTAAATAAAGCATGTAACATTTGGAGTTATGAATCTACATCAGCCAAAATGGCCAGATTTCCCTTCATCCAAATGGCTCTATTCTTGGAGAAGTGGTAAAATGTGAGAGCGCTTTACTGTCGTCATTCAGTTTTATGCAATTACAATGAAACACTCCATTTCATCTCCCTACTCTTTATTTGACTGAGTGTGTGGTCAGTAAACTGGTATAATAAATTGGTGTATAAATACATCTAGACCAGTGACGTCTAGACTAAGAGCAAAAATATGTGCTCTAATGAATTGCTAATGCAGTGTAACTGTCTGACCACTTGGACCACTTTCACCTCCAAATATTGTAGAGTTTAAACCATTAGCCATAAAGGGGATTATATTTTCTGTCCTTTCCATTTAGTCATCTCATGGGATCTATGAACAGCAACATTCTGGATTAAAGTCTGAAATATAATCCTGTCTGAAAACCTTCGTAACCACAAATACAGACTCTGTGAACCAGACAGAATTTGCTAAAAACCCTTGTGAAAAAAAGGTCTCTATACTTGATCCTTGTAATTGCTCAAATTTAATCATTGTCCAAAAGCACACTAGAGGCTGAACACGCAACTTGATGAAGGCCTGGAGGTAAGATTTGTGATACTATTTAAGTTAATGTCCTGAGCTCAGAAACTTCACTGAATGATGTCAATGTAATCTATATTACGGGGAAAATATTTTCAAATGGGTTTATTAAATAGTTTTAAACCTCTACCCGTTCCTGGGTGGCACTATGACCCTTGATTATGTTCATTAGGTTTAATGGTCTTGAACAGCACCAAGCGTAAGAAAATTACAGTGGAGCAATTCGTGAAAAATGAGTGCAGCTGTGTCCACTAAGAAAAGAGAGTTGTGTTTAAACAACAGTTAATTAAAGAAACATCTTAAACTTAAAGCTATGTACCAGACTAAAATGTGTACACAAACACATAACTTATGAGAGGAACACAAAAAACTGCACTATTTGTGCAACACAGTTGGACAGTCCCTTTTTTACCACAGTTCTACTGCAATTTGCTCTCAGGGGAAAAAGCTTCACACTAGGTGTGTTTCAAGCTCTTTGCGACACAGCTTTCATTTACAGACCAGAGACTAATGGCCACAACACAGCCTATCATTTTATTAGCGCAAAGAGGTCTGTCAGAAGCATATTACTCACTGCAGGGCTTTCTTAATGCTGTGTCAATAAGGAGACAGAAGAGAAACTGACAGAAAGAGATAGAGAAATCCCATATTAGTCAAAAGGGTTGACCGTGGCAAAAACCACTTTAATGGAAGTGTTGAATTGCTAAAATGTGATTAACTCAGCGATACTCTAAAGAGCATAATGATTTACTCCATGCTAATATGGAATGGCTTTATGACAGCATTTAGAAAGATTATAGGATCTGTCCATGTCCATCAGGGTAGTTCGGAATGTTCAGAAACAGACAGGAAATTAGGGAACATTTTCATCAGAGAGGCCAAGCTAAAATGACCTTTCCAATTTCCTGTGACACCCTTCCACTTCCTGCTCACTCTGTGTGTCTGACAAGCGAGCAGGCTAAAAAGAGGGGGAAAAAAATGACTGTCTTCAGGTGCTAAATGCATCTAATCGGCTGGAAACAGATTTTAACCCCTCACAGTGTGCTATTGTCTGCGGAGCGAGCCGCATGGAGCTCAGTGGAAACTGATACGCTGAGGTTCAGCTCTGTGGAGACCACAAAGATGAGATAAACAGTGTAATTGGTTCACCACACTCCCTCAGATCAGCACAGCCATATGGGGCCATATAGAGCAACAGATTCTTGCCAACACATGCATCATGTCCAATAAATGCCATTGGCGAACACAGGGAGATTAGGATTAGTTTACAATCTTGACAACACAATAAATCAGTTGGCTGATTGATTCAATCAAACAAAGGATTTTTTGTCATGTGGCATCATTTTGCAGAAACAACCAGAATAAAAGTTTACAATATAGATTCCAGCGATTATGGCCTCAGAATCGCCGATCCATCTGAAGTGACCTAGCCTCTTCAGAGTCACAGCCGAGTGCCGCTGTAGCAGAGCTACTTCAAATAACAAATTTCATAGTTCAGAACATTAGCGCAGAGATCACATTAACAATTACGATCATGTATCTCTGGAGAGGTTTCATATCAACTTGTTAAGGGAGTTGAGTCTCTCCTCAATACTCATATTTTATGGACTCATATTCTAAAATAGTGCACATCTACAACCATTAAAGTGAAGGGCCCAGAGCTGAACCTCAGTATAGCAGATTAAATGCTGAGTCTGGCTCTCATGCTGCAAAATGTGTTACAGAGCAGTCATTTACATTATTATACTCCTTTATGCTTAACTTTATGAAAATATAATTTTATCATTATGTTTCACTGAACCCTAACCTGTCAGCATTAGAAGGAATCTTTTGTTTGTCCATTAATTACCCCAATACAGAAAATAATGGAGTACAAAAATAGAACTTAATAGAACTTTAGAATAGAACAGAACAGTGTATTTCAGTGTATTCCAATGCCTGAACGAACAACCTAACAGACAAACCAATTAACAGTTTTTTTACTGTAGCATTTTTACAGTCTTTTACCGTTAAAATCACGATAATTTTTATAGCGTAGCTCTGCTGATGACACACACAGACACACACACACTCCGAGCACAGACTGCAGGCAGGCTGAATGTGTGCCAGTGAATGTTCAAGCAGACATTATCTGAATGTATAATTGACAAGGAGGTGAGGGACGCTGGTAGGCGAGTATAGATTGGGTGGTATGAGTGTGAGTGTGTATGTGTGTGAGGTTGGCACATGGGGTGCAGGAGGGCAGGTTGTCTTGAACAGGAACACACGAGAGAGGAATGGCTAAGCAGTCAGTAATTATTTCTAAATCAATATTATGACAGCAGGAGGAGAGAAGTGCATGGTCAAATCCCAGTCTGTCAGATTTCAGTCCGGCTCAGTCCTTTGTGCATCTGTAAACAGTGCTTTCTCTCGCTCACTCTTTTCTTTTTCTCTAGTATGATTGATTACAGGGATTTTCCTTGTGCTCAGGGCTGTTTGGAGATGCTGGAGAGGAAACAGGTATTGATCAGACATCTTAATGCGTGCACCTTTGTGTCGTGATCATTGCAAAGCCCACTTTAAATACAAGCTAGGCTTAGCTTTATTACACACAATGCGGGTTTATTTTATCAATAATACATCCCTAAATCCCACTCATACTTAAAAAGGAGTTACATTAACACTGAAAATCCTCACTAGAAGATGTTCTGACAAACCTGCATTAAAGTGTCGGGTCAATAGAAAATAGACAGAAGATCTATGGGGGAAAGTCCAATCTCATATGGGCTAATTATGTCTGATAACTCATTTCTTCAGGTCTTGCTCTATCTGTATTATTTCTCACACCAGGGGCTATCCTAAATCCTGAGACCTGCTGATCAGACCAGATGTGACGATAAATGTGATCTCTCCATTTAGCGGAAAATCTGCCTGTAGGCAACCAACTAATGTGCTATACAGTAACCCAAGCACATACAAGTACTCTAACATTGTATATATATATATATATATATATATATACACACACTACCAGTCAAAAGTTTGGAATTTATAAGATTTTTAATGTTTTTAAAAGAAGTTTCGTCTGCTCACCAAGGCTGCATTTATTTAATTAAAAATACAGCAAAAACAGTGATATTGTGAAATATTATTACAATAATTAAATTTAAAATAACTGTTTTCTGTTTGAATATATTTTATAAAAGTAATTTATTCCTGTGATCAAAGCTGAATTTTCAGCATCATTATTATTTGAAATATAATCTTTTGTAACATTATAAATGTCTTTACTGTCACTTTTGATCGATTTAATGCATCCTTGCTGAATAAAAGTATTAATTTCTTTAAAAAAAAAAAAAAAAAAAATTCTTACTGACCCCAAACTTTTGAACGGTAGTGTATAATGTTACAAAAGCTTTGTATTTCAGATAAATCCTGTTCTTTTGAACTTTCTATTCATCAAGGACTCCTGAAAAAAAAAGTACACAACTGTTTTCAACATTGATAATAATCATAAATGTTTCATGAGCAGCAGATCATCATATTAGAATGATTTCTGAAGGATCATGTGACACTGAAGACTGGAGTAATGATGCTGAAAATTCAGCTTTGCCAACACAGGAATAAATTACTTTATGAAATATATTCAAACAGAAAACAGTTATTTTAAATTGTAATATTATTTTACAGTATTACTGTTTTTACTGTATTTTTTAATTAAATAAATGCAGCCATGGTAAGCAGACGAAACTTCTTTTAAAAACATTACAAACCTTACCGATTCCAAACTTTTGACTGGTAGTGTATATTTATATATATATATATATATATATATATATATATACACACACATATATACATACATACATATATATTTCAGCATTGATAATAATAAATGTTACCTGAGCACCAAATCAGCATATTAGAATGATTTTTGTGACACTGAAGTCTGTCATGGCTGCTAAAAATATATATTCTCTGCATAACAATGAGATTTGAGAAAGATTCAAAGAGTACCTTTTGTGCTGACATTTAAAAAAAAAAAAAAAAAATCTGTTTATTACCAGGTTTAACTGAAATTTAAATAGATTTTTGCATATATTTACACGCTCACATAAAGAGAGAACATCATTTCATTGTATTTTTATTAGAAGGTCAAAGTCTCCTGCAAATTGGCTTTTTCTTAAATGGAATAATTCTGTAGACAGGAGGAAATGTTTTGGTTTGGTTGGTTTGGAGTTGGTTTGAGAAGGAATAATTGGACCTCAAAGCTCACAATAGGCTCTTAATGGCATCCTCCTTGAGAATATTCCTTCTTTGCTCTTTTTAAAGGGGCTGAACGCCAACTAAAATGCTCTATATGCAGACTTGTGAATTGGTAGAAAAAGAATATCCAAGGTTGTTTCTGTAGAAAAAGCAAAGAGGAGGTGAAAGCTCTTTGCTGCACTGTGTGACAGGGACCACTTAACCTTCAGGCCTTGACTAACAACCCACACTAAACTATGACAGAAAGATGACATACTGTATGCAAATTAACAGTTACTGAACAGACCCTCTTAAACACTTGGGATGTTTCTTTGATTGCTGATTTACAAATCTGACTAGAAAGGAGAAAACAAACTCCAGCACAGCTCTGCCATGTTTAAAAGCACTTATACTACAGGGCTGTTGAATGCTCGAATCTGATTGTTTGATCAACGGTCTAAGGTGTGCAATTATTTTCAGGGAAACGCACGGCTAAAGTAGTTCTAGGCAGGTCTTGACCGCATTACAGATCCATATCACTTCGCCAAATGATTTCAGTTATTTCAAAGTGTCCTACAACCCAAAAGAACCAAAACCCACAACGACACAGACCAAGCAAATAAAAAAATATAGTAAACTATAGGATGAAAACGACAAATTAGCGTCATGGTTTTTGCCACAAAATATGTTTTATTGTGTCCTGAAAGCGCATACTCTCTCGTGCGCTCTCTCTCTCTCTCTTTCAAACGTACACACATATTGTATAATGTTAGTATGGACACACACTCGCACAGAAACATTTTGTCAGCGCTGCTCTGACGAATTAATCAGTAAAATGACTCACCAGCGAGGTAATAACTGTGCAATTCTTGAGGTAGATAAACTTATAGTTTCGTTTCACTATTAGTAGAGACAATGCTGCTGTGAGAGAGGCACAAACACTCGGGTAGGTTAATTCACATATGCTCTTAATAAGTGCGTTAATAAGTGTGTTAATAACTGTATCGATGGTATTATTTTACTATCAAGGCTCAAGCCTCCGTTACTAGTTCTGAAATGACTCCTTATGTATGAACATGGGTATCTTAATAAGACAAATGCAAGAATGCATACAGGCAGCTCTATACAAATGCTCTACATGGACAGCAACTCCACACCATGCAAATAGCGTTTCACACAAGAGTAACTCATGACACGCAACTGATTTTTGTAGAGTTTAAGCATGTTGCTGTAATTTGGAATAAAGTTTGATATCCTCCAACTGGCTGGAATCGTAGTATGAAGCTAAAATAAATAAATAACTAAAAAATCTGAGTCTGTGTCCATTATACACTACATGATTTTCAGTGAAATCTATCAACTCTGACTCCCAAAAATTTGCAGACTGGCTCTGACTTTCGGCAACTATGGTCGACTGGTCCAGACTGCAAATCCTGGCAAAAATCTAGGCAAAAGTTGTGCAGTGCATTCCAGTCTTAAGCTAAATGATGTGATGCTCTAATAAGCATAAAATTCACAGCACAGAAATATTAAGCACAACGATCAATTTTTATTTACATGCCTGATACGTTTCAGTACTGAATAAAATGCATGTTTTTATAATCGACAGCTACTATTGATCATGTACACGAACATGTCTTTGCACTCTTTTCTGCTCTTTGTTATACAGATAACAGCATTAAAATCAGGGTTAGACTGTGCAAGTGGTTTGACCCAAACGTCAAAGACTCATCTACCATTTTATAAAGTCTAACATGGAGGGAAACTGATATGAAGACATTTATGTATTTGATCCCAAGATGTTTCCATACACTAATAACCTAACAAATCCCTTCTCAATGAAACTATTCTTCTATTCATCTCCTCCTCTGCCCATTCACCAGTTCACACAGATCATCTCTGCCCATCTCTTCATCACTCACACCCTTCAGTCTCTTCTACCACCTTTGCTTTCAACACCTCTCTCTCTTTCTCGTTCTCTCTCACCTTCCACCACTTAGTGACCAAGAGCCAAACTCAACATCCCCACCTGAGCCCAAGGTCACAGTCTTGCCGGGGAAATAAACACCCGTCCTCTTCCTCTCTTGCTCATGCTGTTACCACAGCATTATCTCACCTAAAAGAGCATTAATAACCTGAAAGAGGGAATATTCTAGCAAGGTCACTATAGTCAAATAAGATAAATCTCATAATAATGTTTATGGTTATTTCACTGACAAACCATTCAAATTCATTACTGGTGCTGTCTTTACTCACACAGCCTGTTTAGTGACAAAAGTGACATAGTAAAATGGATATGAACAGCATCTGAGGCTTCTGTTAGATGAAAGACTCATTTAATCCAAGCAGGCCTTTTTACTTCCTCACTGATTAAAAGATGCTTCCTTCTGCTCAGTGTGAGGATATAAGCTGTCCCAATGACTCCATAATGCTACTGGAGATTTATGGGTAGTTAAATCTAAAATACTTTTGAGAATTTGACACATCCTGCAGCGTAGAATGCTATACTACATCTAAAACTACTTTAAACTATGTTTTAAACTTTAAATGCACCTTACTGCATATTAAGAGGATTCATATATTTTTTTTTTTTTAAGTCACATTGCGGGATCATATAAAATAAACTTCAAAAGACAGAAACAAAAACCTAAAATAATCATATCACAAAATAACTATAAATGCCTCCAAGGTCCTAATTGCTGCTCATTTCAGCCATTTATAGGCCTTGAATTAATACCTTCATTATCACAGGCAACATATGGTTGTCGTCATGACTTTCCTTCATGTCATGAAAATGATGCATTCAGAGAAATCTGTATATGTCAAGCTGGCTTGAGAAATAATTCAACTCCGCAACACATGAATTTTCACTTCCTCTTTCAATCTGGCTCTGATCAATATAGAAGCATTTATCCACTAAAAGCTGAAGGTAACTAAACCAAAAACATCAAGTGAATGCACATCTGCGTGGTCGCTACTTCTACTGCCAATACGTCGGCTGCAGCAGAATTGAATACAGTAAAGGCTTTCAAAAAACCTGCAGTAAACAGCGCTAAAGGCTTTTTTTGTGTTCTAATCAAGTGAAATGCCTCTGGTGGATGCTGACTGACAGAAACTGATTGCAGACAGGCTGAAATTCTGGGGAACAAATGCAAGGTTTAAAGGACAAAAAAATTCCACAGAAGTCTTAGTGTACCATCTGATTTCATACAGCTTCATGACTGTTATTGTGAACTGACTTGCTTTTTCTTTCAGAATACACTTTATATAAGAGTTATTATAATTATTATATATAATAATAATAAAATTAAATCTCATTTTATCTCTCTCACTCTCTCTCTCTCTCTCTCTCTCTCACACACACACACGTAATAAGCTGACAGCCCGATAAAATACACAAAAACAACATACCTAATACTCAAAGTCAATAGATCACATGAAGATGAACACTGCAGGCTAACAGATATAAAACCAGAGATGATGAGTAACTCAATTTCCCAACAGAACAAAATCTAATTAGTCTAAGAGCACTAGGGACACACACACTGTAAACACATATGGATACACACATACAACAACAACATCCCTTGTGGATCTTAAGTTCTAAACCTTCACATTTAAATGTTGTGATCATCTTTTTTGCTTACTTAGAAAACTGTAAACAAAGGCAACATGAGCCAGAGAAAACAGCTGCTGAACCCACCAGGAGAATAATGAAATGTCTGGCAAAATCTCACAGCCAGGTCTATGGTAAATACAACTCTTCTTATCCTAATGAAGATAAATCCTATGGGTCTTTGGCCTTAAACCCCAGACATTAATTAGAACTAGCATTTAACCAGAATGGTGCCTAAAATGCAAGGTTTGGACCAACATGGACTCTCATCTCAGTACGCTAATAATAGCCATCATTGTAATTGGCTAAATGCTTCTAAAATATTGAAATACCTTTGTGGAGAAGCAGTGTCTGCATATACAGTATGTGTGTGTTTTCATGCGAGCTTAATTTATTCAACCTCCTCATCATCATGAGCAACAGCCTCTGAGCACTGAAAATCCAATCAGGAAGGAGGAAAAAACACAGCAAGTGGCGTTGAATAACAGCCTAATGAGTCTGGTATTTAGCCACAGATGTACACACACTCACATATACACAGCACTGATTAGGGTAAAGAGGTTTGATATTCAGCTCTATATATAACCAAATTAATATTACACTGTTAGTGTGTGTGCGTGTGTGTGTGTGCGGTATTTTCATGATCAATCACTGTAGTGCTTGATCGCTGCAGGAATGCTCGTTCAAATGCTGCCTTAATTACGGTGGTTTTGTTTGTTTGTGTGTGTGTGTATATATGTGTGTGTGCGCTCTGGGGGAGAAACCGGTGTGCATATCAATGATTCCACAGCATATGGCTGAATGTCTCAGGTGCAGTCAGGATACCAGGGGTTTAAAAAAGACAGGTTGATTCATTAGAAGAAAGACAACAGATTAAAGAGAGACAGAGACAGATAGGATGGCAGAAGAAGGTAAGCTGTAGAACCTGACATCATGAGTAGCTCTTTGTCAATGAAATACTGCAACCAGGGTTTGAAATGAACTTTTTCACTCACCAGCCAATTTGGCTACTAAATTTTGAAGTTACCAGCCATTCAGATCTTCTACTAGACAAAACAAAAATATCAGAAATAAACCAGAAATCTGATTCTGAATTATTGTATTTCAGCTTTACAACAGTCAGTCACTGTTTGTGGATACCATTCAAATAAAATAAAATAAAAAAAAAAAAAAAAACTGTCCTTGACTTCTCTTATAATTGCCATGAGTTTATGTGCATGTAGCAATAAAGACGTCAGAATGCTTTTTGCCCAAAAGTCTTGGACAATTGGCATTTATGAGAATAGGTTGGCCTCTTAATTGTCTCCTAGGGCTCTGGCAAAGCGTTAACCTGTCGTACAGCAAACGGGAAGTGCCTGTCTCAGATAGGCTTATCGTTCAGTGGTCGTGTCATTCTGTACTTGCATTCTCAAGTTCAAGGCGGCAGTCCCAAACAGTCAATCTAATCAAAATACAGGCAAATATTCACTTCAAGAATGTACAAAGTTTTGAATTAAGATATTTGAAAAGCACAAACAGAATATATATTATTATTCTATATGAAGTATATTTATTCAAGCCACTGAAACAAACCTGTTACTGAAAAATGCACAATACACAATCTCCTAGGGTGAAGTCAGTATGTACATATATTTGTCCTAAATCTTGTATTTTAATGGAAAACTATGTGAGTGACGCTGTGGTGCGACATGATTTTGAACAGCCGTAGTTGTAGTTGGGTGCCACCGGTGTGTGTATGGTCATAAAAAACAATTTCATGTTGTTTAGCTAATGTTTGAGGCTCTTTTTATGGGAAGGGCTCTGATAGTGATGCCATGCAAAGCAATAGAACATAATTTATGAATCATAATCCGTCAAATTGGCTAGTGCATTGATATGCATTTGGCGGGTGTTCATTTCAAACCCTGAATACAACATATCACAACATATCTGTTGTGATTTGAGAATAATGAAAAACATTAATTATAGAAGCAGATGATGTAAATTACAATTAAATTTTGAATTTGCTGGATATAGTGTGAGGACGTTCAGCCATTAAAATGAGTCAGCTGTCCAGAACACACACACTAGTGTAAAAGTCAATGACAATGATTTGTATTATCATTGCTATTTATTTTACAATTTACAATTTTTTTTTTTATTATTATTATTACAATGATTTCTGAAGGATCATGGAGCACTGACTGAAAACTGGAGTAATGGCTGCTGAAAACTGAGCTTTGACATGACAGAAATAGTTTTCTATTTTAATATTTATTTTAAATAGAAAGAATATTTCACAGTATTACTGTTTACTACATTTTTGATCAAATAAATTCAGACATTTAGATTGGTTGATTTCCTGCAGTACTACCACACAACCCCTAGGGGTCACAGACAATAACTTTCACAATATTGTGAATTGTGTTTGGAACAATGACTATTATTAGCTAAGACAAGAGACAGCACAACACAAACGGTCACAAAAAGATTCAGCTTCCCTTACCTGTCAATCATCATGTCAAGTCCACATGTCCATGTGCAAGAGAGGAGAGTGACAGAAAGACAAAAAAAAAAAAAAAAAAAAAAGAGAGAGATATTAGAACAGATGTTCACACAATGAAACATTGTCATAAATAACATCACATCAAAAAGTTTCTGCAAATGAATGCTTGAAAGTAACTAACATGCCAGTCTCGCTCTAAACAATGCCATGATCTACCATGTGCATTTGCTGCCAATGAAGATTATTTCAGTGCCTCTCAACAAACTCACATATACTCAGATTCTTGCTGTTGTCGCTCTAATGGTCTGGGAACTGAAGACCACTTCACACACAAAAACGGCTGACTTCCCTTAAAGGGCAACTGTGAGCTGGCAGTATTAATTATAATATGGCTTTAAAGGGGAAACATACTGCATTTATTTCAAGTCTTGCTGTGTATCTAATGGCTGTCTTGACAATCTTGTCCTCAAATTATAGCTCACTTGAGGGTTTATGCCATTTAGGCCCTATAGCTCTCCTTGGCACGTTTAAGTGTTAAACAAATGATTCTTTTGAATTAAGTTCATTCGGTTAAAAAAAAAAAAATGATTAAAACAAACTAATCCAGTTATCAACTTACTCAATGCATCGGATACAATTAATAATCAATTATTCCAATTTGGCCTTGTAACTTGGTGTCTTTTTTGATAATCACAACATTATCACTACAGCTATCATATAGCACTCATAAAATACTTGTGTGTCAGGTGGAAAACAAGGACAGGTGGAGAGGGTGGTGCAGAGCCCTACATTACTGTGCTATTGCATAATACAAAACACATTCTAATACACACACCAACAGACCAAATTCTAAAGCTGACAGTTTTTTTTAAGATCTAGAGCCTAAATACAGCAACAGAAGTGCTAAAACATCACATTAGGAAGGTGTTTGCTTTCACACTGTAACATTTGGTGCACCAAGATGCCAGATCAGCAAGCATCTGCATCTAACAAGCATCAGTTTCAGACGGGCACTGCGTAACAAAACCAAATTAAAACCTAACAGCTTGGAGTTTAAAGGTTTCATAGGCCACACTGACAGACAGAGATACCAACTGATCGACAGACTGATGAAGAAAATAGTCGGTGAGTGGCATAGTTTAAATATCTATGAATTTGAACTTGAAAGTAAAGTAAAATATCTGTTCTCTTGTCTCTGCATGAAGACAATCTTCCCCCTAATGACAATGGGATCCCTGCAGAGGAAATTATGACTGGAATGTCACTCTCATAAACAGCCCAGATAGAGGACAAGGAGGATACTGTAGCTCAACAGCATCTCTAGAAAGAAAATATGAAACAAAAATCTCCTCTCCTAACAATACCAAACAATCTTCTTCAATGTATGCAGCACTTTTAACAAGTCTGTAAATTGTTTAGATGACCTATAATAAGCAGTTAAACCTATAACCAAAACCTCCAAAAAATTTTTTAAAAATTACCTCTTAACATAAATAAAAAAAATAGTTGTAAAAAAGTGTAATTACAATTTAAATAACATAAATATAAATACAAATAAAAACACAGAAAAAATGTGTATACACATACATAAGTGGATGTATATCAAAAGACTAAGTGAGACAGACTGACGAAGTGGCTTCCAAGAGTAAATGAGAGTTTAAATTCAGATCATGCCACTTGTAAGGAACCCTTCAGTTTAATGGTTGATGCATTACAGATTCACAGACAGCAATCAACCCCAAATACTGACTTCTCACTGGGTCTGGAAAGATAGTCTGTGCCTAATAGCCATCTACCTCTCTGACAAATAAACACTTTTATTCAAATCTCACTTCTGTTAGCTTGTATTTACGCTTACCTTCACACATCTCTAATGTCATGTGTGCTTATTATTATGCAAATGAGCAGAATTAATTAGAGCCCTGGTCGTCTGAGTGAAGTTTAATCTCTAATTCATTAATACACTAATACACATTACTAATTAGGCACCGGAGTCATTTTATTCCACACAAAAATGACTAAGACACCCACTTCTTATCTAATCAAATCAATTAAGGCAAGAACCGGTGACAGAGAAAATCCAGAAGCATATCGCTCAACTGCAACATTTGCATGATTTGCATTTGTCTGCTTGTTTGTTGTTCCCAAGTTAATATAGTTTAGACAAATATTGCAAAATTTAGACTGATCACGAAAATCACTTCTATAGTCAATAAAAAAAAGTCTTGTGTAAGGTTAATGTCTTAATAGGATAGTTAATTATTTACTCACCCTCCTGTTGTTCCAAACCTGTATGACTTTCTATCTTCTGTGAAACACAACTAACTGTTCATACAATTTGTTAATACAATGATAGCCAATGGGGTCTATTGTTGTTTCGGACCCCATTTATTGTCTTTACGGACAATACATTTTTTAAAGTATATTCTTTACAATAGCAAAGATTTACAAAAACACTAAAATAGTTCAAGTATTAAGAATAAAGTGTTATTTCTCTCTTTTAAAAGATGGTATGACATCATTGTATTGTTTTGTCTCTAGAACAGTGACATGGCTGAGTCCTGAAACCACTTTACTCTTATACCTATAGGGTTGTTATTCAGAGTGTGTCAGAGAGACTCCAATGTCTCAGGGGCCACAGATCCATCTCTGTACAATACTCTCAATAACAAACAGCACCAGAGTACAGTATTTACACTTTTACTCTTTTTCTCTCTCACTCACTTCCATTTTTGAGAGAGAAAAGTGAGAGAGGGAGAACTATGGTCTGTGAACAATCCTTTTACCCTCTTCCCTCTGATTTCTAAATGTTAACTTGTGTTAACTCAAGCATGCTGTCAGCAGCCCAAAGAACACTGGAATCACATATAAAATCATACTGATCTGGCTTTAAGAAAACAAAAACCTACACCAAAGTGCATTATATATATTGCTATGGCTAATTCAGCATCTGTCTGTAGGATTCCAGAGAGATTCACACATGGCTGGCATCTTTATGAGACTCATTTTCCACACTCATGCATCTGGAGAACGACATACCCTTTATAATGATCAAAGCTAAATGAACATGAGGGTGATTACTACAGCTTATTAGATGCCTGAATGGAGAGATTGAAAGAGAATTGCTGGTGGCTGATGTGGCAACCCTGTTCAAAGACAACTGAGATGAGCTCCTTGTAACGGCTAAGGTGATTCTAGCCGGAAAGGAAACTGATGCTGATTAGATTGTCAAATGACACTCTAAAGGCAGGAACACACCAAGCCGATGGTCGGCCGTCGGGCAGTTTTTGTTCGTCGGTTTTCTCAGTGTGTTCCGCACCGTCGCCTGAAGTTGGTCCTTGTTGGCTTTTTTTCAACATGTCGAATCAGTGTCGGAGCTCGTCGGTCCGTCGGGCCATCTGATCATTCTGATTGGCTGTTCAGCTACTGCCACCTGCTGGTACGGAAAGGCATTTCATCTTGCGCAGGTGCAGAACGGACATGCTACTTGGCCGTCGGCTGTCGAGTGTTTGGTTTGGTGTGTCAGGCCAACTTTGGACCCAGACGCTGCCGACGTGAGCCAACCCCACAGTCTGCTGTCGTCGCCACTAAAATTTGTTGCCGTCGGCTTGGTGTGTTCCTGCCTTAAGGCAGGGGTCGTCAATTAATTTTGGCATCGGGCCAAAAAAAATTTTGCCACTAGATGGCAGGCCAGAACATAGTCAAAGGATAATTTAAGAAATTAATTGAAAAATGCAACTAGAATTGCCTGTGAAAGACTGTTACAGTGTCTTTTGTAACTGGTAAGCTGTTACTCTGTGTTAAATCCTGTAGTAGGACAGTCATTAACAAAAAGCCAAATTGTGTGGCGGTGTCCGGGTTTTACACTGGATAAATTAATTTAACCTGGCAAGTATCTTCATTCACCAACTTGCAACACAGACCGCCTTGCTAAAACACACACACATGTAGGAGATGCGGAATGGATAAAAAATAACTTGAATAAGCCCATTAATGGCATGTTTGAGTCATGCTCTTAACGAACTATGTTTTATTTCCTCTTTCCATATTGTGAATAATAAATGTGTATCATTTTAATTTGCTTGTTACACAATGGATCCTAACTTATTGTAATAATTATTTGACATAGCCTACTTTTACACTTCTCTTGCCTTATGCGCCGTTTTTCCTCCTCCTTTTCCCTCAAATAAGCAAGGAGTAAGCACCTTTGGCGATAGAAATAATTGTAAATAAGCATAAGCCCCATATGGTCCGCCATGCTGGATTGTTTACACTCAGGCAGTTTGGCGTGACTTGCCTGGAACACTACAAAGTTGTGAGTCGTGGTTTGAAGTCATGACTTATGGGCTCAAAAACCTGCCTGGAACGCAGCATTACACCGACACCAGCCGCGGGCGGCGCGATAGGATGCTACAAAAGATAACAGAAACCATTATAATGATATTGTCTACAGTGGATGCGGTGCGGCGCAAAACAACACATTCCCGACAGTAAACGGATTCCCCGTTCTATTTATGATGTAGTCCAAGTGCATTGCAACGGTCGGTTTGTTGCTTTCAGCGTAGACAGATTTTAGCTGGTGTAGACAAGTTGATAATCTTAGACGGCACCACGAGATGAAGATCTATTTCAGAACCAGCCGCTATTAAAATAATCTGGCTGCGGGCTCGGGCCAGATATTATTGCTGGTGGGCCAGTTTCTGCTCTAAGAGCTCGTTCACACAGAACGCGTTTTTTATTTGAAAAATGTGAGATGTGGGCAGTGGAATGGAGGAAAAAACCCACAATCTCAAGATGCGTTTTTTAAAAGTTGAACTGATTTTGACTTGAGGGCCGCGTTTTTTTAGAACGCTGTGTTATGTGTGAGACGCTGCAAAAAGATGTAAGACGCAAGTTGTCTAGCGTGTGTTTATATAGAAAAACAATGGAAAAGTAGAGCGTTGGAATGGAAAATGTGTCCTGTGTGAACAACCCCTAAGGCATAATCAAACTGGGCAGAGGATATCAGCTCCCAGGATGCTTTGCATGAGACAGGATGCAAAGTTAAATGTTTAAATTAAGTGTATTTTATGAGTCTTCCCACATCTGAATTATTTGCACATTATGTCGACGTTGTTTTGGTGCCTGATTCACTAAAGGAATTATGCAAATCAGATGATGCCACAAACCAATAACTGCTGCCATGAATAGAAAATGCAAACCTCTTTTTTAAACAAATTTCTTTGAAGCCTGCTTTTTGCAAGCAGTAATAGTGCAACATCAATTGCACCAGACAAATAGTATTAAACATTTCAAATAACACTCATTCTATGAGTGTGTTTGCACTGAAAAGAATGAAAATGACTAAATTCCCAAGATACAGCACTATTTCTGTGCATTTAGCATGTGGTTCAACTAGATTACGGGTGTTTAGTGAAGACAACAGATGTTTTTGCAGTAAAAAAAAAAACTGCACAGAAAAGTGCAGCAACAGTGAATTTGCCACCAAGGTCTCTCACTGCGCATCCCTGCTGAGAAAAGAGCACAAAATAGAGTGACTGATGGCTTGTGAGAAAGCAAGAAACTTGTTTCTGGCCTCCATTAGAAAAAAAAGTCACATCAGAGCATTGTGGGTAATGTAGCAGACAGTAAGGAAGTCATGGGGAAGGACAGAGGAATGATAATGAGATTTTAATCTACAGCTGTCAAAATTTAAAAAGACTGTGGCCAGGATTCTTCAGGCATGTATATACAGAATGTTTCCATTAAATGAGTTGACATTTGCGGTGTGGGACACACTCTCATTTCAACAATTAAAGAGAAGCTGTGTAAACATCGCTCAACAATAAACCGCTAATTAAAACAGACACAGAGGCAGACTCAAGAAAAAACAAATAAAAAGGGTCTCTCTAAACCTATCAGTGCCTCAACGGAGAGATCTTCAGGCACAAAATCGCCAGCATCATTAATTCCTGTCAGTAAATCAGTTAACCCGGATGACCTGACAGTGTGTCCAGTCGAGAGAAAAAGCACTTTTTCCAGTCGAGAGAAAGAGCACTTTCTTATCAGGCACAGATCTCCCTTCCCTTTGACCCCAGGCTACTCTAGGGACATTCCTGCTGTTAGTGTACACTAAAAGTCATTTTATATGACAAGAGTGTGCCAAAGACCGCTTACTAAAAGGACTTCAACTTGGCCCAAGGGCTGAGATGTTTCATTTTACCCTCTTCTCTCTAAATATACTTTTTGTTAAAAAATCTCCATAATCTAAAGTGAAATGTGTAAGAAAAACACCAATACCTTCAAAGTGCCTTGCCATTGCCATTAGATTCTTTGCTTCTCTTCAAAAGAGACTGAGACACTGGATGAGTAAAGAGCAGGTTATTAAACAAAGAGAGTAATGACTGTCTTACAGTGCTGACTAGGGAATTCAGTACACACAAACACATGGGCAAACATGCCCTGAGCACAGGTGGATGCATGGCTGATCACATACATGGCATGACGACCCAGTAACCACTAAACCTGACCACTACAAATCAGTGAAGTTAGTCATAACTAATCTTGGAAATTAGAAAGGATGTAATTGGCTGGAATGCTGTATTGACCAACTGTCATCCAGGAACAGAACTATCAGTTTCATAATTCACATAAAATCATTGTCAAAAATACCGACTTTGGTACCAATCGGTACTGAAATTTTAAAAATGTGACGCTTTGAGTGCTGAGCGGATTCGTAAACACCTCTGATTGGCCATTGTTGACGCACTCATTGGATATGTCTGAGATTGGCTACAATGATCAACGCACAGGACCGTTTGAAAGCACACGTAAGTGTTTGAATTTGACTGGTCCGCGATAGACGCCTGCTTTCAAATGCTCCCGTGTGTATCTGTGTAAGCGCTTGGTGAAGAGCGTCATCGATGACTATTTACAACGTTTTTAAAGCGTTGATCATTGAAGCCAATCACAGACATATCCGATGAACGCATCAACACAATGGACAAACAGAGGTGTTTACAAATGCGCTCAACAGCGTTCAAAGCGTCACATTTTTAAAATTTCAGTTCCAACTTGGGTCCGAAGTCGGTATTTTTGACAACTCTAAATCCTTCTATCAGTGATAATACAACAATTCCAGACTATACAAAACAACCACACTCTCTAACCCTTAAAATACCAACAATCTGTCCTATAGTAACCCCAGCTAAAATAGTCAGATTTTTACTCCACATTGTTGGAATGTAGGGCTGTTCTCTAATAGTCGACTAACCGTTAGTTGACGAGAAGAGGCTTAATCGACCAAAATTGGTATTAGTCGATTAGTCGGGGGAAAAAAAGAAAAAAAAAACTCATGCAGTGTGTGACGGACAGATTGTTAAAGGCAGGAAATCCAAACATTCGCCTATCATTCATCATATGGCTTACCAATTGAAACATTTAAGTAGTAGCAACTTTACAAGTCTTCTCACTCTCTTGCTCTAATCTGACATTTTAAGGATTAATTCATACAAAAATTCTCAACCTCTTGTCAAAACTCATACAACTAATGTTTTTCAGAGGAAGAACAAATTTTTGAAGAATGTACAGTCCACCGCCAGGAGATTAAGGACTCCAATCCTCATTCATTTCCATGATATTTACAGGACATAAAAAAACGTTTTATACAGAAAAAGGTCATAAAGGATCGGAATGACATGAGGGAAAATAACAAAATGCCAGATGTTTCATTTTTTGGGTGAACTATCCCTTTTAAGCTTTCTGTATTTTTCAGCATTGTAGTACTGCAACAGTAAGCAGCAATACAACTGGATCAACATTTCACCTGGCAGAATGAGATTGTTCTGCATCAGAGGATGAAAATGTACAAACACTTCCTGTACTACACAGAGAGTCTACAAAAGAGCCTTTGAAAGCAGCTCACATTCAACTGCTGCTGACTAGCCTTTCCTCGTCAACAAAAACATGCCTCACACACCCTCATAGACACAACACACAAGGGCTATACACAACCAAGACACTACACAGAGACCAACATACTGCTGCTAGCATCAGCAGCATGGCTCACCAGACTTTCTGCTGAGAGAGACTATTCACTAACAAAGAGCTCAATACAGTCTCATACAATCCGCAATGTCCTGCAGAATAACCCCCAGAATTGATGAATGTGTGGTGTTTTAATGAAAGAAGAGAGGGAAAATTAAATTAATTATTTATGTGGAATTTGTCTGTCTGAGATGTAGTCATATCCCATGTAAGCCTCTTTGTTAACTGCCCTCTTCACCTTTCTGAAACGTCCTCTCTGCTAATGAATTAGTATGGATTTACGGTAAACAGTCTCTGTCTGTATTTCAGCCTAAGGTTCATTTAATGCAACAGACTGGAAATCAAATCAGGGTTTCAACACTGTAACCTACAGTAAATTAACAAGAGAAAGACTGACTATATGCATCTTAGAAATATAACCTACAATTCATTGAATTCTGAATTGGAGCTTATCTTGAATGAGGTCTTGCACAGGATAAGCTGATTTTATGCCTCCGTGAAATCCTAGTTATGGGTACACCGTAATCCTTGAGTTAAAGCACATTTGCATGCCGTCGGCTTCAGGAGAGTCGCCCCTGCAAAGCAGATAAATTTGTGCATGGCATGTTACAACAAGGATTCAAAGTCAAAATAATAATGTAATATGCTGCCTATTTTCTGTGGAATATGCTCCATCTCATTCTGAATGCTCATTATAGGAGCTTATTTGAGATATTGTAAATGGGAAAGGTTGTTCAGGCCACAGTATTGATTGTGTAAATGCATTCAATGTATGCAGCTGTAGACACCATTTCGGAGCAGAATTTATTTCCACTGATCTTTCTACACTCAACTCCCTAGAGAAGAGCAAATGTTATTTCTGTTCAATATGAAGCAGCATTTCTGAGAAAAATTGCATATGTGTGTGCATTTACCTGCCCTCCAGCAGCTAATGAGCTGCCAATTGCCTGAGCGTCAAATGGTAAAGACACATCAAAAGCTCTTCAATCCTGTCAGAGCCAGACACATGCAATCAGTACGTAACCAATCAGTGTCAAAGCGCATCAAATTAGCATACCGCATCAAACCTCATTTGCATAGTTCAGCCTGACCATACATAACACCTGACATTAGGACAGCATTATAATGCCAAACAGTTTAACATATCCCTTTCAATGCATGAGTTGGAATTAGAACTGAACTGGCCAAAGGAAGCTGACGAATTTTTATTCAAAGACATAACACACATAACTATAAATAAATAAATCTGTTGGTATTAAGTAAATCTGAGCATTCTGAAGTGTGAAATGAAGTATTAAATATAATGAAATATAAATGAATATATAAATTAAACACCAATTTCAATAGGTCAATGAGCAATAATTTCTATTTAATGTTAGTACATACTGACAAAATAACATATTGAAAATAATATATAACATAAATTATGTAGAATGTCTTTGAATTTCATGTCATTTTAATTCTACTTTCTTAAATTCAAATTCTAATCCCTGCAATTAGTGTACTGCACAACATTACGGGTAAATCAAAGTCATAGTGAATAAAGACACAATTTAATATATATTTCACAGATATATTTCACAATGTAATTATATTTCACTAGGGCTGGAAATTGTAAGAAATTTTTCGGTTCTGCCTAATGATAATATAACTAATTAAAAATAATGGTAAGGAATAGGGTAGGGTATTGTTTGAATTTTAATGATTCCAATTCTGCTGATCAATTCCGATTCTTATCAATTCCTAATTTCGATTCCAATTAAGTAAAACAACAACAACAACAACAACAACAAAAACTTATAATTAATATTCACATTTATTTGAAGTCTTATTGCAAAACATTACATTGTAGCCGAATATCATGAACAAAAATCAATAGGCTAAAATCACTTACACAAGGAACTTTTGCCTATGATTTAAAAATACCATAGCAAAAACAACTAGCCTAACTAATATAAATTTCAAGCATTATTAAAGACAAGTAAACACTCAGTAATTAAAAAAGAACAAATAAAAATTAGCAGTCACAACAAATAAATACAACTGAACAAATATACGTTTGAAATAAACAGTGTTTTAAGATTTTCAGGCATTCAGGTTCAGAAACGAATCAAATGTAAAATAACACTCAATTTAATAAATAAAATTTACATTACATATATAGTTACAAAAGTTATTCAGTCAAGAACAAGTGAATTTTCTCTTTGTCTTTTGTTGTTTTTGATTAGTGTTATTATAGAGACGGCAGCAGGAATGTTAGGCTGCTGTCACTTTAAGAGCTGCACAGATCCATTCAAGCGTGAGCCGACTCATTTCTTATTGAATCACTGGTTCTTGGAATATGGAACCGGTTCTCAACCCATCCCCATATTTCACAAATACTTAAAGGCTTGAAAGTAACAAAAATTTGTCTATGTCCTATGTCATTGAGCCTGTTGCTGTCAATTTCTTTCCTTCAACACTATTAAAATTTAAGAAAAGTAGAAGACGAGAGAGGTGTTAAGCTGAGGTGAGATCCCTCAGAAGGAAAAATGAGAAATGATGACAACAAACAAAGAGGCGGGAGTGGCAGACAATCAGATGTCAAATGGGGAGATGTGGGGATGTGTATTATATGTTTACTTGATAATACTTGATGACCCAATCACCACTGTTTCCATGAGTAGACCATACGTCAGGCCTGTGGTAGGCGTATTGTAATCCACTCTGGATAAACATAGTATTGAATAAACAATAACCAGAAATGTTTAGGTGCGGGGGCTTGAGATGTCTGCACTTACAAATAACTCCTCTCGCTAAGACTAAAAAATAAAATGTCTACAGACACTAGCAGATTTAGTCATGTCTAGCAATACAGAAACACATTTAAGAAATAAAAGTATGTATATTCATGCCATTGAAATATACAAAAACAAACAAAACAAAAAAAAACACCCCAACCCAGTCAAACAACAGCATACCACTAAAATAAATGAACTAATTGTTAAGCAGTTAATTCAAATGAGCAAACTGTGATTCAATCATTGACTCAGTCGGCCTTAAACAAGCAGTCACTAATGCGTTTCCTCAGTTTAAAATATAAGGAATAGAGGTTAGCAAAAGAAGTCTGCCTCAAGTCAGTGGAGGTGCTGAAAAGTGGCAGGCAGCAGGTTACAGTCCACCTGGCACACAGCCTGAATCTCAACAGCCAAAACACACAGTCACAACCACAGGAGAGAAAAATTTGGAAAAGACCCCATGCAATGTGTTTCACTTCCCCCACTGTTCCCTGAGAGTGAACAATATCTTCACTATCCATCTCTTTCTTCCTTCCACAATTCTCTCTCTCTCCATCTGTAATGCTGCATGCCAACAGTGTGGATAAGGAGGGCACTACTGGAAATCAACCAACAGAGAAAGAAATCAAAGGCTTTTAACATTTTACTGTCATGATGTTTCATAATGAAAAAGCTTTTTGCAAAATTTAGATGAAAATTAAATGAAGTATGGGAAATGAATAGTGAAAATCTGAATATACATACACAAGTTTATATAATATCTGGAGAAAGCTTTCCATTAATATTCCCATTTCTCAGAGGGAGCTGTTTAGCTGGTGCAGGACACCCTGGACCTTCACTATTGTTCAAAAGTTTGGGGTTTTATTGAAGAAATGTACTCTTTTATTCAACAATGATGCATTAAATTGATCAAAAGTGACAGTAAAGACTTTTCCATTTCAAATAAATGCTGTTTTTTTTAACTTTCTATTCATCGACGAATCCTGGAAAAAAGCGTGTTGTGTTATCCACAAAAATATTAGTATCAGTTTCAGTAATGGCTGCTGAAAATTCAGCTTTACCATCACTGGAATAACCGGGCAATTCCACGCAAAGGTCATCTTTACCATGAAAAAAAAAAGTTTTTACCAAAAGAACAAAACCCTTTTTAAATTGTTCATTTATGTCTGTAATATACTGTAATGTGCTCTAACATAAATTTTAAGAAAATTGCCTTGTTTATCCACAATATATGAGGTAGGCAACAATGCTTAAATTAAATTTTCAACCAACTATTCTTCATGCTTTCAAAAAAGGATCAAAGACCCCCTTTTTTAAACTTTATTTTAACAGTAAGCATTGTGTAATTGAGAAATAAATATGCCTGAGAAATAAGCACTGCCTGTTGAATTTATAAGGGCTGGAATAAAGAAGTCAGGACGCTTCAGTACTCTGTCACGCTAAGTCCAATACCAAAATATATGGGCTTTTATTTAATTGATATGCAATAGATAACAGTAATAACCTGCTAGTATATTTATCCACACACCAGCTAGAGAAGCTGTGTATCAGAGTTTCAAATGACAGTGATAGGCTTATCAAATTAATCTGAAACTCAATCATTTCCAACATATTTAATGGAGACTCTGTCCCTTTTTTCCTCCTTGAGAATTCTTTTTCCTAACATCATACGTAAAAAGTCTTTTAACAGTGGATTAATTACAGCAGGAATTGCACCAGGTTGCAAGAGACGATTCCTCCTTTATACAGCTGCAACTGCACAGATTTAAGCTCTGTTACTTATGATTCCCGGCAGCCACTGATATTCGTTCCGTCCAGAAACTCTGCTACGGTATTGCACACAAAAACGCAGGGTGACATCACTGCAGTCATGGTATATTACACTTTTTTTTTTTATTTTTCGCTGGAGTCCCTAAACACACTTTAAAGTGTGACTCCTCTGCTGTTAGCTGAATTCAGCCCACTCATATGCAGAGCTTTGGGGAGGAACTCTGACCTTACTAGACACATCTGCTCATGCTATTAGTAATACCAACCAAAATAGACTAACAAACACTGCAGGAAAACTAGGTGAAATATAAAAAAACAAAAATTTGAGTGCTCATATACTAGCTAGTCTTTATTTGTATTTATAGCACAAAGCAATGCCATTTAAATACTAAGAAAAGGTAAACTGGCTCATTACTTTTATGAAATCTGATATTTTCATTCACTTCATGCACTGGTTTGAATCATAGAGCTCAGTCTGACAAATAGTAACATGTAATATTTCCAGATTCAGTTTCATCAAGAACTTGAAAATGGTCTTGACCTTTGTCTGGTGCAAAGCCTCCATCACTGTTTTAATGCTGTTGCATTTTCCTTCACTTTTTGCTTAAAGGTGAATGACAAAATCATGCTTTATTAAGCTGTGCTTGTTTTCAGTGCCAAGAGGGATTAAAAAAACCTAACCGTATTATAAATCACGTGTAAATAAAACCCAGAAAGAACATCAAAGCCACACTCTCAGTTAAGCAAAGCATAAATTATGTGTATGCAGAACAAATACAGAACTATTTAGTCTATTTAGTGAGCATAGGGATGGCTTTAAAAAAAACCTTGACCTGATGTCCAGCCATGCATCCACCCCACATAGCAGCTCTCATGCTGTGACCTGCATGATTGCCTCTCTTTTAACAGTTTTCTCATGCTCTCAAAGCAGGATTCAGTTCACCCTCCTCCACATGTCACAGTCTTAGCAACAACATAATATTGCTGGAATAGTGCCAGTGTTTGCATCAGAAAATAAAGGGAATGTGGAAGACCTAACCCACTTAAACTGTATATGAATAAGAAGCACTTAAAATATAATTTAAAATATAATATCTGCATTAATTCTGCTTATAGTGTATTGTTAGAGAGCGATAATTTATGTTTATGATCCGCTTCACTTTATTTCACTAAACGCTGCCATTGATTACTAAATCCAGATATTAAATAGCACCAATTAATATCCCTAATTAATCCCCAATGCAGATGAGGGTTTTGTGTCATAAAGAGTCAGCTGTAACTCATGAGTGCTGCATTGACAGATGTCAAACAAACATTTAGTAACAAGTTACTTAGGTAAATGCAGTCTTAGATTTCATTTTCTTTCCACTGGCTACATCTGTGGAGATACAGCTCAGAGTGAAATCCCAGTCACACAACAAACAAGCTGCTGGGAAACCAGCCAATGCTTATACAGAGTAAGAAGATTTGACAGAAAAGGTAAGGAGCTGTGAAAATATCTCCCTTTCATGTTTAAATACAAAATTCATATCTGTTCAATAAAACTCAATGAATTACATGCATATACTACATTCCCCACAGAGGTATCTGTTATGTCATGAAGTAGGTCTGAACAAGACTGTACCAAAAGCAGCTCCAGCTGAGGGTCTCTTGGGTTTTGAAGGCCAGCATGCGACTGGACCCTGAGGATGTCCAGTAACAAGCACATCACAGTCAGGAGACCCCTAAAATGGATAGGGACCACTAAGCCAACGGCACACACTGACCTAAATCATGGAAAACACACTCACCATAGATACTATACTGGGATATCCCGGGGTGGGGCACCACACTTCAACACAATACAAAGACAAAAGAAAAGAGTTGGCAACAAAACCATATTAAGCCATAATACTTCAGAATTTGACATGCTACAGCATCTATAGAGACACAATTTTCACTAGAATATCCTTTTGCTGAAAATGTGTAATATATAAAGTAACTTACTGTTTAATTGTACAAAGATACATTTATTACAAATAAGGTTTAGGGCTAATTTCAAATGGGAAATGTACTGAATGTTATCAATCACTAACAATTAAGCTAACAATGCTGAAATGTCACCAAGGAAACATTTATAAGTCACACAAGTATCAAAGAATGGTTGGGGCACAGTTGTATAAAAGTTTAAAGAAAAGCAATCTATAATATTGAATAATTATACTGATGTCTGCCTGAAACAAAAGGGTTTGTTAACATGACATGCACGTCTAGCTACACCTGTGTAGTTCTATGTGCATGCTTGTCACAGCTGTTGGGCATGGTATATCCAGCTATGTATTGTGGGACATCTGATCAGACTTACTGAGTTGTTTTGGAGTATTAACAGATGCTCTTGAGTGGAACACACACACACACACACACACACACACATTTGTAGATGATAAAAAAAAGAGAGAAAAGCATCATTATTCTCCTTCACTGTCTATAACATATGTCCTGTGCCAATAACAAATCATAACATGCCCATGGTACAAATAAATAATTCTGTTTAGTTCATTGCAGAGGTCAGCTACTCATCATGGTAGAGTTCAAATGAAAGATGTCTGCAAAAATTTCTCAAAGAGGAAAGGCTCTGAGGGAGAATGGTAAGTAAAGAGAGATTAGAGAAAGAATGAGGGCTGGTTATTTAAAAGTGGTAGTGCTCTTAAAATGGCAAAAAGAATTGGTTTTTCACATTCAGGATCAAACTGAAAGGAAATTGAATTTTCGCAAGTCTCTCCCACACAAAAGCCCTTCTAAGAACTGTCAGATTACATGTTTTGACACAAACAAATACGCCAGAACAAATTGAATTTAAATGACTAAACACACCAAACTATCTCTAACTTCCATATCCAGACAGATATTTGAATAACAAAGCTCTTTAAGAGGTAAAGGGATGGTGATGACAGCTCTTTGTCTACTTGTGAGAAACCTATGGAAGAGAGAGTTATTTTACACAATTGGAGGGACATATTGCACAGCCCTACCAATATACTATATCTGAAATGGTTTTCATTTTCATTTCAACCAAACAGCTATTGTTGCAAGTAGATTTAAATTATTTAAAGATTTAACTACATTTAAATTAATTAGTGCAGAAGGAAAAAGTAAAAATCTTGCTTTACACAATTTAATCATTTTCACTTACTGAGATTGCAATTAAATAGACAAAAAATTCTTGAAGCGGCACAATATATGTTGATGGTAGAAAGTCATACTCAGTGAATCCAAGGTCACTTCAAGGGCACAATCTTTCACTGTTCTCAATGGATGAGGGGTCTTTGTCTTATAAGTATTCAAAAAACTCATATAAACAACATAATCATTGTGGGCTTCCGGTGACTGAAGACATTCTTTCTCATTTCTATATTAATCTTTTATAATAGAACTAAGGTCACCAATCACTTGCTGTGTCGGCTTAGGATTTATGCAAGTATGTGTTTCACTCAGCAGAATGGGCCTCTCTTTATTACTAGGGTCCATTTGGAAGGAAAAAACATCATAGGTATTTATTGCCCCCTGAAGGGCTCTTGTAGCATAAGGCTAAGGATTATGGCCCGGCGTGTTCAGAGGCAACAATCTATGGCCTCTCAGAGGATCTGTTACAGAGTATTTCTGAATACATAGTTTACAATATAACTGCTGTAGGCTATTTGTGGATATATTTCACTGTCATGTTAAACCGCATCATTCATATAATATACAAAGAGCAAATAAGTCTTTTCCTGTAATATAATCCTAAATCAATATGATGTTAATGAGAACAGATGGGTTGAGAAAAAATGCTGATAAAAGGAATGAGAACAAATATTATCACTAAGATTATACAGACACACACAAATACCATAAAATAGACTTATTCTTGATGTACTGTTCATCCCAACACCAGCGAAGTTTCACAAATCCATGGTGTTACCATATTCTTTCCTGAATAAATCATACAACATTTATACTGTTGATTTGCTATAATCACCATTCAGATGAAAAAAGCTGTGTGTAATTTATGTGGCTTTATTTATTTATTTTTTTAAATCATGAAATTTGTGCTTAAAATTCTTTATCTACATAATGGCTGTTTTGGATGTAGAACACACCAGAAATACTCAAACATTTAAATAAACATCCTTCACAGCTACACAAAGAATTAAAATCAATGTGTAAATACAGGCCCTGTCTTTATGAATGTATTTCTGCTGCTCTAATGATGAGGTCATTTCACAGATCAATCCAAGACAAGGCAGCAGCTGATCAATAACCTTGCCATAATAATATAGATATATGAAAGGAAAAAAAAACCAAAAAAAAAAACATGAGATAGGAGGAAAAATGATGTCAATGATTTTGCGTTCTCTTGCAAACGTTTTGCATTCCCCCGAGAAACATTGTGTTTGCGATCAAAATTCTTGCATCTTCCAGAGAAACGTTGCATTCGCTTGCAATGTTTTTTTGTTTTTTTTGCGAGTGAACGCAAAGTTTCTCAGGGAGTGCAAAAACAATGAAACATTTTTTCCTTCACTCTTAAAAAAAAAAAAAGGTACAAAAGCTCTCACTGGGGCAGTACCCTTTCTAAAGGTACTCCTTTGTAACTAAAGAGTGCATATTAGTACCTAAAAGGTACATATTTGCACCAAAAGTGTACATATTAGTACCTAAATGGTACCGTCCCAGTGACAGCTTTTGTACCATTTTTTGTTCCGTCTCATATTTTTTCCATCACCATGTCCCTTTAGGGGATCCATACTTTTTTTTTTTTTGTATATGTATTAATGTTAATGTTAATGTCTCTATGGTAATAAAGAGCCCATGAAATCAAAACTGGAGTTCTGTGGCTTTTAGTCAAAGAATGAAAACTCTTACTCACTCATTTACTCAAGACTTACTTTATTCTGTGGAACCAAAAGAAGATATTTTGAGAATTATTTATTTATTTATTTTCATACAATAAAAGTCAGTGGGGTCCAAAGTTTAGTCCTAACATTTTTTAAAAACAAACTGTTCAGCAGAAGAAAGAAGGATAGTCAAACAGGTTTGGAATGACTTAAGAGTGAGTAAATGACAGAATAACCAATTTTAAGTATCTCTTTAACAAAAGCTTTTTGGCTATAGAAGAAAAAAAAAAAAAAGAGAGAGAGACGATCCCTTCAATATCCCCAATCCAACTTCCCAATATAAAATACATCAGCACATGAAAAGCTATACTCGTCAAGCAATTTCATGGGGTTCTGAGAGCAAGACAATAAAAAAGGCATTCTAAAACTCAGGTCTTATAAGGTCATGAACCCATTACCTATGATTCCAAAAGACTCCCCTCCCCCAACTCTACAAAAACCAACCCATGACAGTCCACACAACCGTCATCTCCAGAAATCATTTAAAAAAAAGTGACAGGTATCTCAAAATCCATTTGAGGAGATAAGAAAGAAATTCCATCACATTCCAGACTGTGGAAATGTGTGCATGTGTGTGCGTGTGAGAAAGAGTGATAAAATATGTATGTCTCCGCTCAGTGGCGGTGTGGTGTTCTCCATGGCTGACTTTAATTACAGATAGAAGATAATCCAGCTATAGTGATTGGAAAAACACATGGAAAGGGAAACTAACAGGCACAGCCATGCACACAAGCCCACACACACACACACACAGCAGAACAGAAAGATGATTGATGATGTGTCATAGAACAGTAATGGACATACAGGAGATTAAGTCCTATGGTGGCCCTTCGGGCAACAAAGCAACAGGGAATGAAATCCTTCAGCTCTTTCACCCACGTAGGAGTCAACGTTAATGTGTGTTTCTGTGTGTGTTCCTGTGTTACACTAATTGATGAAAAATGGATGGACTTGTTCTTTTTAAAAATATTTCATAACAAGCCCTTGAGCTACTCAGTGGCCCAGAAATTCTAATTAATAAAGATTCCCTCACTCTCTCTCTCAGTCACTATCTCTGTGATTCGTTTTCCAACACCATTTTCAATTTAATTAAAAGACAGAGATAAAAATGGCTTAATCTGAAATAGAAAAAAAACTCAGTAATGAAGGTGAACACTCTTTTACATACACATACACAGGCAAAGTGATACAACTCAACAAATTTGACCTCTAACCTCTTAATTTGATACAAAATCAATCCACTGATATCCCTTGGGTTTAGGATGTGAAGAGAATTAGAGAAAGATACACATACACACAGTGCCCACGTTTCCATGGTGATGAATAAGCATAGTTGCAGGATTTTGTTAAAAGCTAAAAATGATAGTATCAAACGGTGATACTTGCAGCTCTCAGATCATTTCTGAACAGAGTAGAAATTAATTCAATATAATTCAAAGATAAACAGAAAGCTAATTGGACTGGGTTCAAATAAAAATACTGGAACATTCTCTTCGACATGAAGCACACCTTTATGACTCATAATATGGCAAAAGATGAGATGATCTGCAAGTATTAAATCAGTCTAAATAAAGAACACAGCAGGACATAAGAGAATGATTACATCACCATTGAACTGTCTGACCAAATAATGATGCAGACACAAAAAACCTGATGTGTTATTTCTTCAAATCTGATATTTGTAAACAGTGTATGAATGACACCACAATGTCATAATTACCAGTCGTTGCAGAGGCATAACCATGCATGTTTCCCAGCTTGAAGGCATGTGAAGTTGTCATTGTAAAAGCAGAGCTATATTTTGGTTTGACTAATGAATCCCTGTGGGCTCACAAACACAAAACAGACAAACTGCAGCTCTGTTAGAGAAAGGTCAGCCTGAGACTCTGCCCAAATGGTCATCTACCCCAAAACACACACACATACCCATACATTTAAGGAATAAGCAGCTGAAAAAAATATACATTCAAACCAGCATATACTTTATTAAAGAAAGAGTCAAAACATTTTTTTGAAAGTTTTGTCACTATTTACTCTCCCTCATGTCATTCCAAACCCGTAGGCTATTGTTTGTTTATGTGGCACACAATGGTAGAAGAAAAAAATATTCAGAAATTATACAATGAAATATCCAGAAAATGACTGTTCACAGTGACTAAATCTGTTAAGTTCAAAAAAGGACAAAGAACAAAACAACAAACATGAGCACTATATTAATATGTGACCCATGCTGGCAAAATGGCTAAAGGGGCTTTCACACCGAATAGTTCTAGGAACTCAGTTATAGGAACTAGCCACTAGGATAGTTCCCCGGGAACTAATTTCTCCCCCGGGCCATGTCCCTGGTTGCATTCCCACTGAGAATAGGAACACAGAACTGCCGACAGCGGTGTCTTTAAGCATTTACAAACGCTAAAAACTGGTGAATGGAGGATGCCGTGACTGGAGCTGTTTGTTGTGTGTCGTGGGTTTTGTGATAACGGAGATAGAATGTAAACGCATAATCTAGGCAACTGAAAGAGCAAAAAGTGGGGCTAAGAGACGAAATCTCCTATGACAACTTTCAGTATGCATATCATCGAGGTAGAGAAAAGAACACAACCCTGGAGACAACAGGTAAATGCCGTTATTGCTGTTTTCCATGTTTGTGAAGTAAATATGTTTACACGGCTTTTTAAAAATGACATGCGTTTGACCAATCAACGTACACTTACGTCACTGATAGTTCCTATAGTACTGGTTTAGACCCTACTCTGAAGTAGGAGCTAATTAAGTTCCCCCAAAAGGAGTTCCTAAAACTAAAATCGTTCTTAGTTCCTGCGGTGCGAACACGGCAAAATCTGGTTACTTCAGCCAATAGTTCTAGGAACTGTGAAAAGGGTCCTCCAGTGCAAAAGCCCCTTAATTACAATCTACAGGCAAAACAAGTGAAAAATGTGAATTTTGGTCGAATTTGAGGTTTTCACAAAAATTAGTTCATTAAGCCCACATCTAGCGATCCCAATACTCCAAATAGCAATTAAACATCTAAAAGTATCTTTATTTGTACGTTTTCTGAGAGGAGTACCTTTCCTTTGTCCGTGAAAAATGCTGTTTTTCTCTGCTCGCTTCTCGACGACTGCCGCTTCCCCTCAGCAAAAGTTTGGTAACGTTGTAAAGCGCAGCATTCCAACTTTGAGAATATTCATTGCAAATTCTCAAACGCATGAGTCTGAACCAATGAAATGTGATTTCCAAACTTACTAATGTAAACAAAATGATCTTTCTCGCGCTGACTGACATGCCTCAGACAGCTTGCGATACCGATATACACATACATGAATTACAGTATTTCAAAATATCTGTCTTGGCGAGTGCCTTGGTGTGTGCCAAATTTGGTGTTATTACCAGTGATTTTAAGGTATGGTTTCTGGGTGATTTTGTTTTGGAACCTTCAGAAAACTTTTTATTTTAAAATTAATTTTTGCTGACCCTATCGACTTCAGGTATAGCTCATTTATTTTTTGTCTGATTCCAACAAATCATACATCATTTTGAAAGTTTTAATAGAGAATGTAACAATAACAATAAATAACAAAAAAAATAACAATAACTCATTTTTAAAAATTTGCTCATTGCGACTCATTTTGCCAGCACTGGTCACATATATAAATCTACTTAAAATCACCATTAAATCAAAATTGGCAATTCTTATTTTTTATGGAGTATTGCATTATTTGTTCTAAATTCTTTAAGCGTCCACATCATTAAAAAAAAAAAAAAAAAAACTGTGTGTCTTTGTAATCTTTAATAAAAATAACTTCGCCCTTTCTCTTGCAGTGACGTTTACTGGTCCGAGGGTGGGACAAACTGTCACTCACATGAGATCAGAGCAATGGCAAATCACAACCATCCAACAATTCAATCAATTCCCAACTGACAAAATCAAGTCTGGCCCAACATTTTTTCTTGTCCGAGAAGCTGTTTCACTCAGATATACATTACAATAGGAAATAAAAAATTACCATAACTTTCTTTTAATTCCAACTACTGTATAAACCATGCGATGATCTAGGGAAATAGAGCACAAGTCATATGGACCAATTTTATGGTGCATTTTTAGTCATTGTATGGACTATTATACAATTAAGTTGTGTAAAGATTCTTCAAAATTTCCCCTGGGATTGGACCAAAATGTGGAGGAGTAAATAATGACAGAATTTTCATATTTAGGTGAACTACCTCTTTAAGAGCTATAAAGGGTGCTGTATGTGTAGATTCATAAATATTGTCTTAACATAATGATTGTGATGTGTGTGATGTGCATAAGTACATTTTCCAGCAGTATCAGACAATATATTTGGTCATGAAACACACACACACACACACACACACAGTGTTTGTCTATAATAAGAGCCAGCAGACAGCTTGTTCGCTCTGTTCAGTGTGGCATATCGATCTGATTCTCCACTGTGATAAACCGAACACATGTCCCTGTGGAGCACTGTGGCATTGTTCAAGAATGAACGCAAACGTGCGCGCACACACACTCTCAGGAAAAAAGCAATATTTGTATTGCTATTGTTCTTTAAAAGAGGAACCAAGATATTTGTTCTTGACATCATGAATGATTTTAAATGTTTGTCTGCATTCCATCCCTTCAGAGTGCCATCTAGAAATTTAAATGTTGTCCTGTACAAAAGACACCACATATTCTCTTGTCAATCCTCAGCAGGATCATCTGCACTTGCAGTGATTGTTCATGTCTAAAGTATGCACACGACAGCTTTTGCTGTCATGACCTCACCAATCCATCTCCTTTAGTCGGACAGCTCACTCATGGACAGTCTCCATGAAGACGTTTGAATGAAACACTGTTAGGAGATGGCTAAATTAAACACACTATGGAAATCTGACAGCAGGTTATTTGATCAATACAACATTCCATCCGATGATTCCTTGGCCCAATGAGATCAGCATCTCAACTCAAAAAAAAAAAAGAGGTGGGAGTTAGTTTTATTAATTTTATATAAAGAAATGTGTGTATGTCGCCATTAATCTTCATTTATTAAGACATTATTGGTCTCCTGCTGACATTTATGGCACAACTGATTGGGCAATGATTCAGAAACAGTAGCAAATAATGATTTTAAGCCATGCTAACAATGACGAATCTTTTCTCCTAATTAATGCATCTACATGCAGAGAAGCTGAACATTTAGGGGCTGCACTGTTTACAGGATATGATGTTTACAATGTAAATCAGACTATTATAAAACAGTAATTTTAAAATGTAGTATTTCACAATAGAACTGTTTTTACTGTATTTTTGATCAAATATAAATGCAGCCTTGGTGAGCATGAGATTTCTTTCAAAAACATTAAATAAATCTTACAACCCTATACTTCTGAACTGAACTAGATACATGTTCTATAGATCTAGATACAACTGTCTAACAAGAAGTGTATCCGCCAGCAACAACCAATGTCTTTTTATCCACCTAAACTGATGTTATTCATGTTGGTATTTTTTCTTTGTGTTTTATTCGTCAGCTATGATACGGACTTATAGTCTTCTCATCCTAATCTTGTTTCCTTCTCCATTTCCAAATCCCGGTGAGGTTCTTATTTCCATTTTGGCACCCTGTATTTGGCTGTTATGATGTGGTGCATGAAAAATCCTCCCAAAACTATCATCAAGCTTCTAGTCAAGACAGGCGATCTCTCCCTCCAGATAAAAACATCAATTTCCGTGAAGTGTTGGGAGATGTTAACAAACGCCAATTTCATACTTCCTTGTCTCTGTAAATTGTGCTTTTCCTCTTAAATCTGAGCCTCACTCTACCTGTGCTTCAGTAGACAGAAGCTATTGGTCGTCTTCCAGCTCTGAAATAGAGCCTCAAAGGACAACACTAGAGTCTCACCATTTAAGACTGTCTCAACTTTAAGCTCAGTCTATCTAGAAGGATTAAGTAGATGGTTTTTGCAGCTGCTGCCACAGAGGAAGAGGATACATTTTCAGAAGAGATGAAAAAACAGAGAAGATCAAGAAAGGTAGAATTAACCTTAAACAAACACATACTAAAATAAAACCCAAGCAGCTAAGAAAGAGAGCCACACAAATACTGTATTTAAATATTATAATACAGAGAAACAAAAGACATGGACATTGTCAGATGTCACAGACTTATTCCAGTAAAGTTTGTGGGCCTTTATCAATTGAGATTCAATGTTAAATTAAAGCTGCAAGCAGCGATGAAAGGGCCCTCGCACCCAGGCCTTAAGATTACCTTAAGATTAGACTGACCATATATGATGTGCTTTTGGTTAAATCTCTATGAGGAGTTAATCACAGTGTAAAACATGTAATTTCCTGTTGCCCGCAGGTGACGTTATGACTGTAACTGAATATTGGCATGTAGATGTGTTCAGACCAGGACTCTAATAAAACATGTGAAGTTTGGGGCAGATCCAACATTGTATACCCGAGTTACAACAACTCCCTGTTTCATGGCGAAACATCGAACTTTGTCAGGCCGCCACGGACACGCCCTTCAGTGAAAACTCTAGATCTTCGCAATTTAACATTGCAAAGGCCTTTAGATTAGACTGACCAAATATGATGTTGATCTGATTAAAGCTCTAGGAGGAGTTTGTTAAAGTACAACATCTGGAAATGGCAAAAACTGAAAATTAAAAATATCTGACTTCCTGTTGGTTTTCAGATTTTGCTACAAGAGACTTTTTTGTAGGTATTGGGCTGTTAGATGTGTGTACCGAATTTCATACTTGTACGTGAAACATAGCGTCAGAGGCACTTCAATTAAATTTTGTAGGTGGCGCTATCGAGCCATTTTGCCACACCTAATTCTGAAACCAATATCAGACGTAAATTTTCACCACTTCTGACGCGTGTGCAAAGTTTCGAGCATGTTTAGGCCCTCAAAAACGCGATTAATGTCGAAGAAGAAGAAGAATTGGCTGAGCAATTACAATAGGGTCCTCACACCATCAGTGCTCGGGCCCTAATTACCATACCCAGCCCTTCCATTACACCACATGAGTGTTTAAAATGGCCCTCCATTAGAGGGTACTGGGACTCATTAAGACATGTGAGATGACACATGGATGATGTGTCTTAAATTCCTCCCTGTGGAACTGCCACATCAAACATATGGCCAGTGTAGGGGGGGAACAGCTGTGAGTGAGTGAGTGAGTGAGTGAGTGAGTGAGTGTGTGTGTGTGCATGGCATGCAGGGACATGCTGATACATGTGGGGTTAAATATTGGGTATCTGTGTGTGTGTGTGTGTGTGTGAGTGTGTGAGTGTGTGTGTGTGTGTGTGTGTGTGTGTGTGTGTCCTAGTAGAGAAAGACATCTAAGGTCAGTGTGACCCACAGCTTGAGCTTTGACAAAAATCTCACACTTCACACTGGCTGCGTTTTAGATTATGACATTATTATGGAAAAATTGTATAGTTGTAACAATTATAACAACATCAACAACAACAATAACAACATATAATATATTTTGATAATTAAATGTAATCTATACAAAGAAAGACTAAACTGTAAAATAAATAAAAGCACTCAAACATTTACAGTTGTCAGTTTCAGCCTTTATGGCAATCTTCCATCATCCATTACAGTGGGCAGACAATTTCCTACAAGTTCCTACCTTACAACATACAAATGACAAATAAGTGTCATTTCTGTGCTGTCTGTATTTGTATGGAAAGGAAGAAAAAGAACTGAAAACTGAAAAAGACAGAGGTATGTCTGAGTCATTCATTCATGCCTTTAAACTGATACATATTCATACTAACTATGTGCAAGCTGTCTACCAGTTCCTGCTGTAGACTGTAGTGGTCTGAACATTTGGCGTACAGTTTTAATGCAGATATAAATAGAGAGAACAGATCCCCAGGAGGGAAACATATGGCTAAAATAAAAGCATCTCTAATTGCATTTCAATTCAGGGACCTTAATCAGACTCCTATTTCAATTAACTCCAACACTCATCATTCAGAATTAAAACTGACTGCTGACAGCAAAGTCATTTACTTCAGATGTGACTCATTCTACGTGTCCACCGGTGCAGAAGAAACATGCTCAAAATACCAGAGACCTGCTGCTGTGGGGGTTTGTCTGGAAAATGCAAGGGTGGCTATTTCATTATGTGATCTATGTGAGCTATTATGAATACTGTAACTAACTGCATTTAATTAAATATATTACATATTGAATGTGTGAATCTCACTTCACTTTGGCTGTTCTTTGCATGAAGTTTCACATTTCTCAAGACGAAGTTACCACTTGCCCCGCTGTCAATCCCACAATCCCTGAGTGAGTCCGCCTCTCATCTCCCACTGAGAATGAATAAAGAACATTCACTTACATCCACTCACTCAGCGCCAGTGGATACATACTGTGATTACAATCATAATAACTGACTCTTTCAACTTCAATTGACTATAATTTACCCCACTTTTAATGCACACACTATATGCTTATAAAATATAAGCCCTCTTTATAATATCCTCTGCTACAACAATAAAGCAAACATATACGCACAATATAGAACAAAAGTGCAATGAACTTAAAAAAAAATGCAATCTTTAAAACAGATTATGTCAGTGTAAAGACAAGAAAATTAGTTTTATAATGTTTCTGTAGCTAATAACTGGTTTCTGCACAAAGATCTCTCAGAACTCTAATAAAAATTTCCTGGTAAAACATTTATAGACAACAACACTGTAAACTTTCACATCATGATATTGTGATTAAGGACACATCTGATTAAAAATTACATGAAATATTACACATTATAACAAAAAAAATAAAATTAAATAATCAAACATTTGAAAACATGCAATTAGCTGCAGAATGTTTGAGTCAGACAGGTTTGGAGATAACTCATTCCAACATCAAAGGAGGAAAATGATGACTGTAATGATTGTGTGTTGATTTCTTTAAGTCTATTCAAAGTTGGCGTGACAACAAAAAGCATTCCTTACTTAATAGGTTAACCAAACCAACAATCTTGTCTTATTGCTATTGGCAATTGCATTGTTGCAGTGTGAGCCAACATTCATTCCTTTGGTACATTTAGGTACGTATTTTTGGTATGAGCTTGCGTTTCTGTGAAAACACACAGACACAAGTGCATGCTGGGAGAATGCACTCATTTTTCATTTTCAAAGTCCACCCAAACACATGCAAACACGAAATATGCTCAAAGGACAAGAAAATGAGGGAAACTGCATGTCTATTTTGCATATAAAACAACTGAAAGAATTTTCGGGCCTGATGCAGAAATGAGCATTTGTATGTGTATAATAAGCTGTACAATGTATATTGGTAGATAATCAGTGCTGGTACCAGGAGAGGTCAGACAATTTTGCTGTCATCAAACTGTAATCAGTGAGGACAATCCATTTCATAGCAGTCAATACACCTTAATTACAGAAGAGCAGACAATTATTGCTCACCAAGATGTTTCCAGTAGAACAAATTCGCTATGAAGTCACAATTACACATGCAAACACACACACAGATCAATACGTCATGCTTATGACATTTGTCAGACTCGATTGAGCCCCATTAATGTGTGCATGCAGCGCAACACGTTTGACACCACTTTGCATAGGTTTCATTCAAAGACCAAATCTGTCTATATTTGACACGACCTGTTATGACACTGTAAGGAATAATTAGGAAAATTACAGTTGCATTATTTCTCTCCAACTCCGTACAATACATGGTGGGCCAAGACCACACTGAACATTTTAAAAAGTTGTTGTGATATTCAATATATTAAATTACTCTAATTATCACAGGTGTAACGTACACAACAGCTTAAATACCTCCAGGATTATTGTTCTTACCGGTAATATAAGATCTATCATCAAAGCCCTCAAGGTACTTTTGAACTAAAGATCTCTGATCCAAAAACTAATGCCAGATCTGTGAATCATAAAATCAGAAAAGTGCCTTTAGCAGTGAGGCAATTCCTTTGATAACCACAAAAAGACTACAGTAAAACAAGCTATTGGGGAAAAAAAAGGCACTTGTATGGGGTAAAACCTCACAGACATTAAAAGCATGCCGGCAGATATGTCAAAGAGCTTTGATCACTATCACCATCTGCATGTAAACGTCAAGATTGATGCTTACTCCAACCCAGATGCATAACAACTATTATAAAAGGAAATAGGGTATTTAGTACATTAGAAATGTACTAAATCCTTCCATTTAGAAATAATAATTATATTTTGAGGAAGTTTAGTCTACTTCTTGGCCAGAAGAGAAAAAAAAAAAATGTAGCTGGTCACACATTTTGGCAGTGTAATCCAATTTGCGCTCAGCTGCCTATATCTGCCTTTTAACAGTGGTGGACATATTTCTACTTTAGGACTGTAGTTAAGTACATTTCTCAAGTATGTATACTTTATATTCATATTTTGGGAAACTTTTACTTCACTAAATTCCAAAGCATAATATACTTTTTACTCCACTACATTTCATAAAAACATGTTGTTCCTCTTTATTTTGAACTGGAGAAATCATCACCCGCTCCGAGACGCAATAGCAATGTCCGATTTGTGAAGGTGCTGATTCTTTTCAGTGAACCTGTTAAATCAGTTAGCAAATCACACTGAACGATTCATTCGTGAACTGGAGCGATGCGATTGCATCTGTTCTCGAGTCAGCAACTGATTCAAATGATCCAGTCAGCGCGAGACTTCAGTTAATAATTCACTGAATTTATACGTCTGACTTAAAATGAGCCAAGAACAGAAGATCCTCAGAGCTCGAGTACACGTGCAACTGATGCCATGAAAAGTCAGTTATTAATGTCGAATTTTAGAATTTATTATTGTAAATAAAAATCATATTTAGGTCACGACTGTCAGTTGTTTGAGAACTAAATCTGCGTAAAAGGGCGAGCTGTTTAAGCTGATTGTGTGAAATGCTTGCTATATTTTGGTTATTTTCACTTGTTTGCACACTTGAATTATCATTAATTATCAGTAGATGTTATTATCAGTGTATGACAAGTTTTGGTTATAAAATAAAACGTTTTCTTACTTGCAGATCAATACATATTAAGTGTCTGCATAATCTTCCTTATAGACTAATGCTGGCTAGTTGACAATTCATAATAATTAATAATATGTCAGACTAAGCTGTAACCTATTTAAGCTATATCTGTGTGTCTAATACATTTTACTCATCTATCTCCCCATGTATTTTGAGCAATAGGATGGTGTTTGTAAAATTGCAAAATTCATCAGTATTTTTACTTTTAATACTTGAGTACATTTAAAATCAAGTACTTTTGTACTTTTACTTTAGTAAAATTAAAAAAGGAGTACTTGATACTTTTACTGGAGTAATATTTTATTGGGGTATCTGTACTTTTACTCGCGTACTTGATTTGTTCATCCACTACTGCCTTTTAGCAAGTCATTTACAGGGAGAAATTCACATCATAATTAATACGAATGACTAAAAAAAGCGCCAAGCACAGTTTGTGCTGAGCTTCTGACAGACAATAAGCTTCCTGAGGAGAGAAGAAAAATAGAACAGAAGTGAAGAAAAGTCTTTGTTGACAAAAATATGAATTTTTATATTCATAGCTGTCATTGCAATCTTTTAGGTCTAAATATAAACTTTATGACAAAAATCTTTCTAGAAATCCTAGTTTTTAAGTTTTCAACCCCCCTGGGGTTGTGTATCCATGGTAACTATGCATTTAAAACCATCTGTGTGTCCCAATTCACATACTATCCATCCTAAATAGTACTCGAAATTAGAATTGTGTCCCGTGTCCCAAATCGATACCCAGATGGTCTCCTTCTTCCGGTTAGAATCCAAAGTGTAGATCCAACGGCTAATATTGCCCACAACCCATTGTGTGTAGAACGAGGATTTGATTAGAACTACAAAACGTGAATAAAAAGTGTTAAACAAAACTACAAAACACGGCGGATGTGCAAGATTGACGTTTAAGTAGAGAGGTTTAGATAATGGGGTTTAAGTGAGTGATAATCAGTATCCTGACAGGTTATTCAATGTTTTCCACATTACATTTCATCTGCAACAGCATTTTGAACTTTTATAAAAATACATCTGGTCATTAACTTTTAAATGCATCATTATGCAAACACATGAGGAGAGTCTTCACATGAAAGACCCACGACTGGCAGATCAGCGTGCTACTACATTTCTCTTCAATACTGTAGGAAATTAATTTAAATTGAATGTGGAGGATGCTAACTGTGACAAGATGATTGACAGGCCAGTTTAAGCGGTGACAGGATGCACGTAACCAAGCGACAGAGCATCCGTTAAAGACACAATTATGATGAAGTAGTATGTCCCAAAGCTTGCCTGCTATTCTACCACACACTCAAAAGTATGTACTTTTTCACACAGCTGGGGATAATTGATAACTAGAAACAAACAAGTACATAATCAGAAACCACGGAAACCAAATTTAAAAAAAGAGCAGGGAAACAGGAACTGAGGAAAACAAAACAGAATATCAAAATAAGAGTCCATATCCGTGACACCTTGAGGCAATAAGCAATCTGTGCAAAGATGTGTACATAAAAAAAAAAAAACATGAATTAAATGATTTGCAATTTTAGTACAATGTAATATTAGTGTATGAAAGATAAGCATCACAGTTTACAAAAGTGATATATGAAAGTCCTTCATTTTGCTTCTTTCAAAAATAAGAACTTTTGCATAAATCACTTCTATTTTATTTTATTCTAATATTTTAAGGACTTTTCTTAATTCATTTTTATTTTATTTTAAAATTTTATTTTATAATACAATGTATCTATAGAAAAAAAATCAAATCAAATGTGGTTTGATGGATTTAAGTATCAGTCAAAGGCAGCAAACACAGATAATGTGTTTAAAGTGGTCCTACTTTTCTCTGTAATTGAATTCTACAGAAAATAAGACGGATGATACAGTAATTCAGGGAAATATTCCAGAACATCATCCATGCTGCCAGCAGCTGTAAAATTTCTGGCATTTTAGAAGAGAGCGGCGACCAGAAACATGTCAGCGAAGCAATCTCTGTATATCAATTTAAGGCGGAAAAAGCAAACCTATAATTTACATCGGATCGCTCCCAAATTTACCAACGAGTGTCTACATGCGGTCTGTGCTCCGTTTCAGCACAACTCCAGTGCTGATGTTTATCATTATAAGGCATATCTCAACAACGTCTTACATTTAGCTGAGACCGGTTAACGGAAACTGAAATGACTTTCGTCCCTACCCAATCCACGGTCCATGAGCTCACCGCAGATCACAGATAACCACTGCCTGTGCTGACCAAAGCATTTCCACATGACCACTGGAAAATTCAACCCGCACCGCATGGCAAAAGTATATTAAATCAAACATACAGTGGGTAAAATTATGTGAAATCACTCTCTAGAAAATAAATAGTGACGTTGTTCATGAGGCACGCATGTTCCACGAATTGTCATTATGGATGAGATATTAAACACAGATGAATGTAAAGAGTTCATCATGCTAAACTGAGGGGCTGATCTGTGTGTGTTTAGCGGCTCTGCAGGGGGACTTGGGCCTGAACCTCTGCTAATGTGCATGAGCAGCACAGTCTCAGTAAGGAAACCTGGGTCCAGGTGGTATTCTGTGAGTGGACACACATCAGACTGACACAACCATCTGTCGGAATATTTCAGTCCATAATTCAGCACCCTAACACAGGAGGAAGGAACCTGTTACACGGTCAAGGGTGAGAACATGCATTCATAAATATTCAAATATGCAGACTTGTTTTGTTTACAGTCATTTCTTTTCATTTTTCTTGATGATTTTCTATGCTAAAAAGACACTCTTACACCCATGTGTCAAAAAAGTCAGTTGTGAGCCCACTGTTTTGGAAGTGTAAGTATAGATATTTTTTTCAGATCAGAGGGATCTCACGATTAGTAGCGGCCATTCAAAAAAAAAAAAAAAAAAAAAAAATTGGCTTGAGTGTCATGTGCAGAGTAGCGCTTCTGTGGAGCTTGTCTCCCATCTTCTTGCAGCTCTAACCTGAAAAAAATCATATGAATCCTCAAAAACATGACTCTTAAAAACAAACCTAAAGAGAATAAGAGTGAATGCGGTCCGTGCATCCATTCGTTTTTCCTTTTTTAAACCAGAGATGAAATCTGGAAAATGCGGTTTCTTTGTTTTTTATTTTAACACTGATGAATAGAATTAGCAGATACAAGCTAATTTTCTTTATGCAAGATTATTATTTTGTGAAAAATAATATAAATGATACACAACTTGTTTTTTAATATGTAAAAATGCTAAATTTAATTTACAGCGTTTTGCGTCATAAACACAGATGCTAAAGCGCCCTCTAGTGCTTTTTCCTCTGGCGTCAATAGAATGACTCGCTTCAAGAGCCTGCCTAAATGACATTGATTAATTTTCATTCGTTAAATTACTATTATTATTATTTTTACATTTATATTTTAACCTAAACATTAAATTTCTAAACGGCCTCTTGTTTAGCGCTCTAACATTATCGAGTTCCCACTTGTGGTCTCAATCCCGTCATTTTGCTTTTTACTCTGTTTTATATGAATAAAGGCCAAAAAAACATCTAAATTACTGTGACTTCGTCTGGCTCTGTTAGGCGTTTTATATTGTTTTATATTGAGAAATTGTTTGGGATTAGGAGTCACTTTATAGCTATGCTGTTCAAATTGAAAATATACCAACATTTGTTATGATGACAAAATTCCCATGCCCTTTGCCTCAGTGGAGGTTTGACATGAAATGTTTCTCAATTCTCATTAAAAGCAATCCGTTACGGCCACATCGCTGGACATTAACGCTTTACATGGCTTAATCCTACTAAAACAACAACCAGGGAGAAACTATTTTCTCGCACATTTTCTTGTCATCAACAGCATCTACTGCTAAGACAACGGCAACAAACAAAGTGGAAGGAAATTATTTTTATGTTAAGTGTTTATAATGGTTTTCTATAAGTGGAAAACGCTGAACGTTGAAAGCGTGTTGCCTTTATATTCGGCCTGACCTGCTTGTCTGCATATCTTGGTCATTTAATATCAGTGTCTTAATGCACTAGCGTTTTCTTCATAACTGTGTTTTATTTTCTAGGAAAATGCTTAACGTGTTATTAATTGTGTTCATAGTGGGCTGCTTATAAGGTGTAGTGAATTTGCTCCTCCAATATCACCTACATTAAGCCACATTAAGCATTTTTCACGTTAAGCACTTAGAATGTCTCACTTCGCTGGACGCGTTTGCCGCCAGTATAGCATTCTCTTGGACATGCGGCAGTATCGGACCCCTCGTAAGTGAGAATGGGGTGGAAATTAAGTCAAGTATTATCATGTTTCAGAGACATGGCTCTCGAAAGTGTGGGAGAAACAACAATTTTACAAAAGAAAACTTGTAAATTGACATTTCTTCGACTTTAATCTGTCCTTTTTATAAAGATGCAAAACGTAATAAACAAAAATCTGAAAAGAAGTCAATATTTATTTTGTGCACATGAAATGTGTGTATTCGGTTTTAATTTATATTTTGGTATTCACCATAGCATTTAAAAATACAACAACCGTTCGTTTTTTGTTTTTCTTGACGTGGTTAAAAAACGAAAAAGGAATGGACGCAAAAGAACATGGACCGAAGGCCAATCTAATTAAAGTCATACAGCACTGATATCTAGCTTTCATAAAGAACTGAGACCAGACATGAATGATTGTTTAGGGTGACTTTTTAATGGTTTCTGAACAATTAACAATGTTCTTACTGAAGGGTCTTCCGAAAATGGCTCTTTAATCTAGGAGAAATAATTTAAGATTTACACAATGGCTTTTACTGTATAATGGACACATTATGTGGACTCCAAAATTACAGACTTAAGCTTTAAGGGGTTTTCAAAGTGTTCACTATTAATGTGGAAATAATAATTGTGCAGAAATGTAACAAAATAATAGGGTAGGGAGAAAATGGCTTGGCCAGGATTTATAGGAGAAAATGAGCTGGATTATTGCTGGGTACAAAACAATGACTTTAAATACTGTGACTTAGGAGGAATAAAACATTTTATTTTGTATGTGGATAAGAGTTGGAAGTTGTGGATTTGTCCATTCTGTTTCCAGTCCAAATGCTGAACTCTGTACAGAAACTATATATATTTTCACTCTGCTCTGTTAAATGAGTTGGAATTTCTGCAACATTTCCACCACAAAACATTATTATACACAATGCACAATTTGGGATGTGATGGAAATGTTAAAAAAAGGACTATTCTTCTGCTGTCAAGGTGTAGTTAAATTAAATGATGTGTAAAATCACAGGACCAAAAAGTGACCATATATACATACAGTGCACATGCAGTACATGCACACTATTGCAACTTCAGCCATTTATTTAATGTGACAAAGCCAGTAAGTGATATGAAGAGGTTACACACCCCCTGTCTAGCATGTGATAACCAGGCTGTAGCCCTTGGGAATAGGTCTCAGTCAGCAGTAAGTGACTGAATAAATGCTGGTTCAGCAGTGAGAAGCAGTAATTTATACCACCTGAAGTGAGGACTCATATTTAATGCTACTGTCCCGATGAAAATGATGACAAGAATCATGAAGACCTCACCCATTATGTAAGAGGTTCATTCCACCTTCAACAAACTCCTCAAGCAACCTTCCCACTATGAAACTGAGCAAAAGAAAATCAAATGGGATCAAACCTTTCAGAGAAAGAGAGAGAAAGAGAAGATCGACACATGCATTCTAGTATTAACTACAATTCACAGGGTTGTGTGCCATTCAGAACTGAATTGAGAATGCCTTTTCCAATTCCTGAATTTGAATTGAGGTAGCAAACACAATGTAGAATTGGAATTTGAATGTAAGGATATAGTTAATTTAACTAGGCATGTTTCCATGCACTCATTTTTATCAATCCAAATGAATCCAATCCAATTTCAGATTTTGAAAGTTCTGTTTATATGAACCATAATCTTTGCAATCCAATTCACATTTTCATGTACATGTGCATTTATGTATTCTGAATAGATGGATGGATGGATGGGTGGATGGATGATGGATGGATGGATGGATGTTTAGCACTGGCAAGAGATCACGGCAATCAAGACTTTGCCAAAATAGGACAACGAACGACTGGTTTTGCTTTCTCTCTGTAAGCTGAACAGCATCTCTCTATTTTTATCTTTTGGAACTTTTTATTATTCCACTATCAAACATGCTGTAACTCCCTGTGCTATTTACATACACAAACAGAGTGTTAAAAAGCATTGGCCCCGACAGACTGCAGTGTTCACTCTAGGGGTCATTGTCATTATACAAACTGACTGCATGCACTATTAATCTGCTCAAACTGATTTCGCTCTGCTCTCAAGCTACTGCTCCTTTGCTACATGTACTAGTACAGCAATTTTAAAGAATGTTTTTATGTAAGGATGAACCACAGAAGTAAAGAAGGTATATAAAGAAATGGCAAGCAGGGCTGAATGTTAAACAATAAGAAAACTACAGCTGAACCGTATCATGCTCAAAAGGGGAAAATTAAGCACTTTGTAGCCTTTTCCTGTCTAGTTACTGATCCAAAACAGTCTATAGTTAGTTCCACTTACCTATGGCTACATCACACAGTGCTTCACACCTCCAGGTGGAAACAGGTAGATAATGAAAATGGGATAGCTTTAGAAACACAAATAGACACGCACACCCTCAGCAAAGCCTTCTGCAATACAATAAGACCAGAAGTAGTAAGAAAGAATAAGTACAAGAGAGAGAGAATGAGAGAGAGTGTCCTAAGTACTTGTTACTCACTAATATGCACACCAGAATAAAACCGAGGGCCAGCGTGTGATACATGTGTATGAAATGCATAGTCTCACACTACTACAGGCTACAGGAAAAATCTGGTGTTCTCCACACTACTAAGTGTTTAAAGCATTAAAGGAGAGTCTGGTCAGACACAAAAGCACTCTGTAAAACCTAAATCACTCTTTAATGTTCTCTTGAATGGCCATTGGCCTTGGGTTAAGCTCTCTCAAAGCTGTGATCATCAAGACTCTACAAGGCCTTTGCAATAGGTGAAAAACAGAGTGTGTCACATGGGGCATGTGTAACACCAAACAGGGCACAAATTCCCCATAGGTTTATCTACAAAAAAAAAAAAAAAAAAAAGGAAGTACAGCCTCCCTAGCCATTGCTAGTGCCAGACTTCCCCCCTTTAAAGTATGATATAAAATATATAAAAACACATAAAATAACATCTAAGGAGGAAAAAACGCTTACTAGTAATGGTGTTTCTTGGCACTCTTTCAAAGTTAGTCTAAACATTCCCTGTGCTCAGGGTTAAGAGGCTTTTTCCATGTTACAGAATGAATGAGGAATGTAGGAGACTGACCTCAATGTGCTCCTTTTCTCACTGCCGTATGCAGGAATGCATGTTCTTTCTTCTAATCCTGCTTAACATTTTAAGACTTAAACTTTCACTGTGTAGCAAGCAAGGAGAGAATTTTCTAAACTTCTAGCTGCTTTCCAAGCATTTTGTGCCAAATCACAGTGTTATGATATCATATTATAAAAGATGAGTAAATAATAAGTTGCCACATTATCTTGGATGTGTGATTATAGACCGGCAGATGAAAAATGTTACGCAAAAATATTTTCATTGAAAATTTCACCAGATGTTTAGTATTTCACCATTCAACTGAAATAAAAATGGACAAACGTTTTATGACTCTAAAACTAACTATATAAAATATAAATGCATTATATTTGGTACATTACAAAACATGACAACTTTACAACCCAACTATAATAACCTTTGTCCTATCACTGATGTAAATCATTTCAATGCTTAAAATACATAAAATCAAGAAATTTATTAAAATAATAAATAAAATTAAATTAAAATTTGAGTCCTTCAGGAAGGTTTTTTTCTTTTATTGTGAAATTGAATATATTATGCTTTATAATGTGTTTTGATAGTTACGCCACAGACTCTATGTTGTTTACTGGTGACAGAACGAGTGGTTAAGTTGTTGACAGTATCAACCTCATGACTCTGGTGTTCCGTGTTTCTCTTTTCTGATTGGCCCACGATTAAGTAACCATGACGACAGATGAGATATTCAGCTGTGCACTTTGCTAACCTGATTAGGCATGAAAAATCATGGGCTGAAAACTCAACTCACACAAAGAGTGGTCATGTCCAGAGAAAATGAAATGAATGCTATTTTTAGGTAGACCATTAGCAGGAGAGATGCAGATCTCGTGGTTAAATGAATCATTAGACATTGCCACTGAAGAGTGTTGTTAGAGCACAAGTCCCTTCAAATGACTGCTTAACTGAGACCTTAGTGGACATTAAAAAAGAAAAACATACAAAGAGATATGCATCTGGATGCATTCAGAAATCAGCCAAGCACGTCAGTCCAAATCCAATGATTTTTGTTTATATCCAAAAGAAATCCGATCAGATTTAGCAAGGCAAAAAAAAATAAATAAATAATAAAAAAATTAAAAATCACATGAAAGGCGATTTTTACAAATTCGTTTCGAGCTACATTCATATGTGGTTTGAAATCCTATTCAAACTTCAGAATGCTTTTTCCAATTCCTGAATTTGAAATGAGGTAGCAAACACAATGTAGAATTGCAATTGGAATTTGAATGTAAGGATATAGAGTTAATTTAATTCGGTATTTTTACATGCACTAATTTTCATCAATCCGAATGATTCCAATCCAATTTCAGATTCTGAAAGTTCTGTTTATATGAACCCTAATTCACATTTTCATTTATCTGTGCATTAATGTATTCTGAACAAAATTTGACTGCAGAAACAAGGTGGTTTGTTGCAAAGTGCCAGACGAGCAGAAAATGACGGAGACATGTTTGAAACCGGTGGAGACGACAGCACGGAATAAAGCCACTCATACCAACTTCTTACATTTCTGCCGCTGACACATAAGACGCATTGTCATGTTGTAAAAAAATACAACATCTGTATTGCAAACCCCTATATTTTGCAGTTGTTGTTGTTTTTGGTGTATGCCTACCAACGCAACGTCATAGAAACCAATGCAGATATTCTGGAAAACTAAAGAGCGGCATGGATCTGAACAGCTGTGATGCACAATGTGGACGTCAATCATTTTAGATCAGATTCCAAGCGGATACACAAATAATTGGATATGGACTGACAGTGTGAATGTAGCCTGTATATATCCAAAAAATATCCATACTACCAAGCCTAATTCAACCTTCTTATACACAAGGTTGGTCTCTAAGACCGAATCATGTGGCTCATAACAATACTAATAAGATCTAACCATTCTAAAACAAAAGAATGTGAACATGCGATAGATGGTCTAATTTTTTTAGCATCTCATTTTTGATGATCATTACAATATGCTAAGCATGAATGAGGGTTAATAGCAATTTCACATTATCCAAGGAAGACATATTGAATCCCTTCCTTAAGAGAAAATACAGAAATCAGAGGAAAACATGACTGAGTCAACGCAGAGATAAAAAAGACTCATAATTCCACTTTAGAGCTCTAACGAAAGGTTAATTAGATCCATGTGACAATCAAACATCTGTTTGAGTGGGTGTCAGATGGGAAGGTTATCTCTCATTCTTATATTTCTCGGGTTTTATCTCTTAATATTTCAAAACAAAAGAGATCATTTACACCCTCCCCTCCCCACTTAATTATTTCCGCAAGTCATCTGCAGGGTTTCTCCACAGTTATATCATGAAAAATGAACAATGGATCACAGCGGTTTTGACAGCTTCCTATTAATTCATTTATTCATTTGCTTGTCAGTGCTGACCAGACTCATATATCACACATCATACATGAATGATGATTTATGGAGAGGTTAACAGAGAGGAGGGCTGATACGACAATACAACTACTATTTCCTGTACATCTCATTGGTTGCATGTGCCACCAAACATGCAATGTGAACAGTACAGTATGATTTAGGAAATAATTATTTGGGTACGAATGACTCTTTTGAGCCATATTTAATGAATTGGTTGGTTCACAAATCAGAGTTGTTGATTTGAATCAGTCTAACAATCGGTCAGAGTGGTTATCAATAAACAGGAGTATACTCACTGAACCATAAGTCATTACTTTCGAACATTTTAAATTCAAAATGATTCAGAAATTATGTTATGTGTACTTAGGGTTCATGAACAATCAAATTACTGAAAAAATAGATAGCTGCACATTCACACAGTTATAAAAAGTGCCAGAAAGGAAACTCAGTAAGCACAACTTTGAGCATTGAAATAATAAATGAGGTGTGATTCAAAATTTAATCAGCTGAGAAACAAAGTGTCAGAGTGTAAGACAGGCACGCACACACACACACACTCACTCACTCACTCACTCACAGATACACACAGGTTTGTTTTTGTGAATTGTGGAGACATTCCATAGGCGTAATGGTTTTTATACTGTACAAACTGTATTTTCTAATCGCCCTACACCAACCCTACACCTAAACCTACCCATCACAAGAAACTGTGCACATTTTTACTTTCTCAAAAAAACTCATTCTGTATGATTTATAAGCCTTTTGAAAAATGGGGACATGGGGTAATGTCCTCATAAGTCACCCTCTCCTTGTAATACCTATGTCATACCCATGTCATTATACAAATTTGTGTCCTGATGTCACAAAAACGCGCGCACACACACACACACACACACACACACACACATCTTTGCAAGACATTCTTGTCAGTGTTCACCAAGACAAATAATCAATCTCCCAATGCCCTGCTGTTCTCATGAATCCAAATAAACTCTTTTCCCATTAATATTTTATATTCATCCCACCTAAACTCCGTAATGAATCATCAATGAGCCATTTCTCACATTAGGTGAATCGGAAATGACTCCCTCCTGAGTAATACTCTTTGATAAATCATGAAAAAAATGCAGACAGCACTGATTCATAAATTATAACATGGAACGTGGATTCTTGTGGAAAGTGTGGAGTGCTCGAAGTCCATGGATCACAGAAGAGTTCAGTTTTCAGATAAATTAGTTGGTGTTCCAGACACAGTCTAGCTTCTATATATATATATATATAAAACCACTTTTCAGTCTTTCCAAACTGGTCATGCACACACTCACACACACACACACACACGCCACATATATATATGTGTGTGTGTGCATGACCAGTTTGGAAAGACTGAAAAGTGGTTTTATATATATATATATATATATATATATATATATATATATATATATATATATATATATATATATATATATATATATATATATATTATATATATATAACCACTTTTCAGTCTTTTCAAACTGGTCATGCACACACACACATATATTATATATATATACACACACACAGTATCTCACAGAAGTGAGTACACCCCTCACATTTTTGTAAATATTTTATTATATCTTTTCATGTGACAACACTAAAGAAATGAAACTTTGCTACAATGTAAAGTGGTGAGTGTATAGCCAACAGTGTAAATTTGCTGTCCCCTCAAAATAACTCAACACACAGCCATTAATGTCTAAACCGCTGGCCACAAAAGTGAGTACACCCCTAAGTGAAAATGTCCAAATTTGGCCCAAAGTGTCAATATTTTCTGTCGCCACCTTTATTTTCCAGCACTGCCTTAACCCTCTTGGGCATGGAGTTCACCAGAGCTTCACGGGTTGCCACTGGAGTCCTCTTCCACTCCTCCATGATGCTGTGATGCACAATGTGGACGTCAATCATTTTAAATCAGATTCCAAGCGGATACACAAATAATTGGATATGGACTGACAGTGTGTATGTAGCCTGTATATATCCAAAAAATATCCATACTACCAAGCCTCTGGATATGACGCTGCCTCTGGATATGACACTGAGCACGTGCAATCAACTTCTTTGGTCGACCATGGCGAGGCCTGTTCTGAGTGGAACCTGTCCTGTTAAACCACTGTATGGTCTTGGCCAACATGCTGCAGCTCAGTTTCAGGGTCTTGGCAATCTTCTTATAGCCTACGCCATCTTTATATAGAGCAACAATTCTTTTTTTCAGATCCTCAGAGAGTTCTTTGCCATGAGGTGCCATGTTGAACTTTCAGTGACCAGTATGAGAGAGTGAGAGCGATAACACCAAATTGAACACACCTGCTCCCCATTTACACCTGAGACCTTGGAACACTAACAAGTCACATGACACCGGGGAGAGAAAATGGCTAATTGGGCCCAATTTGGACATTTTCACTTAGGGGTGTACTCACTTTTGTGGCCAGCAGTTTAGACATTAATGGCTGTGTGTTGAGTTATTTTAAGGGGACAGCAAATTTACACTGTTTTACAAGCTTTACACTCACCACTTTACATTGTAGCAAAGTGTCATATCTTCAGTGTTGTCACATGAAAAGATATAAAAGATTTTTACAAAAATGTGAGGGGTGTATATATATATATATATATATATATATATATATATGTAGTATAGTATAGTGTTGTATATCCCGTTTGGAAAGATGGAAAAGTGGCTGCTGAGATTAACACATTTTGCAGATGCTTAAAAAGGCAAGTTCACCTCATGACACCTATTTTGAGAATCCACTCCCAACTATGAACTGAAGTAGTTTTTTATGAAAACTTTCCGTTTCCACTATTAAGATCCCCGGATGGCTGCACTGATCTGCCCTTCGGTCATTTTCTACAGAGTGCATGAATAAGTAGATGTCAGGTGATATCAAACTTTTCCTCAAGGCTGGCTTTCTCCTAAAGAGGCAGCACTGTGGGGTTGAACAACATTCATTCATCACCAACAAGCTTCTAAATACATGCAGTAACTGAAATGATGAGAAAAAAAGAGAAAAACGCATAATCTCACTTGTAGGGCTGGGTGATGAATAAGAATAAGAAATATTACAGGACATAAAAGCCAAATATATATAGCCAAATAACTGATATTCACAATTTGCTGCTTAATGTTATATCGCTTACAAAAATCACATAGTCCTGTTCCCTTAAATGCCATTCTCAACCATTTAACTGCAATACATTCATTAATTTTAACCTTAACAAAGTGCTGTCTGAGCTACTTTAGAAAAATTATACCAATCCACTTTACTTAGTTCAAAGTCTCTCTTTGTGTCCTATCAAAGTGTAATTTGTGAGAACATATTGAGTGAGCATGTAGAGAAAACAAGATAGGCAGTATCGGCCTGCTTTAAAACATCAAATGATGTACATGGTATTACAGAGTGGTCCTGAAATCAATACCACACCAAAATAGGGCCTTACAATGACCACAGCAATACACTCACATATCACAAACTCATTACAACACCCTTTCCACCAATAGAGCAAAGAGCAAAAGCAGTAAAATAAGCTAACGTAACAGTATCTTCAAGGATATTAAAAAATAATTAGCAATAAGCTAACTTCTCAGACTTCTCAGTTTTACTTAATTTAGTGTTGATTTTATCTCAGATGTTTGTCCTAAACTACTTAGAAAAAAAGAAAAGAAAAAAAAAACGTAAATAGAGAGCTAAACAATTGTCTCATTTATGTCTTTTGAAACTCTAGACTAGAGCAATTGTACACCCATTGTCCAACACTATTTTCAAAAATCCCCCAGTTCAGGTAAGATATTTCCTCCAGTTATTATGACATATGACAAAGCTTTTCATACCGAAACTGGGAGAGAAAAACCGTTACTGAGGGGGTATGTGTTTTAATTTAGATCATTTTAATTTATTAATAATAGTATGAATATTAATTGTATTAATAATGAATTCATTATTTGAATAATTTTAAGTCATCTTGCGGCCCCCTTAGATGTTTGCTGTCCTGCCCCCCCGGTTGAGATCCACTGCTCTAGAGGAGCCATTTGTTCTTCTTTCATTGCCTTCTAGAGGGAATAATTAAGACATCTCATTTGTGATTTGTCCTTCCTATTCCCAATACACTGATTTAACATTAAATCAGTGATCCTAGAAAGACCACTAGCTTATAACATATAGTTTTTTTATTACTTTTATTATTGACAGACATTTTTAAACAAATGTACATGAAGAAACCCTATAAAATGTGTCTGTGATTAAGAATTTGATTAAGAAGTATATACTAAAACAAAAATAAGTGCCAATAAGAACACAATGCCAACATTGTACTGAATTCATATCTAGCACTATTGTACTAAGTGCTAAGATGACGCCACATGCTGTCACAGGAACATAGTGCTAATGCAACTGTGCTAATTAGTAAATGTTTGTGTAAGAAAAAGCTCATCTAATTACGCTAATTTAATAACTTAGCAAGCATTTAAACCATAGTGGCTAAAAATACAGACGACAAGTTCAGTGGGGTGGAACAAGAGTGCAACGCTGCAAAGCTGCTGCCGTCAGACTTACCACCCTGCTGTGAAGACCTGGCAGATATCACACACACTTACCTAAAAAAAGAAGAGAGAGGAAAATTATTTGACCAGAGGCCAACCATGCAAACACACACACGGTGCATAAACATACACATATGTAAAGCGGAAAGGCAGGACCATAATAGTTTGTTCTGCTTCTTTCTTGTTTATGAATCCTATTATACAGTTGAGCAATGAGATTCCACAACAAAAGTATAGTATTTGCAGACATACTCAAATCTATTAAACTCTCAACATCCTTTTGCTTTCACTGACTGCATGTCAGCGGAAAACACACTTTTATTTCAGCACAATAGCAGGAAGGGACTAATTCCACCGTTAATCCAGACAGAACAGAGGCAAGCGCACAGCAGGCCGGAAGAGAGACGGACTCGCTTATCAGCTACACTATAACCAGAGACAGGACAGCAATCAGGAGGGGAAAAGATAACGGGGAGCACTTTCTTCTCTGTCTATTTCAGAAGCCCAGCCCACAAAAGGAAAAGAGAAATGGACTATTTTGGAATTCCATTCTCTGTGGAAAATAAAAAGCTGTTTTTAGAACTGAAAAAGGGATTTGGAAGATTAATGAAAACATCTTCCTTGTTCTTTCAATGAGATGATTTCGGTGTGTAATGTAACAATTCTGCATTTGTATAGACATCTACAGAAAAAAAAAAAAAAAACACAACTGCAAAAACCTAACCCAGTAAGTGCCCTACAAACAGACTGCCATTGCGGTTAGAATAATTTACATTGTTGTGCAAGTCCCAAGTCACAAATAATGTGGAAATTTACAAATAATTACTTAACTTTTAAATTCAACAATGGTACACACGTGATGGCAAATGAAGACGAAAACTCCCAGACAAACGAAATTAAATGTTACAATTTTGGGTCGCAGTCCTACATTGTTACAGCAGTCTAATGAAGAACCAAACCAGGCAAAACATGTTAGGGCAAGTGCTTGCTTGGGCTTGCATGGTATCATTTCAATTTTGTGTGTAAATAAGGATCTGAGAACAGACGTGGACTGGTAACTTAAAATGTCCAGTCAATTTGGTCAAATGTGACCAAAAGCGTAGCAAAGATACATATTGTAAAGTCTTATACAGATGTTAGTCACACAGTCTGCCTTGGCTTTTACTTAAGATCTCACTAGGATCACACTATACAATCTTTCAAGAATCGATCATAAAGAACAGGGGAAAAGGCATTAGGATTTAAGTACACGCTTGTCTATGGTGGTCTGTGCTATCCTGTGGTGTGGATGAATGCCTATGAAGACACAGGACTGAAAAGAGGAGACACAGATTAGTCAGTGGTAACGTGTTAATGTGAAGCACATCTAAAGCAGTATGGGGTTACAGCTAGCAGAAACAGTTGAACAGTCTGGGGCTCTGGATCTCTCATTCAGGTATCAATAATTAAGCAGCAGACATGCACTAATGAGAAGGACCTGATGCTATTCAGGAGATAACACTTGAGATACGTGAAGATCTATGACCCTCATATATTTCAGCCATTACAACCCATCCATCTCTTTTCTACCTCTCCATTCTTCTCTGTCACAGTTTTGAATACTCCTTTGTATGCCCAGCCTCTTTTCTCTTTGTTCCATTTCAAATCCGTTCACAAGATAATTATAATGGATAAACTAATGGTCTTTTGCTTATAATTGATCAACCTGTAATATTTTTATGATCTTTGAGAAATACAATGGGTAAACATAAATCAGCATATTGTGAAGAATCATGTGACACTGAAAACTGGAGTTTTATCCTTTATCAATAACATTAAGGTATATACCGTTTATCATCAATTTCCAGCCCATAAGTTCCATATCAATGAATCAGTAACCAAAATCATGCATGATTTGCTGGAAATGAACTGATGATATCTCTTCATCCCTTAGATTTGAGACACTTAAATATGTCTGAAATCAGAAGACTACGCATTAATATGGCTGTTCAAGGAGGAGCTTGACAAGAGCAGTAAAGCTGGTTACCAATATCATACATCAACCTGTCAGCTCTTTTCCTCTTTCTCCGTCAATATCTTTCTCCTCCTTCTGTCCCCCATCAAGAAAGAGCTTAATGATGCTCGTTAATCAGAGTGCAGTCCTGTCTGTAACAAAAGCCAGTTCTTTTTCACAAATATATTCTGCTACAGAAATGAGCAGAACTGTAATGTTTTTTGCTAAGTAATGGGACAGCGACATCAGTCATCTCAAACATGTATAGACCTTATGTAGCCCTGCCCCTTTTCAGTGCTGCGCTCGTTGTCTACTGATGCATTACAGATGAAACAAACATGGATGTGCAGGAGATGACCGTAGTAGTAGTTGTAGTGACTCTGTATGCTGAGTCGCAAAAAAAACAAAAAAAAACAAGCCAAGTGCATTTGGATGCGGTCTTGGGTGGGTAGACATCAGTAGTATGGACTCTACAGATTACAATAGGAGTTAGAAGTGAGTGGTGCAGTCAGTCGTTTTACCTGTGCTGAAGAGTCAAATATTGGCTAATTTGTTACGCATGTTCCGTTAATTTACTTTTGTATTGTTATTGTATTTATATTTTATTTCATTGCAACATAGATACAGCTTCAGTAGCATTTCAGTAGTGATGGGTCATACACAACGATACACGATTTTCTGTGAAATCGGTAAGCTTCGACCGCCCAAAATCTGAAGACTGGCGCAGACTTTTGGCAATTATTGTCAACTCATCTAGACAGCAAATCGGGGCAAAAATCTGACAGTAATAATCACATAGCCAGCAAAACAATCTAGTTAAGCTTATTATAAACAATCAAATCCATGAGACCAAACACAACCCACCATTCAAACCATAATTTAACAGTAACTCATTATTATGACAAAACTGTCTCAACCAATGCTTGGTATAACTAGTCGAAGCTTTTAGACCCATAATGAATTCCAGCCACGGGACAAAAAAAAGAAAGATAAAAAGTTAAAGGTCACCATTTAGCAGCAAGAAAGGCTTTACTTTTTGTTAATTTCTGCAGGGAGGACAGTTAAAACAAACAAAACCAAAAGCCTCAGTCTATAGCTTTTGACTTTGCACGGAATTAGCTTAATCAGAATAGCCTATTAGCAGCAGTCCCCCTCAGGGTGGGATCCAGAACCTACTCATTTTCTTTGAACTTCTTCCTCATAACTTAATTTTGGACCTTGCCTGTGCGGGTTTACTGTTTAACGCTCACCAAGCACCAAAAGAGATTAACACTTGCCTTTGTTGAGTAAATGAACTCAACTGTTGGCCAGTAACTTGTGTTTTATATATTTTTGGCATGTAAAGTAAAGCAAAATGATGATGATAATAATCATCATCATCATCATAATTTTTGGCTAGTAAGGAAAATGTAATACTGGTCATTTCTGAATTCACCCGTCATTTGCAAATGTGGCAAAAAGTTCATTTTAGACACTGCATACAGGTATCCAATGAGTGACAGAAGAACATTTTGAAAGGCAAATACATAGAGAGAGAGAGAGAGAGAGAGAGAGAGAGAACACCATGTTCACAAACACAAACATGTTCAAGCAAGTCTTCAGTTGGATCAGCAGTGTGTGTGAGAACTCTCTGTTAGGACTGACTGATGATCATTTATTCATGTACATTATTTTTTACCAGCCATCACAACAACTTTGTGTTTGAATCAAGTCTCATTAGATGGAGAGACATGCAAAAATTAATCTTGTTGACCGTATTGTCAATGCTACTAGCTGTTCACAATATATTACTTCCATTATCTGACAAAATAGAGGAAATAGAGGAAAAGGTCTTAATGAATGCTATTATAGAGGGTCCATGGCTTGACAGAGTCTAGGTGGGTGGTCTCTTGGTCTATAAAGGAAGAAAATCACTGCTCTAAATTTCTAAATTAAACTTAAAACATACAGACCCAAACAGACAATACATACACACACACAAATAAACAACAAAAAAAAATCTGTATCTTTGCACGGAACTAGTCTCCTACCAAAACGAGGTAAAAAAGGAAACCTGAAGAAAAAAAGTGAGCGAAAAAATGAGAGATGTCAAGATCTATAATAGCTAGGGCTGTGAATCTTTGGGTAGACAGCGAATCGATTTGATTCACGATTCATAGGTGTTCGATTTGATTCAAGAACGATTTTTCGATTCGAGGAGATACACATTAAAATTCGATGCGATTCGATTAATTCGATACGATTCAGCATTTTTATACGCATTCATTAGGGTTATTGAAATGCTTCCCCCAATGTGTCTTAGTCAGGGTGAGAATTACACAGCGGCCTTCGGGAGGTCAGAGAGTAAGGGCAAAAAACAACATTTTGTCCATTGTTAATGTAAGTTCATGTTAGTTCTTAATGATGCTACATAATTTTAATTGCCTAAAAATTGGCATTTGTAGAAATTTACATAAGCCAAAATTATAAAAGGCTTTAAAAGTATTGTAGTTCATGTTAACTATAGTGCAGGACAGTGTTAATGGCTTCACAACCTTATTAAAGTGTTCCAGGTACATTAAACATGCTAATGCTTACATAAAGAGACTAGAATATCATGCACCCTCCCAACTAATTCTTAACTAACTTTTCTTCACAAAATAGAAAGAAAATCCCTCTTTGTTCTCTTTATACGGAACATTTTCCTTATGGTGATTTTGAAAGAAAACACGCTGGGCGTCTACTGTTGCTATAGTAACGAACACAACTTTAATGCGCATCTGATTAATAGATAAACTGAGGGCTCTTATTGCAGTGTTGTTAATGTTGTAGTTATTTCAGCAGTTTCCTTTGCACATTCATCTTAAATTTAATTTATCATTCATTGGAACTGTGCATATGCTGCATTTAGACACTTACATTATATATGTTTTCTCTGTCCATGCAATAAATGCGCATCCTTGAATAAGCGGGTTTTACTTCAACTGCTCAGGTAATGTCAATGGTATGACCCACTTCCGTAAAACCTCAGTATTTTATCTTATATAAAATAATGGTGACATTTCCACGCAATGAAAGCGTTTTATTTCAACAGTAGTGACCACGCAATGACTTGGCTGCTTTATCAATGGCTTGAGCGGTTTGACTCAGGACTATTGCTGTCTCGGCAGAGACTGTCATCTGTTCATGTGAATAGCAGTCGCCATCCTGAAGACAGCTCAAATGCGGGCTTCTCAAAAATGTGTTGATGAGAGCTACAGACGGAGCACGAGTGCAATCCAGTGAGGTGGTAAAGAGTGCAGCGCGTCTCTGTGAAGGAGAGCTGTGAGGGCTCGAGTTGCGCGTCGCACAACGTCTCCCCTCAATTCACGCATGTAATCAATCAATCTTATCATTTTACATCGATTATCGACCGAAATTAACGATTCACGATTCAAAAAACATGTTTCAAGATCGATGCATATGCATCGTCAGGATTTGTAAGCGATGCATTGAGAAAACGAGTGAATCGTTACACCCCTAATGATAGCAGTCCAAGGTTTCCTGAGAAAAAAGTAACAGGAACACAGAGGTTATAAATTGTTTTCAGTCCCGATAACTGTGGCATTTTGGCAAGGATATACACACTTTTACCCTTAGGCCCAACAGAAAAAAAGATCTCTTGAAGCTGAAGACATAAACAAATAAGCACTATTCCCATCTCTTTTTTTTTTTTTTAGCCGTTTGCTATGTGGGCAGCATGTCACACTACAGACTTGTGCCTTAGGCCACTGGAAACTCATCTTCACTAGCTTTCCTGCTTACTCTCAACACATCCATCTTGAGTTTGTGTGAGCTTGTGTGTCTACACGTGTGGGACAGCCTCAGGACATTTCACTGCCGGGTGCTCCACATTGTACCCAGGAGTTCAAACATCTTGAGCTAATCACTAGAGCATCTATTACTATTGCACAGGATAGAGAGACAACTACTAAAAGACTTCTACTGACAAAACAACCTATGATAATCATATAAAATCTGGTTTTGTGAAGGATATCAAATGTTTAGTCATTTTAGTCATTCAAATTGTTAAATCACTGTGTTAAAAAAAAAAAAAACTATGGAGATTATGACAAAAAATATTTATAAACATTATTCTATTTTACATTTGATAATCTTTTTAAATGTTTATTTAAATGTTAGCAACTTGCACTGGTTGCTTCATTTTTCATTTAACAACGTTACTAATTTAAAAAATCTGACTGGATTGAGCATCATGCCACTGAATTAACATATTTTGCAAATGATAAATTATACTAACATATTTTATATTACTAGATACAGTATTATATATTTTAAACAACATAATCAATAAATAATTTAAAAAATTGAATATTAGTTTTGGCATCAAAATTGGCATCATAAGCCACAACAATCCTACCTGACCTAGACAAAAAAGGAACTGAAGGTCTGAATGAGAGACATTCATGTGGAAATCAAAGACAGCAAGGAAGAAGTTCCTGGCAGTAAAACACATATCAACATAAGAGTTTGCATCACTCCATCTGTCCACATCACTAAACAGGAAGGTAGGGATGAAATGTGTCTAAAGGGGACCTCTTTTGTACATCTTCAGACAATTCAGTCACAAAAAAACCAAACAGGAAGGTTCAAAGATTTAGTAGAGAGAGGAAAACAGAGAGACAAAAAGAGCAAATAAAAGCATGAATAGCAAATGAGTTACTGATAAAAGGCCAAGCTCAAATCAGAAGCTTCTCCACTGATGCACGCTTTCTAGATTATACTCCCTGAGAGGCCAGACCAGTGTGTGTGTGTTTGTGTGTCTGTTAAAGACACATAAAACTGGCAAACATGAAACGATGCATTGAGTGTGAGTGCATGAGCATCATTACTCCATATCACATTATTTTCCAAAAATTAAACAGAAACCCTCAGTATTCCATTCATGACAACTATTCATGTTGACCTTTGACCTATTATGTAAAGTAAAGAAAAAAAGAATCAAGGCTCTATAACAGAGTGCCTAAGGGAGTTCCTGGCATTTTGCCCTCACACATCTTTTTTTATGCTCCGTTTCTAATTCGCTCTCTTTTCAAAAGGTCAGAAATCTCAGCCTGTCCATAAAGACTGCACGTGAAGCAGCAGGTCAGGCCAAAGTCACAGGGATAATTTTAAGGCCAAAAGTTATCTGAGCTGCCAAAAAACATGAGAAAGAAAGCCTGCTAAAGGCTTGATCTACAGGCAAGTAAACCATCAACACAGCAACACAAGGCCAAATCTGACTAAACCTGTCAGAACCATCTACATCATGTCCAGTACTGGAACGGACTGTGACATTGAATCTACCAAAGGCACAATAAAGAAAGTTTTCTCCATCAACACAATGACAACACAACATTATAAACTAACTATACATTAGACACTAAAGGATATTAGACACTGCAGATTATATATATACATACAAAGAAGAGATTCACTTTACTGGCTGTTGTATACTAGCTAAAAAAAAAGTATCAAACTCAAAAGGCTATTACTCTATGCATAAGGATTCTTACCACATCAAAAACACAAACACAACTGAGGTACCGCATACACCAAGCACTACTGTTTTTAATCACACTAAATCTTAAAACATGATTCATACTTGAGTGAATTAGTTCCGAGATGTGCATCATTAACCTCAGATCATCAACCCATAGAGCACAAAATTAGCCTGCCATTATAACACCATCACTTCAGCAGCCTCACAGATCACAGGTCAGTCAATGTCTTCCCTCTTAATGCTCCTGAACTCCAACTGAACTGATCCAGGCCTCATTAACTCAACTAAGACAGTAATTACTGCTCTAAGATCAGCTGCATAATTACCTGATCGTTTGATTGGTAAATCTTTATAGTGGTGCAGCTGTCCGAGTGTTGCAACTAAATTAAGATCTTCTCCACAGTAAAAAAATAAGGACCGTCGACAACTCTAAGAAGTGGATTTTTTTAATACCTTTTCATGACAAAAAGAACGGCAATGATCCCCTCCTCAAATCTTAACAGCCATCTACAAAAGCAGATGAAGTCTCTTGTCTCAGAGATGGATAAGTGAGTAAAAAAGCTAATTATGGATTGCTTCAATACCTTCCAAAGTTAGAAACTGCCTCAGGCTATAAGTCAGCAATTTCCCGGTACACTGAAATTAATGAAAGAGATAATTTGATATGATTCAGCATACTGACAATTCAGCAACACACACAAAGAGAACAAGTAAAGTAAGATTATTAGACATCAAGAAACATACAGTAGAGAGATGACTGTTTACTGAGGGCAAATAGGATGTTTTAAGGTAATACATTTAGACAGATCTATACTTGAAAGAATGGCTGTCAACAAATATTTTTCATAATATTATAATATTTACTATTTTTCAGTCTTTTCAAAGCCAAAAAGAGCACACTGTATTTTTAGAGCTCACTCCTTCACAGTCAGATATAAAATCGCATCTGTCATGACCGACATTTGAATTGCTTTATTTTACTCATGCAGTGCAACAAGAAACAGCTAGAGATTTTTGAGAGCTCTTAAGCAAACAAGTAACATGAAAACGTACACAAGCGTGTCGATTACACATTATATTACCACTCAAGACGGCCCTGCTGATAAGCTGAACACTTCTGTTCTGAAGAGATGACAATCATCCACAACAGTCATCCATTTCTTTCCAAGATCAGAAGTTAACCACATACACACAAAAAGCCACATGTTCTAGTCCATGGCTGAATCAAGATTATTCCTGCACCCTTTGTCTGTGACAGATCAGTGAGTTTGATCTATCGCATCAAATTTATTATCAGTTCACTTGTTTGCCTGCTAATTTACTCGTAAACATTTCAAAAGAATTATTTCTGTGGTCAGATGAGTTTAAGATGGCGTAGGAGTCAGAGGCAGAGAAAATGATGGTGTGCCGTTCACACTTGAACGCTTCTGAACTTTATAATTGACTCCATTAATTTACTCTAACCTGAGCCAAACAGTTTCACAGCACTTTCTGCATGACTGCATGATACGTGCCATTTCTGAAATCTTAACTCTCAGTGCAGACCCACCCTATGATATTTTTTCTTCCGAATTCTTATTTTCTCTTTTCACTGGGTTATATTTCTGACTGCAGTTACTGGGAATTAAAAGAACATGTCACTTATTTCACCCTCATGTTCTTTGAAACCCATATGAAAAAAGGAAATATTTATGGCAGAATTTCCAAGGTGTCAGAAACAATGATATAGTGACTTTGGCCGAAAAGCAAGATTTTTAATAAATACAGTTGCAAGAATAAGTATGTGAACCACTTGCAGAATCTGTGAAAATGTGCAAAATTTTAACAAAATAAGAGAGATAATACAAAATGCATGTTATTTTTTATTTAGTACTGTCCTGAGTAAGATATTTTACATAAAAGATGTTTACATATAATCCATAAGACAAAAAAATAGCTGAATTTATTAAAATGACCCAGTTCAAAAGTTTGTGAACCATTGATTCTTAATACTGTGTGTCATTACCTGGATGATCTACGACTGTTTTTTTGTTGTGTGATGGTTGTTCATGAGTCCCTTGTTTATTCTGAGCAGTTAAACTGAGCTCTGTTCTTCAGAAAAAATCTTGTGGATTTTTTTGTCTTGTGGATTATATGTAAACATCTTTTATGTAAAATATCTTACTCAGGACAGTACTAAATAAAAAAATAACATGCATTTTGTATTATCTCCCTTATTTTGTTAAAATTATTAACATTTTCACAGATTCTGCAAGTGGTTCACATACTTTTTCTTGCAACTGTAACTTGAATATCAGTCTGTTGTGCTTATATATCATATGGCTTCAGAAGACTTGTAAGTGTAAGTGTAAGAGCAGAAGACTTGTAGATTGAAAAACCTTTTTATTGTATGGAATAGAACAGCTTAGACATTCTTCAAAACTTCTTATGTTCCATAAATGAAAAAAGGTGAGCAAATAATGACAATTTTCATTATGCCCCCATATACAATGAAAAAGATGTATGAAATACACTACCGTTCAAAAGTTTAGGATCAGTAAGTTTTCTTTTCTGAAAGAAAGTAATAATTTCATTCAGCAAGGATGCATTACATTGATCGGACAGTAAATATTTACAGTATAATGTTACAAAAGATTTCTATTTCAAATAAATGCTGTTCTTTTAAGCTTTATATTCATCACAGAATCCTAGGGCTGTGCAATTAATCATATTTTCGATTTCAATTTCGATTTTGGCTTCCAACGATTATAAAAACAAGATAATCGAGGTAAAACGATTACTGTACCACTGCTGCATTCCGTTCAGCACACCTTCCTTCACAGTAGTGCACTTTTATTCCTCCCTAACCCAAACTTAACATCCAAATCAGCTGAATAAGAGAGGGATGTAAAATGCAGTCTACTGTTGCTAAACTTCGGGACGTGTTTGATATTAAACATAATATTAAAAGTGCATTAAGCCGCGAAACGGACGCTGTTCCCTAGGCGGCCACCTGTGCGTGCGCTCCGAGACAGTGCGGAATGCGCATAAGCAAAGGGCTTCAAATGCGCGCCTAAACAGTCGAATAGCCAACACAAATATATCGAAATGCCGTTTTGCTATGTATCCTTGTAAATGCAGTCTTAAGTGTACACTGAGAAAGTGCGCATGTGTATTGCTGCCTTCATGTGCTATTGGAAATTTGATAATTACCACTTCTGAAGTTGTGATTACAAGCTCATCGCATTCATGTTGTGAAATGAAAGGGTGTTCATGTGCAATTTTTACCTAGGAAACTCGTATTTACCATAATTCTGAGACCTTGTGAAGGCAGCATAACAGTAGGCTTATACTGGGTCCGTGCAGCTCTTAAAGGGACAGCAGCCAACATTAATGATGGCTAAAGTCATTGTTAATCTAACAAGAAAAGACAAAGATAAAATCATTCACTGCTCTTGAATGAATAACTTTAGTTATAAATAAGAATTAGTCTATATTTAATGTATACAGCAATTATTTTACATTTGATTACTTTATTCAATTTCTGTTGGGTATTACTTATCTAAATACCACTGTACATCTATCTGAAAACCTAAAGCACTGTTTATTTCTTTTGTATTTTTGTTCTGTTGTATTTTTTGTCTGCTTTGTTTGTAATTAGTTTCTTTGTTCTTATTTAATTGTTGACTGTTTATTATCTTCTGTAGCTGTTTTTAGGACTTTTTACTTACATTAATTAACCTAGTATTAGTTTTTGCTGAAGTATTGATAATTGTGAAATTTCACTGACATTTCATGAAATAAAACTCATATCACTCATATCATGAAATAAGACTTTGATCATATCACCCACCAATAATCGTGTTAAATAATCGTGATATTGACCAAAATAATCGTGATTATGATTTTTGCCATAATCGAGCAGCCCTACAGAATCCAGAAGAAAAAAAAAATATATATATATTAAGCAGGACAATTGTTTTCAACATTGACAATAATGTTAGAGTATGATTTCTAGAGAATCATGTGACACTGAAGACTGGACTCCAGTCACATGTAATAATACACTGCCTGGCCAAAAAAAAAGTCACTGTTTGGATTTTAATAGGCAAATACTTAAGAATCTATGAATGGATCATTATTACAGTGATTATTATGTTTCTAGCGTGTTTGGCTAAAGATGGAGTGTGTAGCTATTCATTTCTTAAACAACCATGTAGGAAGACACATCATGGCCATATTCCAGGATGACAATGTCAAGATTCACCAGGGTTAAAATTGTGAAAGAATGGTTCAGAGAGCACGAAGAATCATTTTCACACATTAATTGGCACCTCTGAGTCCAGACCTTAATTTCATTGAAAGTCTTTGTAAAGTCTACTCCAGCACATCCCAGAGTGCTCACCTCTGGCATTGTCAATACAAGATCTTGACCAAAAATTACTGATGCACCTCATGATGGAAATAACATCACAACATTTATTTCCATCAAGAGGTGCATCATTTTTTGGTCAATATCTTGGTCAATAAGAGGTGAGCACTCTGTAAAGTCTCCTCCAGCACATCCCAAAAACTTACACTGAGGTTAAGGTCAGTGCCAATTCATGTGTGAAAATGATTCTTCATGCTTCCTCACAACAATTCTTTCACAATTTGAGCCTGATGAATCTTGACATTGTCATCCTGGAATATGGCCATGATACATCTTAATACATGGTTGTTTAAGAAATGAAAAGCTACACACTCCATCTTTTAGGGTTAAAAGAACCGTTGCCAAACATATAACATGCTAAAAATAATTACGATAATAATCACGATAATAATGATCCATCCATAGACTCTTAAGTATTTGCCTATTAAAATCCAAACAGCGACTTTTTTTTTTTTTTTTTGGCTGGGCAGTGTATTTCAAAACATTCAAAAAAAGACATTGTGCAACCATTGATAGTCATGGATTGAACAAATATAATGGTCAGAGATGGAGAAAGATAGATGAAGCTCAAAGGCAATAAATATGTCTAGACATGAAGTGTCCTTTGCACTAATTGGAGATTAACAGAGACAACAGATGTGTTGACTGTCTCCACATGAGGCACAGTGTAGTCCAGCACATTAATGCTGCAGCCAAGACATTTAATGAGATAAACAAAGCATGCACATACACAAATAAATCACACCTTTATGCATAAAATGACAGATAATGAGCTGCATGCTGTTGTGTTGTGTTTCACTATCTACTGTACATCAGCGACGTGTGATGATTTTTGAGGAGGCACTGCCTCCCTTGCCTCTTTGGACAAAACTCCCCTGCTATATAAAGTGCAATGATTTCTGGGAAATCATGGGTTTTTATAAAGAGGTTCACTCACTAATGAGCCCCCAGTCTGCCACGGTCACATCAAATGCCCCCAGACAGGAGATTATACTCCGATTTCTTCAAAAGTGCACAGCTGAATTTCCATCACAGCTGTTCACTATGGAGCACTATTCTTAACTCTAGCCAATTTAAACCGACACATTAGCATATCAGCCTGCTGGGATCAATAGTTTTCTAACAAAACAGACTAACTACAGATGTACTTACTGTGATGGAGCTTTTAAAGAGGATCTAGAGATCTAGTAGTCATTCAGACAGGTCTGAATCGTTAACAGGGTGAGAATGAGCCACTGAAATCTTTGAAATTTGACTGGTGTCTCGGTTTTGCAGGCGGCTGATGTCTCACTGTTGGACAGTTTAGACAGCTAATCATCTGGACTGGGAATAAGAGAGAAGACTTCATGACCAACATTAAACACAAGTTCATTATGCATGGTTTAGACATGCGCACAGTAATTGTGTGTTATGTTCTGCATACACACAGCCACTCTTATCACAGTTTGGCTTCCATGTGTCGTACACACTCACTCACTCACACATTCACACAGGCTGTCTTTTCTCCCCAAAGCATCTGATCAGTGGGGTGAATCGGTTAATTTGATGCAGAAACACTTGTTCAGTTTCTCTCAAACTCTTTGAATGAGTGTTGTAGAGTGAATCACTTGCGCTAGAAGTAAAGCAGAGCTGCAGTTTTCCTGCAATTCATAATATCTTTTGTTAACAAAATCTCCTTTCCTCTCTAAAGCTCTCATTTAATCAAATACCCACAGCCTGTGATATAATTCCAATATGAACTCTCTATCACCCTTTACACACAAACACAAATCTGTCTAACCTACTTTAACATAAAGTGTCAAAATTGTGCCTTTTTAAAGCGGAACGAGTTCTTTGTGCCACTATCGACACCAATTGCAAACATTAAAAAAAAAAAAAAAAAAACACGATTTAGTTCAGCACAGATATTTCTATATTCTTTAAAATTTGTTCACAGAGCTGTCTATTTTGCCTTGCTAAGATTCAGCATCTCATATTCTCAAACTTTCACTCACCTCTAATAGGATGTGCATTGCTATTTAATACAGCAGCGCACAAATCTGCATAACCAATTCATGGAACACCTGACGGCATCTCCCTAATCAACCATTTCAATTTCAGAAAAGACAGAGGAAGAGAAAAAGACAGACAGGCAGACAGCCAACAATTACTATGACAAAACAGGAGATTTTTAATAAACCTGCTCCTCTGCCTGTACATAGATGCCTTCTACTCAAAAACATAACCTGCATAACAATGATCCATAACCCAGACATTTAAATACACTCAAGCCATGGAATCATTAGCCCACACTAGGTGATTGACAGATTGACAAATGAAAGAGGTACGATAAAATAAATATTTCAGAATTTTATAATTATAATACAATTTTTTAAGTGAAGTGAAGTGAAGTGAAGTGAAGTGAAGTGACATGTGGCCAAGTATGGTGACCCATACTAGGAATTTGTGCTCTGCATTTAACCCATCCAAGTGTACACACACAGCAGTGAACACACACACACCGTGAACACACACCCGGAGCACACACACCCGGAGCAACCTATCATAAAATATGATAGGTTGATTGTTTGCACATCTGGAGGCACTGACATCTGGGGCAAAATCTGACTCTTTATATTGTCAGACTGAACTTGCATCTTAGAATAAAATCAAGTTCTAAGGTTGAGAACCGCTGCCCTAGATTACGTCTAGTAAAAATGTATAGTCTAACATACGAAGAGACAGCATGACAAAGAGGCACCTGCTTCTTATGTCTTGTCCTGGTACTCTTGGAGGTTCTCTCAGAAGCAGATGGCGATCTTCCTGTTTGTGATACCTGGAGTAAACAAATCTTCTGTAGCAGCACAGCAAGCAGTGACAGAGCACACACACACAAACAGAAACTGAACATCCAAAGAACTGAAGCTTTTGAATATGAAATACCACCACACTTTCATCTTATAGGGCAACCTCAACCTTTTTGACTTGAAGGCCCCTTGCTGTCCAACACAATATCAAAAGCTACCCGATATAGGATATTTCTATGTCTATATTTCTGTATTCTATTTTCTATGCCATTTCTTGTCATTTTGTCAAAGCTACATTTTTTATTTTTTTTTATTTCTTGATATTTATGTTTTTAGCATTTTAATTTAGTTTGGTTATTTTAATATATTAATAATAATTTAATAATTGAAATGTTTTTGTCATCTTGAGACCCTCTTGAGAAGTTTGCTGAGGCACCCTATAGTGGGCCCCAGATTCCTGGTTGAGAACCACTGTTATACAGTAGTGCCAGGATATATCAGATTGTAATAGTAATACTGGAGCCAAAAGTTGGAAATTACATAAGGCTTCCATTTCATAACAACTTACAGAACCAACACATTGAATCTTATTTACTTTCATCTGGAGGTGGAAGAAAATGAGAAACTATATCTAAACTATTTCTAAAGGCTCAGTAAGAACATAAAGCTTCTTTAGGCTTACCCAAGTGTGGTCAGTTTGATGCATTGATGGCATACTCATGGGTTTATGTTGTAGCTGCCCTGTTATTACTCAGCAAGACTGAGAAAAGACAGCAGGCCCTTGCTCATCATAGACCACATAATTGAATACCGATCGCAATTAATCACTTAAAGGACGGAGACAACTTTAAACACGAGTGGTTGCAAGGGCCGTGTGTGTGTTTGGAAGGGCTGTAAAGCTAATTTAATGCAAGGCTGTGCTAAGTTCTTGAAGTACATGCTAAAGTATTATATTAGCTGCTGTCACAATGACAAATAGCTTTAAAGTGAGGCCCTTGCTTACTGCACTCAGGGTTGTTGAAGGGGTTAGAACCAATGTGATTTACACACTACGCAAAACACCAGGCTGGGACTAATTGTACCTGTGATCCTGTAGAGCAAGAAGAGAAAACAAATTAAATGGAAGAGAGACAAGTTGACTTTGGGTGGAAAAAGCTACAAGACTAATGAATGAATTTGCCATTTCTTTTCCAATCTACTTCTGTATTAACATGGACATTGACACTGGATGCTTGGTGATGGTGGGAATGAGGTAATGAGATTCCCCTGTCTGAAATGTACTGCATATCTCCATATTTTCCCTTTGGGACAGGCCCAACTCCTGCTGCTGCCTTACATGCTTCACAGAGAGCACCTATAGAGTCTTAATAACAAAGGGCTATTGTATTGTGATGGGACAACAGCACTGTCTGCAGCTAGACTTAAATAATAGGCAGGGACAAGAAAGAGAGAGACAGAAATGTAGAACTGAGAGGGGAAAAAAAAGAAGCTGAAGAAAAGGAGGGGTGGCGTTTACTGTTTCCATCCAGCTGTGGTTGTGTATTTTTGCTTGCCTGCACAAATTCCTGATTTACCAACATGCAATTATTTAAACCCGACTTGGTAAATAAAGCATGTATAACATCTGAAGTTATGAACCTACATTAGCCATAATTATCAGCTAATAGAAACCCCTTCATCCAAATGGCTTCATTCTTGGAAGTGCAGTAATGTGTATGTGAATGCTTTACTGCCCTTATTCACTTTTAAATTATTATATAATTACAGTGAAATGCTCCATTTCATCTCCCTGCTCTCTGCTTGATTTACAAGAGTGGTCACTGTTGGTGTTATAAATGGTAGTATAAAATGGACATTAGACCAAAACTATTCAAAGTGAAATATATCAGTAAAGAAAACTTTTAAGGTGAAGTGTGTAATTTTTTTACCAATAGCAGACCAAATGGAACTGCAAAAATATGACCAAAAACAGTTATTCTTTTTGCAACATTGGACCATTTATTCTATGAGTTACAAGCAGGTTCTCTCATGTGTGGTTTGTTAAAATATCACCTAAAAGTCACCTTTCCAAACACATTTCAGAACCTTCTAAGAAAGGTAAATGAGGTAAAACTGTCTTTCTCTACCTGCAACATAAACAATTTCATCACCTGTACTCCTTGTTTTTTTTTTTTTTTTTTTTTGTTGTTGTTGTTGTTTTTAATAGAACATTTTCTCACCGTAGGTTTGGATTAATATGTAAAGTCACAGTAGCCACATTTACATGTACACTTTTTTTGTCATTCCGATTAAAATCATTCCGATTGAAAGATTCGGTGAAGTGTTTACATGTGACGTTATCTAATCCGATATGGTGTTTACATGTACCGGCGCTTTCAATCTGAATGACTTTGCGCATGCGCACATTAGCTTATGTCCTGTTTGCCGCCGTGTATTAGTAGACGCAAAGTAATCGGTTTAACGTGTTTACATGGCAGACTTTTTATTTTGTTTGGTTTATAGAACGGTTTATCCCACCTCTCTCAAATGGATTTCAATTTCATTCGGTTTGGGCATTTTTATTCCGATTGAGGTGTTTATATGGAGCATTTTCACTCGGATTGGATTTTTAAACCGATTACAATGCTCCATGTAAATGTGGCTAATGGTTACAACAAGCATCAGTGAAGCCAAACTCAAGGATGATAGGAAGGAACAGTATTTCCAAATAAAGTTAAAATAAAGCATTATTTCCAGTTTCCAGACTTATATGAGAGCTATATTTGAGTCTCTAAAATTCCCACAATCATCACTCTAGAGGTGTGTCATGAATAGTTTCCACACAAATTAGTCATCTAATCCGAAAGATTTTTCATTACAACAATGACTGTGCATTCTTTTGTCACTGAAGCAAGGAAGACCAAGCCTTATTTTCCCAGAACTCCCAGTAACACTTATTAGCTCAAATTGTAGCAGTGCAACATGGCTTGTTTAAAGTTTCCAGCTGAGTTTCTGGTTGTGGGGATCAAGATAGACTCTCAGCAGTCTGAAGCTTAGTGGCAGAGCTTTTATTTACAGAGCAAAGACTAATGGCCACAGCACAGCCTATCATTTTATTAGCACAAAGAAGTCTGTCAGAAACATATTACTCACCACAGGGCTCTCTCAGGATAAAGACAGAGAGAGAGAGAGAGAGAGAGAGAGAAAGAAAGAAAGAGTTGTGCATCACATATAAAGTCTCACACTGGTCAAGAAAACAGAGCACAACATGATCCTTATGTATTTTTAGTGGAATCCTGAGCACCGTTTTAAAGATAAGGTACACTCTTAATTCACATATACCCAAGCATTGATGGAATATTCCTACATGAAGTACCTGAAAAATGCATATTTAGAGACATACAGTGCAGTTGCACCTTGATCTCCATAAAAGTGTTCCCAGGAAACTAGACGGGTGAAACTTCAGTATGTTCATCTCCTCTTCCACTATAAATATATAATTGTTTTGGTGGCGACGAACAGTCATCCACAAACAGTACAAAGTACCCTGCCCATGTAAACTGTGAGCCCAGTACAATAAATAAAAAAATAATAATAACAAAAAACAGTAAAATTAGCTCATCCTATGTATTCGTGAAATAATAAAATCAAAATACTTAATTATTTTAGCCTATATTTAAAAATCTGTAAATTTAAATGTAAAAAGTAACTAAGTGACTAATTTGAAAAATTAACAACAAGGTAACACATTACACATTGCATAGAAAAAGTGGCAGGATTATTAATTTGCATTTACTCTCATGTGACATACAGTATCAGATTGTTTTGTTCTGTTCATTGCTATGGATATCAATGTCAATCATATTCAGCACAAAGCTGCACTCTTCCGAAAACTCCCGTTGTAATCAATGAAACTGTGCAATGAATCTCTTATCGACATTGTGTTTACTGTAACATCCGCCAGCTGGAGTGCCCTTAATCTCCACCAGAGGGCACAGCTCCGGACTCCTGGGCCTTCCCATTATGGACCTCATTTCCCAGTATCCATTGTCTGTTCTCATGATTATGTGATTTCGTTCAGCTGTGTGTGAATATCCCTGTTAAAGTCTGCCTATTTAAGCCCTGTGTTTTCTTTCTCACTTTGCATAGTCTTGTTTTGTGTTACACTGCTATTCTGAGCACCTATATCCTGATTTCCCTTGTCTTGTTCTTAGTCTTGTTCTTCTGCCCATTGTCCTGGATATCCTTGTTTGTCTGTATTTTTAGGCAAACGTACTCTATTGTACGTTTGGATTGTTTGCTTTATGGTTTTGACCCTATGCTTGTTATATGGATTACAATTCTGGATTGTCCCAATAAAGCTGCATTTGGATCTTCAACCCAAGTCTTGGAGCAGTTTGTGACATTTACATTTTGTTGGTTATAATGAAAGTATTCACAAGGGAGCAGAACTCACACTGAACAAAAACTCCACTGTTTTGAGCGGTGTTAAGCGGATTCTGACTAACATGAACACATCTGTTTGGCCATTGCATTCACGCACTCAACAGATATGTCTGTGATTGGCTACATTGCTCAATGCTGCAAAAACACGTTGTAAATAGAAACCTTTAATGCTCTTCAGAGAGCGCTTACACAAACACTCACGTGAGTGTTTTAAAGCATCCAGCTATCAGCGGGTGCCAATACTGCAGAACAGCAGATATCGTCACATTAAATGACAAAATAAATCTTTGGCGGGAGAAAGATTCATAAAATATTTTCAATCCAGGAAAAACCCTCTTAATAATAGTAATTACAATCCATTTATTGGTAGTAGTATTAGTATTATAAATATGAATGAATAATAATAATAATAATTATTATTATTATTATTATTTAAATAAATACATACATAAATATTTATTAATTATAGTCCAAATGCTTACTTTGAAGATTACACAAACTGATCCAAAACAGAGAGCAATGATGTCAGTAAGCAGAGACTATGTTGTGTGACTTTGGCATTCTTGGAGATTTAAATTGTGTATATTCCTCCCAGAATTGTTATTATCATACATTTTAGAGTGTGAGTTGCTGTTATATGTAGCTCTGTAGAATGTGATTTAAGGACACATAAAGCTAGCAGTCTTTGGAGTTTTTGGAGCTCTGAGAATCCTCATTCATTATGACAGTGTTAAACAGTTCTGCGGCACGCTGCTAAATACCTCCTAACGCCTGCTGGAGCTCAGGGGGATACACATATGTACGCTCACACTGGAGACTGCAGGCAAGCAATGTTAGCTGAACGTCTAATTCGTATTGAGGGGTAGAACTGTTAATTTCCACGGGTTGGTGTATGTGTGTGTGATCAGCACAGAGGGAGGCAGAGTTGTCTGAAGTAGAAATGGTGAGGGAGGACTGGCTAACCAGCCAGCCATTATTTTACAATCAATAGTGAAAAAGAACAAAAGAACAGCATGCTGAAATCCCAACATATACGATTTGAGTTTTATTTGTTTGTCTATCTCTAAACAGTGTGCTCTCTTTCTCTAGTTCACTCTTTCTCTCTAGTATGATTGATTACAGGGATTTTCCTTGTGCTCAGGGCTGTTTGGAGATGCTGGAGAGGAAACAGGTATTGATCAGACATCTTAATGCGTGCACCTTTGTGTCGTGATTACTGCAAAGCCCACTTTAAATACACACTAGGCTTAGTTTCAATACAAACAGCAGATATTACTTTGTGAATTTTTGATCACTATTATCTCACAGAGATAATTCAAATACACTACTGTTGAAAAGTTTGGAATTACTATAGACATTTTTTAAAGGTTTGAAAGCAAAAGATACTGTAAAAATGACAAAAACATTTATTGTGATACAGATGAATAGGTTAAATTATAATAGTTTTTTGCATAATGTGCATCATTTCTTTCATAAGCTTAAAAAAATAGCTTATTGTTAATTTCTGCTATGTTATAGCTATAAATTATATGATCCAAATTAAGATTAAACTACATGTGTATATGAAGTATAGGGAAATAACCTACTTGTAAATGTTTATAATCATGAAAAATAAGTTTAAAAGAAATGAGCTGCTTGCAGATAAGTGTTTAGATTTTGATAAAAACAGAAGAAAAAAAAAAGATATGTGAGGCTGTCAAGGTCCGTACAATCTCAAGTAAATTAGGCCAGATGGATGGATTCCAGTGAGATCGTTTAATCAGGTCTGGCTCGGCAAATCTTTAAAGCTCCACAGGCCAATCTGAGCTCCTGAGCTCTGGTGATTAGGTCTGATGTGATAACAGCAGACAGATAGTTTAATCAGTTCTGTTGCTGAGGCCTGTGGGACGGGAAGAAGCCTTAGTCTGATAGACAAGAATGCAGCTGCCCATTAGCCATTTAGCTCTGTGCTTGTTTCATTGACCATTGTGCTAACATAAGGTCAATATACTACTATAAAATGATTTCCCAGATAAACAGTAATCCTTGAAGCACATTTTTTTTTAAATGTGCTCAAGAAGACTTTAAATCTGTTATAGACTGTTATAGCTTTTAATTAGAAAAAAAAATAACCAGCATTATATGCATCTTGACTAATCAAAACCTCAAACATAAGCTTATTTCTTTTGGAAACAGCATGAAAGCTGATTGAACTTGTTTGCATCGGTTTGATAGAGTCTACTTAGCCATCTGACCTTAGCTAACAAGATTACACATACAAACACACACAGAAAATCCTGACAAATATTAAAATACTATAACATTTATTTTGATCCAAAATCTGTGTTATTGTTAACTAATACTAAAACTATTAAAATCAATTTTGTTAATTGAAGTAAAGATAAAATGCAATAAATATAAAATATTTAAAATAAAAATAAGTTTATATAAATTTATATAAAATAAAAATAAATATTAGATAAACTTAAACTTATTCTTTTTCAGTTAGTCGCCAAGGCAACATTTCTAATTTGCATTCAAGTTTAAGTACTAAAATTACTAAAACGTACACTGAAATAAAAACAAAGCTAAACAGAAATTATATATATATATATATATATATATATATATATATAAAAACCTAAACATAACAAATCTATAGATATGTTAACATACTCAATGAAATGAAAGGATTATGTTCTCCAAGGGAGTTCAAGTTATATAACATACACAAATCTGAAAACATTATTGCGATTACATAAAAGTTCCAAATATAGTGTCAACATATCGTCCCCTTGAAATTATAAGGTTCTATCTGACATTTTTGTTAAAATTGAGTTATTCACATATTCATATTCTGTGACAACTTATTTACATTATGTGATGTTTCTTTTTTTTAAGTTGTTTACATTTAGTACTTCTTTTTAGAAAACAAAAAGGTTCTATCTACAAAGTCGCACTCTAACTTGGTTCTATAAGGACACACGAGGACCAATCAGGATCAGCGTTCTTTGTCATGTTACTGCGATAGCGGAAGAGAGTTCAGATAAACGCTAAATCGGTGAAGAGAAGACTAAATAATTTCACACAACGCGATTATTTTATTTATGATCTTGTCAATGACAGCAGCCCAAATTCCAGGGAATTACAGTCTTTTTGTGTGTTTTGCTGTATCTGTTGCTGAGGAGTTATTTTCAGTTAGACACCATGCTAATGTTAGCCAGCAGTGCTATTAAAAGGATAGGTTTGGGTGTTGTAGTCTGTTTGCTTATTTTCAGTCACGTCATTGTCATACAAGGGAAAGTTATGTATATATTAGGTTATGTTGACCTTGATCCATCCTGTGTACTTGAATTGAGCTGTATAGCTATAAAGCTCTACGCTATGGCATACTAGATTAAAGTGTATACTAGATTAAGTGAGATGAAATGTTAAATTTTACATTGTTGGTAAAAACTGAGTTGTTGCATAGTTTAAATAATTTAAATGTAAAATATTTTTAATTATATATAGTCAGTGAAACATTTTTCAATTTTTATTAAACTTTGTTAAACACCTTTGCTGAAGCATTGTCTGTTTTCTTGCAGTTTTTTAGTCTTAAAATTTTACAATATTATGCCTTAAAGGTCACATAGTCAATAATTTAATTGACTGTGTCTTAATTACAACAATAGCCTAAATGTTAGCATGTTATTTCAGAAATACTGATGTCTAAAGAGAAAGCCATTTTACCTGTCCCACTTTCTGTTGAATAAAGTCCTGCTCAGATGTATTACAGTAGCTGCTTTCTGTCTAAACAAAAGGAAATTTAAACTTAAATGGTTCCTGCAATAATGTGTTAAATCACAAAATATTTAGCACTGCCTTTTATGCTTAACTTGAACAAGAAAAAAAAAATCATTTAAAATATGAAATAAATGTCATAAAAAACATTAAATTGAACTTTCGCATGCATGTCAACACATTGTTACAACACTTATTTTATGTTTTAAAACAAATTATAACCAAACTGTATATGTGTTTCTTGACAATTATCGCTTCAATTAATTTTTTGGCAGATAGAACCTCATAATTCCAAGCGAAAAGTGTTTTTTTTAGAATTAGAAGGTTCTATCTGCGTATGACCCGTTCCAAAAATCCCCATTTACAAATTTGAGAGGATTTTGATATTGTATATTTAGAATACATTTAGGGTCCCTGTCATTTTCATGTTTGAAAGAAACTTGTTCCCCATATAGTTTTTGCTATATAGAATGCAAAAACTTTGAAACTCAATATCTCAAAACTGCTCAGAACGCAGATAGAACCTTATAATTCCAAGGGGACATTATAACATCATGAGAACGGATGTTCATAACAGCTGAAATTTGTCAATGGCTTTACTTATGGCACTGTGACTGCAGACCGAGCAGCCAGATTAAAGGATTATCAATTATCCAAAAGAGGATGGTCAGAGGATAGACTGTAATCCTAATCTGAGACTGTAAATTACACTAACATAATACTCTACGGTCAGAGACAGGATGACTGCTGCTGAAACAAACCATCAAAGAGCATTCAATAAGAACTAATTCTAAAATGATTTTTTTGTTGTTGTTGTTGTTGTTCTTTAAAATAATATTCAATAAGATGTCATGTCACCATTAAAGAAAATAATATATTTGAATTTGCAATATTACACAGCTCTATGGAATACTCGATCCTGACTGGCCAATCACAGCATTCTGTGGTTGAGTATTTACTGTATATTTCACCATTTGTTTACACTGTTTTTGTTTCACGTTTGCTTTTTGCTTTCACTGATTATTTCATGATAATGGGTCAAAAGTAATGCCTCACATTACAAAGTGTAAATAGAGCTGTTACCACACAAACACACACTTTTGACTCCGTAATTCCCCAGTTTTCCCCAAAGTAGACATGCAGTACAAATGCATATAATCCATACAAATTCTAATCAAACCGACATCAACCCTGCTCCTCTTTTTCCACCAGAACAAACTTTTCTCCCACAATCACACTGTTATTTTGTCCCTGCATTATCTCTACCCCTTCTTTTCTTGTTCGCTCTCAGCAGGAGACGAGAGTAATTGAACTTTACAACCAAAGTCTATTACAAACCAGTATTTTAGCAAAGCCTCAGCTACACTCTACAATCTACATCTATCAACCACCCCAAAAACAAAGTGTCCAGCTTCTATTGGAAGTCACTGAATGAATTCAATATTCATGAATTCAAGCTCCAAGTAACATCTGGCACAGCAAAGAACCTTAATCATAAAAAATGGCATAAAACTTTATAGTTTTGACATTGTGGATCCAGTAGTAAATCAGTGTGAATAATGTGAGATGATTTATAATAGAAACTCACTGTGAATGGAGAATGAAAGTAGAATACCCTACTAATATAATAATGTAGATGCTCAGAACTGGTATAAATAGTTACAGATCATTTTGAGTTTCATTTTGTTCTTTGTTGGTGAATTTACAAAAAAAAAAAAAAAAATCTCATTCATTATTTATAAATAAATATTATATTATATTATATTTAGCGCCGTTTCATTTTGTTCTTTGTTAATGAATTTACAAAAAATAACAATAATATAATCAGCAAATAACATAAATAAATATTATATTATATTATATTTATTATATTATATTTAGTGCTGTCAAAATTAACGTTAATGCATATGATTAATTTTTTCAGTTTAATGCATTAAAAATATTTAACGCAATTAACGCAGCATCCATTTTTTTCCGTCATCCTTTACATTACATTATATCATTATAGCGTTATAGCATTATATCTAATCATGCTATCATTCATTCAAGTGCTATTAAACCATTCAAACTCGATAAGACGCAAAAAAATCTGTAGCGACGCTGCTGTCTGTGACAGACACACAGACTCGTGCGCACAGAAAGCCACAGAAAGTTCTCTTTCGTGCTTGAACGGACAAAAACGCACAAAATAATGCCAAAATGTCTGCTTTGTTGAGTATCCTCGTAGGCACACTCTTAAATGAGTTAAATGAGGTCTTAAATGACCGTAAAGAGTTGTGAGGACATCGGATGCCTGTCAGATCCGCGTCATGTGCGTCAGATCTTAAAGTGACAGCAGCCTAATAAACCTTCTGCTGTGATGTCTGTCATTATTAATCATTGTTAATCAAAGAACAAAAGACAAAGAGAAAATTACTCACTGCTCTTGATTGAATAATATCTGTAGCTTTAATAAGGATTAATCTATATTTAATTTATCATTTCTGCAGTAAAGACTGTGAAGTGTTTGATAACTTTATTCGGTTTCTGTATATTTTCTACCTGTGAGATCAAATATTTAAAATATACTGTCTTTATGTTGTTTCTACATTAATTTTGAGATTAAATGTGAAATAATTACAATTTAATAAAAACTTTAAATGTTAGATGTGATTAATCGCAATTAATTTCGTTACTTTAATTTGTTACCTTTTTTAATTGATTGACAGCACTAATTATATTATATTATAGTCAGTATGCTTCATCATATCGCCTCTGGATATCACTGTCACTATTGGCCATTGAACAACTCAGAAAATATTGGTCGGCCACTAGTTTCTAAGATCAGATGTAAGCCCACATTATAAATTTTGGCTTGATAAAATAAAATAACACCCTGACTTCTTTCAATTTTCCTGAATGACACATGATCAAAAGAGGAAGCTTTTTAAAACAAATGCTATAATCTTCTAGTAAGACTACACAATGCCAGATAATTGCAAATTTTAGCTTTTGTCTTTCAACAGAATGATTCCACTGCTGGGAAAAAGTAGTGATGATACCACAGTTTCCTGTCACTGGATTCAATAGGTGCACAAAGAGTGCTGAAGTGAGACCTACAGCAGCGGAGCCTTCTGTCAGATGAAAGGCTCATTTAATCCCAGCAGGTCTGCTAACTTCCTCCTTGATTAAAAGCTGCATCCGTCTGCTTAACAAGCCTGCACTGTGTTTTATATCATCCCTATTTTCCATCTCTCTGATAAATTTATGAACATGTTACAGTATAGGTGCTGTACTACTGTAGCTTACATGTCCTTAAGTATTTTAAAACTGGGCTATTGTAGTAGTTCTCTAGGGAAAGGTATAATATACTTGAGCATGTTGTGTCTATATGATAATTGCACCTCAAATAAAAACCTCAACAGAAAACAGTGCAAGATGCAACATACTCAAACACCAAGATCTTCTGTGTGTTTATGCTTAGTACAAAATAAATCTTCTCCCATCTTAATGAAGATGAATATTGGAGGCTTTGTCTCTAAATCCCACACATATATCAGTGGAACACACCATTTATCTAGCATTGAATGCATGTGTTGAACTTTCATCTTGGCAATTAAAATGAAAAATGACAGTAAGGCTAAAATTGTGGACCTTGTTTAACCGTCACTTGTGCACTCGTCTCATGTCATTACTGAATAGTATCTATTGCACTAATTTACTAAACTTATCTTGACAGATTCAAATCTGAGATCAGAAAGTACCCGAGATCAGACATAAATACAGGAAGCAGACTAAAAAGTAAACCTAGTAAAGTAAAAACCTAAATTAATGGTAAACTATACCACAAATGTTCATCAGCACACACAGATACACAAAGACAGAACCCCATGCACAAAATATGCACATACACCAAATGACACATGACATGATCAGAGTAAATGGGTTTGGCATTTAGCTCCAGATCTGTAAATGAGGCTGGTATTTAGCTACAGATGTGCTCTCATTATCCAGTGAACAAACAAATATTAAGCAGGGGCTGGAAACTCTAAATGTTCTGTGTTTGAGTGGGAGAGATAAACTCTTGAACATAAGTTTAGTTCACAAGAGGACAAATGAGAGAAATGGAGATGAAATATTACATGAGGCAAAACAATGGCCTTATTCCCCTCTGAGAGTGTGTTCATTTTATCTGTCTGATTGAGGCATGTGAATGAAGCATGTGAGTTGTCTAAGGAAGCCAAACAGACCAAGTCAACAGATTCTGAAAGAAGTCTCTTATGCTCACCCAGTCTGCATGTATTTGATTCAAAAATACATATTTTTGGAAAAATTATTATAATTTAAAATAACTCTTTTCTATTTTAATATATTTTAAAATGTAATTTATTCCTGTGTTGGCAAAGCTGAATTTTCAGCATCATTACTCTAGTCTTTAGTGTCACATGATCCTTCAGAAATCATTCTAATATGCTGATTTGGTGCTCAAGAAACATTTCTTATTATCAATGTTGAAAACAGTTGCGCTGCCTAATATTTTTGTGTAAACAGTGATCTTTTTTTTTTCCCGAATTCTTTGATGAATAAAAAATTCAAGAGCATATATTTGAAATAGCAATCTTTAGTCACATTATAAATGTCTTTACTGTCACTTTTGATCAATTTACTGTATTAATTTAATTAATTTAATGCATTAAGGCGTTTTTTTTTTTTTTTTTTATCGTAATGACCCCAAACTTGTGAATGGTTGCGTACTATATGTCAGATCAACAAGGACAAATACATGCTGCATCAGCCTCATTGAGTTGGTAGAGGACACATCATATCAAAAGGGACAAAAGGCTGAAAATAAACATAAAAAACACAGACACTTGATATGTGCGTGTGAAGCTGGAAACTAGGTCTATGGTGTTCAAAGCTCCGCCATGACAAGAACACTGGACCAGAATAATAACAGAAATGATGACCCCCAACTCTGTGTCATAACATATTAGACTACACTTCTTAAGACCTGCTGTTTGTGTTTGTGTTTGTGTGTGTGTGTGTGCGTTTGCAGAGAGCAAATTTAAAAGAAAAAGAGAGGGAGAGAGAGAGAGAGAAAGTAAAGAAGAAAGGCTGTGCCCACATTAATTAGGAAGCCCAGGGCTGGTCTCTCACTACAGCACCACACTCTTGATGTCTCCATCACACACAATCAAAATTGCTTTGATTTCCCAGTTCATTTGCATAATGGACCCAACTCTCCCTGCATGTGCAGCCCAAACAAGCAAAGAAAAAACAAACAACAAAAAGAGAAAATTAAGCAAAGAACAAAGTGTGAGCTTGTGTGTGTGAGAGTGAAAGACAAAAAGAGGGAAAGACAAAGACCGAAGGGTGAATTCACTGAACAGTTGTGCCACTTTTGCACAAAGTATTTTCAGCACAAAATCTTTTTCCACTATCTACCCACAATCAAGCAATAAAAAGGAGCGTTACAACCACACATATCAGACAAGTGTACTTTAGCATACTCAAGTTAAGTTATGTTCAGCAAGAATTTTGCAAGGTAACAGCGAAAAAAATACTTCCAGTGAGCATAATTGTTTTGCCAATACAACAACAAAGGCAGCAAATGCACATAAAACAACACTATCAGTGCGTGCAATTTATTCTTAGTGAAATCTCCCAAGTGTGCTGTTGTTTTACTCATTAACACAGATATTCTGCAACATAGCAAAATCAGAAAAAACATACCATGCAAATAAACTAATGAGGGCTGAAATGCAATAGAATGACATCAGTCAACTGTGATGTTACTGTGATCTGTATCGACATGATTCATGACTGATGACTCATGGAAGGCGGAGTAAAAGGTCGAAAGTGTGTGACCTTTACAGACACCGTCTGACACATGACACATTGATAATTGGTGCTAGCTAACATCATAGGGCATTTCATTTGTGTCAGAGACAAAGACAGAAGTCTGGATCAATCATATTCCCACACAGCCCACATTCACTAGAGAAAAGGAGAAAAGGAGAAAAGAAAGAGAATGCAAGAGAGAGAAAGAGACTGAGAGAGACAAACTGGCCCATATTCAGTATAAGTTTAACATCAGTAGCCATCTCTGCCTAAGGGCTACAAATTTGGATGTGTTCGAAGATTGTATACAGCAGGCACGTGCACACATTGACATAAAAGGGGGCTTGAGCACCTGCCCTTTTTCTTCCTCGAGAGAAAGTCCCCTTTTTTCTAGGGTGCTTTTTTTTTTTTTTTTTTAAATAAATGAATATATATTTGCGCACAGCTTCCCTGTCAAACAAATATATTTACTGAATAAAAATACCAAATATCAGTTCCCGCCCCGCCCCAAGATTTTAAAACGAGCAGTTCATTCATAAATACGTAAGATCGCTGTGGAAATACAAACCGGAAGACAAAAGACGAGCGCAACACTGAAAAGGGGCGGGGCTACATAAGGTCTATATAACTATAGATTAAACTTTATTAAAGTTAATCAGTCAAGAGCAGTTAGCCCTACAGATGCATAAATAATGTTTTGAAATGTTGACAATATAAAACGTTAAATACAGTTATTTGAAATTATTTATAAAACAAAAAGAAACTTTAAATGTGAAATTAAACCCACCAGGAGGAGGCAGTAAGTCCCTGTTAATCAGCGAGTCATTGAGATTCAACCGATTCATTCAAACAGCTGATTCATTCAGGAAGTGTTGCTCAGAGATGCAAAACAATTCTGTTGACTTTGTTTGGGACTATTTTCGTTGGCGAAAACGAGCGAAATAGGCAATTTGGTGTCTAAAATGTAATTCACTTACTACAAACTGCTTGTTTATTAAACTGTACTTTATATAAAATTAACATTACATTTGTAATCATGCTTATATTTGAATAAAAATGGCGCTCTTCGTGTAATATTGGTTAACTATATTAAATTATATAAATAGAAAAGACATACAGGGGCATTTTTGCCGCTTATCTTGAATTCTGTGGGCATTCTAAATGCATTTTAGCAGACTAAATCACGCAGTGAAATCGTGCACTCTAAATATATACGCGCACTAGTCTAACCTACTAGACTACGTCACGTAGTGTATGCATGCATTCAATTTGTGTGTTTTTGTTTGTTTTTTTGTAAAGTGAGGGACATACTTTATAATGTCAGATCATTAAATCAACAATTACAATATCATAGACAATATATAACGCACACCCTATAGCACTGGCCCGATCGGGCAGTCCTTATTGTCGAGCCCTGTAACCTAAGCATTTTTAACACATTATATAACACATTATTTAAAGGGTTAGTTCACACAACAATGAAAATTCTGGGTTACACTTTAGTTTAGGGTGACATAGTTACATTATACTTACTCAAATAAGTACTGAGTAATATTAATTAACTAAAGTAATACTACAGCAGTGCTTCCCACAGGTTTGAAATATACTTGCGGTGGTAGCCGGGTGAAAAATCCTCCTATTACCCATGGCACAAAAATGGTCTACTACATGTGACAAACAAATAATGTGTGATTTTTAATGGTATTTTTATTTATTGAAATTAATTTTAATTACATAGTATACCATTACATTTAATAACATACTAATATTATGCATTATTATGCATTGCAAATTATGCAAAATTACAGCATTTATGGTTCTCCTTTTCCTATGTTCTCCTTGCTGTCATATAGTGTCTCTTTCAGTGAATGGGACACAGATTTTACTAGTAAAATTTATATATTGAATAATATACGTGTCAAATAATGTTCTTAGTCTTTTCTTCCTGTGGGGGAGACTACAATACTTTACTATGAATTAAATGGAAATCAAATTAAATACAATTTATTGTGTAACCAAAATACCAATAATGCCCAGAAGGAAAAAAAAAAAAAACTTAACGTGTGACTTTTAATTATAAACAAGCCCGAAATACACCGGGACTCTTATTTTGAAATGTCTACACAATTGCAGGCTGATCCTTCAGATTCTTACAACCGTCTAAAACATTTTATATTAAGGCCATAAAGTAGACATTGTAATAATTCAACTTGAGTTCATTAGTAATCGCTTGGCATAAATCTGCGCTTTTCATTGATTGAAAATCACTTTTAAGCAGTCTGAAGCGCTCTTGCGCGAGCCTGTAGAACGCGCAACAGCGCCACCTTGTGACTTTGCAACCTGCAGTGCTCTTTGTGAAATATCCACCGCATCTCTGCTTCTATGTGGGAAGCACTGCTATAGTAATGTACTTACTATAGAGTTATGGTCAGGGTTAGCACCACGACACATTTGTGTTGTGTTGACGTGACAGAAGACATTGTAGAAAGAATTTGCATTGGAGGTTAATATTTTGTAAATAAAGTTGTAAATTATGTTTGTTTGTTTGTTTTTTTCGTAAACAAAGCACTTGCGTCGCTTCATAAAACTGAGGTTAAACTACTGGAGACACATGGATTACTTTAATAATGTCTTTACTAACTTTCTGGGGCTTGAAAATGGTAGTTGCGTAGACTGTTAATGGAGGGATAGAAAGCTCTCATATTTCATTAAAAAGATCTTCATTTATATTCTGAAGATGAACAAACATCTTTCAGGTTTGGAACGACATAAGGGTGAGTAATTAATGACAAAATCTTCATTTTTGGCGAACTAACCCTTTAACTAGTATTGTTAGACATTACACCCTTCACACCCATTATTGTTAATATAATTTAACTTTTCACTATTTTTGGTCAATATTCCACCTATTTTTTAATATTCTATTGGTCTAAACTGTTATTTGGAAAACAAATATATAATACGGCACAACAAAAAAATTGTACACATGCTAAGGTACTCATTCTCCCACATCTGAATGGAAGTGAATGCAAAGATCAAATGTGACCGCTCCGTAAGTAGATGCATGCTCACATCTAGGATCTTCAGAGCTCCATAAATATCTCACACTCCTTATAGCCTAAACGTTGGCTCTCTTTGTCTCTCTTGATCCACCATGTGCTCTTCAGTGTGAAGTGTAGAATGAGTCTTCTGCTCTGTTCTGAAAAATTCCCTAATGTGACTCAGTATACAAACAAAACTATTATATTCTCTACAGATGGATGCATGATTGTCCTTCTAAGCTATCAGGAGAGATAGCCCCTATGCCTGTTCCTACATACCAACTCATAAAACAGCAGGCAGGTCTGAGTCCTCCGTAATGATGAACTGTGTAAGGTTGTGCTCTTCTGGAAGGAAGTATTAGGGGCTTAACCCCAGGACATTTGCTCATTTATATGTGTGATGTGTGCACACTGGTGCTCTCAAAGTGGTGAGAGACATCCAGAAGAGAGGCCTCTGGTATAATTTACACCTAACAGACAAAGAAAGAACACCACAGAGAGAAACACCTGCCACACAAGAATCTGCCACCTTTTAGGAAAAAATACAATATCAAAGATCTGCTCACAAGTCTATGAACCCGTAAAACATCTTACAAACACATTTACCCAAAAAAGCTTTTTATGTTACCGTAGTAACTGCTTATAAAAGCTGAAAATAAGCATATCTGACATCACATAATGAGCAGCACAATCTATCAAAATATGGCTCTGTGTGAAACATGTTTGTGTGTGTATTTTTGGTGATATGAAAGGAAATTTGCGTAATCCCAGACTGTTTCATACTGAAAATAGTGATGTAATATTTACACACATACAGTATCCATATACACACATAAACACACACTCAATTCAATTACAGAAAAGAAAGCTAGCACATGGACATACAGTACATTAGTGACATGTGAGGGTGGCATTTATTTGCCATTTCAATATTCATTTCTCAGAATAAGATGAACATCAAGTATCCTGTGAGTCATAGGAAGATGTTAATGAGAGATTGAGTTTAAGTACTGTAGTGTCATTGTTGTTTTCGCAATTTATGGTTTAATCATAATACTTAAAGGGATAGTTCACCCAAAAAATGAAAATTCTATCATCATTTACTCACCCTCAAGTTGTTCCAAATCTGTATAAATTTCTTTGTTCTGTTGAACACAAAGAAAGATATTTTGAAGAAAGTTTGTGACCAGGCCACTTTGGGGCACCACTGACTTCCATATTAGGAAAAAAAACTACTATGGAAGTCAATGGTGCCCCAGAACTGTTCAGTTTAACACATTCTTCAAAATATTTTCCTTTGTGTTCAACAGAACAAAGAAAATTATACAGATTTTGAACAACTTGAGGGTGAGTAAATGATGATAGAATTTTCATTTTTGGGTGAACTATCCCTTTAACCAGAAGTTAATTTCCTAAGCATGTGCAAAGAACATAAATGCAAGAGTCGGTAGAAAAGTGTGGGTTTTCATTAGGATAAAAATGATACATGTAAGTATAACTCATTGTGTGTGTGCATGTGAGAATGAGAGAAAGATTACTGCTTGCAAACTGAATGGCAGAGGAGATTTCCCATTACACTGCCTGTTTATAACACTGACTGTGTGTGAGAGTGTGTGGAAATGCTGCATCCCCTTTAATGGAAGGAGACGAAATAGAAAGAGAGGAGTTTTGGGTGGGGTGCCACCTAATATTTGCACAAAACTGGTGTTCCACCCCATGTGGAATGTGCTAGACACATGCACACACTCAATAGCCTTGCTTGGCACCGAATTGTCTCTTTAGTGTGATAAAGGGTAAATATTGGCAGTGGTAGAAGCTGATAATTCTCTGGTGGCTTCACTTCCTTCGAACCGATCTTATCTACTGAACTAACACACACACACACACACACACACACACACACACACCCTTACCCATACAAACATTAGCACTGTGCTGCAAGGAGAGAACCCTGCTAAACTGAATGAGGGGGAAAGAAGATACAGAAGTCCCACAAAATGCAGACAATTATCCCTATAATAAATCTTTAAATCCATCTAAACAATGAATAAAATGAATATATGAATATGAATACAGATTTTAAAAAAATGATACAAACATTAAAAGAGGAGTGCTTACACAACATCTAATGTGTTAATAACATCACATTACACACACCATATTTTTCTTTTCTCTACCTCAAAGGTGACTCTAGGATTTCAGGCTTAAGGTGCAATCACAATAACTAGTGAATTTTGGGCAAAATTATTCAGGCAAAATAGGTATTTGTCTATAGCATAGGGATGCAAGAACCACCGCTCTCACAAAAGTCACTTCCGAACCAAGCAGCTTTCTGTTGGTCAACACGGAAAATTCATGTAACCAATATATTCCAGATGCAAAAATCTATGAGGGAAAATTTTTCGCCCTCACTAAAACTCCCTGCGGAGATTATGGGATGAAATTAGACTCAGAATGATTAACGAATGCATGCACAATTATCCATGAACTTGATAAATGTTGCAGATATGTTGTACTATCTGCAACCAAATGCCTTTCAACTTGCGTGTGCAAAATTCAGAATTAAATGAATGTGCAGCAATTTGTACAAATAGAGACATTTTTATGAAAACAAATGTTTTCTTTTGTATTAGTTTATCATAATTTACACATACAACAAAGAAGATGTACATTTGTGAATCAGGTGACATGTGTGCATTCATTAACGTCTTTTCTGAGTCAATCTCATTTGATTAATTTGGATTTTGAGACTTACTTATCGCAGTTTTCAAGCATTTCACAATCCACACACAAACAACTACCAATGAATAAGCCTGGTGCTAATTATTAATGTGTGCACAACTACCCATCTATTTTATAAATTCGCAAATGTGTGTTACTACACTTAAACTAACACTTTACAACTTGTGTGTGCAAAATCCAGAACTACATGAATGTGCAGCCTTTTGTACAAATAGAGACATAGCTGTGAACACAAAACTTCGATTTTGTATTAATGTAGGTCAGAATTTGGGTATGCAACAAGGAAGATCTGCATTTGTGGATCCGGTGACACGCATGCATTCATTGACTCGTTTCTGAGTCAATCCTATTTGATTCATTTAGATTTTGTGTCTTTCACTTTGCCGGTTTAGCCTTGCACGATCCACACACATCTGTCTAAGAAAGCCTGCTACCGCTAGATGGCAGTAGCCTGCGAAAACAGACAACGGCACCGTAAACATTTATCAATACGCTTAACGTGGCTTAAGAAAGTGATATTGAAGCACCAAATTCAGAACACACCTTATTAATAAAACATAGCTTACCTTGTACAGACAAGAAGAAAAATATGAACTCAAAACGCACAAAGTTTCAAATCGAATGTTTCCTCATTATAAAGAAACTAAATAAAACGCTTAATGTAATTCATTAAGACAGTAGGCTAACATTAAAAGACCAAACTTGGCAATACCTTATTAATAAGGCATACTTTGTACAGGCAAGCAGATTAAATCAGGTTATGCATTTTTCTCTAACAGAAAACCATTAGCCTATAAAAAACACTTAACGTGCAATATAGTGCGTTGCATGTTCAATAAGGTCTATACTGTTTTAATATCACCAACTCATTCCGTCCAATCCCATAGGAGATTCTCACTGAAATTACTAGAAATTCTGTGGTGAAATTTCACACACCAACAGTAAATGTGACCAGACATTTAGGGAGCTCAGCCGCTTATCTGAGTATGAGATGTTTGGAAGAATATTTCTTGCTTTACTGTAAATGCAAACTGAATGTTCATTGACACTCACACCCTATTTTCAGCAACCTCACACACTATTTTCAGCAATAATGAATAATCAAGTCATAATTACAATTTTTAAGTTTGCTGACAGTCATCACTGATGAGTAACAGACTGAAGCTCTCCTAAAGTGACTGTGGAATTCACTATGCCACAAAAATAAATAAATAAATAAATAAATGTTAAATTAATTGAGAAATACCCTACCTGCAAGTACTTCAATTAAATTAGTTAATATTCACATTAATATTTCAAGTTAAAAGATTTAAAAGAAAAGAGTTTCATGGCCTACTGTATTCAATAGTATACTCCCCTACTATCCATTATGAAAAATATCTTAGCATTTAATTAACAGTATGAATAGTGGTATGCATGTAAATCCTAATATTAACATTTACAGAGATATAAAACCAGTGAATGCACAGTCTTTGGATTGGTGCAGTGTGCTAGTTTGGTGAAACAGTGGTTTTGGGTTTTGCATTCAGGAGCCAGAGCCTACAGTAAATCTCTCTAGAGGCAAACTTTGAAATTAAAACAAGACTCTCAGCATTAAGAAGGACCTCTCTTTTCTGAGAAAGAGAAAAAAAAAAGATTTCTAGTCATTCATAGCTAGTACAAGCACACACACAAACCACAAAAGCAAAAAGAAAGAGACCACAGACACCAAATATACCAGCAATATATACTTCCCTTCAAAAATTGTCTGCTTGTTCTTCTATAAAGACACAGTGCTCTCTCTTTATTCTCTAGAGTGCTGTCAGCAACATAGACCTTTCCCTCTGTGACCCCTTAAGAGCCTAGAGGAATGTTGTTCCAACCCAACAGGAGCAGAGGCTTTGTCATCCTCTGTCATTTTGCTCAGAAATGAAGGGCATTTTGCCCTCCAACATCAGTACAGCATTCATGCGATCAAACACAAAAATTGACATATAATTAGAACATTTTCTTGTAACCCACAGTGTACTACAGGCATCTTGTCTCTTATTTTTATTTAAAGCAAAAAAAACCACAGCTCACCCAACTGTAAATTTTATACTTAATGTTTAAAAATATGAATATAGTTTTTGATCCTATTAATAAAGCAGCCAGTAAGAGACTATGGTAACAGTCATCTGATGGAGCTGAAAATGCAAACATGGGAGTGTGTGCCTGGACTAACTTTTAAAGTCTTGACAGACATTCTCATGCTTCAAGGGTTCACTCAGTAGAAGCCATCAACACTGTGAATTTATCCAGAGAAATCCTTTTAATACTGAGAAAAAGTTACTACAGACATGTCACTGCATGCAGCCTTGGGAAAGCATGGCTGAAGACAAAACACGTTTATATACCCCTCCGATTCTAATTACCATATTGCATCCCAGGGGCGTAGCCATTATTTCAGAAGTGAGGGGGACAGAATTTAAAAAAAAAAAAAAATTATTAAAATTTTTTTATCTGACCTTTGTCTAATTGATAGATTTTTTTCTCATCTCATCTCTCTCTTTTTTTTTTTTTTTGCTTTTAATAAGAAATCAAATACACTGCTGAACAATAACCAATATCTAATATTTTTTCCCTATATTTTATGACAGTTTTATGGTTGGCTTATGTACTACAAACACTTGTGCATTAAGTCCTCTATACAATGTAAAAAAAAAAAAGAAAGAAAATACAGTACCTATCAAAACATTACAATTGTAATTGTACAATTGAAATATGTATCTTCTGCTCACCAAGGCAGGATTTATTTAATTAAAAATACAGTAAAACAGTAATATTGTGAAATAGTACATATGTGAATATAGTACAGTGTAATTTATTCCTGTGATCAAAGCTGAATTTTCAGCATCATTACTCCAGTGTTCAGTGTCACATGATCCTTCAGAAATCATTCTAATATGCTGATTTGCTGCTCAAGAAACAGTTGTGCTGCTTCATATTTTTGTGGAAACCATGATATAATTAAAACATTTGTGGTAAGATTAAAAAAAGAAAGATATTAATACTTTTATTCATCAAGGATGCATTAAATTGATCAAAAGTGCCAGTGGCAATAAATGCAAATAAATGCTATTCGTTGAACTTTCTATTCATCAAAGAATCCAGAAAAATTAAATGTATGTTGGTTTCCACAACAATTTTAAGCAACTGTTTTCAACACAGATAATAATCAGAAATGTTTCGCAGCAAGTCATCATATTAGAATGATTTCTGAAGGATCATGTGTGTCAAAGACTGGAGTAATGATGCTGAAAATTCAGCTTTGATCACAGGAATAAATTACAGTTTACTGTATATTCATTTAGAAACCAGCTATTTTAATTTGTAATAATAATATTTCAGAATATTACTGTTTTTACTGTTTTTTTTTTAATTAAATAATTGCAGCCTTGGCAAGCATTAGAGACTTCTTTCAAAAACATTAAAAAGGTTGTCAATTAGCACTGCATTATTCATATACTTTACGGTCGATAAATACCTTGAGATGGCTTGAAAAACACACATAAACCATATCTTGTCGCAATCGGGTGTTCATTGTCTTCACATTTCATCAGTCAATGTGTTTCTGCATTTTATTCAGCTGCTACTACTGCTAGGCAAATAGCTGATTTACTTCTACGAAACCGTTTTGGACTTTCTGCGAGAGAGCGCCCTCCGGCTTCCAGTATGAATGAAACATATGCTGATTCTCATTACTGTAATGCAGTAATTTCTTTGGGAGGTATCCTGGGGCCTCACAAGACAATAATCAGCCCTTGACTCCTGTGGAAGACTGGCAGATGACTATTTTAAACAAACTGGTAGCAGCATTTGTGATGTATTAAACATCATCTTCCTGTATTATCCATGCAGGAATACAGAATAATCTAAACAAAAATTACTATATGTTTTTTTTTCATTATAGATTTGTAGAACTGCAGCAAGATGCAATATGGAAAAGGTATACGAAATAATAAAAAACAAGAACAAAATAGGCTCACATCAAAACATTTTCCAATGTTCATCAAGTGAGGCCCTGAGGTCATGTTTGACCTCTCCCAGTTCAGTTCAATCACAAGATTGAGATGGAGCATTACAGAATCTCTAACTCAAAATCAGTGAGTTAGCCTGTTTGAATACCAATAAAGGCATTACTGAGTAATAGTTACTATTAGAGATGACAGAGTACTTAATTAGCTGTTCATTGAACTGGTAGTTAGAGAAAAGAATAATTTACTGGTATTAGTACTTAGGCACAAATTTCATTAGTTACCTTTGCAAAAGCAGCCATCTAGCAGAGCATTTCTTCTGCAAATACTAAAATACTATTGCTTCATTTAAATATTAACACATTAAAGAATTAGTTCACATTAAAATGAAAATTACCCCAAGATTTACTCACCCTCAAGCCATCCTAGGTGTATATGACTTTCTTCTTTCTGATGAACACAATCAGAGTTGTATTAATAAATATCCTGACGCATCCAAGCTTTATAATGGCAGTGAACGGGACCAATGAGAATGAAGCTGAAGAAAGTGCATCCATCTATTATAAGCGTACTCCACATGGCTCCGGGGGGGTTAATAAAGACCTTCTGAAGTGAAGCAATGTGTTTTTGAGTAAGAAAAATATCCATATTTAACAAGTTATAAAGTAAAATATCCAGCTTCTGCCAGACCGCCTTCCATATTCAACTTAGGAAGAAAGTGTAATGCCCCTCGCAGTTCAAAATTCTTACACTACGTCTTACGCTTTTCGTATTCAACTTATGAAAAAAGCATAACTGATGCTACACCAGACTATTCCATGGTAATTCTATGTTCCACTAATTTGTGATGGACAAAACTCTAACATCTCCCTGATTTAAGCCCTCTCAGATCCTACAAAGCATTACATTTAAACAGATTAACCAATGACTCAAGGTGAGATAGGGACAGACACTCAAACAAATGCACCAAGACATGTGGATGAAGCAGTCAAAAGGTCTGGATTCCTTTTTACCCTGCCTGCTTTAAAGAAGACTAATGTCTGCTTTCTGCTGAGCTCTTCAAACCCTATCAGTCAAAGAGGAGAGACAAAGAGTGAAAGACACACTCAGACAAAACATGCTTACAAAAACACACACATACACAGCAGGGACCATCAGTCTGAGCCCACAACCGAAAATGCTTTTATTTTGCATTCTCTTCTATTAAAAAAAAAAAAAAAAAAAAAGTTTTGTAAATTTGAAAAGTGCAGGAATCTCTCAATTTTAATTCAGTGTGATCTCAGACATTTGGACCCTCACATATACACCCAACAAACACAGTGACTACAGTACACATTCATTTAGATTGCTGCTTAGACAGGTAGATTCTTCTCCACTCAGCCTTTATTAACAATCAGAATTGTGGGCTTAATTAGGTTAATTGCTCTGGGAATCTCAGCGCCCGTCTACAGGGCGCCACTTAGATTCAGACATCGAGCGGCGTCTTCATACAAATCCATTGTCTATGTTTATGCATTTGGGAACAACTGACCCATTTAAAATGATCTACATGACATCGACTGTGATCAGTGTGATCAGCGTCTGTCACAAGCTCTTCCAAAAGAACTCCTAAAAGCGAGGTAAAGTATTTCTTTTTACACTGCCCAGAGATCTATTAGTGCATTAACATTTCTCACAAATGCAGGACATGGCTAGGGTGTTGAAAAATGTTGTCAGGATTGCTATGTAGTGGTAGCTTATTGGTCCAAGTCAAGTCTCCATGTCATTACAGAAATCATATAGGGGGAAGAAATGGCACAATATGGCGTCTGTAAGAATAGGAGTACAATCTGGAATGGATGTCAATGGACCCATTTCACATTTCTGGGGTCTCAGAAGCAGAAGTTTTCAAAGTTGGGTAGACTTCTATAATCCGTGAATGGGAGATGACTGCAAATATAATTTTTGTATTTGCATTTGCTCTAACAGAAAAACAAATATGCAATGTACTTCCACGACTTTTCAAAAGAGGGAAAAAAATAAAAAGAGACTGATTACAGCAGTCAGAAGAGAGAAAAATGTCAAATTTGCCGACACTCCCTCAGTTGTTGTATTAGAAATACTCACGCAGCAGCATTAATTCGTTAAGCAGCGTTACCAAGTTAATATAACACACTATAAGAATGGCGTTTTAAATGTGTATTACATTTTTAAAAAATGAAAATATTAAAAAACTAATCACTTAAATATGAGCAACAGTAATAGCATCAATAACCTAGCATCTGCAATGCTGAAAAACAACACATTTTACACACAAAATTGTCCTTTTCTATAAATAACTAAAGAAGTATTACAAGTATTTTAAACAAAGTAATTGCTGATAAAGGGATGTTGGCTATGAGGTTATCATACTGTTAGCAAGAAAGCCTCTTTCGTTTGCAAGATGTGGTGATGAAGATTGCAGGGGTTTGAATAAATATCACTTCAGCAACAGTCACAGTTACACACACACACACACACACACACACAAACAACCATCTACTGAGGCGTTAGTTTTGGAGGCATATTGCCCTGTCTGCTGGACGAGTGTGAGAGACAGAGCAGGGGGTCAGGGGAGGTTATGTGATGGATCTTTCCGGAACGTGACAGTGGGAGAACATGTCTGATGAGAGGAGGAAAAGTGCTCTTCAAATGCCAACCTCCATCAGAGGGAGGTCACATCAGAGCATTGTGGGTAATGTGCCACACGGCAGGGAGGTCATTGAGGTTCAAGCTTGATAATGAGAAACCAGAATCCAACCAGCACAACAGGACTGAACAAGATGTTCAGCACAACAGATTAATCTACAAATGAGAATGAGAGAGGTACGCGAGTCCATACATTGAAGCTTTGACGGCTTTGTATTCTGTTTTGTGAATGGCGGACTGGTCACCCGATTAGCAGAGAATTTAACAATATTCCATTAGTTATTCCACTGAACATGGAATATTCACTCACGCAGGGGATTATAAACGTTTCTTCCTTTCGTTCGCTTTTAGGCCTAATACAAGTTTATTTGTATATAGCGCGTTTCACATACGCTGGTGATTTTTACTTTCACTTTCTCTGACAGCGCAAAATCAAACATAGCCTGAATGTCTTGCCCCTGCTGAAGATAAAACTCGCTCTTCAGACCTTTTACAACAAGTGTCAGGTGCTTGTAACACCAGGAGATAACATGAAGATATTATTAAAGAGAAATTGTCTCTTTCCTGTTCGTGTCCCACATCCCTCTCAAAGCGCAAAGCGGTAGGCTATATGACGCATCTTTGTGTGGAAATAAAAAAACGAATGTTTTTTTTTTTTTTTAAATAATATTTAACTTTCTTATTATTTAGGTTATCATTATTTACCGATATTTATTTCATAGTTTTACAGGCTGTAGTGTGTCGTTTCTCTGATGGAATAGCTAAAATAAACACGGACGTCTGTTACAAAATGGATGTTTGAGCATTTTTTATATATATTTCAAAATTTATTTCATTGAGGTATATATACACACGCAAACGTACACACGCTCCAAATCATATTTAATATGTTTTTAAAATAAGCTATATAAAATAGTAAAATAGTACCAACAGATTTTGCTGTTGTACTGAAGTTGGTACCGAGAACCGTAAAATTTTTATGGTATTGGTACCGACTACTGGAATTTTGGTACCTTGACAACACTAATCCAATGTGATGGCAAACAGGCTTTCCAACTAGTGTAAATCAATATTTACATAATATAATTGTAGTAAATGTATATTTCCACACGTGTCCCACATTGTCGTGCAAAATCACATCTACTGTCCACCAAAAGAGCAATAACCAGGTGGCCACCCATGCTGTGAGGACATGGTCAAATAAACAGACAAGCATGGGAATATATATACTGATAATATTTTGTGATTTTGAACAACAAGTTTCTGAAAGAAGTCTCTTATGCTTACCATGGCTGCATTTCTTTGATCAGAATTCTAGAATTCTCAAATAACAAATATGAAATGTTTAATCTGATTTCTGGAGCTTTTATCTAACCCAGAATTTCTCACTTAGTAACTTAAATAACCAAAAAGACAAGCTCTGCTTCTGCCGATGAGCTTTCCATGAACTATGAGCCACCGGGGAGAGTGTTTACAATATCAGCACAGAGTCACTATCAGCATTCCTGTCTGTGAATCACTTAACCTGGACGACCTCATAGTGCATCTCTAAGACATCACTACCCATTTGGGAAAAGTCATCCAGTCTTATCAGACACATATCCTTATTCTCATGAGGTCATAAGCTATCTGTTCCAGGTCGGCAGCCACAGAGTGATGTGGTGATGATACTGCCCCTGAGAACCACTGGGGGAAATAAAACGGCACTGAATAAAAGATTTTGATAAACATGGATTCCAAGTTCTGTCTTGTTGTGTAAACATCTATTATGTGTTTCAGAGCTTATAGTCAGGCTGTTCTGATTAAATACAGCTCAACCAAAAAACATCCACAAACCCTGCACTTCAAACAAGACCAGGTCAGGAACAGAGGAGAGAGGGTGATAAAGAACAAGAGACAGAGGGGGCTGGTAGCCGTATTATTTTGACCCTTTTGTGTGTATTGTTGTGTGGTCTCTGTGATTAATGGAGTAAAATGTGTCCTCTGCTTCCACAAGGGCTAAAAAAATCATTCAATTGACAGGGAAAAGTGCTTGTGTGTGTCTTTTTGTTCAAGTGCATGTATACATAACCAGTCTGGTCAAACAAAACAAGAGAGAAAATATACACAAACAAAAATGTAGGCTACCAATTTAGACAGACTTTTATCAATTTCAGAAGTCATGAGATAAATTTATTCTGATAAATTTATTTATTCTTTATTATTATTTAAGTTCTGATTAGTTTCTGTTCAACTGTAAAGGGTGCCATCACAGCTGTTCAGCAGCTAAGGGTCATTAACCAGAGAGATTAATGGCTTTTTACTACTCAGAGTGCTGACTAGTGGATTCTGAATGCACACACACTTTTTAACAAATGAGCACAATGACAGACAGGAAATGCACACGCATCACTGAGCAACAACCAGCCGTGGTCCAATTCCGGTCACCTTTGACCACTGAGCTCAGTGTGCTTAGATATTGACCTTGGCACAATGGGTAACCTGAAATGCTAAGTCATCTCCATTAGTGGATTACAAAAAGATAAAGACGTGTGCCAAAGCAACATTAACCCAGACAATACATTCAGATTCAGTTATTAATTTTCACAGTTTTAATCTCATCTATGAAGCTACTGACAAAAACTTCTGCAATTTCTACCATTACAGCAATAACAAAGACAAGTGAACAATTAGAATAACAAGTTAAACTAATTAAAACAGATAATGCACTAACAATGTTTTTAGAAGAAAAATATGTACATAGAAGCGAATCCACAAAAAGTATTCAGGGAATTCAATTTGCTTGATCTGAAGAGGTAAACTGAACCACTTTGCAAGCAGGTTACTTAGCTCAATCAAATATCGACATATAAATAAAGTTTTGATATGTTTCAGTTTAACAAACATTTCCATCACTTTGCAGTTTGCACATTACCATCAATTAAAATGTGCTGTCAACTACAATGCCTTTTCAGTCAGAGTAAAATGGACTGGAATAAATGAAAATAACATCATAAAATATTAACTAAAAAGGACATTATAATCAAAAGTCAAAAACTATGATAAAACCTGTAAAAAATAAACAATACATTTTCAATACATTATTCAAACACACCAAAAACATATTTGCACCATACTAAGCAATTATACAATTTTTACCCAATATAAGTATTTAGTAATACTACAGCACTCTCAGACTAGACACAGCACAAATACAAACTCTAATCCTTAAATATAGATGAGCTGCCTGAAAAGGCAACCCAAGCCAGAAAGCCCTTAATTTTGTCTGGGTATTGGAGATTGTGGGTCAATGGGTCAAAAATGCCTCATCATATAATGGGGAAAGTGATGAGGAGAGCACTGCAAAATGGATCAAATGTGTCTAAATCTGGTCTTTCTGTTTCATGCCCCCTTGCCATTTTCTTCAGTCTGACATTTATGGTTTCTAGCTCACTCAGCATTCTAGTCTTGCAGCAAAGAAGCATTAGTCAGGCCAAAATAGTGAACTGCTTTAGATCCGGTATGGAATTATTTACAGTGTTTAACCATGGCATTCTTGACAGTATTTGTCTAACTATGTCTGTAAATGCTGGAATACATTTGAAGCAAACTTTAAATATTTGCTGCCGAAAATAGATGTGCAATCCCAGAACAACCCAGAAGATCTTACACACATCTCCCCAGAGAGCAACCAGACGTGATGCTTGTCTGGCGTAAAGCATTTTGCATTACTCCAAAGCCTGTGCCTTGCAGTGTTTACACTAGAACAAGTAAGGATGATGCATGACTGTGTGTGTCACTGCCAGTGTCAGTATTTGTATGTGTGTGTGTGTGTGTGTGCCCAGAATATATATATATATATATATATATATATATATATGTGTGTGTGTGTGTGTGTGGGGATATGTGGATATATATATACACTAGTCCACATATACATGCAGAGATACATGGTGTCAGTTTCACACAGCTGTATCATGTAATGGAAAAAGTGTCATGGCATTTAAGATCTTATCTGATGTAAGACCCTAGTCAGACACCGCTAACAGCACAAAACAGCAACAACAACAACAACAACAACAACAGACTCTAGATGCTTGTGTTCGTGCTGCAGAAGCTACTGAGCCAAAATAAAGAGCTATTTCTAAGCTTTACTAAAGTTTGTATACAGCGCGCAAGGTTTATGCACATGCTCCAAGTCTTATTCTCTGTTTTAAGTGTATCTCTGTGGCAGAATTACAGTGCCACATACTGGTCTGGCATGTATACTACATTGTTTTGAGCCGGTTTCGTGTGTACGCAGATATTTCTAGAGACGAGGAAAAAAAAAGATCAGATAGGGAAAGATCTGGCTTTGTGTGGACGGGGCCTCAGTTGTTCAATTGAAAGGTTTCAGCCGTTAAACTTTTACAATAATTTTATCATATTGTCATTATTCCTCTCCCACAAAATAGCATCTCTAAGCTCATTCAGTGTCAGGAGGAGTGTTTCACAGTCTATGTATTATTTTGTACATAAAAAGACTTTTTGCACTAAATTAATCTGATAGATTGACAGTCCTAAATGATTGTCTGGACAGGCCTAAAGCTGGGGCCACACTAAAAGTTTTTTTTAAATTTTATAAGATTTTTAAAATGTGAGAGACCACAAACATGACAATAAGTAATCATAGATATAACCATTTTGTTCCTCTAGCGTGTGGAGTGCCTCGATGTAACCAGAAAAGCATACCACACACTAACTGCCAACAACGCTGTACTGTGCGTTCAGACTGCCGCCGACGGGAGCATCAAAGTAACCGGCAACCAATCGGAATGTAGAAGTCCTCCGCTTGAGAGGATTTCAGAGAACGCAGAGAACAAATTGCTTAGCTGGAGAAAATAATGATAAATGTCATTAGGCTTAAATATATAGTGCATACAGCTATATATTTATATAGTAATAATATATATGTATATAGTAAATATATAGGCATACTGCAATGCAATTTCAGACATAGCATGCAAACAATATCAGACACTTTGGTCCACTACATTCCGAATGGTTGCTGCCAAACCGCGTCATAGCTTATTACCATAAAGCAGGGTTTTTCCTGGGTTAAAAATGGTCTTCGGTGGTGACAGACATGGTCATCCACACAAACAGTAAAAGTGTGCCCTACCCACGTGATCTGCGAGCCCAATACTGACAATAAAGTACCCGTCACTCTCACTGTAATTCTTTCTTGCCCTCTTTGCAAAAAAATCTGTGATTTCATAGCTTTGTAAGAGAATATGCTTCTTTGCTAGACCTGAAAATTATTTTGTATGTATAATAATAATAATTAATAATCAGTATTAAAAAGTAGCATTAAAAAATTACATTAATAATATAATTCTAACAACAATTTGCTTTGTTTTGGTTTCACCTCACTCCAGTCTAAACTAACTGATTTTATAGGTAAGCCTAATTTACTACACATTGTAATTTAAATAACCTGAAAATACTGTGGATTATTAAGGCTAATTTTACTAACCACTCTTGCTAAATGGGGTAAGCACACTTATGTTCTCATTTCAGAGTTGTTCGAGTAAATGATTCGTTATAGACCGTGTGGGCAGATCAGTTGTTTTCATGATTCATTAAAATAAATCCGTTCAAATGAGTCATTAGGTCCCGAACCGGACATTAGCGGACGTTGACGCTTTGCGTGCGAATCGCGACTGTTATTAGGACATCGCAAAAGATTTGTCAACAGAGAAAACACTTCATCACTGGATAGGATTTTCTTTTTGTTTACTGAAAGTGTGGTTTATGTCAGCTGCATGTCCGGGACGCCTGTCGGAGAAGATGAGGTGATGTTCTTTTGAGCACTATTCACACCCAGCGATTATTCAGGAAAAACATTCTCCGAATGCGCCTTGTGAAACATGGATTCGGTCTTCCGAACTTTTAGCATCGTGTCAGTTGATTTAGATTATTATGTGCAAGGTAGAGAGAGAGCAAAGACTTACTTTGATGACAGAGAGAGTTCGCGCGCATGGGGGAGGAGCTCTCTGTTCGTTCTGTCCGTCAGTGCAGCAGTCATCTGCATCACTAATAAACAACTCTCAATAACTGATCAAATAAGCCTTTGGCGGAACAAAAATTTGTTTTGGCGGCCGCCAAAAAATTTGCAATGTAGGAAAAACCCTGTAAAGTTGACCTGACTTCAACTCTCCTCATGGGCCACATTGTCCAAGATGCACCGTGCCGCTGCTCGCCGGCAGCTCACGGTGTGAACACACAGTAACAGATTCCATTCACAAACAACCAGAGTCCCGCCTGTGAACACGTGAAATCTCGCAAAATCTCTCGCATGAAACGTGACTTTAAAGTCAACAAACATGGCGGACAACCAGCAAGGGGGATGATTAGATGAAGTCGTGGAGACTGTGTGAACATGGACTTTATATGTTACAGCGCAAGCTCATTTCAAGAGATAATCTCCAGAGGGGGGTTCCTTCAACACAACAGGATTTCTGATCGTAAATATTCAACATGCTGATTATTTACGAGATTGAAAGAACGTCAGAGCCGCCCCAATCAGATTCAGTCACCCTAAACACACCTCACACAAGGGAACATCTGATAAGATAATCTGTAGAACCATCAACATAATTGGGATTTTACCTAGGATTGTCGAAAGGGGAAAAATCAGTCCAAAATCTCCCCAAATATCATGTAGTGTGTGCCCAGCTTTACACAAGCAGTGCCCAACGTGTTTCTAGTTAATGGAAAGCCCCAAATATCAGTATTCTGTTTGGAGTCAGTGGAGTTTTTGAAATCCAGCAGGCAGATGGTCATCAGGTCATCAGGCAAACAGGCTGAAACTCAGCAGCCTGTACACATAAACGCACACTCACGCAAATACACACCACACTGACATTTGGACAATTTTAAAAGGCCCTTTTTATTGTGCATTTCTCCCTTCTTCCCCGATGGTACATAATGATTCCCATCAAAATATATTTTCGTAAAAAATAAAAAATAAAAAATCCTCAAAAACCACAATGTACATTTTAAATGCATTATTTTGTAAACAAGGACAACAAAACCAACAACCAAAATTGTAAGCAAGTAAATAAATAATTAAACGTGCATTAGTACTTTGGTGACACCCACTCACCCACTGTGGTTTAATAGTCTTTACCGCACTTCCACTGAGTGGTCAGAACAACAGCTTAAACAGCGTTATGTAACTGTGCAGTGTTTGCCACCCACCTTGATGCACACACTGTGACAAGGTGTGTATAGGCATTAACAAACCAAGCAGCAAAATTGAAATCAGAAAGAAGCAAACATGAGAGTGAACAAACTAAAAGAGCATTATACCAAGACAGGGGGAAGGTCAGGAAGAGCAGAGAACATTTGTACCAAGTCAGAGCGGGGGTCCAGGTGCTATACATTTCTATCCTGGTCAGTCGATATGCTTTTAACAATATGCTTTTAACTGTGAGGACACTACTGTCCATGCAACAGGGATGAGCCCAGTTTACCTTCCATTTCACACAAGATGTCACTGATGACTCCATTGAGGAGTCTGACTGTAGGATGGCGCTGACATAAAGGGGAGGTGATCATTCTATGACAACACACACAGCCATTATTCTAAACCTTTTGGATTATTTTGGACGACCCACTTCGTACATACAGTAGCACATCCGTCTTCATTTAGACAATAAGCGGAATATCATCTCCAAAGTATTAATGAGAAAGTACCATCCAACACATTGATCACACTTAAATCACATTAGTAGTCATGCAGCAACACATTCCCTGCGATCATTTTGTGTGAAGGCTTCACATTCTTTATTTTATTAGGAAAAAAGGCCTAATGGTCCTTGGTGTTTGGCTACGTGCCCATTAGTTTGTACATGCCACTGTGCTATTCAAAAGCCTCTTAAGGACAACTAGCCTATATTGAATTAAAGTTGGTTATTTTGCATGCCAAATCTACATATGTAATATTTACATTTGTGCATATAGCGGTTTGCGAGCATACTTTATTCATTAAAAAGAATTACAAAAGACTCCCGCTGTAAAATGTGATACAGGTCAAAATGATAAACTGATATTAAAATGGTGGTGGAGTGACCTCAGTTGCTTAAGTACAATAAAACAGCAGAAAAATGACAGAAAACTAGCAATACCAGAGGATGGAAGTATACCAGGCAAAGACATCTGTGACAGCACATCAGCTCTGAATGTATGTCAGTGGAACAGACAGGAGTAGATAAGTCAAGTCAAGTCACCTTCATTTATATAGCGCTTTTCACAATATATATTGTTTCAAAGCAGCTTCACGGTGACAATAGGAAAATTCTTATCGAGCTAAAGTTGTTTTTTGATTGAATCACTTCCGTTGTAAAAATTGTTAATTATTACTTTAGGGGCTGCTTAAATGACACCTTTCCTACTGAAACCCGAATACCTTTAATGCATTCTTGCCATTCATTTACGTGTTTAGTCTATAGGTTTGCGTGTTTGAGTATGTATGTGCGCAGAAGCTTGGTTTTTTTTTTAAAAAGTGATATTTGCCAAATTACTTGTCTGGTCCGCATAATACAGAAATATTAGTTGTGTCTGCGAATCTATGCGAACTGGAATAATTTTGATAACGTTTTATCTATACATAGGGAAAGGAAAGGGAAATGGGCCTTCGCAGGGGATGGTTTAGTTGAAACGTCAGGGTTGCGTTATCGTCATGTCTAGATGCAGGTCCTTCATCTCATCTGGATACGGCCTGGATCTGGCACGCTGCGGCAAACCTCGGGATAAACAGAGAGAGACTAATATTAGCGTAGACGCCATTCTTCTTATGATGTAGCGAGTACATCAGGTGTTATGGGAAGTGTTCCCGGTTCTGGCTGCCCTAATCTATACAGCCTAACAATTTACATGATTTGAATTATAGAAGTAGATAATGTGTTATGTGTATGCAAGTTTAAACAGATGTGTTTTTAGTCTAGACTTAAACTGATAGAGTGTGTCTGCTTCCCGAACAGTGATAGGAAGACTGTTCCAAAGTTTAGGTGCTAAATAGGAAAAGGATCTACCGCCTGCAGTTGATTTTGAGATAAAAGAGAGAGAGAGAGAGAGAGAAAGAAGAAGTAGGAAGATGTGAACAGATGCGCTGTTGCTCTAAGTGTCAGTTGTTATTAGCAAATAAATAAAACAAGCCTGGGTCCGAGCGCTGTGTGTATATTATGTGCGTGGGTGAACTATGCTTATCTAATTACACACCAAATGCAGCCCAAACCTCTGACCCCTCTATGCTCAACTCAATTACCCTCCCTGACAGAGTCACAGCAAGACAGAACCGCAGCAAATCTATGCTAACAAGACAGCCTAACAGCATCTATTTGTGTTTCTTCAAGTCCCTTTCAAACATATCTGTTCACTTGATGGCCTTCTTAGTAACCCCAGCTCCTATCTACTTGAATGCAGACAGAAAGTTTCAAAACTGTTGGATTACGTTTCAATAACATATTTACAACCACCTTAAAGGGGCGGCCACACTGCACTTTTCGTTCCATTGACTTCCATTCATACACATGTAAATGCGTCAGACCGGAAATGCAAGCTTGTGTGAAAAGTTTCGCATTTTGCTGCATTCCAAAGTTCAAGTTTGTTGAACTCTGACCCGTGAATTACCATGACGTGAAGATGTGTGACCAGTAGAAGATCGATAAGTCATGGCGTAACCCCTTGGATCTATTAAAAGAGCAATATTTTTCGAGTAAATTGTATATTTTTACATTTTGAATGTATTACTATTTTTTATGTTGAATTCATGTTTACAAAAAAGACGCTGTAGAGCATGATGTCATATCATGACCGTTACAGTGTCTGAAGAAATTTTGCATGCTCAGTCTAGTAGTGTGACCGCGGCTTAAGGGTTACTATTTCTCCATTTCACATTTATACTGTCTCTGAGTCTGAATTGTTTTCTTTAAATCGTACATGGTTAATTATCCTTGCTTAAACATATGATTCCCCTGGTGGATTTTGGCAATTGGCATCTCATAAGGTTAATACTACTTTACACCCCTAGGGTAAGACATGTTGTCTCTAGTACTAATGATCTAAATCTTCTTGTAACTGCTTTGACCTTAAGCTGCTGACAGGTTTCATTTTCCCTGAACTGCGATGATTGCATCTCTCATTAGTGTAATTGATTGGGTGTTATACCTCAATTTATACAAAAAAGAAAAGGTATTGCACTTTGGAACCAGAGCTAATATCTGATCACTTATGTCAAAAACTAAACTATAGTTTAAAGACTAAACTAGTGCAAAAGAACAGACAGACCAAACATCTGATACCAGGCCAACTGAGCAGTTTGCAAAATATCAATAGAAGCAGTGGGTCATTTTCTTTTAAAATACGACTGACCAAACCATTAGAATTCATAAAAACACATTACAGTGTCTAAATGTGTTGTGTGTCCATGCCGGAAACACACGCTAATATTCACACACTCAAACACCACAGCACCATGTTTGAAACTGGATGACACTTGGAAAAGGCAGGAGACATCACTGTTTATCACCGTTTAGTAGGAGTAGTCCACTCTGGAGACCAGGAACTAAAAAAATCTGAATCCTTATCTTCACCTTTAAAGACAAAAAGGAGAAGAATGTGAAAAGTTGTGCTACTTTTTACTGTAGATGTCTTCTAAGTATAGAATCAAATAAGAGATAAAATACAGGTATATTACAGTTTAAAAGTTTGGGGTTGGTAAGATCTTTTAATGTTTTTGAAAGAAGTCTCTTTATGCTCACCAAGGCTAAATTGTGAAACATTATGATTACTGCAATTTAAAATAACAGTTTTCTGTTCTAATATATTTTAAGTTGTAATTTATTCATGTGATGAAGAAAATACTCCAGTCTTCAGTGTTAAAAAAACAGTGTTGTGTTGCTTAATATATTTGTGAAAACTGCGATACATTTTTTAGGATGCTTTAGTGAATAGACAGTTTAAAAGAACAGCATTTATTTGAAATAAAAATCTTTTGTAACATTATAAATGTCTTTTCTGTCACTTTTGTTCAATATAACAAATATATACTGTCTCCAAACTTTTGAATGGTATGTAAATGCCATAAAGGTTCACTGTGAATTATTGTGGAATTTAGTTTATACAACTTTATATGACTTTATTTTTATTTATTTTTTTAGATTAGTCATGGAACAAACATATAAAGAAATGTTGTATACACAAAACACTGCAGGAATTTTGAAGTGTCATGAAACACACTCCTATGCCCAAATCTACGTCAGATTCTGTGACGTATAGCTTCGACTTTGCTTTTCAAACCGTAAATATGAAATTGCTCTGAAAAATGCAAAAATAACCAATTTCCACTTGTTGATAAACTTTATGAGTGCTATTAGTGTTTTCAGTGACATGCAACCTGTACATATCTGTTCACATCTCAAAAAATGTGTTCTGGGATTTCATGACCCTGTAAATACATATAAAACCCAGCTGTCACTAGCCCAGAGTAAAAAGCATCAGATGAACAACATACAGCTTCCAAACAACCAAAATTATTTATAATGCAATTATACTGTCAATCAGTCCAGTCCTAATGTAATCAAGGAATGTTTTATCCACTAAATTGATTCACTTCAATTACAATAATCCTCTTTAATCATTCCTCGCAATATAACCATACAAATGTCTACCCTGGTCACGTTTATTATAAGCAGTAGTCATCCAGTGAAAGAATTTTATCATTATTACTGATGCAACACCCACATCATGTTATAAAAACATTTTGTGATGCTATGGCATCATTATGGTGACCACAACTACTGATACAAAGGAGTCAAAATGTCCTTTATAAGTTCTTATACACTAAAGTTTCTCACCTAAATATCAAACTACTGTAACTAGCTTTTCTTCCACCACATTGTTGAACGATGAAACATTGCCATCACAGTTTCAAATCACATCTGTGACACAAAGCAATAGTGCTATAAGACCTGTATCTGATTGAATGTGTTGTTAATATTACAACCTCTGACCTTTCATTTTATTTCCATCATGTCCAAAGCATCTAACACACGCAAGGCAATTTTTTATTTAAACCTCAAATAGCTTTGCTTCAATTCAGTCATAACCTCTGGCTCTTTAAAGAACACGTACATTGTTTTTGGATTATCAATCATTGCGAATAAGGCCAGTGACACCAAAAATGTCAAAATACATTTTGTTCTTTGCTGCATTTCTGATGTTCAGTGAAAAATCAAAAGGTTTCAGCTGAAGTGTGGCATTTATCAGATTGTTTTTTTGTCCGATTTATGATAACATAATACATAAGACAGATATAAAAAAGTGAATTATTATTGATTTTCCATGGTATATTCTTGGCCTTTCTGCATTAAAATGCAGATTATATTTTCTTAAGGAGACGTTGACCCAAAAATGAGAAGCATTTTTAAAGCTTGAAACTTGAAAGCATTCCATTCTTTACGATTCCAGGGAAAAAATAATCCAGTATTTTTCCTTTTGTGTTTAAGGGTCAGTAAATAAATGACAATCTTCACTTCTGGTGAATTATACATTTAAAACAATGCTTTGATAACAGTACTTTGCCCCTTTTTACAAAGATAGGATGGATTTGGACCTAGACATGTAAATGATCTTTGCTTGGATATGTGCAGGTATTTGGATATGCAAATCAACTCTTGAATGTCCCAGTTTACTATCGCCATGTATTTGCCCTAAAATGATTGTCATTTGTGGATTTACGTTGCAAACGCCTGTCCTTTCCCAGACCCTGTCATTAGATAGCTCTGATTACCATTCCCTAATTACAATCACAGATTTTGTTTAGTTGCTCCTTCATGCATATTGAAATGTAAATTTTCTCTGCCATGAAGAACAAGGTCACGTCTCGTGGATGCAGGGCTGACGGCCAGGCGCCTGAGAAGAATAGAAGCACAGAAGCAGAGCATAATGAGATATTAAATAATCAAGTAGGAGGTAAATGCTTCAAATAAATAAATGTGATTTAATTACTGACAAAACCATTTATTTCTATGATTCCATTGGCTCTATCTGTAGAAACATGGCCAGTAGCAGAAACACAAAACAACCAACTGTTACTGCAAGTTTTAAGAGTTTGACAGGAAAGGTTAGGGGCTATAAAGCTGTTCAGAATCCTAAAAGCTTTTTTCTCTTCAGCAAGGAGGACTCGCTGCTCTACAAACTGAGATCATCAGACCAACAGACTGATGATTCACTGCCTGACATTTACATGAAATATTTCTTTGGTGCCTCAGTGTATTGGCCTTTACATGTGGATTTCAACCAATCATGTTCGATCAACTCATCACTGAGCTTAGCAGATCACAGTGGATGACAAATATTATCATCAGTCTGCCAGGAATCACAGCTGTATTAACAAGGTACCAAGCTGAAACAAAGAGCTTTGGAGGAAGAACAAATCTGGATTTGAGACATTTAATAGACATTAAATTAGATCTATGAGCAGAACTGTATATTTTGCTGTGCTTTCTAAGATATGTCTATGAAATAGTCAAATTTTGCCTAAATTCTGATGAAGTCTACACATGTTCCACTGTTTTCTTGAGACTGTCACTCTATTGTTTTTTCCAGTGTAATATTGTGGCTATATATATATATATATATATATATATATATATATATATATATATATATATATATATATATATTTCTTTTTTTTTTTTTTTTTGTATAAACCCACCCTTAAACAGCAACAAAACAAAAACTGTTTTTGGTCATGTCAGTGGCTCTTCCTGTAGGTGACCAGAATAAGCCATACATTGATTTATTTGTGGCTGCCCACCACAATATCACCATTGACCGCCACAAATAGATTTCAGTGCTTGACATTCATTAACTAAACTGTGGCGGCCCGAAAATATATTTAAACTTCTCATAATAACATAAAAGGTCTTTAATGCTGTGTTTTGCGTCATTGCTCAAACAAACTAAAATCGAAAGTGCAATAAGGTTTTGTGTCCTTATTAAATCGCAAAAGACTGTCTGTTTGATCGCTCACACGATCAGCACATGACCAGCTCCGCGGCGCGTCTCAGTTCACATGTGCTGAGTTTAGCGTGCATTTGGGAATGTAGCGGGCACTAGTTAAACATTATTTTCACATTTGCATAGTTGACGATTACAGCATTTCACTAGATTTGTAATGAGATGGGTTTGTAAACTTGTTTTCCGCCAAAATAAAAGCTCACGTTAGTATTGGGTGGTATATCGGTTCATATGGTAAACCGGTTTCAATTTCGAGACCGATATGTATTTTTCAAAAACCGCCATACCGGTGTGTAGCTGAAACAGATGCTGTCTCTATTCAGTGGCCATAAAGCGCTATGTAGAGCGTATAGAGAGCGGACTTCTATTAACTGCATACCCTTCTTACACTAATGGAAACAACTTTTATAACACAACAATAAATAACTCACAAAACGATCTCTTTAATACTGCAAATACCATGTAGAGCCATATGATTTTTGCGATGCAGAAAACATGAATGAAATCACGGAATCCAGTCAAGCATCACGCTCGCGATGATTTCAGTGTCTGCTGTCTCACTCACTATACACATGAACTTCATATGCAGAGCTGCATGAACATTTCACCGTTTAATTTGATAAAACTATCAACATTTGTCGTAGCATATACACAGGAAGTCAAAGGTCTTCACGACCCTGTCAAAATAAAAGTTCGGTATAACTTGAAATAACAGAAATATACTACTGTACAATCGAGTATACTTTAATTAATATAAATAATAATAATAAACACCGTTTATTAAAACACAAACTCAAAGGTCTTCATTGAAATGACAGAAATTGCACAGTAAAAATGTAGCCTACTTATTAATATTATTAATTTAATTAAATAATTAGATTATTTGATTACATTTTAAACTAAATTGTTAGCTTTATTAACTTACTTGATTACAATTAATTTTTAATTGTCCTTACAATGTTTATATAATATATTCCCTGTACTCCTGACAGTAAAATATGCCAAAATAAAGCTCCAGTGCAAAAAAACGTGACATACCGTGAAACCGCCAGAATCTTAAAAAAAAAACTCCCCCAGTGACAGGGGGGACTGGTCCACCCACCACAGTTTCACAAAGTCCTGTGGGAAACAGGGAACTTACTTGTGTGATTTTAGTGCAGAGACAAACAATGCCATTTTTAAGTGTACTCCACATAGTGTGGAAGAAGAAAAATATGCCTGGACTGAGTGTGTGTGTGTGTGTGTGTGTGTGTGTGTGTGTGTGTGTGTGTGTGTGTGTGTTCAGTGGCCAGTGTCCTTTGGCAGTCAGTAAGAATTACAGTGAGGACCCAAACTATCACACAAACAGACACACACAAGCAAACAGTACCACAGGCCCTGCTCAGTGTTCAACACATAAAACCTGGCTATTACTATAACAAAAAACAACAACAACAAAAAAGTAGAAAGTAAGTTTACTGCAATATTCAGGGAAATTATTTTACAACTAATCTAATGAAAGAAGTAGAAATGGCTGGATTGTGAAAATCCACAAACACCCCTTCACAATCCCAGCACAAAAACTACCACTAAATGTTGCCATGGCAACCAACATCCCCATCCTATTTCATCTGTCCTCCCTCATTTCTGTACGCTGAACAGAACCCATCTGAAAATCAGCCGTCATCATCGCACTTGTCAAAAATCAAAGAAAAGCACATATGGATTTAGAATTCAATTTGCTTTAAAAGAAAAGCACAACTCCATGAGCAGGCAAGCACACAAACACCTACCTTAATGTGACCAATAATGGTATAATAGGGATTAAAGCTGAATAAATGTGTTCTGTGCAGACCCTGTCAAAGAGCATCATAAATCACAGGTAATTAGATGGCATCAACCCCCATTTTCCTCTCTTTGGTGTAATGTGTTTATGTAAATGTCACCATGGCAACATATAGGGAAGTCTCAAAGAATTCCAAAACAGGTGGGAAGAATGTTCGGCAATAAAAGGAGAAAGAAAACAGGCCTCTCTCTCTTTCATCTCACTGCACTCTCACTTTGTAAACATCACATTAATGGTACAGCAATGAATTGAACCTAATGGTTTTAACAAACAGCAAGGGCACTAAAGGAACAAAAGGACGATCTTACGCATTTATTTTAAAACACTTCTCTTCTTTTCATTGTATTCAAGTACATGCATTCTTTTTTCTTCTTCTTCTTCTTCTTTTGTCTATGTGTGCTGCATTCATTTGTGTGACAAAACTTAACAGATTGTGCACCAACAATAAAATCTCCCAGTTGGGCCATTCTTTGACATGTTATAGGATGCCTGGAGATTCGTTGTTAACACATGACATGAATGTGTTTGTGCCATATGTTTCTAGTCTTATTACATGCAGCTGTTGTAAACAGTACATGCAGCTATGCCCTATGGGATATACAGTATAGTGGGTTATTTTAGTGTATTGACAGATGCCATTCTGCCACATGCTGATTTGCAGACTCATCATAAACTGCACACATACTCAACAAGCATTGGAGGCCAATTTGACTAAAAACAAACAATTGAGCTTTTAAGCAAAATAATGCAAATAAAGAACTCAATGCTCCTGCAAAACTATTAGCAACAGCCACATCAGATTGAGACCAGTGAAACACAAATAATCCATACGCTAGTGTCATACATAAACTATAATCTCTCATAAAATAGCCATTAATTGATTAATTATATGACTATTGCGGATTTCAGCTTATTTGTGCTCAAAACTGCTTGCTTTTCATCTGGAGAAATAGCACCAAAGTCAATAGGTTGTGCACATTGATGTACAATTCTAAATTATTTAGCTGTTATTCTACAACACATTTTTGTGCACTAATTATCAAGACTTCAAAGCACTATTTTTCCATCTCACCAGGCTACAGACAGAGCAAACACAATCGACTGTGAACCTCCAAGTATCAATTTTCCAGTATTTCTGTTAATGTAAAATCCTTATTAGTAATCCGACAATTATGTTCTGTCCATGGCTGAGCACACTGACTGAAGTTCAACTCAAATAAAAACTGACAGAGCTCTCTAACGGAAAGAAGCATTGTGGGAGGTCTGTGGGCGAATAGAGGGGAATTTAAATCTGAAGTCTGTGAAGTTATGAGTTCCATTAACATAACATGGCAATGCTGACACTCAACACAAACTCAACACAATGAATACAAAATGAAATCAAATAATTTAAAGCAGCTATGTAAGCAGCAGCTACAATCATATATCCATAGGCATCTCTGAATCTCTTTCTGTGCACCATATATTGGAAGCATCACAACACAGAAAAATAGTCTCTGGAGAAAATCAGGGGTGTCATACATGCACCTAATTTTTTTAGGGACATTGGTGGCAGTTAGGGGTAGGCGATATGACCAAATTCTTATTTCAAGATATGACAAATTGTATTTCACGCTAACGATATATATTAACGATATAGTTATTTTGTGTCATTTTATCTCATTTCTGTTATTCAAAAATAAGAAAAAAGAAGCAAATTACAAACAATAGAATAAATACACTGTAACAAAAATATGAATTATCAAATTACGTTCACAGGTACAATAGGTTAGATTTGACGTAGTTAGAATTAGAACAGAAATTTATTAATCAAATGTAAAAATAAAACATTGCACAGTCTTCACTCTATGAATTAAATATAAATGTATTCTTATTAAACCTTTTGTTTGATTCACATTAATGACACAGAGCAGCAGGTTTATTAGGCTGCAGTCACTTTAAGACCAAACGCATTGATCCATTATACTGATCACACATCCGGTTTACACCCACCTGTTTACTTTCACTTGAGACATAACCGGCTGTATAGTGATCTGTTCTTTGTGTGTGAACAGTTGTGTGTGTCTCTGTCTGTGTGTGTGGCTCTCTCGCTCTCTCCTTCTTTCTCTCTCTCTCTCTTTCTCTCTGACTATGTGTGTGTCTCTCTCTTTCTCTGTGTGTGTGTGTGTGTGTGTCTCTGACATAGATAGACATTTATACTGTAGTTCAATGGAGCCCTCATCAGTGCAGGATTTGAAAAATGTGGCAACAAAGCAGCCTTCTGAAATTGAAATTTGCATCGTAATTGACAGTCAATTATCCGCTTTGAACTAATTTTCCTAATATGGAAAAAGAGAACTTTGAGTATTCTGTTCTACAAAAAACAAACAAATAAATAAATAAATAAAAAACAAGAGTTCCGAGCAACATCCGGGTGGGTGGTAGAATTTTCAGTTTAAAGCAAATCACCTGGTAAAGGTATGACTCCATTTAAATAAAATGTGACTGCATCGAAAATCCAGTTGGCTCAGTTTGAATAGGCATGACGCTTTGCAGAAAACACACAGAGTCTTTAAATGATAGGCTTCTCACAGTGCTATTTTTTAAGATGTGAATGGGAAATAATTTTTCACAAGGACATTGAGATTAAGAGTCAGTGTAATTGTGGTTTTTAGCATTCTCCCACTGTGGAAAAAAAAAAAAATGATGTGAACCCCTGTATTATTATCTCCATGCAAAGAGCTCAGTTTAAGACAGACCATATAGGGTATACAGCATGTGCTGTCAGCATGAGCCTGATGGTAGATACAGAACATAACCTACTTTTTTTAACGAAATAGTGATATTCATGGGCCGATAACACAGACATTGTGTGTTTGTGTCTATGTGTATTAACAGATCTATTATGTCAGTAAAACCAATAAGACATCATTAAATAAATAAACCTCTTCTGTAGTAAAGGAAAGCATTATGGCTATTTATTGCTCCCCTAAGGTCATTTGTGGCATCATGAAAAGGATTATGGTCTGGCATGTGAGGGGACGACATTCCACAGCCTGTCGAAGGATCTATTAAGAGCTGCTTGTAGAGAGTTTTCATAGGTCAGCTATAAACAAAAATACCACTATAATATACTGTAAGCCATTACTGTAATCTATTTGTGGATAAACAATCCAACAAGAAGTGAGGAAAGCTAATGCAGCTTTTCATTGTATGTGTGCAGCAGACAACTTCAGCAAACTATAGAAAAATTCCCCTCAAGAACAAGCAAATCATTTGCGCTGCAACATGCATTTCAGAAACTAAATACCTACTACAACAGTTTCCTACAATCCACTTCACAATGACAATACACAGTGGCTAGACACTCATGAGGCTGACATTAACTTCAAAAGCCATCAGTGTAATACTTTAATCACTCAAGAGATTCCACCCCATGGCAAAATCTAATCTTAAGAGCAACACAAATACATCATCACCATTTAAGTTTATTTAGCCTACTGAAACCCTCAGTATACAGATCTACCACAGTGATGAAGCTTTGACATAAAACATCAGCACTATCTCAGAATCACATGGAAACTGAAAGCATTACAATTACCTCCCTAATTTAACGCCGTAATATACTGTTGCCTCATAAATCAACAGTGAATTGAACACTCCACACAACTGTGCGGTTCATTCTGTCCAAGCATATGTTCAATGAGTGCCTGAGGGACCATATGCTGTGAGCTTATTGTTTCAAAGTAAGCAGACACATATGAGGAACTTTCTGAAATGACTGAAACAAATGAACCTTTAAATACTTGTGTTGATGTGTGACGATCTGTCACAATGCTATCATACAGGCAAACTATTGAGAAGGGTCTGTATGCATCCCTCAGTACCACAAAACACCCCTACAAGTTACACCTGCTAGTTACTACAAGTGGATGTCATAAAACAATCTTTTCAAATACATTTATTTTGTTTTATATATGAAAGGTTTATATGGGCTTATTGCTTTCGAATCTTGTGAAGTATGAAACATAAAATATTAGGCATTACTTGTAGTGCCATGGTTTGTAGTATTGTGGCACACAGTCAAATAAACTTGACACCATCCCTTTAATTCAAATATTAATTGGAAACTAGTCAACTACATTAGTATTTGAGCATGAATATTTTCATGGTGTGACTTGTAAAGAGATCAGCAGCTATAAAAGCATTTGCTCTAATTGACTTGTAAACAAAAGCAGATGAAGCCATTCATTTTTCTTGTTTTTATGTACTGGAGAGAACAATTGCGACTCATTTATATGACAGACAGAGTTCAGGGGAATGGATGATTGTGTGAGAATGTGGATAAGTATAAGTGTGTACTTCAGAGAGTGAAACAAGTGCAACAGACAGATCACAGAACTTTACATTTATTTTGCACCAACTTCATATGTTGACTGTTGACAATCAGTTCATTTCACAAGTTTGCCTGCCCATTCAGTCTGAATGGTTAATGGTAAAACAAACTTGGCTTGCTGTCCTCGAAGGAGGCTCGAACCCGAGTTAAACCCCCTATAACAGTACTGTGTAGAGGGAGAATAAGAGAAATAGAGGAGGAGATGGGGAGGAGGAGGGATGCTGGAAGAATTGTCTATGGAATGACGCAGTGACTGCTGCTTGAATACGCTCGTAATGATGATTGACAGGACTGAATATTTAGGCTCCTCCAGAACCTACGTTTAGAACTTCATTAAACAGGAAAAAGGGCATGAGAATCACCCCAAAAAATAAAATTCATTTAATAAATCCAAGCCTGTATAACTCACTTTCTTCTGTGGAAAATAAATGAAGATATTTTGAAAAATGTCTCAGGGGTCAATGGGGGGTCAATGTTGTTTGACCTCAGCATTCTTCAAAATATCTTTTTTTGTGTTCTGCAGAAGAAAGAAAGTGTTGCAGGTTTGGAACAACATGAGGGTGAGTAAATGACAAAATTTGTGGGTGAACTTTAAGTCCCTTTAAATCCCTTTAAGTCAGTAGAACATTTAATCTGTGCTTACTTTTAAAAAGTCTATATGATGTCATAGTTATCACTCTCTTGTCTTACCTAATGTCCATGAATTTTTTGACTTAATAATGACTGATTTGTCATCAATACTCATCATTACTTTAAACATCAAAATTTGTTAAACCAAAGTATACAGTAACTTTAAACCATCTGAACAATCCTAAAACAATGCACATCTCCAACAATCTAACAGTCTAACAAATGGATCAAGAGAAAAAGGATCACAATTGGAACAATTACAGCTCTAATAGTGTACATTTTTTCTGGAAAGTCAATGTCATTTTACTACCCAGCTGCTGGGAACTATAAAACACTTAGAATATAGATGTTTCCCCACCCCCCAATAAAAGAAATCTCTTTGGTGTGCACTCAAACACCTATCTTTGAAGGCCATGGATCATCTGAGAGCTTAAGTTTGTTGTACATATAAATCCCATTACTACATCAAGCAAATCCCCCTCATTAAATCTCTGTAATAAAGTAAAATGAATACTGAATCTGATACAGGGTTGAAATAGTCACACACCTACCCAACCTCTCTGAGGCTCTTTCTCTTTTTCATTCTGTATCCATCTTGAACTTCCAGCTTCAGTACTCAAAAAAATCTGATGTGTCAGACTCAGATACTGTATGAATTATCTGATGATTAATGGTGGATATGCAGTGTGAGGGCATTTCCTGCACAGGCCAATCGATGGTAGCTGACCTACTGATCCCAGAAAGCCATTAGAAACGCAGGGTGCGTCTAAATTCGGTCAGTAAACTATTGATCATATTTTGGAAATCAGATTAAAGCAATGTTCCAGTCATCAAACCTCCATATCCCTGCATCCAAGGCAAACAGCCCTATATTATTACCCTCGTCTCTAATCACAACATGGATCCTAAACTCACATGAGGTTCTATTCCAATATAGCGTGTTGTCTTCAACTGAGGCGGTTTAGAATCCAAATTTCTGATTCAAGGGCACGCCGCGTGGTTTATACCGACGCGGGACAAAAAAGTAAACACAACTACTCACCTTATTAGAGTATGGCAGCCTGGCGAGGTTTATCCCGTCCCTAATGAGTTTATCCCTGATCATTATCTTCAGCTTCAGTTTGGGGTAGATCTCCAGCTCCTTGCGGTTCCCAAGCGTCAGATTCCTAGACGCCCCCATGTACCCCACGCTGCGCGCGGCTCTGTCACTGCACTGCTCAGTCCATGACCTGGAGCCCCGCAGCCTAGACTCATGTTGCTCTACCAGGCGACTCGTGTATATAGGTGAAACCGGGGGCATCGGCTCCAGGGTGAAATAAAGCCCAGTAGCCGTCTCCTTATCGTCATCTTTTAACCTTTGCACCGCATCGTGAATCCGCTGGCGGTGGTGCGGAATGAAAACCCCGATGGCATCCAAGTCCGGGTCTCCGATTTGTTTGCAAACTTCCAAGTCGTCGTATCCGTTATCCACAAAAGCCTCGACATACTGACACAGTTGAAGGGTTTTCAGCCATTCGTAGACGATGTTGGGTCCGTTGGCCATCATTTTGAATTGTGTTTAAGCGTAAAGGTGCGTTTACCTTTGTGAGCAGGTGACTGACAGCGCGTGCGCCCGCGGTTTGTGTAAATATCCCAGTCAAAGCGTCATCTTCATTCAGTACTTCTCTCCACTTTTCACTAGCAGGAGATGCTTAAAAATATCCAAGAAACCATAAATGATAATAAAGACGGTGCTGGGCACTTCAGCGTTTATCAGTACTGACAATGTCGAGACCCTTCAACTTGGCATTGCTGTATACTCCACAACTACCGCCCCCTTCGCCGCTTTTAAAGAGCCATTCACCGGGAATGGTTAGCGTCAAAAGTGGCTATGCTGATAACCATCTATAAAGACTACATTTTCCTCCCGTTTATTTCAACTGTTCCCACAGCAGTGCCAAGAATAAACGTGAATTTTTCGCACCGCGTGAATTTCCAATGGTCTTCTCCAGCGCTCTCACGAGACCGTCCTTCCCTTGTGTCTGTCAGTACGGCTTAAAGCCAACTCTTTTCCTCTCTGAAGACAAATGAAACCGCGTCTCTCCGGTTTGGAGACGAGCACATGTGGTTTCAGACTTCTTGCCACTATTTGCTGAGCAGCGTAATCGCTTTGGCGGCGCAAAAGATCGGTTTTCCTCAACGAGGCGACGGTTGGTGAGCAGACACGGTTTGAATCTGAGCACGCGCTGTCAAAACTGTCAGTTTGTCAGAGTTTGAGGTAAATGAAACCCTGGCATGGCGTTTCTTAAAACAAACAGGCAGAATGTAGTTCCGTATTGTTTAAATCCAAAACTTTGTGACTTTTATTTTTGGCAAAGCCGAGGAAGGTAAAGGTGCGCGCGAGCTGTGGTCTTGAGGTAACGGCGGGCTGCTGTCTGCTATGAGTGTTGCGCAGGAGCGCGTGTCTCCTCTCTGCTGTTCTGGTGCTGTAAGAGGATTTAAAGCAGAAGCGCCGCTGTGCGTGCTGTGATACAGTCTCGTGGTGCCCCCTGCCTTAAAATCGTGCAAAACAGTGGTTCTTCAAACTAGGGGTGGGGGGTGTTGGGACCAGCGGTTTTCAACCAAGGGGCCGCAAGGGTTTTGACAGGGGGTCCGTGGAAAAGTTTAGAGAGAGAGAGAGAGAGAGAGAGAAAAAAAACATTACAATATAAAAGTAAAAAAGTGTGAAAATGTGATTTTCAATAAAAATGTGATTAAAATAAAGATCATTATATATATATATATATATATATATATATATTTATTTATAAGTTGATGCCTTCATATTTGGTCATATTTGGGGGTCTGTGGCATCTAAAAGATTAAAAACCACTGGTCTAGAGATGAAACACCAGTGTACATCATTGGCCTTAAACTGTGTTGTAATCAGGGCCGTTTCTAGAGTTTGATCATCACTGCGGCACAGACCATAAAAAATGTTAGGCTACCAAAGTAGGCTACTTAAACATTTCTAGGGAGATCCTGGGGAAAGGTGAAGGAGGAGGAGCACAGCGAGGGCGTATGATTAAACAAGATGCGCAGGATATTTTTACTTCAGCTGGCCGTACAGCAGTCTTCGAGTTTTAAATAATTCAAATTATTTAAATGACAACGTTCAATGAATAGGAAAGCATATTTTCAGATCTATCTACTGTTATGTACCTCATCAGACAATGATTTGTCAGGAAAATGTTACTGGGGAAAAGCAAAACTTTACTGGGTCTCAATCTTTTTCTTTTTCTTCTTTTCTTCTAAAATAAAATATAAATATTAGATGAAAAACTTAGGAAAATTAGAAATGTTCCTTTGATATCTAACTGAAATAAAATAATTTTAAGTTAAAGCACTACAATTGCTACAAATAAAAATACATTAAAGCTAACTATACTGTAAATATAAACAAAAATAACAAAATTACTAAAACTTGAACTTAAAATGAAAACTGAAAATATAAAAATAAAAGCCAAATCAAAATATGAATAAATACTATGACATATCAGGACAAAAATTTGTATAATGACATGGGTATGACATAGGTATTACAAGGAGAGGGTGACTTATGAGGACATTACCCCATGTCCCCATTTTTCAAAAGGTTTATAAATCATACAGAATGAGTTTTTTTTAAGAAAGTAAAAATGTGCACCGTTTCCTGTGATGGGTAGGTTTAGGTGTAGGGTTGGTGTAGGGCGATAGAAAATACGTGTGTGTGTGTGTGTGTGTGTAAAATGCATACAGTTAGTATTAATAAACGTTTAGGTCCTAATATATATATATATTTTTTTATTAAAACTAACTTTTTTCATTGTGTTATGTTTCAAATTGAACCTGCAACTTTTATTCATGCCTTCATCATTTTCTCATTCAGAGTAGTGCCTCAAAGCAACATTTTCCTTGTCTTACTACCCCTCCTTGTGGTCTTTTATAGTATAACAACATCCTTTTCATATTACGTCAGAGCTCTGATTCAAGCAAGCTTTCGTCATTTTTTGCGATTGTTCAAAAGGATCAACACAATACGACTTAAAATAGTCTAGAAAATCCAAAATATATTTGTTGCAGAATGCTGAACACATTTATAATTTATTATTAATTCAGTCTATATAGGGGTCTATGTTTGGATGAATATTGTGGTGGGGCTTTTTCTTTTATTTGAACGGGCCCTCTCTTAATAAGCTCACAGCGCTCATTATCATAAGCCTTTTATCACAGTACGCGTGTCGTCACATCCGGCTTTGATTAGTAGCGTAAAGGAATTTCCACCTGCATTATTGTCAATGGACAGGCGCCAGTTTTGATAAGAAAATTATACTTGTTAAGTTTAACTTAGCAATAAACTTAAATATTTAAAACTGTTTATTTAGACTTACATGATATCCTACCATGTATGTCATCTTTCATTTGAATGTGTAACATTATCTGAGCGAGGCGATCATCAGCGCAGTGCAGGTAAGATGAGCCAGTGGGTAAGTTGACCCACCCCCTGTATCTTGGCAACCGTACCATTTTATTGTCATGCGACCATATATTTTAGAACCACCCATCATTTCTGCCAGACTGTGAAAAGGAGAAGCACATGGGAGGAGTGGAAGTCGCTTATACTTTAAAAACTGTTTTTAGCTTGTCAAAATAAAATTTTAACATAACAGATGTAATGGCTGTTTCGTCAAAGCAAATTTGTCTAGGTCTAAAACTATTTATGATGCATATTGGTGATTTAGCAATGTATAAAACCATGCAAGTCATTTAGCTAAATATTATTCTGAATTGGTAAGCTAGCTAGCTTTTCCTAAAATGGCAGCTATGGGGTAAAGTGAGCCAAATGCTGTGGGGTAAATTGAGCCAGTGTTTTAACTTACCCCACCATAAGGCAATGAATTTAAGTTAAATCTGAAGTATAAACTGGTGTCATTTCAATGTAATATTACGCAACTGGTTTAGTTTATCTTTATTTTCGAGTTTATTTGATAGGAATAGTGTACAAGTACACCAAATCCTTCTCTGATACGAACCAGAGGATGTTTAATCATATATATCTTTCCACCTGTAGTCTCTAATGGCCTAACATGGTCGACATTGCAGAAAAACTACCATGTCAAGAACCTTTTGACTAAAATGTTTATTAGTTTCAGTGACATTTATTCATTCTTATTTAGTTTTTATTTAATTTTACTCAACAAACTCTCTGTTTAATCTGTTCATGGGAAGGTTACATCTTTATTGTTCAACATATTGTTTCAGAAATGCAAACAATTAAAGATACTGAAATTTCAAACTTTTTTGGTTGGTTTTATGTTGTTTAATTTAGCTTTAAAAAAAGAGAAATATTTGTAAAATATTTTTACAAAGAATATTTGTAAAAGGAAATTTGATTATTAGATTAGTTTTTAAAATAGGTACAACATCTTTAAAATGTCACATGTGTTTGATTCAGATTCAGTTAGATGGTCAGTTTACACCCACCTACTGACTCGGCTCAACTTACCCCTAACCTGGGGTAAATTGAGCCAGAGGAACACTTTTTATAAGAAGCCATATTTTTAGAACCCTTAGTCATAGATATATTCTGATCATTTAAAATGATAGGAAACATCCTGAAATTATTTAAAATACTTTCATTGTACTTCTGCCTCATTTTCCCTTATTTTGAGGACCACATCAGTAAAAAATGGCTCATCTTACCCCACTCTCCCCTATGCATAGACGTCACTTTCCTGCTGGAACACGCTCCCTCAGCTGGACTGAGTGACAAAAGAACCTGCTGCATGACTGGATTTAATAAGGGAAACTGTGAAAACGCGAGTAAAACAAACGATTACACTAAAGGTTGAGCTCGAAAGTGTTCCTTAATGACGTGTCAAAGAAACCTAATCCATGGATATTGACATGCAGCCAGGAATCGTGTTTCCTGACATTTATATGTGCCTGATTTCGACGCCGGGGAAATACATAAAGCAAATCGGCCTGTGAACGCTTTATATAAATACAATATAGGTTACGGTCTAAATCGGAGTGATCAATATCTGTTATATATTTGGTCATATCGTCCAGCCCTAAAAGTTTTTGTCAGTGTTTATTTAAAAACACCCATTTATGCAGAATATAAGATGGTAAATATTTAATTGATGAGTTGTCAACACAATATATAACAATAGCCTACAATATATAGGGTATATCCTTTAAGGGATTTCAGTGACGGTCGGTTTTGTTCCTTTAAGGGATTTCAGTGACAGTCGGTTTTGTTCCTTTACGGGATTTCAATGACGGACGGTTTTGTTCCTTTACGAGATTTCAGTGACTGTCAGTTTTCTTCCTTTTCAAGATATCAATGACTGTCGGTTTTGTTCCTTTACAGGATTTCAGTGACGGTTGGTTTTGTTCCTTTACGAGATTTCAATGACAGTCGGTTTTGTTCCTTTACGGGATTTCAGTGACAGTCGGTTTTGTTCATTTAAGAGATTTTGATGGCGGTCGGTTTTGTTCCTTTACAAAATTTCAATGACGGTCGGTTTTGTTCTTTTACGAGATTTCAGTGGCGGTCGGTTTAGTTCCTTTACGAGATTTCAATGACGGTCGGTTTTGTTCTATTGCAAGATTTCAATGACAGTCTGTTTTGTTCCTTCACGACATTTCAGTGACGGTCGGTTTTGTTCATTCAAGAGATTTCGATGATGGTCAGTTTTGTTCCTTTACGAGATTTCAGTGGCGGTTGGTTTTGTTCCTTTACGAGATTTCAGGCATTTCAGTGACGGTCGGTTTTGTTACTTTACGAGATTTCAATGACGGTGAGTTTTTTTTCCTTTACAGGATTTCAGTGACGGTCAGTTTGTTCCTTTACGAGATTTCAGTGACGGTTGGTTTTGTTCCTTTACGAGATTTCAATGACGTTCGGTTTTGTTCCTTTACAGGATTTCAGTGACGGTTGGTTTTGTTCCTTTACGAGATTTCAATGACAGTCGGTTTTGTTCCTTTACGGGATTTCAGTGACAGTCGGTTTTGTTCATTTAAGAGATTTTGATGGCGGTCGGTTTTGTTCCTTTACAAAATTTCAATGACGGTCGGTTTTGTTCTTTTACGAGATTTCAGTGGCGGTCGGTTTAGTTCCTTTACGAGATTTCAATGACGGTCGGTTTTGTTCTATTGCAAGATTTCAATGACAGTCTGTTTTGTTCCTTCACGACATTTCAGTGACGGTCGGTTTTGTTCATTCAAGAGATTTCGATGATGGTCAGTTTTGTTCCTTTACGAGATTTCAGTGGCGGTTGGTTTTGTTCCTTTACGAGATTTCAGGCATTTCAGTGACGGTCGATTTTTTTCTTTTACAAGATTTTAATGACGGTCAGTTTTGTTCCTTTTACGAGATTTCAATGACGGTCGGTTTTGTTCCTTACGGGATTTCAGTGATGGTCTGTTTTGTTCCTTTACGGGATTTCAGTGATGGTAGGTTTTGTTCTTTTATGAGATTTCAGGCATTTCAGTGAAGGTCGGTTTTATTCCTTTAAGAGATTTCAGTGACTATCGGTTTTGTTCCTTTACGAGATTTCAATGACATTCGGTTTTGTTCTTTTACGAGATTTCAATGACGGTGGGTTTTGTTCTTTTACGAGATTTCAATGACGGTCCGTTTTGTTCCTTTACAAGAATTCATTGACGGTCAGTTTTGTTCCTTTACGAGATTTCAGAGACGGTCGGTTTTGTTCATTCAAGAGATTTCGATGATTGTCGGTTTTGTTCCTTTACAAGATATCAGTGGCAGTTGATTTTGTTCCTTAACGAGATTTTAGGCATTTCAGTGACGGTCGGTGTTGTTCCTTTACGAGATTTCAATACTGGTCGATTTTGTTTCTTTACAGTATTTCAGTGATGGTCGGTTTTATTCCTCTACGAGATTTCAGGCATTTCAGTGACGGTCGGTTTTGTTCCTTTATTAGATTTCAGTGATGGTCAGTTGTTTTCCTTTACAGGATTTCAGTGGCGGTCAGTTTGTTCCTTTACGAGATTTCAATGACGGTCGGTTTTGTTCTTTTACGAGATTTCAGTAATGTCGGTTTTGTTCCTTTACGAGATTTCAGTGATGGTCGATTTTGTTCGTTTACAAGATTTCAGTGATGGTCAGTTTTGTTCCTTTTATGAGATTTCAATGACGGTCGGTTTTGTTCCTTTACAGCATTTCAGTGACGGTCGGTTTTTTTCCTTTACAAGATTTCAGTGCTGTTCGGTTTTGTTCCTTTAAGAAATTTCAGTGACGGTCGGTTTTGTTCATTCAAGAGATTTCAATGATTGTCGGTTTTGTTCCTTTACAAGATATGATTGGCGGTTGGTCTTGTTCCTTTACGAGATTTCAGGCATTTCAGTGATGGTCGGTTTTGTTCCTTTACAAGATATGATTGGCGGTTGGTCTTGTTCCTCTACGAGATTTCAGGCATTTCAGTGACGGTTGGTTTTGTTCCTTTACAGGATTTCAGTGATGGTCGGTTTTGTTCCTTTACAAGATTTCAGTGCTGTTCGGTTTTGTTCCTTTACGAGATTTCAATGACGGTCGGTTTTGTTCCTTTACGGCATTTCAATGACGGTCAGTTTTTTTCCTTTACAGCATTTCAGTGGCGGTCAGTTTGTTCCTTTACGAGATTTCAGTGACTGTCGTTTTGTTTCTCTATGAGATTTCAATGACGGTCGGTTTTGTTCCTTTACAAGATTTCAGTGACGGTCGGTTTTCTCCCTTTACGAGATTTCAGTGACGGTCGGTTTTGTTCCTTTACAAGATTTCAGTGCTGTTCGGTTTTGTTCCTTTACGGCATTTCAGTGACGGTCGGTTTTGTTCCTTTACAGGATTTCAGTGATGGTAGGTTTTGTTCCTTCACGAGATTTCAGGCATTTCAGTGGCGGTCAGTTTGTTCCTTTACGAGATTTCAGTGACTGTCGGTTTTGTTCCTCTATGAGATTTCAATGACGGTCGGTTTTGTTCCTTTACGAGATTTCAGTGACGGTCGGTTTTGTCCTTTTACGAGATTTCAGTGACGGTCGGTTTTGTTCCTTTACAAGATTTCAGTGCTGTTAGGTTTTGTTCCTTTACGAGATTTCAATGACGGTCGGTTTTGTTCCTTTACGGCATTTCAGTGACGGTCGGTTTTGTTCCTTCACGGGATTTCAGTGATGGTAGGTTTTGTTCTTTCACGAGATTTCAGTCACGGTCGGTTTTGTTCCTGTACAAGATTTCAATGACGGTCGGTTTTGTTCCTATAAGAGATTTCGATGACGGTCGGTTTTGTTCCTTTACGGGATTTCAGTGATGGTCGGTTTTGTTCCTTTACGAGATTTCAGTGACGGTCGGTTTTGTTCCATTACGAGATTTCAGTGACGGTCGGTTTTGTTCCTTTACGAGATTTCAGTGACGGTCGGTTTTGTTCCTTTACGAGATTTCAGTAACGTCGGTTTTGTTCCTTTACAAGATTTCAGTGCCGTTCGGTTTTGTTCCTTTACGAGATTTCAGTTACGGTCGGTTTCGTTCCTTTACAAGATTTCAGGCATTTCAGCTATGGTCGGTTTTCTTCCTTTACGAGATTTCAATGACGGTCGGTTTTGTTTCTTTACAGGATTTCAGTGATGGTCAGTTTTGTTCCTCTACGAGATTTCAAGCATTTCAGTGACGGTCTGTTTTGTTCCTTTACGAGATTTCAGTGAAGATCGGTTTTGTTTATTTAAGAGATTTCCATGACGGTCAGTTTTGTTCCTTTAGGAGATTTCACTGATAGACGATTTTGTTCCTTTACGGGATTTCAGTGATGGTCGGTTTTCTTCCTTTACGAGATTTCAGTGACGGTCGGTTTTGTTCCTTCACGAGATTTCAGTGACGGACGGTTTTGTTCCTTTACAAGATTTCAATGACAGTCAGTTTTTTTCCTTTACAGGATTTCAGTGATGTAGGTTTTGTTCCTTTACGAGATTTAAATGACGGTTGGTTTTGTTCCTTTACGAGATTTCAGTGACGGTCGGTTTTGTTCCTTTAAGAGATTTCAGTGACGGTCGGTTTTGTTCCTTTACGGGATTTCAGTGACGGTCGGTTTTGTTCCCTTAGGAGATTTCAGTGACGGTCGGTTTTGTTCCCTTACGAGATTTCAGTGACGGTCGGTTTTGTTCCTTTACGAGATTTCAGGCATTTCAGTGACGGTCGGTTTTGTTCCTTTACGAGATTTCATTGAAGATCGGTTTTCTTTATTTAAGAGATTTCGATGGCGGTCAGTTTTGTTCCTTTACGAGATTTCAATGATGGTCGGTTTTGTTCCTTTACAAGATATCAGTGGCGGTTGGTCTTGTTCCTTTACGAGATTTCAGGCATTTCAGTGATGGTCGATTTTGTTCCTTTACGAGATTTCAATGACGGTCGGTTTTGTTTCTTTACAGGCTTTCAGTGATGGTCGGTTTTGTTCCTCTACAAGATTTCAGACATTTCAGTGACGGTCGGTTTTGTTCCTTTATTAGATTTCATTGACGGTCGTTTTTTTTCCTTTACAGGATTTCAGTGGTAGTCAGTTTGTTCCTTTACGAGATTTCAGTGACGGTCAGGTTTTGTTCCTTTACGAGATTTCAGTGACGTCGGTTCTGTCCCTTAACGAGATTTCAGTGACAGTGAGTTTTGTTCCTTTACAAGATTTCAGTGCCGTTCGGTTTTCTTCCTTTACAGGCTTTCAGTGATGGTCGGTTTTGTTCCTCTACAAGATTTCAGACATTTCAGTGACGGTCGGTTTTGTTCATTTATGAGATTTCAATGACGGTCGGTTTTGTTCCTTTACGAGATTTCAGTTACGGTCGGTTTTGTTCCTTTACAAGATTTTAGTGATGGTAGGTTTTGTTCCTTTATGAGATTTCAGGCATTTCAGTGATGATTGGTTTTATTCCTTTAAGAGATTTCAGGCATTTCAGTGACGGTCGGTTTTGTTCCTTTACGAAATTTCAGTGCTGACCGGTTTTGTTCATTTAAGAGATTTCGATGACGGTCGGTTTTGTTCCTTTACGAGATTTCAGTGATGATCGGTTTTGTTCATTTAAGAGATTTCGATGACGGTCGGTTTTGTTCCTTTACGAGATTTCAATGACGGTCGGTTTTTTCTTTTACAAGTTTTCCGTGACGGTCGGTTTTGTTCCTTCACGAGATTTAAATGATGGTCGGTTTTGTTCTTTTACGAGATTTCAATGACAGTCGGTTTTGTTCCTTTACGAGATTTCAGTGTCGATCAGTTTTGTTCCTGTACGATATTTCTATGATGGTCGATTTTGTTTGTTAACCGATCGTCATTGAAATCTCATTTTGTTCATTTACGAGATTTCAGGCATTGCAGTGACAGTCGGTTTTGTTCCTTTACGAGATTTCAGTGACGGTCGGTTTTGTTCATTCAAGACATTTCAATGATTGTCGGTTTTGTTCCTTTACAAGATATCATTGGCGGTTGGTCTTGTTCCTCTACGAGATTTCAGGCATTTCATTGACTGTCGGTTTTGTTCCTTTATAAGATTTCAACATCGACAATCATTGACAATCATTTACGAGATTTCAACGATGGTCGATTTTGTTCCTTTACGAGATTTCAATAACGGTCGGTTTTGTTCTTTTACGAGATTTCAGTGACGGTCGGTTTTGTTCCTTTACAAGATTTCAGTGACGGTCGGTTTTGTTATTTACGAGATTTCAATGACGGTCGGTTTTGTCCCTTTACGAGATTTCAGGCATTGCGGTGACGGTCGGTTTTGTTCCTTTACAGGATTTCAGTGATGGTCGGTTTTGTTCCTTCACGAGATTTCAGTCACGGTCGGTTTTGTTCCTTTACGAGATTTCAATGACGGTCGGTTTTGTTCCTTTACGGGATTTCTGTGACGGTCGGTTTTGTTCCTTTACGAGATTTCATTGAAGATCGGTTTTCTTTATTTAAGAGATTTCGATGGCGGTCAGTTTTGTTCCTTTACGAGATTTCAATGATGGTCGGTTTTGTTCCTTTACAAGATATCAGTGGCGGTTGGTCTTGTTCCTTTACGAGATTTCAGGCATTTCAGTGATGGTCGATTTTGTTCCTTTACGAGATTTCAATGACGGTCGGTTTTGTTTCTTTACAGGCTTTCAGTGATGGTCGGTTTTGTTCCTTTATTAGATTTCATTGACGGTCGTTTTTTTTCCTTTACAGGATTTCAGTGGTAGTCAGTTTGTTCCTTTACGAGATTTCAGTGACGGTCGGGTTTTGTTCCTTTACGAGATTTCAGTGACGTCGGTTCTGTCCCTTAACGAGATTTCAGTGACAGTGAGTTTTGTTCCTTTACAAGATTTCAGTGCCGTTCGGTTTTCTTCCTTTACAGGCTTTCAGTGATGGTCGGTTTTGTTCCTCTACAAGATTTCAGACATTTCAGTGACGGTCGGTTTTGTTCATTTATGAGATTTCAATGACGGTCGGTTTTGTTCCTTTACGAGATTTCAGTTACGGTCGGTTTTGTTCCTTTACAAGATTTTAGTGATGGTAGGTTTTGTTCCTTTATGAGATTTCAGGCATTTCAGTGATGATTGGTTTTATTCCTTTAAGAGATTTCAGGCATTTCAGTGACGGTTGGTTTTGTTCCTTTACGAAATTTCAGTGCTGACCGGTTTTGTTCATTTAAGAGATTTCGATGGCGGTCGGTTTTGTTCCTTTACGAGATTTCAGTGATGATCGGTTTTGTTCATTTAAGAGATTTCGATGGCCGGTCGGTTTTGTTCCTTTACGAGATTTCAATGACGGTCGGTTTTGTTCTTTTACAAGTTTTCCGTGGCCGGTCGGTTTTGTTCCTTCACGAGATTTAAATGATGGTCGGTTTTGTTCTTTTACGAGATTTCAATGACAGTCGGTTTTGTTCCTTTACGAGATTTCAGTGTCGATCAGTTTTGTTCCTGTACGATATTTCTATGATGAGTCGATTTTGTTCGTTAACCGATCGTCATTGAAATCTCATTTTGTTCATTTACAAGATTTCCAGGCATTGCAGTGACAGTCGGTTTTGTTCCTTTACGAGATTTCAGTGACGGTCGGTTTTGTTCATTCAAGACATTTCAATGATTGTCGGTTTTGTTCCTTTACAAGATATCATTGGCGGTTGGTCTTGTTCCTCTACGAGATTTCAGGCATTTCATTGACAGTCGGTTTTGTTCCTTTATAAGATTTCAACATCGACAATCATTGACAATCATTTACGAGATTTCAACGATGGTCGATTTTGTTCCTTTACGAGATTTCAATAACGGTCGGTTTTGTTCTTTTACGAGATTTCAGTGACGGTCGGTTTTGTTCCTTTACAAGATTTCAGTGACGGTCGGTTTTGTTATTTACGAGATTTCAATGACGGTCGGTTTTGTCCCTTTACGAGATTTCAGGCATTGCGGTGACGGTCGGTTTTGTTCCTTTACAGGATTTCAGTGATGGTCGGTTTTGTTCCTTTGAGAGATTTCAGTCACGGTCGGTTTTGTTCCTTTACGAGATTTCAATGACGGTCGGTTTTGTTCCTTTACGGGATTTCTGTGACGGTCGGTTTTGTTCCTTTACGAGATTTCAGTGATGGTCGGTTTTGTTCCTTTTCGAGATTTCAGTGACGGTCGGTTTTGTTCCTTTTCGAGATTTCAGTGACGGTCGGTTTTGTTCCTTTACGAGATTTCAGGCATTTCAGTGACGGTCGGTTTTGTTCCTTTACGAGATTTCAATGATGGTCTGTTTTGTTTCTTTACAGGATTTCAGTGATGGTCGGTTTTGTTCCTTTACGAGATTTCAGTAAAGATCGGTTTTGTTTATGTAAGAGATTTCGATGACGGTCAGTTTTGTTCCTTTACGAGATTTCAGTGACGGTCGGTTTAGTTCCTTTACGAGATTTCAGTGACAGTCGGTTTTGTTCCTTTACGAGATTTCAGTGACGGTCAGTTTTGTTCCTTTAAGAGATTTCAGGCATTTCAATGACGTTCGGTTTTGTTCCTTTACGAGATTTTAATGACGATCGGTTTTGTTTCTTTACGAGATTTCAATGACGGTGGGTTTTGTTCCTTGACCGGATTTCAGTGATGGTAGGTTTTGTTCCTTCATGAGATTTCAGGCATTTCAGTGACGGTCGGTTTTGTTCCTTTACGAGATTTCAATGACGGTCGGTTTTGTTCATTCAAGAGATTTCGATGATGGTCGGTCTTTTTCCTTTACAAGATATCAGTGGTGGTTGGTCTTGTTCCTTTACGAGATTTCAGGCATTTCAGTGATGGTCGGTTTTGTTCCTCTACGAGATTTCAGGCATTTCAGTGACGGTCGGTTTTGTTATTTTATAAGATTTCAATGACGGTCGGGTTTTTTCCTTTACAGGATTTCAGTAGCGGTCAGTTTGTTCCTTTACGAGATTTCAGTGACTGTCGGTTTTGTTCCTTTACGAGATTTCAGTGACGTCAGTTTTGTCCCTTTACGAGATTTCAATGACGGTCGGTTTTGTTCCTTTACGAGATTTCAGTGACGTCAGTTTTGTCCCTTTACGAGATTTCAGTGACGGTCGGTTTTGTTCCTTTACGAGATTTCAGTGACGGTCGGTTTTGTATCTTTACGAGATTTCAGTGACGGTCGGTTTTGTTCCTTTACGAGATTTTAATGACGATCGGTTTTGTTCCTTTATGAGATTTCAATGACGGTGGGTTTTGTTCCTTTCCAAGATTTCAATGACAGTCAGTTTTTTTTCCTTTACAGGATTTCAGTGATGTAGGTTTTGTTCCTTTACGAGATTTAAATGATGGTCGGTTTTGTTCCTTTACGAGATTTCAGTGACGGTCGGTTGTGTTCCTTTACGAGATTTCAGTGACGGTCGGTTTTGTTCCTTTACGAGATTTCAATGACGGTCCGTTTTGTTCCTTTACGAGATTTCAGGCATTTCAATGACGGTCGGTTTTGTTCCTTTACGAGATTTTAATGACAATCGGTTTTGTTCCTTTACGAGATTTCAATGACGGTGGGTTTTGTTCCTTTACCGGATTTCAGTGATGGTCGGTTTTGTTTTCCTTACGAGATATCAATGACGGTCGGTTTTGTTCTTTTACGAGATTTCAATGACAGTCGGTTTTGTTCCTATACAAGATTTCAGTGACAGTCGGTTTTGTTCCTTTACGAGATTTCAGTGACGGTCGGTTTTGTTCTTTCAAGAGATTTCGATGATTGTCGGTTTTGTTCCTTTACAAGATATCATTGGCGGTTGGTCTTGTTCCTCTACGAGATTTCAGGCATTTCATTGACTGTCGGTTTTGTTCCTTTATAAGATTTCAACATCGACAATCATTGACAATCATTCACGAGATTTCAACGATGGTCGATTTTGTTCCTTTACGAGATTTCAATAACGGTCGGTTTTGTTCTTTTGCGAGATTTCAATTACAGTCGGTTTTGTTCCTATAAGAGATTTCAGTGACGGTCGGTTTTGTTCCTTTACAAGATTTCAGTGACGGTCGGTTTTATTATTCACGAGATTTCAATGACGGTCGGTTTTGTCCCTTTACGAGATTTCAGGCATTGCGATGACGGTCGGTTTTGTTCTTTTACGGGATTTCAGTGATGGTCGGTTTTGTTCCTTTACGGGATTTCAGTGATGGTCGGTTTTGTTTCTTTGAGAGATTTCAGTCACGGTCGGTTTTGTTCCTTTACGAGATTTCAATGACGGCCGGTTTTGATCCTTTACGGGATTTCAGTGACGGTCGGTTTTGTTCCTTTACGGGATTTCAGTGATGGTCGGTTTTGTTCCTTTACGAGATTTCAGTGACGGTCGGTTTTGTTCCTTTTCGAGATTTCAGTGACGGTCGGTTTTGTTCCTTTTCGAGATTTCAATGACGGTCGATTTTATTCCTTTATGAGATTTCAGGGACGGTCGATTTTGTTCCTTTATGAGATTTCAGGCATTTCAGTGACGGTCGGTTTTGTTCCTTTACGGGATTTCAGTGACGGTCGGTTTTGTTCCTTTACGGGATTTCAGTGATGGTCGGTTTTGTTCCTTTACGAGATTTCAGTGACGGTCGGTTTTGTTCCTTTTCGAGATTTCAGTGACGGTCGGTTTTGTTCCTTTTCGAGATTTCAATGACGGTCGATTTTATTCCTTTATGAGATTTCAGGGACGGTCGATTTTGTTCCTTTATGAGATTTCAGGCATTTCAGTGACGGTCGGTTTTGTTCCTTTACGAGATTTCAATGATGGTCAGTTTTGTTTCTTTACAGGATTTCAGTGATGGTCGGTTTTGTTCCTCTACGAGATTTCAGGCATTTCAGTGATGGTCGGTTTTGTTCCTCTACGAGATTTCAGGCATTTCATTGACTGTCGGTTTTGTTCCTTTATAAGATTTCAACATCGACAATCATTCACAATCATTTACGAAATTTCAACGATGGTCGATTTTGTTCCTTTACGAGATTTCAATAACGGTCGGTTTTGTTCTTTTACGAGATTTCAGTGACGGTCGGTTTTGTTCCTTTACAAGATTTCAGTGACTGTCGGTTTTGTTATTCTTAGATTTCAATGACGGTCGGTTTTGTCCCTTTACGAGATTTCAGGCATTGCGGTGACGGTCGGTTTTGTTCTTTTACGGGATTTCAGTGATGGTCGGTTTTGTTCCTTTACAGGATTTCAGTGATGGTCGGTTTTGTTCCTTTGAGAGATTTCAGTCACGGTCGGTTTTGTTCCTTTACGAGATTTCAATGACGGTCGGTTTTGTTCCTTTACGGGATTTCTGTGACGGTCGGTTTTGTTCCTTTACAGAGATTTCAGTGATGGTCGGTTTTGTTCCTTTTCGAGATTTCAGTGACGGTCGGTTTTGTTCCTTTACGAGATTTCAGTGATGGTCGGTTTTGTTCCTTTTCGAGATTTCAGTGACGGTCGGTTTTGTTCCTTTTCGATATTTCAGTGACGGTCGGTTTTGTTCCTTTACGAGATTTCAGGCATTTCAGTGACGGTCGGTTTTGTTCCTTTACGAGATTTCAATGATGGTCTGTTTTGTTTCTTTACAGGATTTCAGTGATGGTCGGTTTTGTTCCTCTACGAGATTTCAGTAAAGATCGGTTTTGTTTATGTAAGAGATTTCGATGACGGTCAGTTTTGTTCCTTTACGAGATTTCAGTGACGGTCGGTTTAGTTCCTTTACGAGATTTCAGTGACGGTCGGTTTTGTTCCTTTACGAGATTTCAGTGACGGTCAGTTTTGTTCCTTTAAGAGATTTCAGGCATTTCAATGACGTTCGGTTTTGTTCCTTTACGAGATTTTAATGACGATCGGTTTTGTTTCTTTACGAGATTTCAATGACGGTGGGTTTTGTTCCTTGACCGGATTTCAGTGATGGTAGGTTTTGTTCCTTCATGAGATTTCAGGCATTTCAGTGACGGTCGGTTTTGTTCCTTTACGAGATTTCAGTGATGATCGGTTTTGTTTCTTTACGAGATTTCAATGACGGTCGGTTTTGTTCCTTCTGAGATTTCAATGACGGTCGGTTTTGTTCTTGTACGAGATTTTAATGACGGCCGTTCTTGTTCATTCAAGAGATTTCGATGATGGTCGGTCTTTTCCTTTACAAGATATCAGTGGTGGTTGGTCTTGTTCCTTTACGAGATTTCAGGCATTTCAGTGATGGTCGGTTTTGTTCCTCTACGAGATTTCAGGCATTTCAGTGACGGTCGGTTTTGTTATTTTATAAGATTTCAATGACGGTCGGGTTTTTTCCTTTACAGGATTTCAGTAGCGGTCAGTTTGTTCCTTTACGAGATTTCAGTGACTGTCGGTTTTATTTCTTTACGAGATTTCAATGACGGTCGGTTTTGTTCCTTTACGAGATTTCAGTGACGTCAGTTTTGTCCCTTTACGAGATTTCAGTGACGGTCGGTTTTGTTCCTTAACGAGATTTCAGTGACGGTCGGTTTTGTTCCTTCACGAGATTTCAATGACGGTCGGTTTTGTTCCTTTACGAGATTTCAGTGACGGTCGGTTTTGTTCCTTTACGAGATTTCAGTGACGGTCGGTTTTGTTGTTTTACGAGATTTCAGTGACGGTCGGTTTTGTTCCTTCACGAGATTTCAATGACGGTCGGTTTTGTTCCTTTACGAGATTTTAGTGACGGTCGGTTTTGTTCCTTTCTGAGATTTCAGTGACGGTCGGTTTTGTTCCTTTACGAATTTCAGTGACGGTCGGTTTTGTTCCTTTACGAGATTTCAGTGACGGTCGGTTTTGTTCCTTTACGAGATTTTAATGACGATCGGTTTTGTTCCTTTATGAGATTTCAATGACGGTGGGTTTTGTTCCTTTCCAAGATTTCAATGACAGTCAGTTTTTTTTCCTTTACAGGATTTCAGTGATGTAGGTTTTGTTCCTTTACGAGATTTAAATGACGGTCGGTTTTGTTCCTTTACGAGATTTCAGTGACGGTCGGTTTAGTTCCTTTACGAGATTTCAGTGACGGTCGGTTTTGTTCCTTTACGAGATTTCAGTGACGGTCAGTTTTGTTCCTTTAAGAGATTTCAGGCATTTTTAATGACGTTCGGTTTTGTTCCTTTACGAGATTTTAATGACGATCGGTTTTGTTTCTTTACGAGATTTCAATGACGGTGGGTTTTGTTCCTTGACCGGATTTCAGTGATGGTAGGTTTTGTTCCTTCATGAGATTTCAGGCATTTCAGTGACGGTCGGTTTTGTTCCTTTACGAGATTTCAGTGATGATCGGTTTTGTTTCTTTACGAGATTTCAATGACGGTGGGTTTTGTTCCTTGACCGGATTTCAGTGATGGTAGGTTTTGTTCCTTCATGAGATTTCAGGCATTTCAGTGACGGTCGGTTTTGTTCCTTTACGAGATTTCAATGACGGTCGGTTTTGTTCTTGTACGAGATTTTAATGACGGCCGTTCTTGTTCATTCAAGAGATTTCGATGATGGTCGGTCTTTTTCCTTTACAAGATATCAGTGGTGGTTGGTCTTGTTCCTTTACGAGATTTCAGGCATTTCAGTGATGGTCGGTTTTGTTCCTCTACGAGATTTCAGGCATTTCAGTGACGGTCGGTTTTGTTATTTTATAAGATTTCAATGACGGTCGGGTTTTTTCCTTTACAGGATTTCAGTAGCGGTCAGTTTGTTCCTTTACGAGATTTCAATGACGGTCAGTTTTGTTCCTTTACGAGATTTCAGTGACGTCAGTTTTGTCCCTTTACGAGATTTCAGTGACGGTCGGTTTTGTTCCTTCACGAGATTTCAATGACGGTCGGTTTTGTTCCTTTACGAGATTTCAGTGACGGTCGGTTTTGTTCCTTTACGAGATTTCAGTGACGGTCGGTTTTGTTTCTTTACGAGATTTCAGTGACGGTCGGTTTTGTTGTTTTACTGAGATTTCAGTAATGGTCGGTTTTGTTCCTTCACGAGATTTCAATGACGGTCGGTTTTGTTCCTTTACGAGATTTCAGTGACGGTCGGTTTTGTTCCTTTACGAGATTTCAGTGACGGTGGGTTTTGTTCCTTTACGAGATTTCAGTGACGGTCGGTTTTGTTCCTTTATGAGATTTCAATGACGGTGGGTTTTGTTCCTTTCCGAGATTTCAATGACAGTCAGTTTTTTTTCCTTTACAGGATTTCAGTGATGTAGGTTTTGTTCCTTTACGAGATTTAAATGACGGTCGGTTTTGTTCCTTTACGAGATTTCAGTGACGGTCGGTTTTGTTCCTTTACGAGATTTCAGTGACGGTCGGTTTTGTTCCTTTACGAGATTTCAATGACGGTCCGTTTTGTTCCTTTACGAGATTTCAGGCATTTCAATGACGGTCGGTTTTGTTCCTTTACGAGATTTTAATGACAATCGGTTTTGTTCCTTTACGAGATTTCAATGACGGTGGGTTTTGTTCCTTTACCGGATTTCAGTGATGGTCGGTTTTGTTTTCCTTACGAGATTTCAATGACAGTCGGTTTTGTTCCTATACAAGATTTCAGTGACGGTCGGTTTTGTTCCTTTACGAGATTTCAGTGACGGTCGGTTTTGTTCTTTCAAGAGATTTCGATGATTGTCGGTTTTGTTCCTTTACAAGATATCATTGGCGGTTGGTCTTGTTCCTCTACGAGATTTTAGGCATTTCATTGACTGTCGGTTTTGTTCCTTTATAAGATTTCAACATCGACAATCATTGACAATCATTCACGAGATTTCAATGATGGTCGATTTTGTTCCTTTACGAGATTTCAATAACGGTCGGTTTTGTTCTTTTACGAGATTTCAATAACGGTCGGTTTTGTTCTTTTACGAGATTTCAATGACAGTCGGTTTTGTTCTTATACAAGATTTCAGTGGCGGTTGGTTTTGTTATTTACGAGATTTCAATGACGGTCGGTTTTGTCCCTTTACGAGATTTCAGGCATTGCGGTGACGGTCGGTTTTGTTCTTTTACGGGATTTCAGTGATGGTCGGTTTTGTTCCTTTACCGGATTTCAGTGATGGTCGGTTTTGTTCCTTTGAGAGATTTCAGTCACGGTCGGTTTTGTTCCTTTACGAGATTTCAATGACGGTCGGTTTTGTTCCTTCACGGGATTTCAGTGACGTTTGGTTTTGTTCATTGAAGAGATTTCGATGACTGTCGGTTTTGTTCCTTTACGAGATTTCAGGCATTTCAGTGACGGTCGGTTTTGTTCCTTTACGAGATTTCAGTGATGATGGTTTTGTTCATTGAAGAGATTTCGATGACTGTCGGTTTTGTTCCTTTACGAGATTTCAATGACGGTCGGTTTAGTTCCTTTACGAGATTTCAATGACGGTCAGTTTTGTTCCTCTACAGGATTTCAGTGATGGTCGCTTTTGTTCCTTCACGAGATTTCAGTGACGGTCGGTTTTGTTCCTTCACGAGATTTCAGTGACGCTTGGTGTTGTTCTTTTACAAGATTTCAATGACAGTCAGTTTTGTTTCTTCACGGGATTTCAGTGATGGTAGGTTTTGTTCCTTCACGAGATTTCAGGCATTTCAGTGACGGTCGGTTTTGTTCCTTTACGAGATTTCAGTGATGATCGGTTTTGTTCCTTTACTAGATTTCAATGACGGTCGGTTTTGTTCCTTTATAAGATTTAAATGATGGTCGGTTTTGTTCCTTTACGAGATTTCAGTGACGGTCGGTTTTTTTCCTTTACGAGATTTTAATGACAGTCGGTTTTGTTGCTTTACGAGGTTTCAGTGACGGTCAGTTTTGTTCCTTTAAGAGATTTCAGGCATTTCAATGACGGTCGGTTTTGTTCCTTTACGAGATTTTAATGATGATCGGTTTAGTTCCTTTACGAGATTTCAATGACGGTCAGTTTTGTTCCTCTACAGGATTTCAGTGATGGTCGCTTTTGTTCCTTCACGAGATTTCAGTGACGGTCGGTTTTGTTCCTTCACGAGATTTCAGTGACGCTTGGTGTTGTTCTTTTACAAGATTTCAATGACAGTCAGTTTTGTTTCTTCACGGGATTTCAGTGATGGTAGGTTTTGTTCCTTCACGAGATTTCAGGCATTTCAGTGACGGTCGGTTTTGTTCCTTTACGAGATTTCAGTGATGATCGGTTTTGTTCCTTTACTAGATTTCAATGACGGTCGGTTTTGTTCCTTTATAAGATTTAAATGATGGTCGGTTTTGTTCCTTTACGAGATTTCAGTGACGGTCAGTTTTTTTCCCTTTACGAGGTTTCAGTGACGGTCAGTTTTGTTCCTTTAAGAGATTTCAGGCATTTCAATGACGGTCGGTTTTGTTCCTTTACGAGATTTTAATGATGATCGGTTTTGTTCCTTTACGAGATTTCAATGATGGTCTGTTTTGTTTTTGTTACGAGATATCAGTGACGGTCAGTTTTGTTTCTTCATGGGATTTCAGTAATGCAACAGAATTATACATGAAAAAAACTCTTTCTAAACATTAAAAATTGTAACGAAAAACATAGAGTGCTTCCATGTAAGTTGTAAGTACTATATCATTTGTGATATGAAACTAACTAACTGCATTGTATGTGATGTAGGGATTATTTTTGCCCCAGGGTCACACCCCTTATTTTCTGGGGTTTATTTTAACCCTTTATTCAGTACAGTTTATGACAACTGTACTGGGACTTTGGTTGGTGTGATGTATGGACTATTTTACACCAGGGTTACACCCTTTATACAGTACAGCTTATTGTGACTGTACTGGGGCATTAGGACCCACTCAGGCCACAGGTTGATCAGTCCTGCTGGCCTCTCTAACACCTCTTCCCACAGCTACCCAGGCTACTATCCAGATATACAGTATACTGGGCTCAACCCTGTTAAGCTTCAGTGGGTGTGCAAGTGAAAGCTTCAGGTTGACCGCTGCAGGGCTTCTCAAATGTGTTTCTAACCATAGACCCTCTTACGTAGAAATATAAATCTCAACAATGGTGACATGCTTCATGCTGCAATGCATTCTATAACTGACTATTAAGTTGAAATTAACTGCATTGCATCTACATGATCAAAAAAATCACTGTGTAAGATTAGACCATTAGATGATGACAAGTTGTCAACATTATCTGACCACATTTTCCCTTGCTATTTTTGCCACAGTTAACACAATTTCAGCAGCAAGAGAAAAACTAACACTAAAGGTATGTTTACACAACAACAATGTACTAAAAACGGACTGGGATATTCAAGGGTTGTCGCAAAAAAAATTTTTACCCTTCAAAAAATCCTCTATTGTGTGGTGTCATTACAATTTTTTTTTAACCAATGTTGTGTGCTTCTTTAGCTGAAACTTGGCATCCACAAACATGCCACGAAAATGGAGTATTGTGAAAGATTACCCATATTCCATTTTTTTCTATTTTGTTTTTCACTGTAAAGCAGAACATAGCAGGAGAGCCAGCTGACAACGTCAACTATCCTACATTTGTTTTTTCTCTCAAGTCACGTTTGATCTCGCGAGTCTCCGTGATTTGACCGGACTGTGCACACACCTGTTGATTGCTGGAACGATTTCACAGTAACAAGAGTGACAATTTATTACAGCATGAATAAAGTATGCAGCTGAATTGTCCTATTATTTTCTTTAATTCTAACTATTTGCTTTTATTTTTTGCTGTGGTTTTTTAACTCTTTTAGTAGCTTTTTGTGGTGTCCAGAGTTGCTCTGATTGTCTGAATATTTTGTTGTCACCATTGTTGAGATTCATACGCTGATTGCACATATCTGTTTGTCATCGTAGTTTATTTTCTGCTCTTGGTTTTTATTTTGAATCTTTTAACTGATTTCTGAAATACAATATGGTCTCATGTTGCAGTAAAACAGGGATTATAATTTAAATGTATTAAAGGCAAAACACAATTATTATATTTAAATGACATCAGTGATTCAGGCTATTTCACAATGATTATAAAACCATAAATAGCTAAAAATCATCACATCTCATTTTAGCTTTGACAAACACAATGTCACAGCTGTCAGAAAAAAACAAACATACTATAAGAGTTAAGAGCCCAACTAATGGAAACACCAATCACCATTATGGTGACTTCAAATGAAACAAACATGAGTGTTAAACTTCTGTTAATTCTCAATAAGAACTTCTGTAGATGAATGACAGAAATAAAGTCAATCTGGTTAGTAATATGTGAAGCTGTAATGCTGTTTGTGGAGTTGTTGAATCCTCCTCTGCTGAGATCTGGAGAGATTTAAAGTCTTCTTTTATCTTCAGTTGATTTAATATAAGGCTGTGGCTGAAGTCAGTTGTTGCTCTTGTGTTTCTGTTTGTCTTTTTTTCTGTTCTCTTCTTTCCTTCAGTGACTCTACTTGTTAACAGGCTAAGATGATTCTATAAATAATATATAACAATTTTGTGGCTCAGATAAGGTCCAGTTCTGGTTTATTTCTTTGCTCTTGGCTGACATGTGGCATTGCTATGGCCTGCTTGTGGCTCAGATCTGGTAAACAGGAGTGGTCCGCCCAAGTGCCATCATTCCACGCCATTTTTATTAAAAAATATATGTTGATAATGATTAAACACTTGGGATGGACTGTGTGAGAGAGAGAGAGAGTCTGGTGGTCACTCCAATACTACAATGATATAAATAATTTAATGAATAATGCCTATTTTACTTCTAACTCCCCCACCACCCCAAATATTGTAATATTTTTATTATTACAGGAATGGTTTGATACCATCAACTATTAACTAAGGAAGTCTCATTTCGTTACCCTTGAAAGTGAGGTGACTTTTCATTAAATGCACCAACCCATTTGAAATCGCTTTTATAACCTGCTGAAATTCTTTAAATGGAATGGAGAAACTGTAAAAACGCAAAGTCTTCAAAGGACAAAATGTTTTCATTTTCATCAAATAAATCCATGACAAAGTATTAAACAATTTTTCCAAGCCAATAACTCTTGCTGGTAAAATTTGGATAATTGGATGGCAATTTCACAGGTAGAAAGTTACATCTCAATAGAAAAAATAAGCCTCCAAGCTTTTTGAAAATGAACTGTGGAATAAAGAACCATACTTCTATACCATCTACTCTTTTGCCTGATAGGTGCTTTTTCAAAAGTCTTTGTCATTCTGAAAATCATTTAATTTGTCTGACATCATTGTAGTGGGCGTGGTCAAACTTCAACATCCAACCAATCTCAGCAAGCACAGCATAAAAGAGAATGCTCTTCTTAAAAGTCTTTATAGAGAATACAAATCACATATATAAAACTTTTGTGAGATTCTGAAGTACCATCCCATTTTAAATGTATAATAAAATGGGACAATTTTAAGAACTATAACCATGAACCAGAAAACACAGGAAAGATTTTTAAATCGTTTTATTTTCCATTGCACAGTAATTTCTATCTACAGAAATTCTAAATTGTTTGTGGCAGCAGATAGTCATAAACATCCATGTGAAATTTGCATAAAACTGTACAAGAAATTGGCTACAATGAGAAAATACTGCAACCCACTGATAACCGTTATATTCAGGACAGAAAATGAATGAGGCTCTTCTGCATGTTAAAAGTATAATATTTCAGGTAAGAATGTTCTGTCTGAGACAAATAAAACAATTCACTTAAAGTCAACATGAAACATTACAAAATGAATAGATAAAATTAAAGCCAAGAAAGCAACAGGAACCTTTTTTTCTCCTTAGTCATGAAAGATTACAAAGGGAAAACAACCAGGTTCACATCCAGAGTGACTCTGAAACCTCTATGAAACAGACATGAATGAACTAAAGGTGTGATCAATAAATTCTGCTGGAGTTTGAACACTTATTACTGACATTTACAGCATTACAGTTCAACACGGCTGATTGGATACTTTTGTTTATCGATTGACAATGACAAAATAGCAACCTAGGACATCAAATCTTTCCTGGAATTATCTCACGAGTAACCAATGTACATGAGCTTACATGTTGAAAAGTAATTTTTGGTTTTAAATTGTAAATATCAACCACGTTGGGGCTTAAAATGTAGCATTACTCATCAACGAACGGCTTTTTTCAAATAATGAACCGTACTGGTCTTCTGAAGACCTTCACCTTGTTTGACGCATTCTCACATACTTCATGTATGCAGGAATTTCAAGGGAACGCTCACTCACTCACTCATGTTCAATTCAAAAATCACCCTGTCGTGAACAAACAACAGAAAACAAAGACATGAAGACAACTGACAGAGAGCAATGAGCTCAAAATACGTCCTCCTCAAAGCATATATAAAAATAATTTTTTAATAATCGATGATTAAAAATATGACAAGGATATCTATTCAGGGAAATACAGTACTGCAGAGAAAAATACACATTGTACAAATATAATTGAATTAGTTAATCAGGCGAGATGACATACGAGCGATATTCAAAAACAAACCTGGTCTTCAGAAACACTATAACACCATGGCATGAAAACACATTTACAGAGAATATAGAGTCCAACACAGAGAAACATTTAGAGTCTGAGAGAGATTGGCTTCATTTGTTTTGTAATTCTTTTTTCCCCCATTTTTCTTTGTTTGAAGTACGGCATACGAAACACACGAAAGGCAGACTAGCACACAGCCAAAAACATGAGAAAAGTCCTCAACACTGTTACTGGATGCAGTGGTACTTCAGACACAAACAGCTGTCGAATGGAATACAGAACTCAATGAAAGAAAATCTTTGGCGTTTGAAAAGATATGGCAACTGTCTTAGGGTCAGTATGGCGACGCTCACTCGCAATTGATGCTCCCAGATTGTCGAACTACTTCATTCACAGAATGGCGAAAAACTTTGGGCAGAGAGGCAAGTGAGAATCAGTATCTTGAACAACAATGGATCGTGTGATCAATGCAACATATATAGCAGCATTTCTTGCAAACCACAAATAAATATAATGGCACTAAAATGTGGTTTCAAGGGAGAAATGGGACAAGAAAGACATTTACCGTACACCTTTTTTGTATTTAGTGTTACTTTCTAGTTTTCTGGGTTTGAATGTACAGCTAACACTCATTGTTGGTGTTTTCACAGATGTAGTACGTTCTGTGCATTTACTGCATTACACATGAAGCACCAGTGTGAAACCAGTACCGTCTAGGGTACATTTTCACGACAACGATATGCTTAAAACGGAGACATTTTTCCTTTGAGTTTTCCACGTACAGACGACACCATTGTCAAAACGATCCCCATTCATACGAATCCGTGAAAACGAATAAAAACGCTGCATTCTGCTGGCAGGCCTTTAGATGGCGATGGCCACTGGAAGGCAAGCCTGCAACCTTTAGCCAAAAAAGCGTAACGGCTAATGCTAACGCTCCGCCTCTGGCGGTACGCAGGGAAGGAGACCAGAGGCTGTTTTTTGAATGGATGTCAATGGATGAGAGGCTTCACTATGCTGATTAAACAGCTTTTGTGGGGAAATAGCTAATCATTTAATTAATCGACAGCCTGTTCGCTAATCTTCAGCACGTTTTACGCTAAACAGTACTTTCGTTGGGAACTATATATAGATTTTAGCTTGATAAAAGTGTATTTTTTTTTAAGAGAAGGCAGACTAGGGAATGTTGTGACAGGTAGGACTCATTTACGGCATTAACAACAGCAAATGTGCCGCATTACTGTTTAACAGATAGAACAACAGATGTTGTGTAAAAGCCACTGGAAGGCAAGCCTGCAACCTTTAGCCAAAAAAGCGAAATATCTAATGCTAAGGCTCCGTCAGTATGCAGGGAAGGAGTTTTAAACGGCAGGCACTGATATCACTGCCATTACATGATAGGCTGAGAGGTGCCGCACGTGATTAAATTAGCCGTTACGCTTTCTCCAATGATAAGAGATACAGACCCTCTCATCTCCCTATAATATACAATCTCTGGCAATGGAACACTATAGACTGAACATGTAATGTGCATGATGTCATCGCTTTCACAGATTCGCGTTTTTGTTTACACGGAGACCGTTTTCAAAAACTTGCACTTTGAAACCCGTTTTCAAAAGTTTGCGTTTTCAGGCCACCAAAACGCATAAAAAGTTTTCCGTTTATAGTAGAAAATGGTGTCGTGTAAACAGCCCCTCAGATAGAAACATGTTAGATGATGTCTTCCTGACATTCAGAACTACAATGAATATTGTTCCCAAGTCAGTGAAAGCGTTCAACCCTATTTCACGTCTATAATCAAGTCACCAAAGATTAGAGCTGGAAAACCGGTCCAAATTTCCAGGTATGAATAGAGCCATTTTCAACAGTAAGTGCTTTTTATGTAACAAATGAAATGTGGACCAAAACATTTACTAAAGTACAATCTCTATATGTTAAAGCGGTTTAATCTACGCAGTATGCAGGGATGAGAAAGCTGGTCTAATGGACAAAATCAAATCCCAGAGCCAACACTAAAGATACCGCGACGTCATTTTCAGTCACAACAAATATTCTAGCTGTTTGAGGTTTATATGGCTGTCTACCCTCAAAAAAGATGGACCATAATTTTGCCTACTTTCTTCCACAACTCTGTCCAGACCAGATATTTCCTGTACAGAGTTTCACAGAAAGTTCAAACATCTGTATAATGTATCACATGAAAATACCATCATTAATTCACTCACAGTTGTTTTACAAATAGTTATTTCGTAATTCATTCATTTACTATGTAAATCCTTCTCATGTCAACTAATTATAAACCCTCAAGATGGTACTTTAATGTAAAGCATTATTGTACTGATATTCACAATAATTTTGTAAAAAGATCACTCAAACAGCATTTTATATTCAAGCAGACATTTACATTTTGCTAAATAAATAAATAAAAAATAATAAAAATAAATAAATAAATATTCAAATGGGAATTAAACCAAAAGGGATAAATCGGGAAATATACTGAGTACATTTTTGGAGAAGGGAGATGTTCTCTCTTCTTCTGAAAGGTTTGACTCCTCCACATTATAACATCATTTCCTGTGAATGGAGCTCTTCCCATGCTTCACCTGGTGTCTTCGTATTTCAGTTTCACTTATGACAGTAGCGAATATGACATTTTTACAGACTGATGGAGATTTAAATAGTATTATGTATATATACTCTTTTTTTATGTGTTGTTTAGTTGTATTTTTTGTTTAGTCTGTCTGTCTTTTTTTGACTACTTACTGCTCTCCGATGTGGGAGGCAGGACGTGATTGCAAAAAAACAACAGCACAAAAACATTTCAAAGACTGAGAGAAGAAATGGAGTTTCAGGGCCTGCAAAGAGGATTGGCGATATTAAACGAACAAACGAAAACCGAAGAGTGGACGCCATCGTGGTATGGCATTCCTCAGATTGGGGCCGCTCTCAGTCAGTGCCTCAGTTCTGTAAGCAGACTGTATTTAATATTGTGCTAGGAAAGAGCGAGGGATCCCACTGGTCCAGCAGAGGAGAGATAAAGACGAGAGTGGGAAAAGGATTATGGATGAACAAGGCTGTGTAGGAGAACTCCTGAGTCCCTTTGGGCTCTGCTGTTTTGCGGAGATCAGAACTGGTACCATTTCTTATCCTTACACTTTAGCATCATCTGCAGACAGTAAAAAAAGAAGATCAAAGTTAGAAACGCCAATCGTACAGCTACAATGCTGGTTCAGCTTCAACCTGATTATAATGCGTATAAAATACATTTATGTAATACATAAACGTTTAGCTATTTTTAAGAAGAGATTCATCTGTTATTGACGTCAGCGGTGGTAACGCTGTACCTCATGAGCGTGTTTGGAGAATGAGTCAGCGCTGGCCATCATGGCTGCCGTCCGCTCTTCCACCTCGCCCAGTTTTTGCCCTCTCTCATCCAACGCTATCCGAGCTCGAGCTAGATCACCCACGATGCCTGATGCTGCCCCCTTCATGCCTTCTATACCCCCAGGACCTGGAATGTGCTGTGCCAGACTGCGTGGTGCTTTTCCGGCTCCTGTCTCGCCGACTGAAACACAAATACAGAAACAGAGTGTGAAAAGAAGAGGAGGAAAGAATGTTACAAATGAGGTGACAGCACAACAGAAACAAACAAACTCTTTGTTAGGAGAACAGCACACATAGTTCAGATGTCACTTTTGAGAACAGAGCTCATTAAGATAAAGAGGCATAGGAGACTGGGTTAGATGTCACAGGGGTCAGTTGTCACCAGTGTTATTTTTGTATTATTTCTATACTGTTATAGTATTTATTAATATTTTGTATTAGCTTTTTTTATATTTTTAATTTTTTATTTTTTGGTAATTGCATGTGCCAATTGCATTTGCATTTGTCATGTTCATTTGTTTTTGTATATATTTATATTTAGTTTAATTTATTTTATTTCAGTTTTAGTAATTTTAGAGCTTCAACTTATTTTATTTTAGCTGGTTGCCAAGTTTTTGAGTCAAATTTACTCCACATTTTTTTTTAAATGTGATTTTGTATGTTACACCTAGTTCAAAACCCTGTCTTATATCTTATATCTTTTGTGAATTCTTCAATATCATTATATATATATATATATATATATATATATATATATATATATATATATATATATATATATGTTAGGTAAACAAATGAACACCACACTCCCCACACAATAAAATACATTGACATACATGCAGACAAGAGTTACTTTATAATATTTTTCATGATTTTTAGGTTGTCACATGTTTTAAATGCTGTAATTTTGTAGAATGTAGTGTTGTCAAAATTATCGAGGTCGATACCAAGTCGGTACTGAAATTTTAAAAACATGACGCTTTGAGCGGATTCATAAACAATGATCAACACATGGAAGCAGCCTGCTTTCAAATGCTCCCGTGTGTATCTGTGTAAGCGCTTGGTGAAGAGCGTCATTGATGACTATTTACAACATGTTTTTGAAGTGTTGACCATTGTAGCCAATCACAGACATATCTGATGAGTGCGTGAATGCAAAGGCCAATCAGAGGTGTTTATGAATCCCCTCAACAGCGCTCAAAGCGTCACATTTTTAAAATTTCAGTACTGACTTGGTATCGAAGTCTGTATTTTTGACAACACTAGTAGAATGTATTAAGAATAGCTATTACTTTTATTATTATTATTACTGTTGTTGTTAAATTCTATTTTATTATGAAAAATAAATGTATGAAACAGCTAATATATGAAAAATAAATAAATAAAATAATTATTACATAAACTGTGTTTCATAATTGTCAATCTGTTAATTTTTTTTTTTTTTTTTGGCATTTTTGCCTTTATTATGATAGGACACAATAAGCAGACAGGAAGCAAAGTGGGAGAGAGAGGGGGACGGGATCGGGAAAGGTCCTCGGGCCGGGACTCGAACTTGGGTTGCCCGAACCGCAATGGCGCTATATGTCAGCGTGCTGCCCACGAGACTGTTGGCGCCAACATAATCTGTTCAATTTTGACTGAAAATGTTGTCCTTTTAATGGCAGGTTCCATTGTGACTGGGCAATAATGTTCAAACAAATTTTGTAGCCAACAACATTGTTATAGAGCAGTTGACTTTCAAAAATAAACCTACCCTGAGAAATGTATTTACTGGAGTAAAAAGTGAGAACTAGCCCCAGCCTCCCTACATCTAAATGGTCATCTGTTTGTGGTCTGCATTTCTGCCACACCTTCTTTGCTGTGATACTTCACACATCTGAGTGTAAAGAACAGATAATGTAAGTTAACTTACAAAGCTCTTCTCTGTCTAGAGACTGTGCTCCTCCTCCGAAAAGACCCTTAAAGAATCCCCTGTTAGGAGCTTCAGGCGTCTCCACCGGAGTAAACAGCTCACCTAACATCTCCTGTTACACAATCCAATCATCATCATCAACATCATCATAAATACTGTGCAATAAAAGAGTCTATAAGAACAGTTTAGGAAGAGGTTTTGCTCACCTGTAAGTTCTCACAGACCTCCTGGCTGTAGGTAATCCTCTGGATCTCAGTAGGGGAGGTCAGGTACAAGGCCTGGCCGAGGTTGCTGAAGCAGAAAGTTCTCGCTATCCTCATATCTGTCAGGGGTAGGTAATTTACATCCAGCAATGGTCTCAACCCTGGCAAACTGAAACAGCATGACACAGAGAGACATTTCTTCAGCTATGGAATATCTTACCCCTCTATTATTCAAGAGCTGCAATGCTAAGACTGTAGCAGTGATTGTTTTGTCCTTCAGAATGTGACATTAAATTACAGGAAACAAGCATTAGGGGTTTTGTGGATGTTATCTGCAATAATATCCCCCAAGGTCTTCATGTTTGATGGTTAACTTTGACCTTCTTACTGACAGTCACACAGATGTTTGTCTGCCTTTCTGTCCTCTGAAGATTTATAAGCCAAAGCGATTCAGAGAGAAATACAGTGATTAGATCTGTGTTGCAATAGTTACATGCCCCCTGGCTCTGACTTTGCTGAACAGTGGAGCAAGATGACAATTTTATATACTGAAAATAGCCAGAAATTTACGGCGTGTGGCGTGTGCTACAGTATATCAATATCAGGCTACAAACAATTTTCACATCAGAAACAATGTGAAGCTATTCCCAGGCAACATGCAGTCCCAGTTGCAGTCTTCAGTAGTGTAGCATTTAAAATATGTTATATACAATAATAAAATAAATAAGAGCAGTAGGAAATTAGCATATTAGAATGATTTCTGAAGGATCATGTGACACTGAAGACTGGAATAACTGTTGCTGAAATTTCAGCTTTGCCATCACTGGAATAAATTACATTTTAAAATATAATTAAAATAGAAAAGTTATTTTAAATTGTAAAAATATTTCAATATATATAAATGTCAATATATAATATAATATAATATATCTCTGTTTTCACAATTTAATCATGGTGGATCAATAGATTTTTATGTATTCACACATCCCAACACACAGTCCCAAATTAATGCATTTAAATATTCTCATCTGTCTTATGTTGAAGGGCATCCTCTCTCACCTGAGGGTCATGATGTGTCCGTTGGCACAGAAGCAGGCCACACAAATGCCAGTGTTCATCTGTACCACATCTGCCCGCAGCACAAAAGATGTTTCGGTGATGTTGTGTTTGAATACGCAGGTCTGAGAGGGTAGGGCTATGACTTTGGCCTGTTTCTCAGAGCACACCACGGCATACTGGTTTTCATTCAGTTCCTGGGATGTGGATGGGGATACAGACACCGGCCGTCTCTTACGGACCTTGTCCCGTTCCTCTCCATTGGCCGGAGCATTGGGTTCATACCATGGCTCAAAAGCAGAGGGGAGGAGAGACCCTGTAGAATCTAAGAAGGCCATCCGGAGGACGCTACCCTTCAACCTGTTAAGAGTGCCTGCGTAGAGAAGATGGGGTGTCAGAGTAAAGGGGAAAAAAAACAAAAAAAAAAACAACCCATCAAATTAAAGGATTAGTTCCCTTCAAATGAAAATTAGCCCAAGCTTTACTCATTCTAAAGCCATCCTAGGTGTATATGACTTTCTTCTTTCTGATAAACATAATTGGAGAAATTTGAATAAATATCCTGACACATCCAAGCTTTATAATGGCAGTGAACAGGGGTCACGAGTATGAAAGTGCTTCCATCCACATCCATCCATCATAAACGTGTACCCCACATAGCTCCGGGGGGTTAATAAAAGTCTTCTAAAGCGAAGTGATGCGTTTGTGTAAAGAAATATCCATTTTCCTTAAGTTGAATAGGGAAGGCATAGGACGTAGAGTAAGCGTTTTGAACTGTGAGAGTTTTACACTTTCTTCGTAAGTTGAATACAGAAGGTGGTCTGGCGGAAGCTAGATATTTTACTTCATAACTTGTTAAATATGGATTTGTTTTTTTTTTTTTACACAAACGCATTGCTTCGCTTCAGAAGGCTTTTATTAACCCCCCGGAGCCATGTGGAATGTTTATGATGGATGGATGTGGATGGAAGCACTTTCTTCAGCTCATACTTGTGACCACTGTTCACTGCCATTATAAAGCTTGGATGCGTCAGGATATTTATTAAAATATCTCTGATTGTGTTCATCAGAAAGAATAAAGTCATATACTCCTAGGATGGCTTGAAGGTGAGTAAAGCTTGAGGTAATTTTCATTTGATAGTGAACTAATCTTTTAAATCTCAAATATGCTGACTTACCACAAGGGGAGACAATGACTGGCTGCAGAAGCCTCTGCTCTCCAGCAGGGGGCATGTTGAGGGAGATGGCCAAGACTGTACCCAAGGACGTGCCAACCCACAGACTAGGTGTAAGCCCGCCATCTGCTTTGCGTGTGTACGTCTCACAGAAATAGAAAGATGTGATGGCCTCTCGTGATTCCTTGTCAATACTGGTCACGCTGGAGCTCCGCGAGCGGCTGAATGAGTTGTCCCTGTTGTCTAGGGGTATGGAACCCCGTGGGGGACATACAGAGAGTAGGACAGTAGGGAGAAAAACACAGAAAGGTAAAGCCCCCACTCCAAGACAACAACCGACAGATTAACATCATTACTTTTCTCCATACCCGTATAACAAAACAGCCCCTTGAACAGAAATTAAGTTTCCCTTTGTGATGTGGTTTAAGCAAGTTAAAACATACAACATCCTTCACTGGTGAGAAAATGACCTTTGATGTGGGAAATGAGGCAGTCTCTTCCAGTGTGATGGAGACAAATGGTATTCCCAAGATTGGGATGACCAGATGCCCTATTTTCCTGGAACACCTGCATGTTTTAGAGCCTTTTACCCAACCTCATTTATTTGAAAATTGGCCCTACAAAAACTTCTCCTAAAATAAACCCACATGCAGACATGTTAAAGGGCTCTGAAAATGGGACTATTCTGGGAAAAACTTGACGTCTGGTCACCCTATCCAAGATGTGTTCAGTCTGGAAATTAAAAACAAAACAAAAATAAATAAATAAAAATAATGGAAGCATGTAACAGAGAAAGAAAATGTTGTTTACATGACTATATTATATGTTCCCTATTAAAAACCTAAGCTACCATTCAAAATCTGGGGTCTGTATAGGATTTTGTAATGTTTTTGAAAGAAGTCTCTTATGCTGCATTTATTTGATCAAATATACAGTAAAGGCAGTAATACTGTGAAATATTATAATTTAAAATAACTGTTTTCTATTTTAATATATTTTAAAATGTAATTTATTCTTGTGATGGCAGCAATTACTCCAGTCTTCAGTGTCACATGATCCTTTAGAAATCATTCTAATAGGCTGATTTGGTGCTCAAGAAACATTTATTAAACATTTATGCATCTTTGCTGAATAAAAGTATTAATTTCTTTAAAAAAAAGTACTCACCCCAACCTTTTGAACGACAGTGTTTATATAAAGCTTTTGTATTTAAAAGAGATACCTGATATCCGATAGTTTAATTGTACAACTTTTCTCATATACAGTAATGATATGTGTGGGGGGAAAAAGATCTTTACATCAACCTACACATTTTATTTCCATTTCAAATCAGCCGATTCCAGAGAGTACTCCTTGAGGGAATTCCCTTAAAAAAAAAAAAAAAAAAAAACCTCCTGCTGCAAACTGATGACAGAACTGAATTGATACTGAATTAAATAGCAGCAAATGCTGACTTGTGTTATTCAGGATAAGAGTTAGGAAGACTGACAGAGAACCCTGGCTACATAAAAAGTAAAGCTGTTTTGGCCATGTTTATGTGTACCATTTATGGAGACACTCACAAGCCTTTTGATAAACCAATACAGTCATCAGGTGTATGTCAGACCCAAGAATCAAGACATAAGAATAGAGTCAGAATGTCAGAAATTCAGTATATACAGAACTCTGAAAGTGCAGGAATTCTGACACAACCTTAGTCTTTGGCTAACTGACATGAGATGTTCAAATCAAGTGAGCATGTGGACCCTTCAGATTCTGATAATGTGCTGATGGACTCCACATTCAAAAGCTGTGTAGCATGAACACAAAGTCAAGGCTTACCCAAGTCTGGCTTTAGCTCAGTAGGCAAGCTTAATTTCCGTGACATCTTTGCTGGAAAAAAGAGAACACCTCTCTTTACAAACACATTGAAGCCTCAGTAAAAGCCATGCAATGCTAGAACTAGTTGTGCTCCAGAAAACACCAGACAACATAGCTAAAGGTTTTTTTTAATCATCCCTGAGGGACACATATGCTTCAAACAGGACAAAGGAGACACTGCAATATTTTTCAGCGAGTCAGAGACAAACTGCATAATGCTGCATGCTGGACAAACAGTACTGGGATGTAAATGGGTATAATTTGGTCACACATAGCCCTGAAAGGAAAAGAATTAACATTATAACAGACAAAACAATCATTCTCAGCACCCCATGCCACAATCATGCACCACACAGGAAAATACAGACTGGACATTATGGCTTATATGGATTATTTAGTACATTTTGTATCATTTGTATACCCTTGCCACATAGGCATCTGTCAACTTTTATCTATTGTCTCTTATATATAAATAAATAACTGCCAGATGAACATGTGACATATCCTATTTTGTACGGTAACCTTAGCTGTTTATATTGGCCAACAAAAATATCTATAAAGCAAGATAAATTTACTTGAGAATTAAGCCTTGATTTTTTGAGAACATTTCATATATTTTCTTACCCCACTGGCAAGCATTCTGCATGTTTTTGTTAATACTATTTTTAAACTTGCATTACAGTTTTAGATTTATTTTACAATGTTTATGTTCAGTGATTAATTAAAGGTGTAAATTTTAGGAGGATCTATTGACAGAAATGCAATATAATATACGTAACTATGTATTCAGTGGTGTATAAAGACCTTAAATAATGAACCATTATGTTTTTATTACCTTAGAATGAGCCATTTCTATCTACATACACCGTGGGTCCCCTTACGTGTTAAGTCGCTATTTTTCCGCTGGCATGTTTCTACAGTAGGCCGAAATGGACAAACTGCTCTACAGAGCACGTTTGCTTGACTGGCTACTCTCTTCTGTCTCAGACAATGACATCTTTGTCCTGTGTTGGACACTATGGCTTCTCTATATTGCAATTCGCAACCTCACCGCTAAATGCCGCTACAATTTACACACTTCACCTAATAATTGTAATTTCATGAAAGGGATAGTTAACCCAAAAATGAAAATTACACCATAATTTACTCACTCTCAAGCCATCCTAGGTGTATATGACTTTCTTCTTTCAGCCAAACACAATCAGAGTTGTATTAAAAATATCCTGGCTCTTCCAAGCTTTATAATGGGAGTGATTGGAGGATGAGATTTTGAAGCCCAAAAAATCCATACTCCATGCGGCTTACTAAATAAAGGCCTTCTGAAGCGAATCGATGCGTTTGTGTAAGACAAATATCCTTATTTAAAACTTTATAATGTAAAATAACGAGCTTCCGGCACGACAGCCATAAGCATTCGACTTGCGTCTAAAAACGTTAACTTCTGTGATGTAGTACACAATGTCATGACGTTCTACACTATGCCATGACGTACTACGCTATGTCCTACGTTAAAAATGCATAGTATGTCATGTCACGTTTTATGATCAATGGATGCACTTTTTTGGGCTTCAAAATCTCATCCTCCAATCACTCCCATTATAAAGCTTGGAAGAGCCAGGATATTTTTAATATAACTCTGATTGTGTTTGGCTGAAAGAATAAAGTCATATACACCTAGGATGATTTGAGGGTGAGTAAATTATGGGTTAATTTTCATTTTTGGGTGAACCATCCCTTTAAATGCATTAAATGTAACAAGTTATAATGCTAAATCTAAAGTTTTCAATTATATTTCATTCTTATAATATTTTATTTTACATTTCATTTCATTATATTTCATTTAAGTTTTCATAACCCTTACCACTGAACATCCAATGTCAATTGTTAAATTAAGCTTAAAATAAGACATGACTAATTGCTAATGGGGTAAGATATATATATATATATATATATATATATTAAAGATGTTAAGATATTTTCAGTGGGACATAATTTTTACAGTGTAATGAGCTCAGCATTCAACAAAAAATAAAAACAACAAAACAAAAACTGGCTTCACAGCTTGTCTATGTAAGAACATCTAAGGAAATCTAAATGATAAATTACCCAAAACTGTATATTTTGTTTCCTAATAGTACACCAGTGAATCCAGTGAAGCGAATACCAAGGCTGGTTCCAATCCATCAAAATAAATGTGTATTTTTGTAATTCCCATCCTCACTATCCTGTGCTGAGATGTACGGACATAAAGAGACAGGAAGTACAGGAAGACAACAAATTGAAAACCTTCATTCCTACAGACAGACAATCATAGGACGCATCCACTAGTGTGGCGAAAGAGGAACGCCTCAAGCAAATCACCACAAGCACGTCACCATGTTACATGCGTGCTACATGAACGTAGCATGCAGTGGGAATTTCCATCTGGGTTATTCAAGTAGCTGTGTTCTTGGTGACAGACATGTTCTCTGTTTTGTTCATACATAGAGACAGAGACAGTGTGGTTGAACAAAACCAGTGGAACCTCTTCTACACCGTCCTCCAACCTTACCTCCTCTCCCTCCTCCATTGTAGAATTGCTGATGGTTTGACATCAAGACTTTTTGGGAGGAAGTAAAGCATATGAGCAGTTAGAGATATTTTTACGCTTTCTGGGAGTAACATACAGCGCAGGAGTGTCATAATGTGAAGTTTTTCTGTAGCAGTCACAATCATTTGTTCTTTATCTGCCCATGTCGAGGTGTTACAGCAAGTGTATGCTGCTATTTGCACAACGATTACAGGGACCTTCTTTCAATATTTGATCAAACCACTCGCTGAGAGAACAGCTGCAGAGGTCTGTGCTCTAACTGAAGGTTAAGTCATTTTGGAGATACATTCTCATTCTGTTCTGACCTTTCGGAGCAAATCTTATCTCTATTTTGAGATCTGCCCCGGTCTCCGAGTGTGAATGTCACGCTCTTTCTAAGAAGGAGGTTTTTAGGTTGTCTTCAGCTTATCACGCCACCTTCAGCTGCGCTAAATGAACTAAAAAAAAGAGAATGCAAATGCTTTAAAATTACCTTGTGCTGCGTGTTATCACCTTGAATCTTTCTGCATTTTATATTTGCATGTTATCCACTAAAAAACAATGCTAATTTGAATAATGATGGCAAAATAATGTTCTCTTTCCCACCCCAGAGGAAGACGTGATCTTATCGCAAAGGTTAAGAATCTGGGAAAAGAAAAAAACTCTCCCTGGGAAAGTGTTATTTGCATAACACGAATCTAAAACATGACAAAAAGTTCATGGTAAAACCTCTATGTGACACATTTTCGATGAAATATTTGGTTACACAATTCAGTGACAGTATCTGAAAGCAATCAATACCTCATTAACCGCAGTCTAAAAGCACTCTCAACTAAGAGTGCTGTGTTTTACAGTGCATTTACAAGCTTTGGTTGTCTAGTAAATTTAGATTTAATGTGTCCTTTCCGCCCACAAAAACAGCCGTGACTTACTCAGAGTCTAAGCAGCTGCAACATTTTCAATTCTTTTGCACATATAATTTCAAAAACCACTTCCTAACAATTCATCCAGTGTGGTCAGCACCAGTCTGTATGACTGCTGTGGACGTTTATTTTAGCAAACGCTTTGATAAAAAGACAGTCCCTTTCAGTCTTGCTGAAGGGCACAATGGTGCCCCTTTGATCCTACAACTTGTTTCTAGCCCAGAAGGTTAACCACTAATCTCCCAGCAGGCATGAGCACCTTGTCACAATGTCAATCACCATTACCATTCATCACACCGTGAGCCATCATCACTCATCTGTGACCTTTGTGAACTTTTGTTCTCCTATGATGTTTCATAAGGTGTGCCATGTTAAAGGGATAGTTCACCCAAAAATGAAAATTCTGTTATCATTGGGGACTTTCGCACTTAATAGTTCTAGGAACTCAGTTATAGGAATTAGCCACTAGGATAGTGGCTAGGCTAGGAACTAATTTCTCCCCCGGGCCATGTTCCTGGTTGCATTCGCACCAGGAATAGGAACTGTGAAGTGGCCGACAGTGGCGTATTTAAGCATGGCATTTACAATCGCTAAAAACCGGTGGATGGAAGACGGCGTGATCGGAGCTGTGATTGCTGTGTGTCGTGGGTTTCGTGATAACGGAGATGGAATGTAAACGCATAATTTACGCGACTGAAAGAGCAAAAATTGGGGCTAAAAGATGAAATCTCCTATGACAACCTTCAGTATTACATATCATCAAGGCGGAGAAAAGAACAAGCCTGCAGACAACAGGTAAATGCCGTCATTGCTGTTTTCCATGTTCGTGAAGTAAATATGTTTACACAGCTTTTTAAAAATGCCGGGTGCCGGTGTTTGACATGCGTTTGACCAATCAATGTACACTTACATCACTGATAGTTCCTATAGAGCTGGTTTAGACCCTACTCTGAAGTAGGAGCTAATTAAGTTCCCCCAAAAGGAGTTCCTAGAACTAAAAACGCTCCTAGTTCCTGCGGTACTTCAGCCAATATTTCTAGGAACTATGAAAAGGTTCCTCTGGTACTAAAGCCCCTATTTACTCACCCACACGTAGTTCCAAACCTTTATGAATTTATTTGTTCTGCTGAACGCAGAGGAAGATATTTGGAAAAATGTCAGTAACCAAACAGATCTCACCCCCCATTGACTACCATAGTATTTATTTTTCCTACTATGGTAGTAAATGGGGGGCGAGATCTGTTTGATTACTGACATTGTTCCAAATATCTTCCTTTGTGTTCAGCAGAACAAATAAATTCATACAGGTTTGGAACTACTTGAGTACTACTAGCAGAGGCTAGTCTAATGCTGAGATAATAACAAAATAAATGCACACTTGTGTTGTGTATACTTGATATTTGGTGTAGAGGTAATGTTGCTTACGTAGTAATGAATCACCCAAAAATCATTATGTACTCACCCTCATGTTGTTTGATCAAAAAGAACAACTAGAGAACCAGAATAGTCTGGATTCTTTAATTGAAAAAATGTGACTCAACAGAACAACTGATTTGCAAATCTTTGCTCATGAACTCAAGAAGAGATGCCAATATTTTCAATTATTTCACACAAAACTATCATTATTATTCATTACCATTCAAAAGTTTGGGATCAGTAAGATTTCATATGAATCATAATCAAAAATACTGTAAAACAGCAGTCACATGATCATTCTATGGCTATGCTGATCTGGTGCTCAAATAATTCTATTATCAATGTTGAAAACAGTTGTGCTGCTTAATATTTCCATGGAAACTGATACTTTTTTCAGGATTCTTTGATGAACAGAGAGTTCAAAAGAACAGCATTAAAAAAGAAGAAATCTTTTGTAACAATGTAAAAGTCTTTACTGTCACTTCTGATCAATTTCATGCATCCCTGCTGAATAAAAGTAATTCATACTGACTCCAAACTTTTGACAGGTAGCGTACAGTTGTAGTTCTTTTCCAGAAGAAAGAAAGTCATTAAGGGTTTGGAACAACATGACGATGATTAATGACAGAATTCTCAAATTTAGGGTGAATTATCCCTTTAGTCCTGAACAAAGGAATCGATTGAAACCCTAAAACGCTCCCCCTGTGGAGCTCATAACATATGGCTTTCAGCAGACTCAAGTGTCAGGACTGATCAGTATGATGGTGATAGTGGGCGGTATGGATTGTGTCATGCTCTGAGGGACGTTTTACCTGAGGTGGGGGATTTGCAGCGATCCTCTGAGGTGGCTGAGCCTTCGTTAATGTCACAAAGCCCTGTAGAGAGAAAGAGAAACATGAGTGCCACACGATGGACTATGTGAAATGTGTGCTAGTACCTGTTCTTTATGTGAAAAAATTGTCTAAGATATATTTTAATGGGTAGAACAATTGACATATACAACCATAGTGTGAGGTGCAGTGTGTAGCCCTTGCTCTGATCTTGGAGTTGAGAGGCAGATGGGCAGACAGGAGCTGAACCCAGCTGCTCTGATCATCACTCTCCCTGTGCGCATATCCGACAGATCCCAGCCCCCCGCTAAATATCACTCATTACCCCCGACACAAACACACACGCACACCGGATAATCTAACAACCAGTCCACTGCCAAATCCCAGCAATCATCTCTTTCTTACTATCATGTGTTTTGCTGCAATTGTGCATTCCACCAGCAGGGGTCACATTGCTGTATCCCTCTCAGTGGACTGCTGAATGTCCTGCCAATGGTGTGTTTTTATATATATGACTATGTGCTCTGTCTGTTATGGATGAAAACCATGTCTGTGTGCATATCAGACCTCCAGAAGGTTGTCGGCTCTTGCGGGGAGATCGCAGTTGTCTCTGGTATGGGTCATTAGATCCGTACAATTCCATAGTTCCCAGATTCAACAGAACAGTCTTCTGTAAGTAATCCACTACTGCCAGACCATTGCTATTGCCAAACACCACCCTATGACACACAGGAACGTAGAAAAGAGCAAACCCTTTTATCATTGCATGAATCTTTATATAATGCACTTCTGTACATTCTGCTTTAAAGAACAGCTTAAATTAATTTCTTTGCTGGTCCAGATTGGTTGGTTTTATGTTGATTTAATGTTGGTCAACCTAGTGGACCAGCATAATAATACCAAAACATATCTGGTGACCAGCATGGCACACTTTCTTTAAGGACACTGCAGCCCACCAGCACCCAAGACATATTTGCTGGTATTTTCATCAGGGTTAAGAGCAAGGGCAGTTTGTAGTTTTGATCGTTGTGATGATTCATTACTATAAATACTTTCAGTCAAGCATGAAATTTAATTTGAAAAAACAGTCTGCAGTAGGGTCTGAAAATAACCAGAGCACTGTAGTGAATTCCTCCATGTTTTTTTTTATCTATTATCCAACATAATTAGAATTGATTAGAATCCAACATAACTAGAATTAATTATCTTCAATTAATTCTAATCAAGTTATGGGTATAGGTTTAGAAATTATAGTGATCATTTCAATTAATTGAGTTTGGGGCCAGTTGTATATTATTTTAAAGAAATTAATACATTTATTCAGCAAGGATGCATTCAATTGATCAAAAGTGACTGTTAAAGTCATTTATAATGATAAGGATGATATGAACAGATATGATTCCATTTCAAATATATGATGTTTTCTTGTGTGCTCTATTTATCAAAGAATTCAGAAAAAAACTTTTGTTCCACAAAAATAAATTAAACTAAGCAACACAACTGTTTCAACTTTAAAAATAATAAGAAAAGTGTCTTGAAAGTTTCAAATCAGCATATTAGAAGGAGTAATGGCTGCTGAAAATTCAGCTTTGCATTACAGAAATAAATTTCATTTGAAAATATATATTAAAATAGATAAGTTATTTCTAATTGTAATAATATATAGAGAACAGTTATTTCCAGTTATAATACTATTTCACAATATTACTGTTTTTACTGTATTTTTGTTTTTGCCAAGTCTTCTGAAGCCTTTCGATAGTTTTGTGTGAAGAACAAACCGACATTGAAGTTGTTATACACTGAAAATCTTGGAATCAAAATATTCTAATACAAATATAAAAACAAAGCAAATGTCCTTTCATAAAAATTTCTGAAACTAGTCTACAGCTTTTGATTTACTTATTTGTTTTAAGCACTGAACCACCTGACGAAAACAATGCTCTTAAAATCTTCAGGTTGATGTGTTCAGACTCACAAGCCATAGCAGGAGTTGATGGCCAGACTGCTGATCTGCTGGGGCGGCTCTCCACTGACCCACACCAGCTGTACCACCAGCTCCACCTGATACCCAGGAGACTGCTTCAGAGGACTGCTGCGCACCCTGAGGGAATGACAGAAAGAGGACATGGTTTATAGACAGTCCCTGCCAAAAAAAGTATAACATTTATTGTACAATGTGATATATTACATACTGGGGATGGGCATGAGTTCCCAAGTACTTGAAAGTGACAGTCATGATCAATCATAAAAACAACTTCAACACTAGTAAAATCCAGCTAAACAACTATATGAAAACGTGCCAAAAAAGGGGCATTACTGTGCAACTTGGTAGTCTTATTTGTCTTGAACTTTAAGTCTGTGGCAGCTAAAGCACTCAGCGCTCTGTTTGGAGAGGAATAGGGGGCGTACACACAGGACACGTTCAAACAAAGCTGAATATAAAAGGACGCAGTACATCTGAGATGTGTTTGTAAAAGTAGAACTATTTTTAACTTGACAAGACACTCATATTTGGTGGATATCTGTTGGGTTCTCAAAATGCCCAAAATACCCATCCTTATTACTGCAAGTATACTGTGGGGTCTGAGACAACATTTAAAACAAAATGAGATTTAAAACCTAATTTAAACGTGGAAATAATTTTAAATTAAACAAATTTGGTTAACAGTCTTTTATTTGTTAATTAATTTGATATTTATTTTTAATTTTGCAATATTACTAGGTCACAATTCAAATAAGCAGATTTGTGACATTAATCATGTGAACTCCTTTGTATAGTCAGATGTTTCTTTCCACTGAAGCACAAGATGCTCTTTGGATCATTCTCAAATCATGCAGGATCACATGATCATTAGGTTTCAAACAAACTTGTGAAGTTCATGCAGGTCAAGTGCTGCTGTCATTAAAGGGTTAGTTCATCCAAAAATTCTGTCATTAATTACTCACCCTCATGTCGTTCCACACCCGTAACCTTCGTTCATCTTCGGAACACAAATTAAGATATTTTTGAAAAAATCCGATAGCAGTGAGGCCTCCATTGACAGAAAGATAATTAACACTTTCAAATGCCCAGAAAGCTACTAAAGACATATTTAAAACAGTTGATGTGACTACACTGATTCAACCTTAATGTTATGAAGCGACGAGAATACTTTTTGTGTGCCAAAAAAATAACGACTTTATTCAACAATATCTAGTGATGGGCGATTTCAAAACACAGCTTCATGAAGCTTTGAAGGTTTACAAATCTTTTGTTTCGAATCAGTGGTTCGGAGCGTGTATCAAACTGCCAAAGTCACGTGAACCACTGAAATTTCGAAACACTTATGACGTAATGAAGCCTCATTTACTGAAATCATGTGACTTTGGCAGTTTGATGCACACTCCGAACCACTGATTCGAAACAAAAGATTTGTAAAGCTTTGAAGCTTCATGAAGCAGTGTTTTGAAATCGCCCATAACTAGATATTGTTGAATAAGGTTGTTATTTTGTTTTTTTGGCACACAAAAAGTATTCTCATTGCTTCATAACATTAAGGTTGAACCACTGTAGTCACATGAACTGTTTTAAATACGTTTTTAGTAGCTTTCTGGCCATCTAAAAGTGTTAATTATCTTGCTGTCAACGGAGGCCTCACTGAGCCATCGGATTTCATCAAAAATATCCTAAATTGTGTTCTGAAGTTGAACAAAGGTCTTACTGGTATGGAATGACATGAGGGTGAGTAATTAATGACAGAATTTTAATTTTTGGGTGAACTAATCCTTTAAAGCAAGAGGGCAATGTACCAAAACTAAGAAATTCTGAAATTAATTTTAACTTTTAATACATCTTGAAAAGCAAAATGTTATGCTTATAATATAATGTGCATAAAAAAATACATTTACACAAGTAGTTTAAGACTTTTGGATCCCTCATAATATGTGTACACAAAGATATGACTTGCAAAGCAGCATTACTTGAGGCAGGGTATGTTGTCTCGCATCCCATCTGAAGAGTTGCTACTAGTGGAAGGGTGTGTCTGAGGGCCGGCGGTTTGTGGACTGGGGGAGGTGCTTGGTGTGGGAGGAGCTGGTGTCTGATCTCCTCCCCCTTCTGGAGACTCTAGATCATTCAGCTCATACTGTAACCTGACTTCCAGTAACTGTAAAACACACACACACACACACACACACACAAACATATACATGTAACTGACACAAGTGTGCTTGAGAACAGATGTATGAATCAGTTAAATGCAGTGAGTTAATTGATCCCCATCAGTGTCGCTATTCTTAATATGAGACACACTAATTGGTGTGTGCGTGCCTCCAAGTGAGTGTTTCTATGTGCGTGAGAGTCACGGGACTGAAGGTGCTAATAGGTTTAATTTGCCCTCATTATACAGAAGTGTGAACATCCTGTCAGCAGCCGATGGTAATGCTAATAGTTTTCCCACATTTGCGCTGAGCATGCGTCACCGCCCTCCAATCAGATTCATTCCTGTGCCTGAAATTCACGTGTCCCTAATATGACTGTATTTGAACATCTGATTCATTATTATCCTGGTTATATGAGTCATATTAATATGTAAACAAGTTGAGCTGATTAAGCATTAATAAAGCACAATTGTTTAGATGCTTCAGTCTAAGAATCACATTATATATTTTTCCACAATAAATTATATATAAATTCAAATTATTCACAGATATACTTTCTAATGGCATTATCATAAGCGCTCATTTATTTATGGGTCACGGAAGCATCAGTATGCAAATGTGCAGCTTGCAAAAAAACAGTGAGAGGGCAAAATGAATGCAGTATTAATTATTCAAGCTCAATATATACAGCTAGATGTGGTGAACATTAATTAAAACGGCTTTGAAAAGCTTAGGGATTTAGTTAAGCATCTGAGTAACAACTGTTCCTCGGATATCCTTAGCTGGCGCTGAAGACGGCACAAACACATGTACAAACGCACACATTCAACACATTCAAGTCACTGAACAACATTCATTTAATGAACAGATTTTATATCATTATTAACGTTATGAGTCATGGCAGTTGTCAGGAAACTAAAATAACTCGAGACGGGGAAAAAGAGAGAGAGAGACTTAAGAGTGTCTATAAGGGCAGCATTACTCATTCCACTCCAGAAAACAAAGTTTTTAAGTCAAGAGACCTTGATAAAAACATTGTTACATAAATTAAATTAACTAATCAGAAAAAATATTATAAACCACATATATTTACCTGAACCACCTCTGTGGTGATTTCCTGTTTGCTGAATCTGTATATGATGACATGGGCAGAGACCCCAGCCACACAAAGCATGCGGCTCTCGGGACACCAAGACATCAACTGAATGGCGAACGGGTCCTCATCCACAATCTCTGTGCTGGGTTTCTCCTCCTTACAGCGTGCCTTCTCAAATACCTTCGCTGTCTTCAGTTTGTACAGCACCTGGAGCATTACTGAGCACCATGGGAAATACAATTCAAAGGAAAAAAGTAAGAGATAATGTACGGTCAACCAATCATTAACACTTTTTTTATCATATCATCTAACGCTCACTGTAATGCTCAAATATTATCATACATATGCTTATACATTATCCGTTCTATTACACTGCTACTTCCCAAATAAATAAATAAATAAAAGGACAAGCTAATTTGAATGGAAAAGATTTTATTATGAGAGAGACTGCAGAGTGATATGAGACACAATTTTATAGGAAATAGGTTGCCTTGGACAATGATCAGTTTAGCAGTCATTAGACAAAACAGAAAATGCTGCAATTGAACAAATCGGAATCTAGTATTCCAGAGAACAAAAGTCTTATAACTTCTAGATTTGTACAGTTAATGCTTTGGGGGATTTAAAGGATGATGGGAAATGCTTTAATGCCTTCAAATGCATAAATGTGTTTTGAATAATTTTTTAGGACCTCTAATCCACTGACTCCAATTGTTCAGTTCAGTCAAAGCAGAAAAAAAAAATGTCGCAAGATTAGCCAATCTGTCTTAGCAGGATTAAAACTTCCTGCCTAATTAGCTTTATATTTCATTGGTGGACAAAATGAGGGCCACTTTGGTTTTAAATTAGCTCCTACCATTAAGAAAGCCCATTTGAATGTTAAACAAGCGCTTGCGTGAGGAGTTGACAACCTTTGTGGTATTTGTAATATTACAATATGTCCTTTAGCACCTACGGGAGGTAGAGGAACAGTGAAAACCTTAGTCTGTCAAGCTAACATTTTAAACAAGGTCAAATGCCATTTACAGGTAACACTCTCACCATGCTGGTCTCCCTCAGCGGTGCGCAAGGTTAGACAAAGCCTGTGGGATCTGGGGAGTTTTTTGTGTGTGACATTATAAGGTCAGTCCCCAGTTGGGTCGTAAATCATGGAAAATTACCTTATTGTTAAGGTAAGTGATGTCTGAGTTGTACTCCATCAGTGGTCAGCAAAATTCAGTTTTTAATTAGATATTTAACAGTGTTAGTCAAATGTCTAACTGTAGCCAAAGTCGCTTTCAAAGAAAATCAGTTCACTCTGAGGCCACATTTGCTACGCCTCAGGCAGCTATTTCGGGTATGCAAGATCAACTCTTATCTACTTGAACGGGGAAATAAAAAAAACTGCTTGGCAAACTCAAATTTAAAGAATATATTTCAAATCAGCAACAAAATCTGACATTAACTGACCTTTAAATTTTGTTCAAATTGCACAGAGTTAAAAAAGCATTTATGCATGACTTAACCAGTTGTCGACTGGCTCTTTTATTTAGAAGGTGGGAATTATTTTGCCATACTGCACACTGAATTTTCGTTTCGCCCATTCGTTACACTACAAGAGAACTGCTTTGGTATAAATACGGTCTTTGCTGTGGTCAAAATAGTAGCGCATGGTGCTAGCAATACCAAGGTCATGGGTTTAATCTCCTAGGGAACACAAAAATCTGAGATACAACTCCTTTGTTTTTAGATAAATGTGTCCGCCAAATGCAAATATGTAATGCAAATGTGTTTGAAACTGAAAAACTATTATACTGCACACATTGTGGTAAATGAATCTATTATACTGCATACAATGGGTAAATGAGGTGAATATGAAGTCAGAAAAGCTTGGTACTCACTTGCTGAAGCATCCCAGAACTTCACTGAACCATCTGCATGCCTGCAAGAAGAGCAGAGAATCTTTTATTTTAGCTGTCTCATACACACAAACCCACATAAACTCACTGGCAATTTCCCATTACCACATGTATCCAAACAAACCACCGAGGTAAGCTAAGTTGCTATGTCAGATAAAAGCTAGTCAAGAGATGAGAGGAAGTGCTCTTCCCACTGCTGTCAAACCCACTAAAATAGCAGAAAAAGGTTCTGTCATCCCATGGGCGGTACATCAGAAAATGCTTACTTTTTTGTCATACTTCCCTTTCGCTACCATCTTGTCCCGCTCATTACCCTCTCTTCTGCACTCCTCCTCCCTTACCCTATACCCTGCCTTCTTTTACTCCATTTAAGTCTCTCTTTTTTCGATTTCTGCTATTTCAGCAGAACTACAAGCGGCGAAAGAGAGGGAACAGAGCAAAAAGAGTAACGGCACACACACCCTCTCGCTCACACACACAAGTACACACTGCTCTTACCCAGTTATTATTATTTCAGGGTAGCTTTGTGTGCCCAGGCCCCAGTTTCCGCCACTGATAGGCCATTCCTGTGATGAACAACAGAACCACATAAAAGCACTTAAATCCACGAAAGCTAACCGCATAAATCCGACATTTCACGACGTATGAGAATAGAGGAAATTTAGTAGTTATTGCCCTAAAGCGTGTGAACATTCCTGGGAAACTTTATAAAAAGAAAGTGGCCAATTTGTAAGTTTTGGTAAGCGTACTCTTTTAATATAATGACTGTGGCTGGCACAAAACATTTCTGCAACGTGGGTGGAACCTTTATTAAATGGCTGGCGAGGCTCTATAGGAAAGCATTTCCTCATGAGGTGTGGAAGCTGAAGCAGTTTATTCAAAGGTATTCAGAAGTGCTGTGATTCAAAGTGGGCCGTCTGAGTTAACCTGCTCCCTGTGGGAGACAGAGCCACAACTTACACACCGCACTCCAGTCTTGGCTGAGAGGTCATGCTTTCTTTCATACCCATAAATACCCCTGTCTGTGTCTCTGACCCACACAGTCTGAGGACACAATGTGCTGCACGACGGGGGGCCTGAAGTCACACAGGCATAGGGGCGATTCACCAGGGGCCGCAATCTAGTCACTCAAAAGCCAAGATGTGTGTGTAGGCATGAAGTTTTATCCTTAAAGACATCATTATCTGTCAGATTTGCATATTTAAATGTGTGTGCACACGCTGTTGTACCTTTTTGCTGTAGCCCTGTCGTTTCTGGCGAGACCCGACAGAGTAAAGTGCAGGTATGAGGTCCACAGGACAATCGGCTAAGTACTCACAAGACGTCACAGGAGACTCATGAATCATCATGGGATATGGATTTTCAAAGATAGGATAACTACAAAAAAACATCACAGGTCAAAACCATCAGATTGACACTGTAGTGTAAAAGTGTGATAGCGTCAAACATGTTATTCACAAATATGATGCACATAACAAATGCTGTGGGTGATACATACCCATTTTGTGCAAGGTCAATAACAACTAAATCCTTTTCGAGGAGGACTACTACAGCATATGGCTCCTGAAAATCTGCAGAGAAACATAAATGGGATGGGTAAAATCATGAATACATCCCTATGCATTTGAGACATTTTTTACATATACACATACTGATTTTTTTTTTAAGAAATTAATATTTGTATTCAACAAGGATGCATTACACTGATCAAAACAGACAGCAATGATATCTATGAAGTTACAAAAAAATATATATTTCAAATAAATCCTGTTCTTCTGAATGTTCTATTCAAAGAATACTTGTATCACAGTTTCCACAAAAAATATTGAGTAGCACAACTGTCTTTAACATTGATAGTTGCCTTTTGAGCAGCAAATCAGCATGATTTGAATGATTTTTGAAGGATCATGTGACACTGAAGACTGGAGTAATGGCTACTCAAAATTTACAGGAATAAATTACAATTTAAAATATAATAAAATAGAAAACATTTTATTTAATATTTTATTATAATTATAATAACACTTTGTCGTGTATGTATATGAAGGACACAAATGGCAAAATGTTTTGTAAAACAATTTTTATATTTTACTGGCCTGTTCCTGTTTAGCTGTAAAAGTTACTACTAAAAACATCACTGCATGAGTTTGAAACTCTCAAATGTCTCAATAATGAGTCAGAACATAAAGACGCCCCACTTCAAATATAGCTTAATCAACAGAGCCAGGCACTCTTATGCAAGCTGTACTGCAAACACTGTTCCCATTCCTCCTGCGTTCATCACTGCTTCTCAGTTCGGCTTAACACAAACTCTAAACAAAAATACTTAAGCCTCTAAAACCGATGATTGAACAGAGACGCTGTGTTTTGGCAAATACTGTTGGCGCAACTGCATGTATGATTATCATTATTTCTGTAAAATTCATTTCTGTAAAAGGTGAATCACAAGAAAAATAATTGTTTTAAAATATTGTTTTAAACCAGTACCATGCATAAGCTATTTGACATGATCAGGGTGTTATATAAGGTAAAGTACATTTAGCCGCCAGTCATTATGCAAAAAATGATGCAAATCATGGCTACTAAAAAATAAATACATGAAATATTGGTTTGATCTGAAATTATTTTATTTTACTTGGCTTCAAGCTTCTGATAAGTAAATTTGTCCATAACATAGAAAACAATTGCAACAATATAAATGCATATATCACTATTTTTTAAAATCTGCAATGTGCAAAAGTTACCTTTTCTATGGCCTAGTTAGCTAATATACACTACCATTCAAAATGTAGGGGTCAGTAAGTTTAAATGTTTTTGAAAGAAGTTTCTTATGAACACCTAGGCTGCATTTATTTGATAAAAAAGTACAAAAAATACAGTAAAAACAGTAATATTGTACAATATTAATTCCTGTGATGGCAAAGCTGCATTTTCAGCAGCCACTACTCCAGTCTTCAGTGTCACATGATCCTTTAAAAATCATTCTAATGTGCTAACTTGGTGTTCAAGAAACATTTCATATTATGATTAATGTTGAAAAAAGTTGTGCTGCTTAATATTTTATAATATAATACAATTTTTTGATGATTATACACTTCAAAAGAACAGAATGTATTTGAAATAGAAATCCATTGTAACATTATAAATGTCTTTACTGTCACTTTTGATCAATTTAATGCATCCTTGCTGAATAAAAGCATAAATATAAAAAGCATAAAAAATACTGACCCCCAAATTTTGAACAATAGTGCATTTATCTGCAAAGTATCATGTTTTCTATTATTTTAAGGCATGGACAATGCTCAAAATTTGTCATTGCAGCCACTTCAGAAGAAAAAAAAAAAAAAAAAAAAATCAGAGATTGAGAAATTGGAATCAAGTATTTCAAAAAGCCATGTAAAAACTACATTTAATGTTCTCTTTTTCACACCAGCAAACTATTGACAGACTATAAAAAAAAACTAAAGTTGTGTCAGCTTTTGCTACAGCTGCCTGCAGAGAGAAAGAAATCACTTACTATTCATAAATAGCCACCAAAGTGATAAATTATTCAAATGGGTATTGCAGTAAACAAATGCAGTCAGAGAAGTGGATGTTATGAATAGAGGGAGGTTTAAAAAAAAAGATGTAAAATGTAATTACTAGGCAGCGGTTCCACTGGGGGAGCTCAAGCTCATCTACAAAGAACATGAAAGAATAGAACAACCCAACAAAACAAAGGTCAACAAAAAAAGAACAAAGAGGAAGTGGCAAAAAAAGAGATAAAGAGAATGAGTTCTTATTGCAATAATACTGGACAGAGCAGGTGCAGTTAATGAGTTACCGTTAGGATATGGCGTTTCACACAGGGTGAGGAAATCTACAATGGGATAGTCCATCTCCAATACTGCAGTGCTCTTCCCATGCATTACCGTCAAGCATGGCCGTCGACCAACAGTGTCATATGACAAACCTCCAGAGAAGATCATAAATGGATCCCTGTTCAGAACACAAACACATACTCTACAGTGAGCTTCAAAAGTCTTAAATTACATTATCAGCATAACAATGAGTGAAAGGTTGAACTGAATGTCTTTCAGAATGTCTTTTCCTTTAGAGATAGCAACACTCAAGCTGAATGAACTCCACAAGTTTGCTTATTTGGATGTGACCTAGAAATAGTGCAGAATACTTTTTATTTATTTTACGTTGTAACTGTTGTTGTTTTTTCCAGTTTTAAATGAGCTTCATGTTAATTTTAAATCACATGTTTCAATGCTAGATTCCACTCTATATATGCACAGACATGCATGGATTTATTTAAAAACATCTTGAAGTAAGTGGTTCAACATTGCTACGCTGGTTAACCAGCATAAACCAGCAAAAACCAGTCTGGACCAGAATTCAGGAAATTCATGATGGTCCAAGATGGCCTTAAGAGCAGTAAAAGAAAAAAGAAAAAAGAAAAAAAATGCTACAAGCATATACATACCCTGCTCTCGTGGTCTTGTACTCTACTTTAAGAATGGGTTTGCAAGGCTCTGGCTTTTTTCCATCTTTAGGCTGCTTTCCTGAAACAGAATCAGACTCATTTAGAGAGTTTCTAGACATCCTTCTCTGGCCCTGTCCCAAACAGTGCACTTGATGTTGATCATAACATGCTCAAGACCCTGTAGAATTGATTGACGAGGGAGTTGTCTTTCCTTTGTTGATGTATTTCCTCTTGAAATAGAAAATTATCAAAGAGCTTGTCACTTTTTATTCTAAAATTAGCCAATAGGCCAATTCAAATAGGAAATACTGTTAATATTAGGGGTATATTAGCATACAGATGGCTTCAGATCCAATAGAGACTTCAATTCCAGAATTTTCATTTGGCATATTAGAAGAAGGTTTCACAGTAAAGTACTACAAGAGTGGACATGAAGGAAGACTGCAAGGACTGAGTGTGCCATTTTGGACAGAGTCTCTCTCTCCCACACACAGGAAGTGTGTCAGTGGAAAAAAAAGACATCTCACAGACATAACGCAGAAGAAAAATTGAGAGCATTAAAGACATAGATATGTATACGTAGATGCCACATTCGACCGCTCCAGACACGTTTGTCGCGTCTGCCATCTTGGAACGGTCAACATTTCACAAGCTGTCGTCACTCACAGTAAAAATCAAAGAGTTTTCTAACATTTCCAACAATGCGCAGCCTCTGGTTGTAAAAACCGCCGAGATTTAAATTCCAGAGGAAATGGGATAACCTTTCAGAGGTGAGAATGTGTTAACTCGATATTACAGGCTTTTAAACTATGGTTTATTTAAACTATTTTTTAATGTCATATTAGCTAATGCTGTTGTCTTTCTATATTGTGTTAGTTTAGCAAAATCATCTGCTGGAGTCTATTGCAGATACAGATATACATATATGCATATAACTACGGTTACATATAACTAGTGTTGTCGGACCGGCTTTGACTATTCCAATATGGTGGACAGCTTATGCATAATGGCCCATAGAAAGGCATCTATGTGTATATATGATTTTTTTTTTAAATATTCAATGTCACACAAACTTGCTATATAAGGTCTTGTTAACTTTACTGTACTTTCTTAACAAAAAATGTTCACTACGAAACATCACTTGTGTGTGTGTATATATATCTTAAGTAGGTGCAGTTTTTATTTAAATTCATATTTTAATTTGTATTTAAAACAATTGTTTATTACATTTTAAATATATATGGGGGGTGGGGGGCTGAATTCTCCCTAAATAGGGGCTACTAATGTCTATTGAACAAACCAAATGATATAGCCTTCTGGCAATATTTTATGGCTTTTCCCTATTATGTTTCTTTCTTTTTAAATCTGGCTGTCTGATGTGCTCCTCTCATGGAGGCAGGGTGAGGCTGAAGGGGTTGTTGTATTAAGAGAGGACCATCTTCAATAGAGCAGGTAAGGATGTGCACCAAAAGGAAAAGCATGACCTCACCTCACTCATCACTAAAGACCACAACACAGGCAGTCTCCATGAAGGAACAAAATGAGACTGAAAATTAAAGCTTCACTTGAAATGGAAATCAGGTATGGGCGAGGGAGGGGGAGTGATTGTTTTATGCTGGAAGGAGGGGATCAAATTACAATCCTGAATTAACAAGTCTTTGAGTTAGATGTGATACAACCTTGTGAAATAGACATAAGAGCAATTTATTTTGCAACCCTTATCCTGAAGAAAATGAATTTGAAGAAAATGAATTTTTGTGTTTAAGCCAGAGAGAAAGAATGACCACTAACCGTGTGGCGTGATTGTCTGTACGGGCTTGGCTGGGGACTTTATATTCCATATGGTCAGTGTGCCGTCTGAGTGACTACAGATAAACTGCTTCCCCTCGTGGTGCCAGGCCACAGAATGGATCGCCTGTGAGTGAGAATGACAATTCAAGAGAGAGGAAAAAGAGCAAGAAATAAAAGTTGGTTATGCTTGCATGGGGGCACACAACTCAATGGGAGATTTCCTAATAGTGACTCACACCCGTATGTCCAAGAACACGGCCCAGGGGTGTATGTTGTGCCTACCCAGGTTGACATGAGATGCCCTTGACAAGAAGTATGCTGGGATAAGTGCTATGAAGAAAGACTGTCTTTTTAGTGCTGAGCAATATCACTTGTGCCATGCTTTTTACACCATCAGTGTTTCTGCTGTGGCTCTATCCAGAAAAAATGAGGAGGGGCGTTACATTTACATCCAAATGTTACTTAATCTGCACAGAACTGAATCTAAATTCCAAAGTAGCTAGTTTTAAAATTATGTAGCAAAGCTATTTTAGTGACTAAGTAGTGGGACAGAGTTAATAAACTCATGCTACATTTCCCTTGGCAATATTTCAGCCACCAAGTAATGTGTCTGGAATTTTCTGACAGCTATTTAGAATCTGAACTGTGCTGCAGAATAGTCTGTAGCTTAGCTAGCTACATTTTTAAATAACTTTCACATATACACTACTGTTCAAAAGTTTGGGGTTGGTAATATTTTTAAGGCAGCGGCTATTTACACCATGTGCAAATAGCGACAGATGCCATTTACACTAAATGAAAATAGAACATTTTCTTAGCAATATATGCTATTTACACTAAATGAAAATAGCAATATATTCCATCTACACTAAGTGACAATAGCAGCATTTTCTTAGCCATATGCTATTTACACTAGGGGAAAATAGCGATATATTTTATTTATACCTTGTAAAGGTATCAGTTCTGTGCAATAAGAGTAAATAGTAATTAGATACTATCTATAATTTATATTGGCTGATACTATTTGCACCTCAGTATTTTTGTACATTAACAGGATGCAATAATATCATAGAGTGTAAATGATTATATATTTATTATATACACCTTCCCCTAACCCTACCCAATAAACACTTTTAATATTGATAAACACTCGTTCAAAGTTTATTTCCACTTTTAGAACATTATTTTCATTTTTATTGAAAATAAATGTGAGCTCGGCAAAAGGCGGATTCGAACCCACGTCGATCGCGTTAAAAGCCAGGTCTGCAAGCTTTACTTGCTACTGCTGTACCACTGAAGACGTTAAATTCTACACATCTTTTTTAAAACTTGAGTGTCCCAACCAAACACTGGTGGGCGGAGCTAGTGTAAATAGCCAATGAATAGCCAATAGCACTTAATGTAAATAGACACTCTGTTTTTTTAATGCTTTTGAAAAAAGCCAAAGGCTGCATTTATTTAATCAAAAATACAGTGAAAATAATAATATCGTGAAATAGTTTTACAATTTCAAATAGCTGTTTTGTATTTTAATTTATTTTAAATTTAATTTATACCTGTGATGGTAAAGCTGAATTCTCAGCAATAATTACTCCAGTCTTCAGTGTCACGTGTTCCTTCAGAAATCATTCTAATAATATGCTGATTTGGTGCTCAAGAAACATTTCATATTATTATAAATGTTGAAAACAGTTGTGCTGCTTAATTAATATTTTTTTGTGGAAACCATTATATTTTTTTAGGATACTTTGATTAATAGAATGTTCAAAAGAACTGATTTTTTTTTTTTTTAAATAGTAATGTGTGTGTGTGTGTGTGTGTGTATATATATATAAAATTCCCAATAATTCCTCACATCAATTCCTTTGTTGCTTTTTATAGCTTTGTTTTGTACTGTTGTTGTATTGACAGAAGACTTTAGCAAAACTCTGGGGAAAACAGTCAGGCCAATATAGCACAATAAATGGAATAGAATTGAATCGAAGGGAAAAGAAAGAGAGAGAATGCACAGCATGGGACTGATGTATCGAGAGAAAACAGAGCGAGTGAAAACACAAAGAAGGCTGAAAGAGAGTTCTCATTATTTTCTAATTAAGCGCAGTCTTCTCTTGTTTAGCATAATGATGGCGGCTCTATCTCTGTCTCAGGCAGACAGTGGGGACGAACCTCAGCAGACCTAACTAATCAATAAACCGAGTGCAACATCATTACAGGAGCATTGAGAGAGGAGGAGCCAGACGAACACACGCACACACAGAAAAATATGGTTTTGCACAGCTACATTCACAACACCCAACTATGACTATGATATGATTATACCGTTTGCATAATATATGTTCTGAAGGTTTAACGAGAGCACATTTATGCTGAATAACTGACATGCAAAAAACTATTCAGAACTGCATAAGTATGCAGTTCATTCTTAAATTACTATCACCAACTTTCAATGGATGATTTTTAAAATTCACAAATGTGCATCAAATTTCACCAGGTATTATAGACCTCCTTGGTTATATCCTTGTATACCCTGCAGTACGCTAGTATTCCATCGCTTCTGAGTTGTAATTATACTCATAAAGTGACAAGGACATGTGGGATGTCTATATACGCATGTGTGTGTGTATGTCAGCTTGAGAAAGGGCTGAAGGATAATCGGCCTGCCTTTAATGACACCTTAAAGACACCAGGACCTCTAGCTCCCCGCCTACTCTATCCTCTCTATGTTTCTCTCTCTCTCTCTTCATCACACTCTTTGAGATACCCACAGAGACACCTCAGAGACAGAGAACTGTGACACTGTCATACCTCTGACACATGCACGCACACAGAGGCCCAATTAGAGCTAAAGAGGTCTGATGGCTTTACTGCAGGCAGCCACAACCCGCCTCTTCAGTCCAAAAATATTGCTGCCACTGCCCTCATACACACAAAACACATCATTCCTGAAGCAAACGTCAAACCATCCAGAACAAGGTCAGCTGGCCCTCTTTTCCATTATAACAGGCCCAAGAATTACTACTGTAAATGTGCATACATATAAAAAAGTGATACATTAATTTCAAGTGTTTGTTAAGGTAATCTTCACTATTACTATTGCTCATATTTAGGGTTAGGGATTTTAACAAACCATTTTGTACCCTTAAAATCATGTGGCTTTTGAGGATATTACTTTGCAAAATGATTGGCAAAATGTCCAAAATCCAAAGAGCCAAGCCATTTCTAGAAATTAGAATATCTTCTTCGACTTGGACCAATAAGCAATACCCTAGCAACCTATATTTTAGGGGCTTTACATTCTAGCTTGAGTTTTTTAAGGAGACCATTATTTTAAAAACCATCACCTTATTATTTCTATGGTGACGCTTGTCAGGTGACATACCGCAGCCACAATAGCACTGTATGACAGATGTATCGCTTTTATTTAGTTTTTCCTATTTTTATTCTAAAAATTCACAGACTTGTTAACTATATCATGAACTTTCTGATATATTTCAATTGTCAAATAAGTGAATGTGTTGTCATTTAAACACCTTTATAATGATCATGTTAGTTGATCTATTCTGTGCGATGGGTGCCGCCAGTTTGCACCGCAATTGCAGGGAGTTGCATCTGTCGGATTTACAACACATCAATTCATCCATTTCTCCCAAAATATATAAACATAAGTGGTTTTAACTAAAGCACAGTCGACAGAGTCGTCGTGTTTTGCTTATGCTTGGAAAGGCTGCTTCAGAGAGCGCTCTTGATGTCCACTTATTATAAGCGTTTTTGGGCTTGTTGTTTAAGATTGGCTTATAAAGTGATCAAGTTTATGGAGTAATTAAAGTGAGCAGGTGCAGGTCGTGAAATTTTGGACTTATTTTCAGCATAAATCATTTGGATTTATTTCAGTTTATTGTGGGATTGCACTTTAAAATACATCATTAACAACTAGTTGTTTGGTTCCATACAGACTGCATAGAATTTTTGTAAATGCGATTGTCACTACCTGCATTTTTCTGAGTTAATTCGGTTGTAGAATGCGGTTGTCACTCCAGTAAACTACTGAACTGTGTGTGTACAGAACAGAATTAAGCACTAAAAGGTGAATTGACAACCAAAATTAGTTGCGGTGTGTTTGTATGTGGCCCTAAAATTCACTCAGAACACCTTAGCAACCACTTAGCAATGCCCTGGCAACCTCTCACAATACTAAAGCATCACAGATACATTGGTTGGGATTTGGGGGGTTGGGCTCTTTTGACTTGGTCCAGTAAACAATACCCTAGCAACCAACCACCCAAGCAACCACACAGCAATGCACTAAAAATCAACACTTTAGCAACCACGTAGGAACGCCCTGGCAACATCTCAAAACACTAAAGCATCATAGACACATCATAGACATCATAGGTCTTGTTTGACTTGGGCCAGTAAGCAATACACTAGCAACCACCTAGACCACCCTATATAAACATATATAAAGTCAGTTTAAAACACGTTAGCAAGTAGAAAATGTAAAAATCTAGTTTATTACTTGCTATATATCTCACTCTATGCACACAAAACTGAATAAATGAAAGAGGAGAAGGACAGGGAAAAATACAGACAAACTGCCTGTCCATACATCCTTCATGCTACTTGCACTGGTGATTTCCTTATCTTTATTTCAGCGTTTCCATCCATCTATAACAGCATAGCTCCTCGCCGCCTCAGTACTAATTCTGCTGCTCATTGCACCTCAGTGACCCCTTCAGCACTAATAGCTTCCCATGATCTGATATGATGTTAATTCTGCTGTCTATTGCACTTCTGTGACCCCTTCAAAGATAAAAAAAAGATTCTCAGGCAACATCTGCATAACTAAAGACAGTCTGATCAACCTGTATGAGCCTTGCCCTGGTCTCTCCTCCATAATTATAAACAGTAAAGCACTATGGGGAGTCTAATAGACAAGCAATGGTGTTTCGTAGTACAGCCATGACTCTGTGCTCAGCCAAAATGACACCTTGCTACCCCTACGGAGCAGTGAATTGTAGGACATTTATCTCTGCTGTACTAATCAATCAAGTTAAATGAAGGCAGGAATAAATCAGACATCCAGCCAGGCACAGTCATTCATCAGGGTACAGATGAGTTGTCCTCCGAGAAATTAACTCTAACCCGCACACACTTATACTCTAACACACCAACGAGGGAGTTACAATAAGAGATGGGTCTGACGTGTGACGCGTGTGTGCTTGTACGTCTGGAAAAAAACAGAGTGTATGTCGGTTTTAATTTCTTTGCACTTTGCTTTGGGCACATCATGCTCATCATAATAACTAATGTACGCTGGCTGCCACTGTTGACAAAAGCCATCGAACCAGCTTAAACTGGAGTGGCAGATTAACTATGTTCTATGGGGGCTTTTTCTGATGCACGGTAATAATTCCCAGGACATGCAGACAAAAAGACTATCACTGGGAAAAAAATAAATAAATAAAATTTAAAAAGCTGAAATGAAGTGTTCACAACTAATTCAAGAGATATTGAGCAAATGAATGGATGAATAAATTCAGAGGTGTAGCACACTGGAGGGGGACATTCCTCAAAATTCCACATTTTAGGATATTTTTTGTACCGGGACAGTACAAAATGTAAAAAATAAAAACATAACAAAATTCATAATTTGCATCTCATGTGAAAATATGTTATAACAAAATTGTAAATGTAATGACTATAAAAAGCTACACATAAATACTCTATTAGACAGCCATTCATAAGTTTGAGGCTCAGTCAGATTTTTTTTTTTTTTTTTTTTTGGAACATTCTGTAACCTGATTAATATTCATGAGTCATGCTGATAAGATTTATAATGTGTCCCTCCACTTTTCACAACATTTCTAAAGAAAATGTCAATATGAATAAATGATTGAAAATAGGAAGAACTTAACATCCAAACACACTCATTCCCTAAAACCAGTCTCTCCTAAAATAAAGATGTTCTTTTGACGCTGCAGCACAAACTGAAGAACTATGTGCCTACTTAAAGAGATCTAATCAGCGTCCTTTATTAAAATCAAAACATCTCATGAATATTTGAGCGATGCATTTCCATATTCTAAGCGTTTGTGCCACTGCAGGCGACAGAAGCCCGGAACACAACAATGTAACAATACATACCTCATCATAAGTGTACCGGTAGTCAGCTCTCTTTGATTTCAAATCCCACAGCACCACGATCCCAGACTCAAATCCTATTATGAGCTAAAATGAGAAGAAAGATGTGGGGGGAACAAGAAAAGAAGGAAAATACGCCGTCAGTCTGTAAACCTGACCTGTAAACTGATGAGAGTTCATGCAGGTGGCGACATAAATCTAAAAGTACAGTAAATGATGCGTTTCAGCAAAGTAAATATTAAATTGCTGTTAGAGAAAGTTTAAGTCCTTTCATCTGATTGTTAATCCAAAACAAATGTTCATTCATTCTCAAACAAAATCAATAAATCAGACAAAACATTCCACTCTAAACATAGAAAATATGTGCAAGCAAGTTGTCATTTTTTATTAAAGAAATAGCTCACCTGACAATGAAAATTCTATAATGTACTTGTCGTTCGAAACCTGTATGACTTGTATTTTCCTTGTTTTCTGATTTCAATTTTATCCTGTACAAAAAGTTACTGTATAACTTCAGACGACTTGAAATATTCCTTTTAAGATACTATTATGGTGCTTTTGCATTGTTTCTTAAGCTCTAAAGCTTAAGTCTACAGTTACTGTAAATGCATGGACAAGAACAACCAGGAAATGTATCAAAACTTATTTTAAAAATGACAACAAGTCTCCTCTCATCTGAGTTTCAAACCTCTTTGTTCTCCTTAGAGATTCAGTGACAGTATATAAATTGATAAAGTGTCATAGTTCTGTCAGTCAAGAGGGAGGGACAATGTCTCTAAGGACTTTAAGACCCATTAAGAACTGAGCGGACCTGTTGTGGATCAATGCCCCGTTCAGGGGCAGAAGTGGGATGGGAGAGAGAGTGTGAGTGGATCATCACTGTAAAGGCACCTATGAGGAGCTCCCAGCTGCCAGAGAAAGAGACAGACAGTTTGTCATCCATATGAAGGCAAAACCCCAGCAGGTGTTTGCAGGTCTCTCTGCTCCCCTCTGACTGTGTACTAGCAATTAGCGAAGGTAAAATGGAATGTCTAAAAAGATGCATTTGGAAGTAGCTGGAGCATTTGTTCATCTCCTTCATATCTCCTCAATCATTTGTTTTCAAAAACAACATAATTTGCTAACAAGCTGTGTGAGATTAGACCCAATTACTGAACTGTGCTGCACTGTAGGAAAGCAATGTCTTATGAGTTCAGAATGGAAAGAAACAAAAGCTTTGTCGGTGCAAGGGAAATTAATTATTCATGTCAGGGAGTGTTGATTTGTTTTCATGTAGTAGTGCCGGCATCTCCATACCTTGCCCTCATCCATAGGATTGTCACTAATGTGAACCACTGGGCCGGGGTGGGCCTTGGAGGACCTGTGGGAGACAGACAGATTTAGGATTGGTGTTAGTCAAGGAGAGGATCGAGGAGTTCAAATACACAAAATATAGTATGAAGACAGTGAGGAAACGATCCATGGGGATGTGTGTGTTTGACTCTGTGAGATGGAGAGAAAGGAGATTTAAAATTACATTTATTTTTCTTGTTATATACACTACAGTTCAAAAGTTTGTGGCTAATAAGATTTTTTATGAGTTAATAATTTTATAATTTAATGATTTCATTTTTAAAGAGTTCATTTTCAAGGTTTATTTTTAAAGTAGTCTCACCAAGGCTGCATCCATTTGATTAAAAATACAGTAAAAACAGTAATATTGTGAAATATTATTACATTTTAAAAACATTTTCTATTTTATTATATTTTAAAATGTAATTTATTCCTGTGATGGCAAAGCTGAATTTTCAGCAGCCATTACTCTATAGTCTTCAGTGTCACATGATCCTTCAGAATTCCTTCAGAATCTACATTCTAATATGCTCATTTGCTGCTCAAGAAACATTTCTTATTATTATCAATGTTGAAGACAGTTGTGTTCCATATTTATGTGGAAAAGTGATTTTTTTTTTTTTTTCAGGATTCTGATGAATATAAACTTTATATAAATTTAATATAATGTTACTTTACTGTCACTTTTGATAAATTGAATGCATCCTGGCTAAATAAAAGTATTAATTTATTTAAAAAAAAAAAAAAAAAAAATACCCCAAACTTTGAGATGGTCCTCACTGCAGAACACAAGATCCAGAGGATGAGGTTGGATCCAGATCCAACTCCTCCCACTTTACATATCCCTAAACCTACCTGTCTCCGCCCCCTGGATCTAAACCTACCTATCTCCACCCCCTGGATCTGGATCCAACTCCTCCCACTTTACATATCCCTTAACCTACCCGTCTCCGCCCCCTGGATCTCATGTGTTCTGCAGTGAGGGGCTACTGCAAACTTTCAAATGGTAGTGTATGTTGTGTATATTTGTGTGATGTAATTATGAGTATGATTATTTTTCCAGTAGAATGAATAAATCAGTTCAACACACACCAACACTCAAATACATACCAAAACATATTCCTAAGACACCGATAACCCACATATTACATCATAACACCCAAAAACAAACCCGAAAATCCTTAATGAAAGAACAAGTCATTTGACAGAACAAACAAAACCATGATATATTCAATCTGGATAGTGTTTCACAATGATTCAAATCCCTATAAGATTTGATGGCCTGAGAAGTCCAGCACTGGCTGGGATCCTAGTTTTATCTCCAACGAAATAGGGTTTTCCTCATAAAAATATCCTCTTTAACAATACATTACAAAATCCAAGAGTGGGATTCTTGCCATGCAAAGCTGTTCAAAATGACAGGGTTTTACATAGTGCTTTGAATAATTCATGACAGGTCCCTATAGAGGCATCTTATATTTAATGTTGTCCAACTGAAACCAACCTAATCTGAATTTTTCCATTCATATACTTAACTCCATTAGGCTTTTGAAATATGAAATATATAAGTCTCCAATGACATTCAGACAGTCAGTTTCAACCTCAAGATTATTTAAAGCTAAAATTTCATTAAATATATAAAAGAAGCTTTGAGATCTCCCCGGGACACAATGGTGTAAGCGAGAAATTTTACAAGACCACTACTGCCCACTCATTTACAGCCAATGAATAATATACCCTCATTACTTTAGTTAAGAAACAGAGCAAAATATTTCATCCTAAAAAATATGGCAGTGTAAAAAGGCAGTGTATCTGCTGTTCTGATACACTCGGCTACAGTATCTTTCTCTCTAAACATTACAAAACAAGCTGCCTTGCCATCAGTAGGTGTTACTTTAGCGTGGACTATACTGTGAACACCCATAAGGCATTGACTGTACTGGCAGGAGTCTTATTCCTTTGTACCCTCTGACTACCCAGCAGGCCAACTGTGCTGTTGACGGCTCTCAGGCACAGGCTTAGACGCCTGTAGTGGTGACAGCCGTGGCATAGACAGGGGTCCTTCTCTCCCCTCCAGCTACATTCTGTTGAGCTACAGCATGATGAGGAGAGACAGAGCAGTATACGTCTGTTATCGTGATGGAGGTTCGACAGACAGGGGTCCTGATCTGCATCTTTCTCCTCCAGTGTTTGTTGGGTGTCTGAAATGTCACTGACAGATACAGCGGGAATAAAAATCTGTAACATGGGACCCCTCACTTTTACAAAATGACATAATAAGAGTCTTAAAAGAAAAATTTCTTCAATAACATTGTTAAATGTAACAATAACAATGTTTAATGTAATCTTAGCAAATCTCAAAATGAATATAATTTTTTTAATATAAATTCTAATGTGATGACTAAAGGGGCTTTCACGCCGGAGGAACTTTTTCATAGTTCCTAGAACTATTAGGGGAAGTGCCCGAATTTTGCCGTGATCGCACCGCATGAACTAGGAATGATTTTAGTTCTACGAACTCCTTTTGGAGTTTGGGGAAACTAAATTAGCTCCTACTTCAGAGTAGGGTCTAACCCAGCACAGAAGGAATGACCAGTGACGTAAATGTACGCCGATTGGCCGAATGCACGTGAAACACCGGCACCCGCCATTTTTAAAAAAAACCTGTGTACACACACAGTTTATAGCTTATATATTTTACTCCACAAACTAAGTCTACGAACTTGGAAAACAGTGATAGATGGACCTCTCAACCTTTATGCTAAGGAGAAAATCCAATGCAACTTTGAGCGGACCAAGCGAAATATGATTATGTATTTCTGCTCAGCTAGTGACATTGGACATCAAACACAAAGCAAACACTAATACTTTTTCATATACTGTCTTCTTTCTTTGTATAACTGTTCTATCTAATAACATATTAGACAGGCTGTTACACAAATCGTAAAATAATGAAGACGGAGAATGTGAGAGCTGTGTGCTTAGGGTCTGGCGTTCTCAGCGTCGTAAAAATAGATGTCAAAAAAAAAAAAAGTCACAACAACAAGCATCATTTCAGAGTTCCTACTGGTGGTGCGAATGCAACCGGAACATTAGCTCTTGGAGAACCACCCTGGTGGCTCGTTCCTAGAACTACCTGGTGCGAAAGACCCTTAAATTAACTTAACATTAACAAAGCATTTAAAATGCTTGATTTTACCCTGAATTAGTTTGAAAATGACTGAATTTATTTATTCAAAATAGTATAGAATAGTATAATTCTATACTGTTTTATTGTATACAATACTATTGGCCAATGTCCAATAAATTACTTTTATTGGACATCGGCCAATAGTACTGTATAGAATAAAATGTGGGCCCCACAAGGCTGTGTGTTCAGCCCGCTGCTTTTTGAAACGCTCTACAGTGAAGAAGTGGCACAACTGGCCGAATGGTGTGGTACAAACAACCTGTCCCTCGATGTGGGGAAGACAAAGGAGGTTGTGATGGACTTCAGGACGAACTCTGTTGACCACCTCCCACTGACTATCGGCAGCTCGACTGTGGAGAGAGTCAGCAGCACTAAATTCCTGGGGGTGCGCATCACAGAAGATCTCACCTTGACCACTAACACTACATCACTCTCCAAGAAGGCCCAACAGCACCTCCACTTTCTACACCATCTGAGAGCAAGTCTCCCTCCACCCATCCTCACCACATTCTACTGGGGCACTATTGAGAGTGTGCTGATCAGCTGCATCACTGCCTGATATGGGAACTGCAGTGCTGCAGACCATACAGCGGACAGTGAACACAGCTGCAAGGATCATCTGTGTCCCTCTCCTCTCTATCCTGGACATGTTCTTTGCACAATGCTCCAGCAAAGCCACCAGCATTGTGAAGAACCCCACCCATCCCTCCCACAGTCTCTTCCAGCTCCTGCCATCAGGAAGATGGTACTGGAGCATCAGAGCCCACTCTGCCAGAGCCCATTCTGCTCAACAGCTTCTTTCCCCAGGCTCAAATCCCCTCGCTCCCCTCTGAACCCCGTTCAAACCCCTACATCCTGAACCAGAAACATTAACACTCCCACCACACACTTAACATATTGTTGCTATTGTCCCCCAAGGACTGTTCATTTTAAAAAACATTTACAGTTCTCATGTGCAATACTATGTGAGCAAATAGACTACTCGTAGGTTGAGTGGGCCTTACAAACCATCAACCTTCAGTAATACTCTGGTCTCACCCTATTGTGTACTGATCACTTTAATTACTTTTCTCTCTCATCTTTCTCTCATGTACTGACCCTGTTTGCACTGTTTTTGCCTTGTATCTCTCTTTGCATGACTGCACTTCTCTGTATCACTGCACTATGTGTTGTTTCATGTGTAAATTCAAGTATGTCTAAAGTTTTATGTAAAGTATATGTATAGTTAGATTTCTCTTTGTAAATAGGTTAGGTATGTGTAAATTTATATAGTTTACATATGTCTTTGTTTTATATGTGTTTATATGTAGCATGTGGTCCTGTTGTAACGCTGTAGTTCAGAAGAAGATGAAGGTTCAAACTGGTTTCAGCAAATAAAAGGTTCTTTAATAAATCAAACTCAGGTAATCCAATGGTACGAGAGCAATGTGAAAGAGTGTCTACACACAAACAATACTGGACAAAGAATAAGAACTCAAGAGGAACTTAAATACACAGTGATGATGAGACAATGACAAACAGCTATGGTAATTAATGAGTGTCCATGGTAACAGATTAATGGCGGGAAACTAGAACAAAGGAAACGTGACTGATGACAAACCAACTAAAAGTCCTTGAAAATGAAACTAAACACAGACTGTGACACTTGTGAGGCATGACATTTCGTTCCCTTGTATGTCTCCACATATAGTGGAATGACAATAAAGCTCACCTGAACTTCAATCAATATTTGCTGATAAATCCTTCACATAAAGATAACTGAAATGTATTATTGCGGCAGTTAAAGTATTACATAGATAAAATAGGCAAAATTTTTGTCAATCTTTTGTCAATCTGTCTCCAAGGTAAACAAAGAGCTGTTCACACAGGACACATTCACAAAAAAATTAGGGTACTTGATTTTAAGCTTGAAGTGCTTCTAGAACAGGAAAATTCCTAATTACAAAATTCAGGGGCAAAATTCAAAGGTCAGGAAACATGATTAATCCTGTTCATTTTATTGCATTTTTTATTGTCATTTTATGACAGCTCTAAAAATACACATAATAATTATTTAAAATAACATGTAACCACAATGTTCAGTTGAGATATAAAACATTTGAACAAAAATCCCTTTTCAAAAAAACACTTGTAAGTAGTATAATTCATCCTCTGTTTGATGTCATGAAATGCCAGGTAATCTAGTTGAGAGATAAAACTATCCATTTTCATCTGTGGCATGTGTTCTTGATTCTGATGTATTACAGTATATTCCATCGAGAAATGAACCTAACTTCACCCGACAGAAACCAAATTTAGTTCATGAGGTCAACGAATACATTCGGCACAAATTAAGCCCTGTTTGTGCATGTGTGTAGAGTTAAGAAACATAGAGTGAGCAAGAAAAAAAAAAGAGGGAAGAAGAATTAGAGTAGCACCTACACAGAAAGGTCAAGGTGTTGAGAGGGTGACGGATTGTTAACTACTCTGTTCCTTAGATCTCAAGATTCCTAATTTATGTCCCCACAGTTCCCTCCTATCTCTCAGCACTTACTTTAGGAGGAGCAGGCTGGATTTAGAGAGCTGATCACCATGGCAACAAGAATAGGATGGGCAAAATCTCATTCTGTAACTGCCGCCCTCACTCCGCACTGGCTCATTCACTCAAGACACCTTATGATTACATAATTTCACCCGTTTCACCTACATACACCCTCTTACCCACAATCCTTTTCTGAGGTCCAAAATAATTATTATACCAAACGTACGTACCTCCTATTCTCACAAATTCTCTCTGACTGTAAGGAACGCATGTTGACATGAAGTTTAATTTCCTGTCATTAGGAAAAAACACAGCACAGCATCCACTTCAATCCGTACCAGCTGTGCGTGTGCACGTATAAACGTAGGAAATCCAAGATGCAATTTGCTCACATTTTAAGCGAATGCATTGATTTGCTTTAAGCAGCAACACCTGTTGTGCAAACTGAGTATCTGAAATGGATGTCAGACAGTTAATAGACCCTCTATAAACATCATAAAGGTATCCAGTATATACTATTTTAGTGACTGTACACATATGTACACCATCGCAGCATACCTCAAGACCTACTGCTGTCTTCTCAACCTTGGCCAAGGAGAGATCCATACATCACTGTCTTTGTTGGCGGAGATCTGGATTTATGACAGCGCTGTCACACATACAGACATGCACAGACTCGTTTGGAAATGCGGAGACAATCTGCTTTTCCGGAGGGCACGGTGGCGATTTTTTGTGCCTGGCTTGAGATAGCCTATGCTGTAGTCTGTGCACCTGGGAACAGCTTAAAAATTAAACCACCTAACATGCCTCAGAGTCCCCTTGTCAGTGTGGCATCACGGCACTCCATTATGCCCACCCTTAATCCCCCGACAGCCCACACAGTCAAGTGCCAAACTACATGCCCCCGTACTCTAAAACAACTCGCCGCTACTGACACCTGCAGCAACAAACTGTTTTTCTCAATGCCTGGCATCATGCCCACATCACCCACCACCATATTATCATCCCTACAGCAGAGTGGCATGCCAGATTTCTCCCTCTCAAACAGGCACAGACCATCTTGGTTAGCTGCTGTGGCATAGCTGCTACTGTGAAGTGCATTTTTAGAGTATTTATTTTACTAATACATTATTAAAATCAAAAGTTGTATTTGTTAACATTAGTTAATGCACTGTGAACTAACATGAACAGCGTGATTTTTATTAACTAACATTAACAAAGATTTATAAATATTGTAACAAATGTATTGCTCATTGTTAGTTCATGTTAGTTAATACATTAACTTATGTTAACAAATGAGACCTAAAGGCAGGAACACACCAAGCCGACGCCGACGAACTACTGATGACGAAAGCAGACTGCGGGGTTTGCTCATGTCGGCAGCCGACGGCCAAGTAGCACGTCCGTTCTGCACCTGCGTAAGAAGAAATGTCCTTCCGTACCAGCAGGTGGCAGTAGCTGAACAGCCAATCAGAATGATCAGATGGCCCGACGGACCGACGAGCTCCGACGGCGATTCAACATGTCGAATCAGCTGAAAAAAAGCCGACGAGGACCAACTTCAGCCGACGGTGCGGAACACACTGAGAAAACTTAGCCGACGAACAAAAACTGCCCCCAAAAGTTGAATAATTATAACTTATTTAACTATTGTATGATGTTTGTTACATTAAGTGCACAAACAACATGCTTGAAATATAAAATTAATGCCTATGTATTGCATAATAAAACAAACCGGAACCATGCCTAACAATGTATTTCTTTTTTTTATAAGGATATGGATTGTTGCAACATACTGAACATACTAAGTAATTTAATATTAATTTTACACAATAATAGTAATGTGGTACAGTACAGGCTATAATATTACTATAATAAATACTATTATAGTACCTACTATTATGGTATTTCCACAAAAATAATAGTAATAATACAATTTTTTTATATATTAATTGTCATGCTAAGTACACACAAAAGTCATTAATTTGAAACATGTAATTGGGAACTATATTGGAATCAAAAAACATACCTAATATAATATAAGCTAAGCTAGCAGGTTAACCGGGTAGATGTATGCTATGCTACTACGTAAGCTAACTAAAAAAAAAAAAACAGTAAGAATGAGAAAATGCTTGATTTCACAACCTATAGCTTCAGTTACAGTATATGAACAAAGTATTTTAAAAAACATTAATGGTCATTATAACGCATTTTAACCAATGGGATCACTCGGATTGGGATTCCTGGGGGGACTCAATTTCTCACCCCCCCCCAATGCTCATTTTGTTATTGACATATGCGACATAAAACATATATGTATGTGCGTGTGGGTTTGTGTGTCAGAGAGAGAGTGGAGAAAATGCTCTGCTTAGTGACGTGAGAGTAAAGCCATGTTGACTTGCCCCTTTAGTCTGTCACTACAGGTACAACAGCAAAGGGCGGAGCAGCTCTTTCAACAATTGCCCTTTCTGTCGCAAGGGACACAACGTGTCTGTCTGCGAGTGTTCGTATGCTTAAGTACTAAAGCAGGAGGTAAGACAGGACATCTGTCTATACTTACACTGATCCGATCCGACACCTGTAAATGCATGTGTGTCTGTGTGTGCGCGCGTGTCTACACTGTCTGGGTCTCAAAGGAACTGCAGTCTTTTCAACGGGTCAGGGAGGAAAACAAAACTGCTGACAAAATGTTAAAATGAATAATTGAAGAACTCCGAGTATCTACTGAGAAGAGCGATGGAGGGAGAGCAGGTGAATTGACAATTTAAAATGGCACTTGATTGAAATGATTGCTTAGTTACAAATAAAACATAACAAGGCTACAGGCACAATGACAGATGTGACACATATGATATATTACAAATCATATTTCAGGACTCAGTGAGATTACATTTCATTTCAAATGTGTGTGTGGCACTCACAGTTCAATGGCTTTGTTCCACATGATGGTGTATCCTGAGAGGGTAAAGGACTCCACATTCACAATGTGGATGTTTCCTCGTTCCGAGCCAATGTACAACCATTTACTTTGGAAGGGCAGATGACAGAACGTTATCCTAAAAAAGAGGGATGAAGAAAAGAGTAAACGTATTATTATTTCCAAAACATCTAAATCTATAAATATTCCAAATCTATAAAAGAATAGAATGCAAAACACATCACCCACAAAGGCCTCATATGTCTCCATTGATATCGTAATACTATTTCTTATCTTAATTATCTTTATCTGAATTTGTAAGATAGATTCCCAAGAACATATTTTCATTGTATTCTCAGGTGTCATATTAGGTTATTTTTGTCCTTGATCCAGCAGGGATTCTCATACATCATACTTTAAATTCTAGCTTCTTCTAGCTAAATTCTCAGCTGCTCAAAATTCACTGCAAGACGTAGTATACTGCTGCAAAACGGATATTTGAGCAAGCTCATATAAAAGCACAATGGATTAGATACACTGGAACTTATGCCCTTGGAAGTTTCTACTGGAATAACAAAACCATTTCAGTTCTATAAAATTTGGGACGCTTTTCTCTCCTACGTGGAAATGTAATTTGATGTAGAAGGATGGACTCTGTGGTCATGCATATACTTATTTGAAATGGGGATGTTGGATCTGTATTAACTTATGATGGTCTTTTTTAACCGATTGTAAAGATCTTTAACAACAGTTGTAAAAAAAAAAATAATAATAATAATGATAAATATTATTAATTTTATTATTATTATTATTAAGTAAAATCTTTGATATTTAAATGTTTTTAATGTACAGCAAAGAGATAAAATGGAGACTTGCTTAAATATCCTTTTGAGAATTTTTTTGCTTAAAATAAAATCCCAGTAATCTCAAGTGTCTGTTTTAGAGTTTCGAAAGAGATGTAACAACCTGTGTCCAGATTTGCTAAGATACCAAAGTCTGCATTCATATTGACATTTCAATAAAATATCAATAAAACTCATATACATTACCCCCACTTAGTTCAAGACCAATTTACCTGAGATATGCAATTCAGTCAAATTTTATAGACTGCATGTCAACAACTGATTAATTTGTTTATTTCTCTTAAGCAAATTAGGAGACACGTCTAAGACGTTTCATAACTTCCATAGCATAATTTCCAGCTGTATCATGTCTCCTTAGCTATGAAAGAGCAACTTTTGAGAAAAACCATTTTCATGTGGGAACTGCAGGTGCGATAAGCTGCTCCAAAAGCTAGAGGATATCAAATTTATCTCATTCAATGTCAAGATATTGACAATCACATGCTCCATCAATGAACCACACAATTTTCTTTCAGCCAAACATGTTTGCATGTAAGTTGTCATTCCTGAGCATAAAATAAAAAAAAACTTCTTTTAGCTTAGCTGCTAGAGTTCTGCTTGCTCAACCCCAATTTTTTGCTGTACATCCTAGAGGGTCGAAACTGCAGGAAGTTAAGTTACTGGAGTCAAGGGCAGGGCTTCTGTTTAATCACCACTAAAACAGACATATTACTCAGTCTTAGGTCTATCTAAATATAAACACAGATGCGTGTGAGTTTAAGAAACCAATTTGGTTTCCAAAACTTGCATGCATCCTGAAGAACAAGTATATTTTTTAGAAAAGGTGGAGCACATGGTATCATTTTATGAACAAAAGGCTTGTTTGTTTTGGTGCTGTGCAAACGGCTTGCCTCTCACCCCTTTCACACTCCTTTTTCCCAGCAACACAAGTGCACACACACACCTGCCCCCAACACTTCACGCCAGTACCTTTGCAGCATCATGAATATATTCATGAGTGGAAGAGTGTTGAGAGAAATACCATGCATCAAACTCAACACATTTCTTTCCTCTGTCTTTCAGACAGACACACACACACACACACACACACAAACATCAGCTTGGAGAAGACGTTGAAAGACAACACAAGTTGGACTGCTGACTGCTCTCTATTTTTCTCTCCCTTGAGAAAGGGCAAAAACAAAAAAAGAAGAGAAAAATAAGATATGGACAACTGCAGCATTAGCCTCTCCACTGCCCTATCACATCTGGAGCACCCATTATGAAATATATGTAATGATAACATACAACTTATCAACTGCTTTTTGATTAGTTTAATATATATTAAAATATATATTAAAAAAGTTTAAGTACACACACACACACACATATATATATATAAAGTATATACAGTATATATATATAAACTAACAGTAACAGTATACTAACAGCATAAGCTAATAGTAAGCTAACAGTATTGGTGTTTAAGCTCTTTAAGGCCCGTTCACACCAATAACGATAACTATAAAGATAACTATAAAGGTAACTAAATTAGCATCCACACCAGCGGACAATATCATTCTGTTTATTCTAAGTGCGTGCTTGTCTGTCACTTTAAATGCTCGAGCTCGTTACAGCAGGATGGATTCTGATTGGTTGTCAGTGTAATCATACTATATATATATATATATATATATATATATATATATATATATATATATATATATATATATTGGTTATTATGTGTGAATAAAGACCTCATAGTTGTTTCAGTTTGTTATTTGCCTAATAAATGACAATAACATTTTAAGTTTTAAACAAGTTTTTGACAGATTCCTAAAATATAATATAATAATATATATTATATTAAAATATAAATGAACAAATTTAATAATTTGAGATAAATTGTGATTTATTTACGATATACATTTCCTAAAATATGCGAACATTATGTCGACATCTTGGGTGAGTGAACATAAAATATTTTGTCAAAAGTACTATCCATTTCTTTACTGCGCACATACAAAAATAAGGTCTTTTCTGGTACTATTTCCATAATTAGATGATGATCCTTCTTCTTTAATTAATTCATTAATTAGCACAGGAAAAAAATATCACATCTATCACATAACTGTGTCACGATTCCCTGTGTCTCTGTGTTCAAGAACTTTTGTTTTGATGTTCTTTTGTCTTGATGTTTCTGGTTTCAGTTCCTGTGATTTAGTTCCTGTTTCCATTGTCATCTTGTTTGTTTCCATAGTTGCCTTTGTTTGTTACTATGTAAACTAATCACCTACACCTGTCCTTCATTTAGCCCCTGGTCATCTTGTGTATTTAAATTCTCAATCTTCGTCTGTTCTTCATCTTGTGTTAAGCTTTCCTGCTGGTATGTATCTCTGTTTGGTTCCTAGTGTTTATTAAATGTCAAGCCTCATTGTTGTGGATAATCAAGTCAAGCAAGCGAGTGACACTTTGAGAGTATGTCATGTAAAAAGAATTTAACATGACATCTACAAGTCTACATTCACACGTCTATTCCCAGATGACTAGGCAAAATTTATCTGCCACATCAAAATACAGATAAACATATATTTGTTTTTGTTTTTCTATCATGGTTGGGGCACTCCATTGACTTGTATTGTTTTATACTGAGCTAATGATATTTTCTATCCTCTAAAAAAACCTTGCTGTATTTTATTTCATTAAGAAATGATTCAGTATTTTTATTACATCATTATCCTCATAGGGACATTTGGCAGCTCCCTGCCATGGAGGTAGATAGTTTTGTCCTAAAATGCAACTTTGGTCCCCTCAAATTCGGCAAAACCTAACCCAGACAAGAACCACACACTCATTGCTTTTTTCCCACCTTTTTTTCTCAACCAGACAAACCAAATTCACAAATATCAACAGCCTTCCACGTGTGAAAGTGAGGTGCGTTTGTGTTCAGATGGCTCCTGTGCTGGTGTGATAATGAGCTAAATGAGTTTATTAGCATGACAGACGGATGCCCTGCACTCCTGACATTTGGCTTGCTCTTTACTGAGCCTTCGTCCTGCAGGGACACACACACACCCACGCAAAGAGCAAATCCATTCAGGAACAACCTTAAAAACCTGCCAACCTCCCTGATCATTCATTGTTACAGCACCAGGATGGAGTTCTTTCATCTCTTAAACAGTGTTTCTGTAAGATCAAAATGCCTCCAGAAATGTAAACATTGACTTTTTATTGGATTCATATAGGAAAATTCATTTTACAGCTCTGAATGCTCAAGACACTGGGTTCACTAAACAAAAACCAGAAGCTTCAAAATCAAAAACAACATGTTGCTTCAGGCAAGCCAAACATAGAAAACACATAACTGACCAGCTGCACATGTACAACATGAGCGAAAAGAATCTGCTTGGAATGAGCTTTCCGCCTGTAACCGTTTACAGGGACAAATGTGCAGTGTTTAAATCAGTTGAATTTTTAAAATCAGAATGTCTTGAGCACAGCAAAAACATTTTATGAGAACATAGCCTATTATCTGTCTCCTCCAGAATGCTTAATGTGCAATCTAGAGAGCATTTTCAGGAAGCACTTTCATGTCTAGCCCAGAAAAGAGTGTTTTTTAACAGGCTGTTCCTCTCTCATCCCTCTCTGGTTGTTGTAACATCTTCCGACAGCTTCCAGTCAGAACGTCAGCTTGTGTGATGCCCTCAGTGTCCTGACAGTAGGTCGAACTATGTTCCTCCCAAAAATATACTTTCTGAAAGAAGCATCCTTTAACAACAAGAAAAGCCGATGCTTGTTCCTGAAGGGGTTGTTTATGTTGTATGTAGAATATTTACATTTTGCATTTATTCCTTTAGAATTCATTCACTTTATTCAAAGCAATCCTAGTCTTACTGTGAACAATTCATGTTGTTCAAAAAAAAAAAAAAAAAAATTGCATCTTCGTAAACACATTTTGTCATAAAATATTACTACAGTCAAACCAAAAATGTTTGATTTTTTTTATATATTTTTACTAGTTGGTGCAGGACACTATAGTTTATTTATGTAAGTGAGGATAGCAAAATAAAGTAAACTGTGACATATTATACCCAAATATTCTTCATACAGTGGACTACCAGTAAAATTGATAAAAATTTGCAACCAAAAATTATTCAGACACTTTGACCTGACCATGTTTTGCTTAAGTGTTATCTGACATAATTAAGATTAATTTTTTCTGACACAGTTTAACTCTGAGATCTTGTCATATTTTATTACCATTTTTTTTAAACTATAGTGAATAAACTGTATTAATAAATGAAATGTTCAAGGTGTCTGATAAAAATTTGGTTTGACTGTAAATATTTATACTATTTTATATATCTTATTATGAACAATTCATGTTTTTTCAAAGAATTAATTAATTAATCTGTAATCAATATTTTTTTCATAAGATATCACTAAATATCACTACTGTGAGTTTGTTACATTTTCATAATCATTAATAATTTTTTTCATAAAAATTGATCATTTTTATTTATGCCATTAAGAACAATTTGTTAAAGAATAAATTATTGCATATTCTCAATTGTTAAGAATGATGCTACTAGAAAAGGGATGTATTTTTAGAGAAAAAAAACAATTTACTTTTATTTACAATTTTTTTCAAAAATATATATCATAAAATATAATAAATATTTAAAGTAAATTATACGTTTACTAATTAAAAGTAAAATTATTTATATAATTAATTATACATACTTAAATTAAATTTTAATTTAATGTATTAAATTAAATGACTCAGAAATGCATCGCATTACGCAAGCAAAATGGGTTCTGAACGCCAATTCAAATTAACTTTATAGCTCAACACAGAGACATTTTGTTTGCACTCAGGGGCACAGCCGCCCCATTGTAGCCTCAGGGACGAGGCAGGTCGCAGAGGGAAACACTTTCTAAATGTCAAGCACACAGACACATCAGTTCTAAACCTATGACCCCTGCCTGTATTTTCTGAGGCCGATACACACGTGCAGACAGACCTGCACACACACACATGCAGTTATGTGGTAAAAATTTGTTCGACCCTGAAAGCCACTGTTGGCGAGTTGTCACTCTCATCAAGAGAAGCAGTGTAGATTATAAGTGAAGGGCTGGCTCATCTCTTATCAGAGTCAACAGCTGTCCAAACCGAATCAGAAGGTTACAACCTTCCTGCACTGATCTATAGCTATGAGTGTGATTAAAGGTCTCACACATTCTTCAACACTTGCCACACTGATTGAAGTGTCCTTAGTATGAACACATCTCTGTTGAGGATACTGTTTGAAATAAGCACCTTTTTATGTTTTTATAGGGAATGTGTCATTGAAAACGGGATGAAATAAAAAAAATTGATGTGCAATGTAAACATACTCTAAACTTGTACTCAAAATTTGCTCTCTTCAAAAAATATTCCTCTAAAACTAAATTACTAATTTTGCAGGAAATCTTGGCTAACATTATAATTCGATTAAAAAATGCCTCAAAAGAGTCAAATAAGGCTTCTGTCTGGATTAGTTAAAATTTGCTCGTTTCCCACTACTGTTTGCAAACATGACTACACATGTTGTCTCGCCTCCCTATGCGACCAACAGAGAAATGACTGTTGTGTTCTGGGCTGCACCTGGGTATCAACAGTGAGAGAGCAAGTGGAAGTCAACTGGAATAATAAGAGAGTGAAAGAGAGAAACAGAGGTATCAGATGTGAGTGCGGGCCCACAGACTCCACAACACCAGCTCTGCCACACACACAGTCATGTATCGCTAACACTGATCAGCAGTCTACATGCACACACACGCTCAGAGCAAGTGTAGATTAAGTGACCGTGGCTGACCTCTCCTTGTTGAACTTGAGTGAGTGCAGCACAGCTGGTCTCTTCTGTCGCAGGTTCCACAGGTGAATACTGTCATCAGCCAAAGCACTAACCAGCGCCCCCTACATGACAGAAAGAAAAAAAGAGAGAAAGAGAGCGTCACAAATAGACCTTAGTCAGTTTAGACAGCATAATGAATTTAACGCAGATGAAAATGAGGCTGTGAAGGACAGACGTACAGTTTTTACAATGGCACGCGCTGGTCCTAGATCACATAATTTTTACATTTCACAAGTTTTAAAAATGTTTTGTTTTTTTGGTAAAATTTTTTAACTGAACAATCGGATTGTTGTTAAACAAACAGTACAATCCATTGAACACACTGTACTTCTATGCCTCACAACCTCGGTTTCTTTCCTGTCAAAAATTAACAACCCTGACTAATGTCTACACACATACACACTATTTAAACAGTCCTTATGAAGCATTCTGTAACTTACACTATCAACAAGCTATTAAACATTTTAATTTTTTGTAATATTTTAGCATATATACACAACCATTTAAAAGTTTTTTAATTGATCAAAAGTGCCAGTAAAGACATGTATGTTACAAAAGATTTCTATTTCAAATAAATGTTGATCTTTTGAACTGTCTATTCATCAAAGAATCCTGAAAATACACACACACAAACACAAAATATTAATCAGCACAACTGTTTTCAACATTGATAATAAGAAGAAATGTTTCTTCTTTATATATATATATATATATATATATACACACACACACACACACTACCAGTCAAAAGTTTGGATACACCCTCTCATTTAATGTTTTTTCTTTGTTTTCATGACTATTTACATTGTAGATTCTCACTGAAGACATCAAAACTATGAATGAACACATATGGAATTATGTAGTGAACAAAAAAGTGTGAAATAACTCTAGATATGTTTCATATTTTAGATTCCTCAAAGTAGCCACCCTTTGCTTTGTTGACAGCGCTGCAAACCCTTGGCCTTCTCTCAATGAGTTTCATGTTGTAGTCACCTGACATGATTTTCACTTTACATGTGTGCCTTGTCAGGGTTCATTTGTGGAATTTCTTGCCTTCTTAATGGGGTTGGGACCATTAATTGTGTTGTGCAGAAGTCAGGTTGGTACACAGATGACAGCCCTATTTGACAACTGTTAGAATTCATATTATGGCAAGAACCAATCAGCTAAGTAATCAATTAGCAATCCCAAGGTTTGGGATGAGATGGACCACAGAGTGAAGGCAAAAGGGCCAACAAGTGCTCAGCATCTCTGGGAACTCCTTCAAGACTGTTGGAAAACTATTTCAGGTGACTACCTCATGAAGCTCATCGAGAGAATGCCAAGAGTTTGCAAAGCAGTAATCAAAGCAAAGGGTGGCTATTTTGAAGAATCTAAAATATAAAACATGTTTTTGGTTATTTCACACTTTTTTGTTCACTACATAATTCCATATGTGTTCATTCATAGTTTTGATGTCTTCAGTGAGAATCTACAATGTAAATAGTCATGAAAATAAAGAAAAAACATTAAATGAGAGGGTGTGTCCAAACTTTTGACTGGTAGTGTATACATATATATATATATATATATATATATATATATATATATATATATATATATATATATACACACACACATTTCTTGTCCATTACCCTTCTCATATGAATGCAACAGTATCTCAATAAAAACACAATAATGTACCTCCCTTTCGCTTATGTTGCTGTTTGACAGTGTAACTTTAAAAAGTATTGTTTTTTTTTGTTGTTTTTTTTTCACCATTTTAGCTTATATTTGCTTTGTTACATTTTTTGTGTTGTTCATTAACATCCAGATTTTCATCAGAGGCCCTACCTGTCTTGCCTGCTTGGAGAAAAATGCCCTTGACACATACCATACTTTGGAGGAGATAACCTATTCATTCTGCAACATTTCTGGAGGGCTGGAAGATTCGAGATACAGTGGTGGGAGGTGAATATATGTGTGTGTGTGAGAGAGACAGAACTGAGTGGAAAAATAAATCGAAAGAGAGACAGTGTGGGTGGGACAGACAGAGGGGAAGGAGGAGGGATGCTTCCACAAAATATCTCCTTTCCATCTAGGCACTGGCATATTCAGACCAAATACACACAGACACTGCCTTTTCTCTGGTTATAGAGGCTGAATATAAAACAGACAAGAGTCTGTGCTTTGTCCCAGGTGTGTGTGTGTGTGTCTGACTGTCTGTACTGGCTCTGCTTGGTCTGCTGAGCCACAAACAAACAATAACTGAAAATATATACACAAAATATGTACTAATGCACTAATGAATGTGTGAAGTAACCTAATGAAGCCCAACCATTTCAACCACATCTCTCACCCAAAAAAACAGGACTATCATAAAGCAAAAAAAATAATAACTATTTTTAATCATTACATTTGTTATTCATTCTTAGACTAGGAAGGAATCTTTACATTTTATTTACATAATCATTTCAAATAAAAAAAAGTATACGATATTTCAATTCTTTTTGACTTGATAAAATGTACAATTATATACTTTTTTATCATAAACTAATAAAATCAAATTAAGTTATTGAATCATTTCATTCACACTGCTTTTAGTAAATAACTAAGCCAAATGACAGTTTCATGTGTATTATATGTGTATTCATTTTCCCAAAAACTATTTTTTGGGGTCTAATTTCAAGCAATGCATTATTCTTCATCCTGAATAGTTTTATATTATTATTTGACAGTGCTAATTCAAGCTTTCCTGTAGTTCAACTGGGAGAGCATGGTGCTACTAAAGTAGGGGTCATTGGTTTGATTCCCATGAAAAAGTTACAGAAAAAGCACATTTTGAATGCATTTTCAAGTCACTTTGGATAAAAGCAACTGCCATCCAAAGGGTCTAAAAATAGATATCATGTTTACAGTGTGTCAAATAACTTGCTCATGACTGCTGAGAAATCTGTTCAAAATTACCAACTAATTTCAAGATGTTTATTCTTATTAAGGATTAAATACTGTGTGTAAATCTATGTTTTATTCTTACCAGGTGTACTGTATTTTGCCTTGTTCCAAGGTTTTTTTCTTTCACATATTTTAAGAATAAACCTCACAAAATATATTTAAACATATATACGATTTTTTAATGCATTAAAAAAATGTATTTATTTTCTAACATCTAACATCTTTTTTTGTAGTGCACAACTGAAATATGCTGACTAAAATGGCAAATGCACAGAGCAAAGTGCTGTTATATCCTCAAAAACTCAAGACAAAATGAATTCAAGAAGAAAAACCTTGAAAAACAGTACAGTGAACTAATCGTTTTGACACTAAGGAGCACAATCTACAAGACAGCTTAGTGTAAGAGATCCCTGTGGTCTTGACTGTGGGCAACACTCTAGGGAGAAAATGGTAATATCAGCTTCCTCTGTAGGATCCCTCCAGGCCCACTCTGGAGGACAAGAGGGTTTGTGGCAGCAAAGGCTCTGGGTTAAGGGATCATCTAAGCCTCTTGAGGCTTCATCCTGGATTATTCAAACTGCCACTTGAAGCTCCATGGGAATAGGCTCTCAACATGAGGTTGAGCAGAACACAGAAAGACGGGGAAAAATGTGAAACACTTACTTCATTTATGAGAAACTGTAGCTGGATGACGGCTGCTCCAGTCTCGTGCTGACAGTAACACTCCACACCAGGTCGGCCGAATCTGAAAGGGTTCTGAGTCAAGGAGAGAGACAGGAAATCGAGGCTAACAAGATAGTGACAGTTTTGGGTCAAAATCTGAACATGCCACTTATTGTTTCTGCATTTTATTCTAATTTTTTTAATTAAAGGCATTGTTCCAGTTAAATGCATGTCAGTCATTGTTCACCCTCTGTGGACATACAAGTTAATTACCTCTGCCAGTCTCTCTGGCATTGCTGCTAGCAATGAAGTCTATCAGTCACTGTCAAATCTTCTCTCTGAAAGCCGGTAATAAAACATAGCAGCCCACTTTATAAGAATTTTTGTTGTTTTGACAACATTTTCCAAAGTCATAGGCTCTCCCTGTTTGAAAAGTCTGAAAAGACTGTCAAAAACCAAAGGTCCCGATTTACCAGAACCCAAAAAACACATCCATCTTTAAAAGATGTTTTTCCGTGTGGTAATAGTACCAAAATGTAACATTTAGTGTCGGTTTCAGTTTGTGTTCCACGGACATTCAGTATGTATATTCATGGTTTTCCTGTGTTTCCTTCCTGTTTCCCTGAGTTTCCTGTGTCATCGTCACCAGATTGTTACCTTAGTACCTGATCATGTTGTACATCTGTTTCTATTTTAATTCTCGTTTTCATGTGTATACATGCCTTCAGTTTGTTCTGAACTAGTGTTTGGTATTGTCTTTACGTTGCATGTTTATGTAAAGCTGTCACGTTCTTCTTTTAATGCTGGACCGCGTTTTTTGTTTTGATCAGTAAAGTTATACGATGCAATTAGATCCATATCTCTTGTCTTCATCTTCATTGTGGCTAAATACGAGAAAATTAAAGTATAACAATTAATGTATTTTATCAAATCTGTACCCGAGCCGAACTGACCTGAATCACTTCTTACCCGAATCCGACGTGCAAATTTGTTTTTGCAAAAAGAAAAATGACCTGAGACAAACTAGATAAAATTAGACCCGAGTCTGACCCGGCAACATTTTTTTAGAACCCGACTGGACCAGAATGTAAAAAGCTGCAATGTCTCCACAGCCTGCAGCCCTGCACGCTAGTGGAGAACGGGTGCAAGATGACTTGGGGGGCTTTTATAAATCTCAGGGGGGCTAACCGGGGGGTGGGGAGGTGGAGTTCTGTGGGGATGTGCTCTAGCTGAGCCCGAATGAACCTATTTCCATGGTGACGCGTCATGCAGGCACAGTAGCACTATATGACATATCTAGCCTATCACTTTATTTTATTTTTCCGTGTTTTATCCAAAATATTTACAAACTTGTTAACTATATCCTGAAATATATGTGTTGAAAGTGGTGAAGGGGGTCAAATTGAATCTGAGGTGGCACAAATCAGATCTGAGGAGTCCTTCTCGGTTGAAATCACATTCGGTTTAGATCGCTTTCCGCATTTAAATCGCATTCCGGGGGTGGAGGGGTGGGTCCTTTAGATGATTGCAGGGGGGCGTCAGACGCTGGGGACTTTTTCAACCGGGGATGACACAGACCAAAATCAGACAAATAAGAAACACGACGGCAGGTGTAGATTTAAAAGTATGATAAAAGTAGATCAAATTTATTTTCCGATCCTTCTTTGTAACATTTACATTAGCTACGTTTTTAACCCCTGTTGCCAGATAATGTAGTCTATAGCCTACTTATTGTATGTCAAAAATGTAGGTGAACATGTTTTCCATGGATTTTCACAAATTGTTTTGAGGAAAAACATGAAAATTATATTTATGTTAATATTAAGAAGCAAATCCCCACACTCATTCTCTTGAATGGTTAGGGTATTGAAGAGCACAGTTTATGTTGAGCACACACCGCTGCTGCATGCACCAGTAGCCTATCCTGGAGGGTTTGGTAATTTAAACATAGAAGCACATATTGACAGAGAAGAAGGGGGATAATAATGTTGTCATATAATTATTTAATATGTATTTGTTTTTAATAATACAATATTGTTAAACACCTGAAACATATATTGGAACAGGTTTTCTCGGGTCTGTTTAGTAAAAGCACATTTATTTTAAATTACCCGAGACCTGAGGCTACTAATATCAGTCTTGACCCATGTCTGAGGCACTTGTCAAAGTTTTTAACCCGAACCCGCTCGGGTGGGACCTCAGGTTTTCGGATTCAAGTGGACCTGTGAATACCTCTACAACCAGGTCAATCAAATCTTTCAGAAAGTGTATGAGAGGTGCAGAACTTGAGAAAGACACCAGCCATTTTGAGTAAAAGCAATTATTGGAATTATTTAAATAAAACAACAAAAAAAATTTTGAGCTACTGAATGCTGTGCATTTTAAGTTTTTAAGTGAAAAAATGCTGTTAATAGTTATAAAGAGAGAATTTAACTCACAAAGTCATATTTATTTTTTAAAAAAAATGCTCACAGAAAGGTAATTTACAATTATTTGTTCTAAAAGTTAGCATTAACATCATTCATCATTAATAATAAACACTTGCATCAGAGAAAGGCATTTTGTATTAATGCCAACTGCCAAATAGTTAGTGAACACTAATTTCTCAGCAGGCTCATTGGGTGCCTCGCACGTGGTGTGTGAATGTGCGTGTCTGTGTTTGTGCTGTAGAGATATAATTTGATGATAACCTCTACTGGGAACCTGGGAACTGCACACATTCATATTTCCACAGCAAGGAGAGACAGAAAGAGAAATGGAAGGAGGCAAGAGCAAAACGGATATATGCATATGCAATCAGGGTGGTGGAAAATAACAATTAAAACAAATTAACAGTGATCACTAGAGCTCAAACTGTTGGCACAGAGACACGAAGCAGACAGCAATGTACAAGCATGCATAAAAAAACAATGGCGTGTAATGGCGTCTCACACTCTGAAGGATTATAAACACAGACACACAAATGTCTGATGTTTGTGCGAGTATTATGAGAGAAAAATGTTTGTGCCCTCGATCCGATCCCAGTCATTGAATTAATTCTATGAGGTAATTATATGTAGATATATAGATAGATAGATTCATACTAAAAGCCAAAAAACCTTTTGATTTCATGAGGACGTGTACATTTAAAGGTGCAATATGTAAGATCTTTGCAGTAAAATATCCAAAAACCACTAGGCCAGTGTTATATATTTTGTTCACTTGAGTACTTACAATATTCCAAATGTTTCCAACTATTTGTAAATCGTGAGAAAATTGCAATTTTAACCAAGGCTCCGGGACGTGTGAGGAGTCGCCTGTCAATTGCATCATACCCGCGTTACCCTCGGTTTCCGGTTTTATTTTGTAAAAACCATGGAAACACCAAAGACACTTTAATATATTACATGTTTTAATAGACAAGGGAACAACTGTTTGGTTACATTTATAGACAGAAAACTAATTATTGTTATATAGCTCAACACATTTGGTCTTATTGCTTAAATCTAATTTTCTTGATTTTTTTTTTGCGAGTACCATGCTTTACCATGCCTCAGAGAAAAACACTATTTTGTAAAGTAGCTAACATAGCATAATCAGATGCAGCTTTATTTTTAGTAACAGTAATACAGAATTTTCTTCATCATACAATACATTTTAAAATGAATTGCATGCCATTTATCAACACAAGTCATCCATCATTTAATATGACATTCTAAAATCGATCTATCTTACTGCAGTGTCTCAAACAAGTGTCTCACAGCAGCCACTGAGCGAAAGCACAGAATAACGTTATAACATCATTTTCAACACTCTCAAATGTATCTAATATGATAAACAGAGCTGCGTTACCTCATACTCATGACAGGAAAAGCGGAAGCGGCACCGGCGACTGTGACATAATAAAAGTTCCGCTGCTCGTCAGGCGTGTTGCGCAATCGCTCCAGCGGCCTCGTTCAGCTCCCACAACACTCGGTCCTGCTCTGCTTCATACTACAGTAATGTTAATAATCACATCCATGAACATGATTTCTTCCTGAGTCCTATCCCGATTGTTTCCACCGGCTGTGATGTGAAGACCACATGTCCCAAGATTCCGCGCTCAAACTTGCCGTCATCCAGCTACGCCTTTGTTTTGAATAGGCCTCTAGTGACCTCTAGCAGACAGATATCTTACATATTGCACCTTTAAGTGTACATCAGTTGCAGCATTTGTGGTGCTAGAATTACTTTATCTTATGGTCAGTTTAATTAAACGCAATGTTTTATCTCTGTTATTCTGAACGTTTTGCATAGCCCTAATGTTTGTGTAATTTGTTCACAGTTTCTACAAGCTGTAACAGAATGTTTGTGGGTGCGGGCGGGAGTGGAACAAACACGTTGCGGGAGCGGGCGTTAATGGTCAGAAATTCAGCGGGAGCGGGATTAAGAAAACAGTCCTGCACAGGGATGACACTTTTTAAACTGCATTTTAAAGTTGCACTGTAGAGTGCAGACAGAGCAGCCTTCATCCATCACCTAGAGGAAGCCAATACAGTCATTCAGTGGCTCATCCTGTCCATCCATCACAGACACTTTGAAGTGACAGGGCTGGAAGATACCGGAGGAAATTTTGTGTGCCGATAACGGCACGCCTTGAATCCTCATACGTCCTCCGACCACCTGTAGCCGTCTGCTTTGGACCCCCATCATGTAATGAGGAAACACATACACACAGCGATCAGATGATATGCTGAGCTCAGGGGCAATCGGTGTTGGTCAAAAAATAATGAATAAAGAGAGAGAGACAAGAAATACTGGCAAAAAATGCTATTGCAAGAGAGAGGAGAAGTATATCGCTTAATGAGTGACAGCACAGTTCTGAAAAAATGTCAAAAACTTCCTAACATCACAAACATGTTGACAAGAGGGCAAAGCAGAAGACAGAATGTGAAGGGAATGCTAAGAAGAGAAAGACATTGCTGACTCTATGCCCACACGCAATAAAGTCCAGTGGGCTGTTCAAGGCTATAAAGAAAACACCTTTTAAATCTTTTCATAAACAGCAGTGAGCACTATAAGATGTTGCCATCCATTACTAGACACTAACCATGCATTAAATGTATTCATTATGGCTCTGTTCCAAAACCTAGTGAGCTGTCTACAGAGGCAGCATTTTAAAGGTATCATAAACACAAATGCTGTTCCACAATGTAGGCAACTAAATTATACAGACTAAATTATACATAACAAATTCAAAAGGCTTGGCATATATCTTTTATAATGCTTAGTGAAATAAGTAAATCCAAAATGGCAGATTAGGGGAGAGGAACATTGATTACAGACTTATATTTCATTTGACGCTGGCAAGCAATGATAAAAAAGGCTACACTTTATTTTACAGTACATGTACTTATAGTGTAAGAAAGTGCTGGTAATATAAGGTAACTACATGGGTTAAGGTTAGGTTTAGGGGTAGGTTCAGGGTTAGTACCTAGTTTTAACCCAGTTATTGTAATTGCTATAATAAGTACAAAGTATGTACATGCAAAACAGGTCTGTAAAATAAAGTGCTACCATAAACAGTTTAATGTAATTAAATAATTGCTTTGTATTTATCTTACTAACATGCTAACCTCAAACTCTTTTAAAATCAATTGTGAGTTGAGCCACATTTTGCAACCGGGGATGATTCATTTTAAAATACTAACTAATGTTTTGCTGTTTTTCCAGAGCTGTCTTTCAAAATTTGCATACATGGACATTTTTCTTTTCTCCACATTCTTCCATGTGATATCTTATACCAGGTCTTGTGTGTTGTATAGCTTGCGCTTTACAACATTTTAACATGGCAGGAAAAGATGTACACTATGTGGCAAAAAAAAAAAAAAGACCAAAAAATGAAACTGGTTGAATATTAAACGCAACTGTCAATCAAACATTTTTGTCTATGCAATAGACAAAGAGATAAAACGAATGAATGACAAACAGACAGATCGATAGATAGATCTTTACTTGGTTTGTGTGATATTCGTGTGTGCGGCTATATCAAAAGCATTAAGACAGTCAAAAGTAGGCTAAAGGAGGGACAGAGAAAAAAGCAAGAAGAAACAGAAAGCAGCCTGGGGGACAATAGTGACGTTTATTCTGCTCTGACGTCGGGAGTGTCAAGTCATGCTTTACCCTAAGAGAGACAAGACAACACACAATCACATGAATATGCACACCGAGAGCTAACATGTTAGAGTGAGTTCCAGTGAAGCTGACAACTGAGTGTGAAACACAAGCTTACTCTCTGCTTCTTTCCCATGCTCCTGGGAATGATTAATTTGTCTAATACGCTTTCTAAATAAATAAACTCCAGAGGCACGTTTGATTTATTGGGGACCCAAACAATTAAAGTTGCAAGCACTGTGGCTGTCGCTGCAACAAACAGACTTCACCTTGAGCATGCTTCAGTGCTCATACGCTCTCAAACAAGCCACTCTGCAGATACACTTGACACACAGCATGCTCTATTAAAACATCCTGGACTCAGCAACACCATAATCAGCTAACATGCAACCAGGGATGATTCATTTTAATAAATTTACTAATGTTTTGCTGTTTTTCCAGAGCTGTCCTGTCTTGGGAAATTTGCATACATGGACATTTTTCTTTTCTCCACAGTCTTGGCTCCCTTCTATGTGTTATCTTATAGTAGTTCTTATGTGTTGAATTAAGCATGATAGCTTGCGCTTTAAAGCTATAATTTTCACACAAAATTTTAACTTTGCTGGAAAAGATGCTGAAAACTATGTGGCTAAAATGAACTGACCAAGATAAACTGGTTTGATATTAAACTCAACTGTCAATCAAACATTTAAAATAACACATCAAAGGAATAAAATGAATTAACGACAAATAGACAAAAATACAAAAATAATAGATAAGAAGATGGATAGGTAGATAGAGCGGGGATACATTTTACAAAATAGAACTAAAGTGTGATATTCATGGCTTTGCTGCGACTCAGTTCAGCTCAGTTTATTCATCCCTTAACAAATTTAGTTTGCAAAGCAGAACGTCCGTTATCCAACTGAACTAAATGGTATTTCTTTCTATAAAAAAGCAAAATGACAGTGGGGGCAATGCTGCAGTGGGCAAGTAATGTAATAGGGACGGACGGACAGACAGACAGACAGACAGATAGATAGATATTCTTGTTTATGTGGTCATCTCAGGAAGAAAGACTTAAACTGTAAGAAGTATACAGGAGGACTCAAATGAAAGAAAGTGCTGTGTGCATCATTAAAAGCCTCTCTCCCTGTAGGTGGGTGTGATTGATTTCTGGAGATTGGCCAGAGAGTATTAATGACCCTGTTCTTCAGGCTAAATTTAGATCTAGCGTTCACCACTCACAGAGGATGATGTAGACCCTCTAAAACACACACGCACACAAATACAAGAGCTAAGAAGCTTGCAAAGGCAAAAGAACAGGCAAGAGAGGGACAGGGGAAATGAAAAGCTAGTGGATTCTTTTGTAGCCAGAGGCCAAAAGACAAAATATATAGTGCAAAGTAGAAGCAGTACAGTCTTTAAACTTCAAGGGCTTGCCAAATTTGAAAGTGGGACCTTCTCAGTTGTTAATGAGTTATATAAGCTGAATCAGTTAATTAACAAAGTTTCTAATAAAAATAAATTTGTGTTTTTTTCAATTTTCAATTGCAAAGATATTAGCTCAAATCAAAGATTACAACTAGGATATAGAGCTTTAGGACTTTGCTACAGGACATTGATACAGCTCACAGTGCTTCATATGAGTCTGTGAAATGTCTTCTGACTGTATCTCTCATATCAAATGTGCTTTGCGTTTAAGATGAATAGATAAATAGATGAAGACATAATCGATAGCTGAAAGAGAGAGAAGCACACTGGGTATTGTGAATGAAATAGGATATTGCTACCCATGGGAAGCAACAAAAGACATTCCAAACACCAAATCAATCAACATTTAAACATACGGTGAGGCTGTGAACCGTGTATGATGCTGTATCTGATACCCTGTGAGAAGTCTCAAATTCACAAGTCATTATGGCTGTTGAATAAATGTTTTGATACAAGGTGTCCTATTAAAATGCATTGCCCCATGAGGGAGGGTAACTGCAATGCATTAACGTACTTAAAATGTGCACCAAGCACTAGGAAAATACAAGTATCGGATCGGGATTCCGTATCGGCAGATACTTAATATTCAATGACTGGGATCGGATCGGGGTACAAAAAAACTTTTTGTAGAAAAGCTACACTATTTTGAAAACACACTGTCATGCTACTAAAAAATAGTTTGTAGCATTGCTTCCATTAGTAAGTTTCTCCTCAACACTAGAACGCACACAAGCAAAACGTCATGCTTTTTGGCAAGGCGGTCTACTCTGACTTCAACAAGGTCATGGCGCATGCAATGCACTCGCAATAAAGATGGGTAATATTTAGCTTTTAATTTAAGAAATGAAGAGCCAACTCACATTGAGAGACTTTACTGTGTCTTTTCTCCTGCGTTTCCTTTTAACGGTACAGCAAAATCAACTGCTCTTTCACTATCTTATCTGTCCAAGGACACCATATAGCACACACACAGTCAAGAATTCCAACACTGGAGCAATTCCCAGGGCATAGTACCGATAAGTCAGTCATTAAAAGGATGGAAAAGAAGGAGGGGAAAAAAGAGAAGAGAAGGTGAGTACAAGAGACAGAGGGAGAGACAAATGGGGAGATGGAAGAGATAGATGGAAATAGTGATGGAGGGAGGGGTAAAAGAGAGGGAGAAAGAGGAAAGGGAATAAATGAAGAAATGATAACAGAAGATAGAGAAGCAGGTATAAGAACAGAATGTCCTAAAGTGTTGGCAGGGAAAACATTCTGTTCTGGCCGCTGATGATTTAAGTGAGTTTTGAATTTGCCTCTCTGTTTTTCAGATTGGGCATAGAAGAAAATTATTAGCTATTTTCAATTAGCATCAACAACTTGTGAATAAGTTCAAGAGTTGTCCGTGGGCAGCAGGCCAAGTTAATGAGCGTTGGTCTTAACCAGCTCCATCAATTGGTGAAAAGGAAAATTAAAATTAAGTATGATGAATGTGAATAAAACTTACAAGCACTGAAACGTGAAAGTGAAAGAGCAAGACAGAGAAAGAGAGAAAAAAGAAGTCATGTCACTTTTGAGTGCTTACAAATTGTTGCTGACCCCTCTCAACGAGCTCCAGGGTGAATCAAAAGCCAGAACATTAGCGAGCCTGCGCACTGACCCATAATACCTCAGTCTCTTCCAGATTCTAGAGAATTCCATCAAGGACAAAGCTTCTGTGTGAAGCCAGCAGCATTATTCAGCTCTTCCCTCTACCCATGAGTCAGCATGCTGCCTGGACAAGAAACATCCTTCAACACTATCTAAGAAATGCCAACTTGCTGCAGTATCTGTTCTTTCCTTTATTCTGTTCTATTTTCTCCAAACTCCTTATGCCCCTTTATTTCTTTTGGTTTGTATTAAAGGGATAGTCCACCCCAAAATTCTGTCATTATTTACTCACCCTCATGTCATTCTGAACTAGTATGATTTTGAAACACAAAAAGAGATGCTTAGCAGAATGTCTAAGCTGCTTTTTTTCATATAATAAAAGTGGATGAGGACCAAAGTCTATTAAGCTACAAAAAGGACAAAAATGCACAATAAAAGCATCACTAAATGACTAAGGCATTATATTGCAACTTTAGGCCATATGGTTATGTGAGGAACAGAATGAAATTAAACTTATGATTCACATAAAATCTTGCTTGACATCTGTGATCACCATTCACTTTCATTGTATAGACAAAAGCAGCTTTCACATTATGCAATAAATAACCCTTTTTGTGTTCCATAGTAAAAAGAAATTCATACTGGAACATCATGGCGGTGAGTAAATCAATTTTATTTCTGGTTTGAACTCATTTAAGCTGTAAAAAAAAAAAAAGACAAACTAAATAAAAGAACACAACTAGCTGTAATGCTGTAAACAGTCTGTCGATAAGCTGCTGCTTGTTGGTTAAATTGCGTTAAACATACATACCACCTTTTTTTTTTTGCATTTTTTTTTTTGCATTTTTATAATCTCCTCCAGCTGTGATCTCTTCAACTGCACCCCATTAGCAACAAAATAAACCAGAAAGAGAAAACAAAATGAGTTTTCTGCCTCTGGAAAAGAACAGTTAGGCACAGCCAAAGGCTGCATGAATCTAACAACCCTCCCCTGAGATGTACTGCGTCTCGCCTGCAGCAGACAGGGGTTAAGAGCGTATTTCAAGGACATGACTATCGCTCCTAGACACATGACGTGCCCCAATGGGACAGGAATTCTTCCACGGTTAAGCGGTGAGATTTTAGCACCAAACACCTCCAAAAAACACGCTCAGACTTAATGCCACCTGATGATACGATACCCTCGCACACCACTTATATGGCATTTCAGCCAACGCAAATTACCGTGAATGACAGTCTCCTGATTGTCTTGACCTTTACTGTGCTTGTCCTCCTGCCATATTGCATTAGACAGCGCGTCTGCATCAGAGCGTACGTGGGGTGGAACATATGGACACCGCTGTGTATAATATCATTACCATCTCCATCAGACCACATTGACGGTCCACTAACACCTCATACGCACACCACGTGAAGGACTAATGGAGATGAATGAGATGAGGATGGGAAAATGAGAGGAGGAGTAACACTATGCAGTTTATATAGCAGGCAGAAAGACAGATAGGGAAAAAGACACTGATTAGTTTACAGTTTTAAGCCTGTTCTAACTGGTGCTTTCACCAAAACTTTCACAAGTCACTCGCAATTTCTACAATCTACAAGATCTCATCTATGCAAGAGAGCTAGATAACAATAGGCTTGTTTGAGATGCATCAGCGCTGTGCAAACCGATCGGCGTATGACATCAAAGTACCGCAAGAGCGACTGGAGAGCATACGACTCCTTATTCTTTTGAATCGCTTTCACGGTACATTGATATCATACATCGATTGGTCTGCACAGCGCCAACGTATCTCGAACAAGCCTATTTACTTGTGGACATGTACATCAGAGGAATTTGCAAAAAACACCTGATCGAAGTATGTAAGATTACTGTGACATTTGCCCCCCCTGCCATTATGGATGTATGGATGGATGGATGGATGGATGGACTGCAATGCACAATATGGTGGCTCCAGCATGGCTCTAGTAAAGTCCCGCCTTCTAAATAAAAGAGCCAATCACCAATTGGTAAAATCATTGTGTCAATGCAGATGTCATTAAAGCTCCTATTCCCAGAGAAACTTGAGTCTCATACTTAGGACTGCACATGTGCATTGGCGGGACCAACCAGAATTTTTTTTTGCTAATTTAACACAAGAAACATAATTGATGTGTCAGTTCATTCTACTGTTGATTTAAAATATGTTATTTAAAGGTGATTTTGGCCAGCGGTTTTTGAGATTGTAGTATTTACCCATTCAGATAGATAGGAGATGGTCTTGCATACCCAAAATATATGTCTGGAGGTGTTGCAAATATGGTCGTCAGGTGAACTGACTTTCCTTGAAAAGGACATTGCATCTACACACATTTTCAGGACTCAACGATATTGATTTTTTTTTGGCTGAAATATTTTTTACTGGCTCCACCAATTTTATTTTTTGCAATGTGTATTTTTATATTTGCTAGAAATTTTCAACACATTCTGTGTATTCCAAGATTATTAGAAGTCATTTTTATACAAAAGTCTGGTAGCCACCTAGATAATATTATCAAATAAGGAGACCTTGCAACAACATAGAATACATCACAGAAAACCAAATGTTTAAGTTTGCAAGGCATAAAAATGGATGTACAAGATCAATGAATATAAAATAAAGCAGCAATAGCCCAAAAGGGCAAGTGATTATTCCACCAACTGTCCTGAAACATTCTCACACTGGCCCCAAGCCAGCAGGACATCCTTATTGTTAAGCCCTGATTGTTCATGTTGAATCCTAAACAGTCAGATTGCCTGAATTCTGTCCCCATCCGACTGACTGGATCCAGCTTTGGCGTCAATGAAAACCTTCCAATCTCTCTTTCTTATATCCAAGTCTGCATGGATGTGCGTATTATGTAAATGCTGTTGTGTTGTGGTGGACGATGTCACAAGTGCTTTGAGCTAAAGCTGACGGGCTAGAGAACGAGAGAAGAAGAGAGAGAAGGGTGCACAACCCCCACCAGCCTCCTCTTCTTTTCCCTTTTTTCTCTCATTATCTCTCTCTTCGTTGTATGCTGTCACTTCCTCCTGCAATACATTCATTCTGTTCTCTTGAATACATGTGTAGCATGTCCCCCTTTAATGCTTTGACCTTCGTCCTCAATGCATGTCCTCCAAGGATATCAGCTTTTTGACTCTGAGACATCTGAGACACACACACATACAGTCGCTGTTCTCCAGAGCAATGTGTCTCCCGGCTTTAAAAGCACTGCCACACCCCTTCAGTGCTCTGCCTTGCCAAAGCTCCTCCAGGCTTTGTTCTAAAACCTCAGCGTGACAGTTTGATTGGCGATACAAAACACAGCTGTTTACTACACCCACAGGACACAAAGTTAGAATCAGATAGAGAGAATCTGGAATCTTTTTAATGATTTGGGTATGCATCTACCACTGTTAAAATCACACACACACACACACACACACAAAATATTACATCCAATAAACAGTGGCACAGTGAACAAAGACTTGCACATACATATAGTGCAGTTCAAAAATCTGAGACCGCATTGAAAACCTGTGATTCAAAATCTAATTCAAACCTGTAAATAAACAAAGTAACTACTGAAATGAAGCTCAAGATGCTATGTAACATTCTCAAATTATATCGGATAACATGATCATAAGATTTTACCCAAATACTTTTCTTTACTTTTAATTAGAAAAATGCAAAATAGAAGCATTTTCAATTTTAGTCTCAGTTATTTAGATGCCACTTAATTTCTTTTAATCACAATGACATTATGTAAATATCCTAGAGTTACAAAATTTTCTGCTAAATTAAGCTCACACGGTAGCCTTCACAAACTGTAATACACAATTCTGCTCATGCTGATTTTACAATGTTTATAAAAGCAGTATTTACTCACAAAGCTTTCGTACACACCTGTACCATTAACTCTTCAATACATAGGGCACAAGGGTGAGATGAGCTTTTGTTCAAACACACACACATTCTCATAGAGCACAGTGTGCAACTTTGGGAAGTGCATTAAAAATGTATGGTTCTGCAGCAACTGTGTAATAGAGTAAAAGGCCAGAAGAGACTAACAGGAAGACTCCTGTGTTCTCTTGGTGTCTGCACACTGGTGAAAGTACGTCTAATGGGGACAATGAGATCTAAGCACACAAAGCAATTCTATGAAAGCGAGTTCAAATATTTAATACTACAGAATAAATTTCCAGATATGTTAGTGAAAGGGATTTTTTTAGCCACTTCTCCTTATTCTCCCAAGGCAAGCTTCACTATTAGACTACTATTGCTTATACTTAGGGGCTAGAGACTTGAACCCCTAAACCAAAGTATTAACCTTCAGCAGATAAAAAGATTAGAATGACAGATAGAATGGCAGATACAATTATAGATAGATAGATAGATTGATTGATTTACAAGCTGTTCACACATTGGCAATAAAATAAGTGATTAATACATGAAAATTCTTACATATAGCCCCTTTAAACAACTGTTCAGTTGAGCTGGCCCTTGTTTATGTGTGTCTGTTTGTGTGGGTGTTTGCCCTGTCATAGGAGGCCGCTGTTCGCCAAACATGGCCAAAGAAGCAGCATGTGGGAGGTTGCAGAAAAAGCAACACTTGGACCAGAAACCCTGTTTAAACTGTGACACACACACACACAATGCCACCCACATCACACTTTCTATCACAAGTGACAAGATTCTGAATACTGAAATAACTGCCCTTCTGTCTCGATCCAATCGTTTCACTCTTTCCTATCTTCCAGCTATATCTTCCATGTACATTTGACATCACAGCCTAATAGGCATGCCGAACTAATCAGACGTAAACACACAAACATCCCTGTGGCCATAAACGTTCCAAATCACACAGGTTCAGCATGAGTGTGCATGTAAGTGCAAATTTGAGAGAGATATGCCAGCCGTGTGCCTCAATGAGCATTAAGAAAATGGTGACTCATCATGCCACACGTTACACGTGTACATCTCTCTCTCCTTCTATAGGGTCTCTGTATGATGTCATGATGACAGCAGTAGAGCAGTGCTCTCAGCATAGGTCAGGAATTAACATCACAGTCACTAGCGTCTATAATGCGCGTGTGTGTGTGTGACGTGGGGGAAGGGATTTATGGTATTGCGTCTGCACTGATTGCGCTGTGTACTTCTGTGAGACTAACAACACAACAGATCAAAATCACATCCTAGAGATAGTTTGTAGCAACAGATATCAGTCTGTCACAATTATGCAATAAATGCACAAGCATTTATACTGGTGGTAAAACAGAACAGCCGTTGGAGCCAATTATGTTATTTGAGCAAATATTTTCTCTTTATTTTGCTTTTTTCTGTTCATCTTTCTGGATTTTCTGTCAAGTATGAATCTAATGGGCTACAGCAAGTGTAAAGCGGGTTAGCGCTGGGGATTTAAAGTGTGTGATACAGCAAGCAATTATGCAATTGTGAATTAATACAGAGATTCAGCAATAAATAAACTGCTACAGCTCCCGTGTCTTCTTTGCAGTGTGAAAAAGATGAAGATTTTACAAAAATATTATTAGTTCTTAATGCCATGAGGGGGCTAGCTCATAGGGCGGGATATCTAGTACGATTTTACACACCAGCAGAATACTATCTTTCAAGGAGCCCAAGAAAAAGCTGTTTGTAATGCTGGTTCAAAAACGCATCATAATATATCTTCTTCTAGATTATCAAAAATTAGTCAACAGTAAGTAACAACAAATTATACAAATCTATAGAGGTAGTGTATAGAACTGCATGATTTATCACGATTAAACCGCACATGATTTGGTAAAGGCTGCGATTATTTTATGCGCAGCTTGTCAGAGCTGTACGGCTCTGTGATCAGTAGTAGATGCTTCTCCATCTGAAAGCCAGAGGGCGCTCTTGTGCAGAAACTCCAAATATGCCCTGCCACAGAAGAAGATAACACGCATCATATCACTGTAGCTGAATAAACAGAAGACTGAAACGCTTTGATTGATTAAACATGACTAATAAACACACGACTGCCTTATTGTGTGTAAGAAGCCACATCATCTCACAGAAGGATGCTCAACTGTCGTAATGAAGTGAGTTTGGAGTAAAAACGTTATTAAATGGTGTCTTTTGTTGGACAAGATGTTAATAAATGCTTCTCATGTCTGGAAAGATGTTTGACGCGTGTTGCTTTTTCAAATGTACATTATAAGCAATTCAAACTTGCAGTGCTTTCAGATGGAGCCATACTTCATTGACAAGCTGGGCATAAAAAAAAATAAAAATAATCGCAGCCTTTGCGATTTTATAATCGCACTAAGAATAGCTTTTAAGCGATAATCGCATTTAAGTTCAATGTTATTTTTCGTATCGTGTGATAAATCGTGCAGCCCTAGTAGTGTATCTGTTTGTAGTATGCTAAGCTAGCAGACTAACCAGATGAGGTGTGGTCACATTTACTATTATTCAGCATATTTTCGCAGGTAAAATCCAATCATTTCAATAGGAATCCATGTGATTGGGAATTTCACGTGAGGGCAAAATATTTACATGCACCTATTTCAAAACGTGTTCAAGTCAGTTACATAATATTATGTAACACGCAGTTTCAAATACATTAATAATACTTGCATAGTTAATCAAAGTGATTTTGTAGAATTTTTACCCAAGTTCTGTCAGCCAATAGAAATGCTTTGGGGTCCAAACAGGGGCATTTCATTAGTACCAAAGCAACAGCCCCCCATCAAAAAGTGTCCCCATATTTCATCCTCTTATATTGGATATATGGATAAAATGGATATACTGTATCTGTAGCACAGAGGCATTCACAAGCAGCATGTGCAATAAAGAGCTGCATCATTGCTGATAAAAAAAAAAAGACATTTGTCAGTTTTATTTCCTACAATGAATTGTAGGTAAATATTCATCTCATCCAGCGCTTTTGTTGTCTGTATTATAAAGTATCTTCCTGCTATTTTAGTGTGAGAAACCACTGCAAATGATTCAGCATGTGAGTGAACTGTACGGAAGAATCAATCTGAATCATTAACAATTTTTTAACTTTTGTAAAACCATTTGACCAATTAGATTGAATTACTTGTGAATCTGGCATCAATTCTGATTATAAACAGCTGACAGAAATATTATTAAGAAAAATGATCTGCAGAGCAATATTTCACTGAGGCTCGTGCCACAGTAAAAAGAGTCTAGCGACACCCCTGGGTCCAATAAGGGATAAGATTCTGTGGGGGGATAAAATCTTGCACATCACAGGTACCCAACCATATCGCAGTGGCTTCCCATTTGCCATTGACTGGTAAAACCAATTAAATGTTCACCAGGTCCAACTGTCATAAAACAAAAGCAGTTAAGCAAATAAAAAAAAAATTTAGCAATCACCCTAACATGTCATATGGTCCTGTACAGATTTATCTCAGTACCTGTATAAACCAATGCTAACCTATACTACCAACATCCAGAAAGAAGATGAAGTGAAAGAAAAATTCAATTAGACATCTGGAGCAGAACCACTAGGATATGAGCAACAAATCCCAAGAAGCGGGGATTTGATTGTTGAGGAAGCTAGATGACTCCCAGATCATATTGAAAATGACTCGCTTTGATAGCACAGAGATTTTTCTAAATACTGACACATATTTGAGGAATAAGGTCATGAACTTCCAGTGAGCTAGTATGTACTCGCTTTCCATTTTTTAGAAATTGCTGCTGAACAAACTCCAGATAATTTTTTTTCCCCCTCTCCTTTCCTGCTTTTATGTGAATATCCTAACTTATAATTCCTAAGGCAGGAGGGAGTCAAACACAGTTAAGGGCATGATTAAAGATGAAATATATTTAGCTGTTCCAAAAGCCCAATGACGCTGAATGTGGTCTTCCTTTTGCTGAGTAACGGAATGGAAAGCTAAGATAAAGAAAAGGAGAGAAAGAAATGCCAGAAATTATAAAACAATGAGTGGGAGGAACAGGCATAGAAAGAGAGCATGAAAGAGAAAGATATTTCTGTTGTTAGCGCTTGATGTGAGCGGTTCTCAGCCCACAGGAAAGCATGAATGCAGAAAGAGAAAAAAAATACAGAGTGGTTTGACCTGCACACCCACGCTAACTCCCTGTCAAGGTCACACCTGCTACTGCACACTCCAGTACAGTGTGTGTTTGGCTGAAAGCCACTCTTGCCATGAGGTCCATTCAGGGGCTTGGATGGTAGTACTTAATGATCAAAGGCCATCTCATGGGTGTTACGTGCATCGAATCCCACGACTGCTGATGGGGTTATCAGGATCACAGTCCAGCTGCTAAACCAACAGCAGGACAATTAGCCCTCGTTTTCTCAAAGGTGGGGCTGTCCTGGCAACTGGCCGATGGCAATCTGTCAGCATAACGCTAAATGACAAACTCCAAATGAGTCAGAATTCCTGCACAGTACCTTATCCAAAAATGTATGGTTAAAAAAAAAAAATGGTGGCAGCTGTTTCCAGAAATTCATTGTGAAAAATACGAAGATGCTTTAGGCATTTTTACATTTTGGTGCCAGTAAAATATATATATATATATATATATATATATATATATATATATATATATATATTTAAATCAACTTCAACAACAACTGGCTGACACAGTCACTAAACTATTGGAGATCAACTGATATTGTCTCCTTATGACCAATAGAGGTACTTTTCATGTTCAAATAAAGTGTTTTTGACACACTAGCTCAGAATTTGCTACAATAATACAATAAAAATATGCACTATGAACATTTTAAAGAATTATTATTGTTGTTGTTGTCATTTATGCCTTTATATTTATGCAAAGCTCTTTTGTGATCCAAACTGCTGCAAATTTAAAAGTACACAGTTGAAAAGTGTGAATATCGGTAATTAGAAATCTACAGTATACAACATATCACAAAATGTAACAAAACACCCCAATATATACATCTAAGAAATGTAAATATTTCAATTTAATGTAATCAAATGCACTGTAAACCTGAATAAGTTGGCAAAACTCAAAAAATTGGAGGCAATCAGTTGCCTCAAAATTTTTAAGGTAAGAATTTCAAGTAGTAAAGTAAAAGCAAGCAGAACTGGCAGATTTTTGTTTTGTACTCATACATTTTAATTGTTCTTAACTTGAAATGTTTGAGTACACTTATACATTTAACTTAAAAACATCCTGTAACCCCAATGTAAACATTTTTATACAATATACAACAATATAAAGTATTTAACATACTTGCTCTCAAACCAAGCCGCATACACCACCTGATACCATAACGCTCCAAAAACCCACATTAACAGAAACTCTTCTAAATTAGCATAACAAAACATTAATCACTACTAAATTTCCCACTTAACATTAATGCTGCACAAAAAAACCCATTATATAACACTTAATTTTAGCATTTACTCTCCCTTTCGAGTGCCATGGGCAAAGCATGCTGGGAAGTAGAAATCCCAGCCCAGTTTCAGTTAAACTTAAGTTTGTCTAAATTAAAAGAAATAAGTTCGTAAAACTCAAAACAATGAAACAGTTCAGTTTACTTAAAAGATATCAGTTCTGTGAACTTGAAAGAAAAAGAAAGTGCTAAATACTCATAAAAGTTCATTTGACTGAACTAATTTGTTTAATTCAAGTTTGTCCTACTCAAACCAATTAATTATTTTTGAGCATTACAGTGTGTAATTTAGGACAGTGTGACTTTTCACTGTAAATTATTCTTTTCTTTTCTTAGAAAAACAACTATATTGAAACTGTGATGTCAAATGTACATTGGAGATATAGATGGAAGATGGGAAAGAGTGAACCAATTGAATTGAGACAGAAGGGCAAACTCATAGTGAACCAATATTTTACTATAAAAGTACACTGGTTGAATAAAATGTAGATGTTCACAGTACAGTACATTGTAATCAGTGCTTTTACTTTCAAAGGCCTATATTATTTTCAATAAATGACATGTATTGTCCTATTAAATCTAATATAATTCTTCACCATATATGGTATGGTAACTTACAGTTACTTACAGGTAACCAATTAAGATGATTAACATTTAATTTTAATAATTTAATATGCATTTTTACATTTATATTTTATCAGATAAAATCACAAACACTTTTAATGATTTTCTGAAGTTATCTAAACATGATCCTTACACGACACTTACACACTTGCTGTGATCCAGACACAAAATACCTAATCAGAGCAAAAATGTGTGTGCGTGTTTGACGGGATAAGCTTGGCTGAAGGGGCTGGAGTAGCACAGAGTGATGGAGGGGTGAACGGGAAGAGGAAAGGGGTGGGGGGGCTCTGGGACTGGAAGTCTCTTTGAAGTGGTGAAACAGATCAATGAGCCAAAGACAGACTTTGATGGTGAGAGAGATCAACTGACAGACAGCTCGGCGAAGCCTCGTTAGTGTGATGAAGTGTAAGCTGGGGTGTGTGATCGCGTGTGTTGTGACTGACTGACGGGCGGACGCCACTTCTTTGCACACGTCTATCGCGCTGAAAACGAAATGCTGAGCTTGAGTGTCCATTTGAGTGTTGGAATACATTTGTGCGTTTGCCAAAGAGCCAATGAAGCGCAGTGTTCTGTCGTTTGTGTGTAATTACAGAGCAGGTAGGTGACCTCAAAGACACCAGAGACTCACAATTCTGCCAAGTTTACCGTGAGAGAATGGGAGTCTGTCTCGCCTGGCAACTGCATCCCATAAACTGCACCGCACTTTCTAAACTGCATAGCAACCACTTAGCACAGACAGAAACAAAAATGCACTGCAGTGATGGGGGGAGGAGGAGGAGGAGGTAAAGACACAGAAAAGAGAGAGACAGACGGCGAATGGAAGGAAGACAGGAGCAAGCAGGTGCAAAACAGTCAGAGGAACGACAAAAGCAATGGACAAGACCTGAATATTTGGCTCTTTGTGAACGATCTGCACTGTTTATCTTGCTAAACTGGTGTCAGGTCTCGGCAATTTGCTATTGTCTTTTTTTGACCTAATGGAAAGGGAATGTGTCTGAACTTTGAGAGACATCGCAAACAAAGGCATTGTTTTCTGAAAGTGAAGACAATATTGAATCCTTCTGCAACTTTTCCATTAGCCTTTCCTTCAAAGTGGTGACTCACAAGTGCCCTTACATGAGGGTGTCAGCCTGCTCCACTTCAGCCCTTCTTTTTGTCCTGCATCCTGTCTGATGGGCCGATGCTCCTAGACTGTACCAGGAAGGTAATTTACTGTAAATTATTTAATAGCCTCTCTGCAAACGTCACAAAGGCCATATTTCTATGACGACCAGGTACCAGTACACGCAAGCCCTTTTTCATGTATCTGTCGTTAGGAGGTTTTCTCATGCAAGCCTCGGGGGGATTCGGACTGCAATATTAGATAAGCGCAATAAAAGAGGAGCATTTCAGATGAGCCAATTCAGTTTCTACTGCACAGAAAATAAAAAGCACAAGTATTGTGGGAGCTTTTTTTGAAGAGGTTAGCATAAAAATGAGCTGATAGACTTGAAATTCCCAGGGCCATGACAGGGTGAACTGAAGTGAACCTAATGCAGACAGGGCACGTTGAGATACAGAAATGCCGGATTAATGCGGGTGTAGCATTATAGTGATGTGAGGAACTTGAGAGCTGAGTGAGGGTATAATTCGTTTGGGCTAGAGAAGAACTTGAAACAATGTCCCGAAACAATGCAGAGCCAGCACACTTCCCCTAAAATCACTGAGGAGTTTGTGAGAGAGCAAATATAATAAAATATTAGGGCTGGAGTAATCGAAACCAAATTTCAGAACCTCTAACCAACGTAATTTTCCCATCAGTTATTTTGTTTTTTTAACCCTGTTAATACTTTCCCCTTAAAAACATACTACTGTGTGTGTAGTCAAGTGACTCCGCCCCATCCAATCAGCCGCATGGAAGCAACACAGAGGCGAACACACACAGACAGCGAGTGAGCGGTGAGCCCCGAAGTAAGATCACTTTTACTTGCATCTTTACTAAACTTTGTCAATTGTATGTGTTTTAAGGCTTGCCATTTTGGACATTCAAGCGATTTTACACCATTCGATGTGTATCATTATATTGAGCTACAGCGCTGATGCATTGTGACACATGAACACTCATACAGACAGTAGCTGCACATCACGTGAAGATCGCACGCACAGAGAGGAGCGTAGAAACTCGCTCCAACACTGTCCCAGCAACTGGGTTGTTTTAACCCTGCGGTTGGGTTAAATGTTTGCCCAACCTGCTGGGTAGCTTTATTTAACTCAACTATTGTTTAAAAATTACTGTATTGTTTGCTTAAAATGAACCCAAAATTTGTCTGCCCAGCATGTTGGGCAAACATTTAACCCAACCGCTGGTTTAAAACAACCTAATCGCTGGGTTAATTTCAACCCAACTTGGGTTGTTTTTAACCCAGCATTTTTTAGAGTGTAGCAACAGGTAAAAAAATCAAAGATGCTCCTTTTAGAGAGGGCTTTTAACATGCTGACAGCATGCCATGCTAAAAATCTAAAGGTAACTGTTACTGTCAACATGCTAAAACCCTCTCCGAGTACTTGCGTCACTAAATGCATCCCATTTAAAACACTGCAGACACATCCAACAAATTCACTGCCTTCAACAATAAATTTCAAGACAATTACTGTCAGAATACAAATGCATGTCTCTTGCTTCGAGCGTCGCATTAAGACGATTTGTCAAGTCAAAAAAAAACTTACTTAAACTTTTAAAAATCCATCTCAAGACCTCTGGATTCAGTTCTGTTGCACTCCATCTAGGTGTTAAGAAACCTGTCTCATGATGTCTGATCAACATAAACGTCATAAACCTGCACATTTTACAGGACTAACCTTAACTCTGACTAGTAACTCTAACTCTATATCTATGTTTGCACATTCCTAATATGGTTATTGTGGAAAAATAAGAATGTAAAATAATTCCTCAAAAAGCACCAGGCACTGTGTTCTTCCCTGTACTGTCCTATACCTAATGCAGTGAGGCTCGAGTGCCTGGCAGGGCTCTACGGTAACATTTTTCTTTAGGGGCACTTGTGCTCCTAATAAAAAAAAAATTAGGAGCACAGTCAAAAATTTAGGAGCACTTTCTGATCAATAACAGACATTAACTTTCCCATTACAGGGCGATATTTGCCCCTTTAAATTAATTTCCTGGGGCATTTGTACCATTATAAGAGCAATTTTTCTAATCTTATAAAATGTATGCATCATATTTAATCAATTTCTTAAATTAAAATAGAAAATTTGTTTTTAAATGTTAAACAATAAATTCAATTACAACAATAAGACCCAATCAGACTGTTACCAATCAAAAGAAATCATCAAAAAATCCATCTTTGCACTGCAGAAGCGGGACAGAATCTCCATCTGAAGTTGTATTATTTAGACACATTTACATAGACTGCTTAATGAAGCTCCTGGGTAAATAATGTTGTATGAATGTTTTTAAATATAATTTTTTGAATTTAGAAATATGTAAAAAAAAAAAAAAAAAAAAAAAAAATCTTTAAAAGTTTAATATTTTAAGTAAAAACAATCTATGTAAAGTGTAAATATGAAAATAAATGTAAATATGAAAATAAAACCGCCAGTAGGTTGCAGTAAATCTTAATGTGTGGAGTCATTCATCAGTCGTTCCAAACGCATTCATTTAAAATCACAGTTGCTTGGAGATGCGCAACAGCTCTGGTGTGGCTTTGTTTGAAACTATTTTCACGAAATCGAGCAAAAACAGACAGAATTGTGGCTAAAATTTTCTCACTTAATATCAGCTTGTTTATTGGACTTCAATCAGATCAGTAAGTATCACATTGACAATCATGCCAATGCCAGAAACAGGAGTCTACTCGTGTGATAGTACTTAACTTACATATTAGGCTTGCTGAGATCGACTGTGTTACGGTGTTCAGCAGCAACACCGGTTATATCACTTGCCCACCGTGACCGCGGCACCGCCCCTACCGTCGTTTTGATTTTTTTATAGTAATTATAATCATTTAGTTTAAATAGAAAATAGACACTACAGTTAAAACGGAGCGCGTCTGCTCAATTCAGTGAGCCGAACGAGAGTCGCAGCACAGATCAGCAGCAGGAGTCAGATTTAACCTCACTTCGCCCATTTCGCCTCATTTTTCTGAATGACAAGACGACGGATGAAAATTTGGTTGATAAGCGAAATGTAAAAGCGCATATTTAAGCGAGTTTGTCATTGTACTGTTTTGTTGTTGTGTTTTTCATTAAGAATAATAATGAACCCACCCACCATTAAAGCAATTGCCTACGAATTGCTGCTACTTCAAAAGTGAAAGTAATATGCGCATGGGCATTCAAAACGGGCGCGTGTTTTTTTAAATACATTTTCGGAGGCATTTTTGCCCCAAGCCCCCGTTAATTTCCGACCTTGATTATGATAATCCAAATGTAGTATATACAATTAATTTGGCTGCAAAGAAACAGCAGCATGAGACGGTCTGGTAAGTGCGCGTGGCACCGTTTGCACCTTGTAAACAATCTCTGAAGTGTAGTCCGAGCACATGTCTTTTGTACTTGCTCTGTTGACTGAAGCAAAGTCTTTGAATTAAGGCATGAAAAGCAGCCGATTGCAGTACGAAACATAACTGATGCATTTTGGGAGTTTTTATTCCGATTGTAGATCTATTCATGAGAGTTGATCGGATCACTCTCACCAGTGCGGCTAAATATTTTTTCACAGTCGCACGCAGTTATTTTCAGGAGCAAATGCGAGTGAAATGGGCGCACTGTAGAGCCCTGCCTGGTGAATCTGATCAGATTTGTTCAGTTCTGAATTGGTGGCCCTTCCTGCAGCTACAGAGTACAGTAAGTTATACAGTCACACACTCAATCATAGACGGCTGCTGCTGTGCCATTATGGCAGAGAGGACCGACTTAAACTCCTTTGCTTGAGCCGATCACAGCACACACGTGCACACATACACACACTGCTGCCAAGCTCTCCAGATGATGAGCCTCGCTCCTGTGGATTACGTAAGAAGTGGCATAGGCTTCCTCAGGCAATGTCTGTGTATGTGTGTGTGTGTTAGGCTCAGCTCTACATGCCTGACACACAAAGCAAAACAAGTCACAAGCTCTAACACATAAATAACCACCACAGCCATGTCACAACTAGTATACTTCATATTTCATGTGAAATCATACTATGGGACACATCTTTCACACCAGTTTCATTATCCTCAGCAACAGTGTACCATCACCACTATTGGTCATTAGAGATCAGATGAAGTTCCTTTGAAGCTGATGTGTAGATGATGATTATGTGTGTGAGTGTGTGCGTGTTTTACTCCTCAATATCCATTTTCCAATGGTCAATGGATGTTTCCAGCTGTGTCCATTCGCTGAAAATGCAGCCTTCTCAGGAAGTATACTATTAAAGTCACTTTTCACCTCAGAGTAAAAAATGAATGACACTTTATATGTACAAACTGAGACTTTATATTGCCCTTAAAAAGTGTCTGTACAATACGATTTTTAAAAAAATTTTTTTGAAAGAAGTCTGTAATTCTCACCAAGGCTACATTTATTTCTGAAATATTATTAATTTAAAATGTTCTACTTTAATATATTTTAAAACGTAATTTATTCCTGTGGTGGCAAAACGTAATATTTTCTTTCAAAAAAATTGCTAATTTATTTATCATAATTGTGACTTTATATGTCACAAAATTTTTTATTATTTTACCATAGAAATGGGCTTCTGTAGTATGCAGAGATTTGCATAACATCCTACCAAAAAATCTGTTTGGTTTTTGAAGAAAGCATAGATGTGTCCTTCACAGCCTATGACAAACCACAATCCCCTGCCTGCAGTTTAGTGATTGGTAGAAAAAATAAGATTAGTATCTGAAGAAACGGTCGACAGGAGTAAATTCATTTAGAAATGTCATTTTTTTGTCAACTTATGACTTCATTTCTACAGAGTAATAAATGTTTTAGTCTTTAAATATTTGCTTGGTTACCTCTACAGCTCACTTGAATTTGTTCTACATCATTAAACGTGATATTATGATGAGATAAGGTATCTTCATATAAAAATACTGTCAGATTGGGTGGCGAGGCTGCAAGGTTTTGGACACAGCCTTCATATCTTTGTATGATATTTTATTCAAATGTGTTCATTTGTTCAAGCCCTGAACATGATCTCTTCAATAATCTGCAACCTATAATAGGGACGAGGCTTGATCACTGTGACATACGTCTTCTTTAGAAATAAATACCCTTCATTAAATCTGAAGAGATGATCATTGTGAATAAAATGATCAGAATCATAGTGGGTTATATTCTAAATTACAGTGATTATGACTGTCAGCAATCAGTGTTGGAGACATATTTGTGCGTAGCAGCCAACAATCTCACAGACAGTCTACTGCAAATACTCAAGAGACTATTTAAAATGTATCTGCTTTACCATGAGGTCATCACACCACTTTGTGTATGTCTGTGTGTGTGTGTGTGTGTGTGTGTGTCGGAAAGGTTGATCAATAGATCTGCGTGCGAGTCGCACAGTCTTGGGGCCCACGAGGCAAGTTGAGTTATGAGTCTGCCATTCTCTCCCTTCTGCGCTTAAAAATACGATTCTCAAAGGACAGGGACCACCCAAAACTGTCTGCTACACAATATCACCACTTCACCACCCGCAATTTAATTATTCAAATGTCAGACCGCTGAGAACAATATGGCTTTTCAGAGCATGTGAAAGGTTGTTTAAAGCAGAAGTCCTTTTTTCAAAAATAACAAAAAAATCTGTGGCAGTATCAAAACATTGTTAAACAACCCAATACAGCAACATTGGCTCGACCAATGGTGTGAGTTTGGGGGCGGGACTATTTGGACGACCAGTAGCAGACAGTGGGAGTGTTTTGTTTGGAGGCGCATAAATTACACACTTCACCTTTACCGCATAAGCTTGAAAAGAACATTCTCTCTCTGTCTCTGGTCTTTTTTAACATCTGACTGTCATGTCACTTTCTGCAATCTGAAGCTGCGGGAAGCAGAACGCTTTTGGGATCGCAACGCATTTGCGCGCTGGCCTGAGACTGAAGACTCTCCTCTCCCTCCCACTGCTCTAATCTTCAGGATGATTTTGCCAGGATTCTGCCATTCTGGTCTCTTGATCTGCCACTTTCAGTCATTCTCAACTGGGGAGAAGTTTACACAAGCGCAAAACAGATCTGAACAGTGCTACGCAGCTCACAGCATCAAATACATACCATAGCATAAGCTTCATACCAATTTGATATCATCATAGGTATTCATTCATATCTTAATTGTGCTTCGAGCACCAAGGCTACAGACCGCGACCAAATGGTCACATTTTGCGACCTTTTTTCCTGCTGGTGCGACTAAATTTTGTTAGAGGTTGCACTGGTGCGACCACCACATTGCACAACTGATAAGAGCTGCCATTTCTGTTACATATCAGAATCATCAAACGGCAAACACCGCTACTCGTTTGAGCTGTGCAGCGTGGATCGTTTATCAGCTTGCAGCAATAATAGACAGTGCAGCGCAAGACCAGAACAGGTTTATCAGGAAGATCCAGTGTTTGAATTTTCCGCAGAATTAACATCGCTGTGAGATCTAGTGGAAAGCATTCAAATTCAGTGCAGAATTCTCTGCTTTAAACCAGAGATATCAGATCAAATAGCACCGACGTGGAAACCAGGAGAAACATTGTGCCATGAACGAACAAGTTAAGACTCTCCAGTCCACAAATCACCATGGATTTAATGTAGAAGCAGAAATCGTTGAATGCTTTTACATTATTCATTTCAGGGTTGATGCAAACTTTTGAGAGTGAAATTCGAGCACTTTTCAAGGACTTTTTAAAGTGCTTCACACTTTTTCCTGCACTTCAAAGCTCTAAATATTATCCAATTTTAATGTTATTTTATACGTGATGATTTGTAAAACTAAAAGTTTAAAGATAACTAAACTAACACTTCATAACCACTAGATGGCGGCAGATGAGCACTTATTGACTCCCTAATACATGGAAAAGTAGGAAAAGCCACAAAGTCTCATGAAAAACAAAAACTTCTTAAAATTTTGACTGAATTACACAGAAAGAAAGTAAAGAGCACTCCTTTTATAATCACTAAAGATGTTGGTCAGTTCAGTATGGTACATTTAGGGGCCGTTCACATATCGCGAGTCAGTTATTTCAAAAGTAGCCGCGTGGCAGGCGCTCATAATGGAAGCGATTTATCCTTTGCTGAAACTTCCTACTCCTCGTGGAGAGCGCAGTTCATGGTTGCATAGCAACGACAGATGCCACAGGAGCGCAAGTGCTTTGGAAAGAAGGAGAAAGCGGTGCGATATGGACGTGATTTGTGAACGGCCCCTTAAGAGTAAAAATTTGTCTTTTTTCCCAATAAAAATTATGTTTTTGCACATTACTGTTAATAAGTTAATTTCATCTGCATCTCAATTCAAGCTCAGTGCTTTACTGTCAAATTTCCAATAAATAAACATGTAATATTATTAGTAACTACACTTATCAATGCAAAACAATAGTAATATGATTAAATTACCTTTATGATAAAAAAAAAAAAAAAAAAACAGTGCCACCTTCTTTAGAACTTAGTGGCACCAGCGCCACTGCTCTCAAATGTTAGTCTGGAACCCTGAGCACATTTACATTTTCACACATTTGGAAATATGGGGAGTGGTGCATCCTTGCTGAATACAATTTTTTTTTTTTTTTAAATGATTGACCCTAAACATTTTAACAGCAGTGTACCAAGGCTTTACAATCTAGAAGCTGTCAATGCCGTTTCAGTGTCTATCCAAACACATGGAAATTTACATGAACATTTACAAAGAAATATTTACAAAAATGAATGAGATCACATTCCAAATACTATTTGTACCATATCTGACATATCAGCATATCCAAAGTCAGTCACAGTTTTGCTAGTCATGCCAAGATTTGCAAACTAACTCAGAAAATCAGACTTCAGATGCTCTGTAGTTTAGTATGGCATAACAGTAACCTAAGTCGTTCACAAAATCAAAGGTAAGACTTCATTCATACCAACCCATTCAGCTGAATCCTGAGATTCCTTTTACTTTGCCGATAGCTCGGAATGAGACATGACAAAAGAAAGAAAGGACGGTTGCACTAATCACAATTTGGAGTCTCTTTGGGAGATTTTCATTTGCCCTCATCTCACGGCAGCCAACATTTATCTGATCACAGTCGCTCAAAGAGGCTAAGTAACACCGATATCCTCAGAGAGCATAGACGATCAGTTTCTAAAGAGGCTGTTCTCTGAAGAGCCGCCGCATGCATCAACTTCCACCAGTATCATTCAACATCTGACAAAGGGCGGCGTCAAGCGAGCTCTTCTTCCGACCTGACTGACAGCAAATTATCTTATAGTGACGGCAGAAGAAATATTTTCAATTAGAGCAGCATTGACTGTGAAAAGTAATGTCATGCCTCTGTGTATACGAATGAATCGGGAATGTGGAAATTCATTTTAAAATCAAAGGCCATCTATATGAATACAGAGTGTGAATGGAGATTTTGATTAACACGAAGTTCTTTGCAGTCTCTGAGGTGGGAGTAGACTTTAATGACTTGTTCAGTATAATTAATAACTGACTTTATGTACTAGGATTCCATCATGAGGGTGATGAGAGAGTCACTCAACTAATGTGATGTGCCTTACTGATCCCAAATCCCAATCCAGTAACAATAAACGTCCTTTTACAATGACAAGTCTAACTGACAAGCCATGACAGTGAATCAACTCAGTTAAGCACGACAACTGGCATCATTTTAAAGCAGATGAAGCTTATGTTGTGGTGCAGCATAATGTAGTCACATTTCAGAAAAACAAAACCTACAGTGGGTCATTTATGTTCATCATGAGCTTCATAATTACAATCCATAAACACACAAGTAATAACAGCCTACATCTGATAACACATCTGATAAAGAAATGAAATACTTACTGACAGGTTCACTGTGCACCTGAAACAGAGCACCCACACTATTTCATTTCCATTGTAAAAAGGATACAACCGCAAAGCTCCACTCTGAGTCCCAATGGCAAGGATTTTCTGGACAGGATCGAATGCCATAGAGGACGGCTGATAGGGGAAGCCATGGCGCACAGTCTGAGGATCAAATCAGAAAAGAAAAAAGTTTGAATTATATTATTTATCTATTTTTGCTTATAATGTTTCATGATTTTGTATGTGACAAGATGTTTTACACATTGTTGTTACTGGTAACTAAGATTAAAACTGTAAGAAATCATTTTCAGTAACTGAAATAAAGATGAAATAAAACATTAGATCAACAAACAAACTAAAAAAAATAAATGTTTAAGTACTAAAATTACTAAAACTGAAATAAAAATAAATTAAAGGTAAATAGAAATATATATTTTTAAAGAGCACATACATATTTACTAAAAACTGAAGGAAAATTAACATAAAACAAAATAAAAGCAACTCAAAATAAACACTAGTATAATAGTACATAAATAATACTAAAATAACACCAGTTTTACGTAGTATTATTATTTACTTTCTTATTTATATACTGATTTGAAGGACAAAGCATTGCATATGTGTGCAGCACCACAGAGTCAAACTTCCCTTCAGGGACAATTCAATATCAGTTTCAACTGAATATTTCCAACTATTTTAATGCCCAGCCCTTTGAATTGTTCGAACAACCCTGACGTGCTAAAGATAGACAAAAACAACAGGCAGTCAGAACAGAGACCTTGCTGCATTGCATCCATAGAACAACAATGGTTGGATACAGGTTTATAGCACTGGCCTCTGCTTAACAGCTGTCTCTCTGTCTGTGTCTGTGTGTGTGTGTTAAATCCTAAGGGGTGCCTATATAGATAGCATTGCTGAGCATCAAAGGCGCACCTACAATGCTGTCTAGTCAGGCAGCTGACTAGGTTTTGAGACACAGCCTCTCTTGTCTCTGTATGTTTGTTTAGTGGCTAAAGCGGGTTACGTAAGCGGCGTTTGCGGGGACGGGTACCTGTCGTTGAGCTGTGCAGCAGCAACAAGCTTCACTCCATCCTTCCCCATCTCTCTCATTTCTCTTTTCACTAATTATGAATTAAATATTAAACCAATCCAGCGTTCATAAACGTCTATTTAATTTAGCCCTGACAAAATGACCAACGCCAGTGTGAATGCACTCATGTTAATGATTAATTAGCCTAGAGAGCGGTGAACAGCTGTATCGACATGTCGCATCACCATTTTTTATAAAAACTATGTTTTCTTACGTCAACATTCTCCAAAACTCTCTTCAAAAATCATTTAGCCCTGGATGCATCATTAAATATAATTCCATGTTCTACATTTGGAATGGAATGGATTCGAAAATAACTAAACGATTCGTATTACAAGAGCGTGACTGTTTTTCCACTGCCTTCAAAAATTAGGCTTGTTCGAGATGCATCTGCGCTGCGCAGACTGATCGGTGTATGACATCAAAGTACCGCGAGAGCGATTCAAAAGCATAAGAAGTCGTATGCTCTCCAATCGCTCTCGCGGTACTTTGATGTCATACGCCGATCTGTCTGCGAAGCACCGATGCATCTCGAACAAGCCTACTGACAACAGCCTGAGCAAATAGCATTTGTGCAGGCTGTGAAGAAGCTGTATATTGGTTGTACGCTCTGAACGAACAAGCCCCCTTCAATGAACAAGTCGTTGTTCGGACTGAACGACACCTCTCCTTTATTAACGAACTAAATTAAAGAGTTAGTTCACCCAAAAATTAAAATAATGTCATTTATTACTCACCCTCATGTCATTCTACACCCGTAAGTCCTTCATTCATCTTCGGAACACAAATTAAGACATTTTGATTAAATCCAATGGCTCAGTGAGGCCTGCATTCAAAGCAATGACACTTCCTCTCTCAAGATCCATAAGGTACTAAAAACATATTTAAAACAGTTCATGTGAGTTCAGTGGTTCTACCTTAATATTATAAAGCGAGGAGAATACTTTTTGTGCGCCAAAAAACAAAATAACTTCGTGAAAGCCTTCGTGAAACACTGAGCAGTTGAAGAAAATATGCCGTAATGTGTCGAAGCTTCGAAACAATCTGACACCCGTCTCTACGGTGACCCCTAGTGGTCAGAACAGTGTAAATGCAACAAAACTCAGACCAAACATGCATAAAAACACCTTTTACAAATCTATTGCAAATGTTTTATTAAAAGTAAAATCTTTCAAATGCAATTAACTAATCATCTAACAAGATTAAATATGTGTCTGTATAATATGTGTTCTTTTATCAATTTTCAGGGCTTGTTTTCTTTGTTCCATGGCTCAAGCTAAACAGGCAAATAAGAGATTAATAACTACCATTACTCAATTTAATTATTCTAATGTCTAATTAAAACTTCTACAAAAGTATAAACCTGATCAGAGATATGGTAAAACCATAGGGTAAAGCCCATAAACACTTGTTCAATTGTTCTCAGTGAATCTGCATGATTCATGGGATCACTTTATCATCGCCCTCTACCGGTGAACCATTGAAATTTCAAACTGTTTCGAAACGTTTGGAAACAGTTATGACATAATGAAGCCTCGTTTCCTGAAATCACGTGACTTTGAAACACGCTCCGAATCACTGATTCGAAACAAAAGATTCATAAAGCTTCGGAGCTTCATGAAGCAGTGTTTCGAAATCGGCCATCACTAGGTTTTAGTACCTTTATGGATCTTGAGAGAGGAAGTGTCATTGCTTTGAATGCAGGCCTCACTGAGCCATCGGATTTAATTAAAATATCTTAATTTGTGTTCTGAAGATGAATGAAGGCCTTACGGGTGTAGAACGACATGAGGGTGAGTAATAAATTTCATTATTTTCATTTTTGGGTGAACTAACCCTTTAACTGGTATGTTATTTGTGGTTATCTGCTTAAAACGATGCTACGTTATTTAAAATTTATTTAGGCCATTATTGTAGTCTTTTTTCCCCATTATTTTAACTGCCTAGCAGTCGACAAAATGGAGGATAAAATGACAGTAATGCTGTCATTTCTCTTTTTTAGCGTCACAGCAGGGCTGCGTTCAGCCCCGATAAAACATTGCAAAAAGTTTTTTTAAACGGAAACAGTGGTGCATTGAACACCCTGTTCTGATGACGCAAGAGTTGCAACTATGGCAGCTGAGAAGGCCATTCTTTGTGTTCTTTCTGAAGAATTTTCGGAGCCTGATGAAATCAGTAATACGTGTTTAATACTGCAAAATACGCTCATGCCTTTGCCGTCCAGAATAAAAGAGAACATCCCAATAGAGTGAAAATATAAACAACTGCATCATGTCGATATGCTATATTTTTACTATAAAACTCTTACGACAAACATGTCCTCTAATATCTTCAATTTTTGCGTATACCGAGCTGCAGCGGACACATTTGTAAACGACTTTACTTGGACCCATTGTGTCTCTTTAATACTGCGTGGTTTATATACATGTTGCTGCTGATTGGGCTGACATTTTTGACACACCCACCAAACAAGAGAAAACGTATCTCAAACCCCGTTGCACACTGTTTCCAGGAAACATGTCGTTCAACCCGGAAACCGTAGCAAAACGTTGCGCATCTGTAGACACAAATTTGAATATAGGATCATAAGATTTGTGAACGACTCTGTGTTCAAACGAATCGGTTGAGTAATTGATTCAATGACTCACTCATTACACAAAATGCACTTGCCGCCACCTACTGTCGTAACAAGGTAACTGTAACAAGGTTGACTGAACGAATCGGTTTAGAGAACAGTGAATCAGTGAGATGAATTTGTGCCAATCACATCTGCAATACTGTCATTCTCCTACAGTTTCCGAGCACGTGTGTGGGTTCATAATCTAATATCGCGAGAAACCTCCACAGATAACCCGTTTCTACTATTAACTCCATCCATTGTGCTGCCAGAGCCAATCCAGGGAGGGCAGCTAAACCCACCAACACTTCAACTAGGCCTATTCATAATTGAACACACAAGCCCGTGTCTCAAAACCAAGTGATTTGCCAACATAGACAACATTTTGGGCACCTATGATGGCCAAAAATACTCTTTAGATACACAACGTGTGTGTTCTCTCAAAAAGATAGTCAAGATAAAAAATGGTTTAGGGTTTAAAAGAAAAACTCAACATTGCAAATGAAATGTTAATCCCAGCACAGTAGATTATGCAAGAAATGGGTTGTTTATCCCCCCCTCCCTCCACTCAAACATCACAGCTTCATTCTATGACCACACATGATTCGGACACTTCAATAAAGTAGCATGTTAAACACTGAACACTATAAAGAGAAAAACGGAAGCATTAAGCAGCCAAAGCAGCCGTGTGGTTATAAAAGAATCTCTGTGTCACGCATGAATATTTTACGCATTTGTGCGCATTTTCCAAACACAGAGTCAGCTCTTTCCACGTACAGCTTGGGAAATAAAAAAATAATTTAGTCTGGTTTTGAGGGGGCAGAGTATGACAGTACAGTGTGTATAGACTAACATGGCTATAGGAGCGTATTAATGTAAAAAAAATAATGAAATAAAAATCCTTCCATTGCTGCGCAACCAAAAATATTGAACACTACAATGCTTTGTTATTATACGACTGACATCATAACGCTCCCATACAGATAAAAAGATTTTTTCCATTGCAACGTTATGATGCATCACATCTACCAACCAGAAAAGGTAGACGTTACCTGTATTCTATAAGTCTGTGGATAAAGTGTTAAATGGCATGCACTAAGAGGCACTTGCATGAGGTTTATTAAGAGAAAAAGGCACATCAGGTGATGTTACACGTTCACTTAAAAGCTTCCCCACCTTGCAGAGCTGGAAGTGTTCAGACTGGAGCGTCTCCGGGATGAGCTCGTTTTCCTTGGACCCGAGCTGCGGGGATGGAGAAGGGGACGATACGGCCGTCAAGCCGTCCAGCACCTTACGGATATTAAACTTCTTCATTTTTCCCCCCGGTGCGAGTGACGGAGGAGGACGGGAGCACATGAGTCGAGATCAGCCGTGGATGATGAGGGGGAAAGCCGCTCTCGCTCGTTTCTGCAGCACCTCTCTTTAAACCTCACATTTTAAAGTGTTTTTCATGGTATCCTCCATGGCTAAAGGCTTGAGTTGTGAACGTTGATTTTTATATATATATTTTTTTATTAGCGTTTGTGGTGTGTCCGTTTATTCTGACTCGGCGTCCCGCTGCGTCTCAAATTCCCTCTATCCTCTCTCTCTCGCTCGCTCCCTTCTCCTCTCCACTCAACGCGGAAACACCGCTGCAGCGCCGCGCATGCGCACTCCAGACTGGATGACTACTGAAGCCGCCTTCCAAACGCTTCTCCCGGTGACCAGGCAAGACTGTGGAGCGCTGAGTGAGCCTAGCGTCACATTGCAGAAATTAGGGGCGGGACTCTGCACCTGGAGCCGCAGGGATGCAGGATGGAAAGCGCATCAGCCTCTCCAAGGCATCACATAACAGTCATATCAATTCATCAGATTGCCTGCACTTTTGTAAAATGGATTTGACAGGGTAAGTTTTTTTAAGGATAGAACTATTTATGAAGGTTAATTTCTAGACAGATACCTTATATATATATATATATATACTATATTATCATATATATACTATATTAGATATATATATATATATATATATATATATAAAGCTTTCCATGTTGTTCAAGGTTGTTCCCTATGAAGAAACAGGACCTCCGCAATCATGGAAAACTTGGAAATATCAGGGAATTTAAAAACTATTAATTTCAGGATTGGATTTAATTGGATTGAAATTGCTCTTTATGAGTACAATATAAATTCAAATTTTTTAACCCTCTGGTATTGTTTATTTGGGCGTCACACTCGTGTTGTTCGCGGTCAAAACAGACCGGGACCTTAACCGAATAATAATTTCATTTTTATTAAATTAATTTTATTTCAATAATGTTTTTTTCTTTAATATTTGTTATTTTGTGTTACTAAACAATATCTAAATTATTGACCATTTATTTCTATATAAAATATTTTAAAAATTATTTAAAAAAACACATTTCATAATTAAATTAAAGGTGGGGTATGTTTTTTTTTTTTCAACAAAGCTGTTGGACATTGTTGATATTTAAAATCAACCCAAACAAACCCACCCCTCTCTTCATTGCTCCGCCTCCAAAACTCATTCTCCAATCCTAACCACCCTGCTCCGAGTCAGTCTTGAACCCCAGCCCGTCCGCTGCCGGCATGTGAGGCGAGTGCACTAACAATAACGCTAAACACCGCATTCTCTAGTGATCGTCAGTGTGCAGTGGTTTACCTGCACAACTCTCACTCTCTAGCCACTGTTACACACACAATACGAGAGTGGGTATCTGTGTATCACAGCTGACGTGCAACAAAATGCTTCACGAAAAAATAAAGCGCAGATGATGAACGAACGACAAGGAAGCACAAAAACTAAACGAACAGTACACAAGATTAAATACAAAAAAGTTTGTTGTTAATCGCCAACAGAACAGCAGCTCCAGACAATCATGACACTCAAACCCAGTTTTACTCACATGAAAAGCGGGTTCAAAGCAGCCTCCACGTCTGTTTTCAGGCCTTCCCGCTTAGCTCTCTCCAGCGTTGTAAAGCTTTTCTAATATTAACGCAGGTCCTAAAACACTTGCCCAGTCATAAACCTTCATTCCAGTGATATTCTTTTGAGCTCTTTTTTATTGTCTCAGCATTTCTCTTTATGTGTTTTTTTTCTTTTTCAAATCTTCCTCTTGCTCGTTCTGTCTCCACGACCGTCATACGGTAATGCTGATTGGTTAGACGTTTGTTGTTGATATCGGCCGACTAACTTCCAAACAGTGTAGTTGAAAAAATGGATACCCCACCTTTAAAAATGGAGCAAAAGTACTTAAAATCCATTGAATGGAGGCAGATTAGTGCCACCTAGTGGAAAAAATAAAGAAAAATCATATGTAATACCATAGTGTAGCCAGTAGATGCCTGTATAGCCCTATATATGAATATTAAAGGGCTATGTATTCCTTAGTTACTGAGAACAGTGTTTTCAGACATAATTACTTACTTTTATTAGGTTTTGCATTTAGATATATATTTAGAGATTATCAAAGACTAGTTTTTACCAAAATTTAGATTCTAATCTAATTCAAACATCAAATTTTAATTAAAAAAGTAACAAAAATGAACAGGAATGCCTGATCTGAACTTGATTAATCTCGTTTGGATCTGATTTCAACCTCTTAGTTGAGTCTTCTGGCTTACTAGTAAATGGTCTCAAACTCAAACAATGCTTTAATAAAAATGTAAAAATGACATGGATGAAATGATATAATTGACAGATATTTCTCATTTAAGATTGAAATCAACATAAAACCACCACTAGAGAAAACAACCATTTGTGCAATTGGACTTTTAACTAGAGCTTTAATCTGAAAACAGACCATTATAAAGGTTTGCCAACTATCTTGATCTGTATTTGCTTTCTGTATGTCTGATGTGAGATAGAGAGGGTCAGAAAGCAGAGGTCACAATGGCTCAACCGTCAGTCTTGCCACTGCTGTTTAAGAGTTTGTCACTCGTAATTGACTCAGACATCCGCCCTTGTTTAATGAAGGCCAAGTTTACGCTTTGCAATCAGACAGCAAAGTCTGGTTGAGGCCAGTTTGACATTGTGCATAAGATGATATTCATTTCTTAATATCAAAAAATCTTAATGCCATTTAATCAAACCAGCTGATGAGAACAACAGTACCTGTCGGACATGTCGGACAAATTACTAATTGCAATTAATGATATTCATCCAATGTTAGCTTTTTAAAACCTAAAGGACCTTGTAGCAAATGATGTTATAACTCAGTAACAGATAAATAACTGCTAATAAATCTAAATAAATGTCTAAATGTTTACAGGTATATAATATACAGCATTTTGGAAGAGGTGTTTTACAAATATCAAGAATGGGCCTGTTATAGCTTAAGATTTAAATAAAGAAAGGTTCTTGTAGCTCAGCAGAATGATAGCAACCTAAAGGTTATGAATTTGAATCACAGGGAACAGACAAAATATTTATCTTGGATGCAGTGTAAGTTGCATAGCATAAAATCATGAATAAAAAGCCATGCCTACATGTCAATTTAGGATCACTGTGTAATTTAGATTACAGATATCATTACAAAATACTAGGATATTATGACCTGATTAGTAACCATACTTAACGTAAAAAGTTACAATCACAGTATGTAAATAAAGTCACACGTGAAAACCACACTGGTGAAAATAAACAAAAGATTTGGAATAGATCCCTTTGATTCTCTACCCTTTCATACTGTAACGATGGAGATAAGCGCCACATGCATTTCCTAATCAGGCCCTGGGAGAAGCTGAAGAGACCCTTATAAGGTAAGGGCCATCCTTGTGTACGTATGAGGAACTGACCAATCACCTGCTCGCTGCACACACACAGGCACTCCATAAACCACAGGCAGGAACATCAATGACTTCATGTTTCTCAATCACTCTGCTCCCTATTATTCATAAAAATAAAGAGAAAGAAAGGCATTTCAGCATTAAGCGGGTATAAGACTGAGTTTGTAGGCTTTGATAGGTCCCTCCCATTGATTAATGCTTGGATAGAAGGGGCCAAAGTTTTCAGAAGCATGACTAAAGCTGGGTGCACACTGTTCGATTTATAATAGTCCTTTACAACTGTTGCTTGTCAGACTGTACGAACATGATCCCTGCTGTAAGCCATGTCACACTGTGGGATCTCAGTTGCCATTAATGTCAGACTGTACGGCAGTCAAGACGCATTAAAAACGGACACATGCAAGACTCGTCCGGAGTTTTACATCATCAATCTGTGACACGTTCGGTGACTGTGAGCTGCAGAATAGAAATGGTGGCTAACAAACAAAAACCATCTCTAGTGTTAATTTTGATAATGGCTTCTCTTGATAAGAAAACTGGGGACACTAAGACTAAACCTGTGTCCGAAATCGCCCCCTATACCCTCATTCACTATTCCCTACATTACTCCACTAATATAGTCCACTTGAAGGAGTGAATGAAACGAGTGAGTGAATTCAGACACTGAATGCGCTGGAAGGGCTGCCGATTTCGCATAGTTTGTGCTTGCTGTTTAATCATTTGAAATGTAGCAAACTGGCAGTTCCAGTAGTAATGAATATTTATGTTAAACTCTGCCATGAAAACTAGCATGTACAAACCTTAATTAAATGATTTAATGACCAATTAAAAAGGAAATTATACCTGTATGATATACTGGACCAGCGAGGTTTGGAAAATGAATGGATGATTGATTCAGCTGCGGGCGCCATCTCCTGGCGAGACGCGGGAATTCATTCAGCGCGCGACTCTCACAGTGCATTATGGGTATTCTCTAGCAGTTGAGCGTGCATCGGTTGTACACTCATTATTGTAGTGCATTGTGGGATTGAATGAGTGCACTCAACATCGTCCACTATGGTTTCGGACACCACTACAAATGGCTGTCCCCTCAAATAGTGCCCTATTTAAGGGTATGGGGGCGATTTCGGACACAGCCATAGTGTATGGTGCAAATGGTGGTTTGTTATTGTCTCACTAATTGCGTCATCAGGTTCGGCACACTTGGTTTTTGATTTGATGGTTGTCGTAGGAGAAGTCACACTACAGGACAGGGTCGGAGGTAAAACCATGCAAATTATTGTTGTTGTTATACTTAGTTCTCAAATTGTTAATGTTAACAACATTAGCATTGAGTGACTATGTGTATTTAGTGTGTACTGTAAACCCGAACAGTACTACTAACTTATAAAGATTGAGTACGCTGCAATTAAAGTCTGTTAAATCAGTGATGCAACTTAAAACAATTACATTTTCTGAACAAGGAGTTTAGTTTAATTTTTGTGTAGCTCAACATTTTTGAGTAAACTTTTATAGTTAAATTATTTTTAAGTTTACTGAGCGATATAAAGTGACGTCATCCATGTCACATTGTTCCCGATGTTACCGACGTAACCAACATTATCAGAAGTGTCCATTCAACATTAAACTGAGTTGCAGCAGATTTCAAGTTCCCAGCATGCTTTGCGTCACACTATGTAAGGGAGAATAAACGTTGAAATTGAGTGCTATTTTGTGTTTTTTTTCACAAGATTAATACAGGGAAAGATGTGTTATTGTTTAATATTCTGTTATTTTGGTATTTAAAGGTGTTTCTGTGATGTTGAAGTTCTGTAGGGTTACCATCGTGGTGAAGAGTAGTGCCTGTGGTTAGGTCGAGAATGGGCTGTAAAACATCATTGTTATAAATACTGCATGTTGATTAACAGTTCATGCAAGTAAATAGCGATAGTCTATTTGGTGGTTACATTAGCGCATGTTGGTGTGCTGCTGCTAACTAACATTTAACTGTAAAGATTAGTTCATTCAATACTTCAATTAAATTATAATTACTGGGTAGTATAAATTTTTTTTTTAAGTTCTACTAAAATAATCCTTGAGTTGTTTACTTAAATGTTTTGAGTATTCTGAACTTATTGGGTTTTACAACCACTGCATCAAAATAATTGAAAAATAAGAAACATTATGTATGGTAAACAATAGTTTTAAGTACAGTGGACTTAAACATTAAATAAAACTAAAATAAAAATAAAAAATCAGTTTGACTTAAATGTTATTTATAATTATTCTTTACTTAAAAGATTTGAGTTGCTTTACTTAAATTTTTTGAGGTAATCGGTGTCTACAATAATTTTGAGTACTCTGAACTTATCGGGTTTTACAGTGTGTAGATTTCAATTTCTGTAGCCACTCCACAGTCCTAAGTCTTTTGCTTTTGACTACAGGTGAATCTCTAGTTGTCACTGATGATTGTCATTTGGTCCTTTCTGGATTACAATCCGCCATCAAAATGATAAGTTTAGTTAATGCAGCTGCTGTGAGAAAAGGCTATAAATGATCCGCCACCTGCAGCATCCTCACATGCCATATAGCCTACTAGCTGGGACTCCTTCTTTATGTAAACAGACGTGATGTAATGACGCAAAGACAAACGGCTGCATGCTCGAATTTTCAGCGGAAACCCAGCAATACCATTTGAATTAGAAAATATTATTACAAGCTTTCCGTTGTGAATCGGGCTAAGGTAAGGAGATAGTTTTAAACATTTTCTGGTTATGTACTTGCTCAGAAATTGATTTTGGATCATTTTTAACCAAAAAAAAGTTACAGGCTGCAGCTTTAAACTAACTATCAAAAGACTTTTTTGGCCTAGGATCCGAGGAATCTTTTAGGATTCACAAAATTTGAAAAACACACAAACATTTTCAAACAAATTCATATCCCTGTTTCTTTCTACTGCCATGCTGATAAACTTTATTAAAAAATAAGAAATTAACAGTATTTTTTTTCTCCGAAATTACCACAGAAACTGCATTCAGTACGAACAATGATGTCATTTGCCTGTCCAATCTAATTAGACATCCCTTTCCCCTTGGCATGCTTAGCCCCACCCCTTTCATTTAACCGGGCACCTATTTTACTCAAGCTCATGATGATTACACAGCGATTGTGTGCTTTAATTCATAATCAGAAGGGCCATGTCATTATTATTTTGTTTTGATGACCTCTAACAAGTTATGAATAATTCATAAAGTGTTTCAATATGCAAATATCTGTCTTCTGTGATTGAACACAGGGGTTTAAACTGAGGGGAATGTAAAGTGTGGTTAATATTGAACTGTATTATAAGGAACAGTGTATTCAAATTAATCCTGCCCTAATCCTACAGGGAGAGTGCTGGAGGTGACATGGCTTTAAAGGGACATCATTATGACTATAATAACAAATAAGCTCACACATTTACACACACACACACACACACACACAACACAAGGCATTATCAAAATGCATTACGAGAGCTTCATTTATGTTTCAAATAGGCACAGCTTTCTAACATAAATTCAGAATGTGATCACATTGCCTAATTTTGTTAAAATTCTTATTTTACAGGTTTGTAAATGGTTCTTACAAAAGAGATCTTCAAAAAGAGCCACCTTGGTTCTATTCATCCGTGTCTATCAATGCCAATTCAGTCTGTGTACTTCATCTATTTCATGAACAGATGTTGATTCTGTATCACTGTCTTAAATAATGCATCGACAGCGTCTTAATGAACTGAGAAGGCATTGAGTTTTCAGTTTTGAGAAATAGTCATATTTTCAGCTGCAAATGCAAAAAGATACATCCTGATGTACAAAAAAATGTTTAAAGGGACGATTCACCCAAAAATGAAAACTTTTTCATCATTTATTCACCCTCATGTCATTGCAAACCTGACTTTCTTTTGTCTCTGAAACAAAAGATAATTGAAGATCATTGGGATCCAAACAACACTGGACTCCAGTGACTTTTTTCCATGAGGGGGTTTGGCATCATGATGCCTTTGTTTCCAGGCGGACTGTTAAAGAACACAACACACACTCCCGGTAATCCTGTAGAATTCAACCAATCAGATGGCAACTTCAAAATCCTTGAAGTGTTTTCCAATTTTGAGTGCTATAGGCATCGGACGTTCAGCCAACGGTCCGTGGGTGTAACGTCTGAGGCTGAGACTAGGTAACCCATGACCTGAAGGCTTACGGAAAGTGGATTTCTCCTCCAATACTATATTTTCAAGCAAGGAATTTGTGTTTTGGGTGGTTTAGTTTTGTATTTGCAAGTGTATAAGATTGGGTGGGTGAGTTTCCTTGAGATAAATCCAACATCATTTGGGGACATCTGGCGACATCTTAATTTGGAAAAATATTGTAGTTATAATTACATAGAAGACCAGTGTTGGGGGTAATGCATTACAAGTAACGTGGACGTACATGAGTTACGTAATCAGATTACTGTTTTTCAAGTAACTAGTAATGTTTACAACAAAATATCTGAGTTACTTTTTCAAATAAGTAATGCAAGTTACTTTTTTCCCCATTTATTGACTGAGAGCTCTCCTGTCTCCAGAGAAATCGTAAGTGCCGAGGCATTGTGTGCACAGTGTAAACATGATGGTTATTCTAGACTAATTCTAGAATAAATGTGAGCATACATTTACTCATTTACTTCTTCTCCTGTGTACTATTCTTCCAATAGGGGCTGGCTGCAGACTTAAGGGGCAAGTGGAGCTCCACTCAAGGGCGGAAATACGTCACCTCCACTAGTGGAGCTAGCTATACTATGGCCACTGGGCATGCGCACATCAATACTGCGTCATTTAATTACTGTATTTGCATTATTGTAAGGGTAGGTTTAGGGATGGTGTAGGTGTAGACATTAATAAAACACAAATCAGTATTGCGTCATTTAATTATTGTATTTGCATTATTGTAAGGGTAGGTTTAGGGTTGGGGTAGGTAAAACATAATCTGATAAGTAGTAATTTTATTAATTGTTATTTTATTGTGAGATTTTGCCTCACTATGTTATTTTAACACAAGCCATCAAAACATAGATTACGCCTAGTCGTCATCAGCTAACACTGGTGAGACATCAATATTGTGTCAGTCTGCCAGTGTAGCGATGCTGAGGTAAAAATTATTTAAGTGGAGGTGACGTATTTCCTGTTCGAGAGTGGAGCCAGAGATTGTATATTATAGGGAGATGAGGGTCTGTATCTCATTCCATTGGATAAAGCGTAACGGCTAACTTAATCACGTGCGGCACCTCTCAGCCTATCGTGTAATGGCAGTGACATCAGTCGCAACATTCCCTAGTCTGCCTTCTCTTAAAAAAATACATTTTTATCAAGCTAAAATCTACATATAGTTCCTAACGAAAGTATTGTTTAGTGTAAAACATGCTGAAGATTAGCGAACAGGCTGTCGATTAATTAAATGATTAGCTATTTCCCCACAAAAGCTGTTAAAACAGCATAGTGAAGCCTCTCATCCATTGACATCCATTCAAAAAACAGCCTCTGGTCTCCTTCTCTGCGTACCGCCAGAGGCGGAGCGTTAGCATTAGCCATTACGCTTTTTTGGCTAAAGGTTGCTTCCAGTGGCTTTGGTGGAGCTCCACTCGCCCATGGTCTGCAGCCAGACCCTCCTCTATTCTTCTGTATTCCAGAATGGCAGCACAGCTGAAGGTTTGTTTGGGCTACGCCCTCTACTGTACTGGTGTGAATTTGCATTTCCTTCAGCCTGAGACTTATTTATTTCACTTTTGGTGGGCCATTACATTCGCCAAAAATAGAACTTTTTTGTTGTTATAAAAACAAACAAACAAACAAACAAACAGCCCAGCCCAGAAGAGAAAAAGTAATGCAAAAGTAACGTAATGCATTACTTTCCATGAAAAGTAACACAATAGGGAGTAGCACAATATTGTAACGCATTACTTTTAAAAGTAACTTTCCCCAACACTGTATAAGACTACAACATGTCCCCATTTAGATAGGTAAATGTGTGTGTGGGTGTACAGGCTTGACAACTAAAAGTCAGTGCTACAAAGAGGAACATTAAGAGAGAGGAGAGAGAGAGGGGTTGTCTCATTTGCACTCATTGCAACACATCTGCTATCAGCAGGAATAATCAACAGATGCGATAAGACACCCATCAACAATTCTCAGCAGACACATTCACACACACATACAGATGAACTCACTGTGATGACTAAACTGCAGGCTGCTGGCAATGATACAAAACACCCATCTTTGAGCTTTGGAGGTGGTGCTGCAATATAAATAGCACAATAAGATACAGAAGGACAGAGAAATTAAGCTCAAATTAAAGGAGACAGTTGCAAATAACAGGAAAAATAAGGACATGTTGTCATGAGCTTTATGAATTAAGTATTGAAATAAGTATTCATATACAATAAGCTAATGTTCATCCATTTCCACTGGACTATAAATCCTGTGACTGACTGAAGGGTCACTCTAAAACTGATAAGTTCAAATATGAAGTCTAAAATATGCCATAGCATTACATTTTTGAGAATATGAATATCTAGAATATCTAATTTGGAGCATTTGTCTTAATATGGTCTAAACTGAGGAAGATCTTTTAAATTTGAACTCCTGGGCACGTATTACTGAAATGTCCTATCATGGTGTTAGGATCTCATTTAGGCCAAAAGCTATTACAGAACTTATGGCCTACAGTATAGAAAGTTTCGGCTCTGAAATCAGTATCTGAGTCTTCACTTTTCAAACATAACTCTAAAAACTCCCACTATATCTCAAGCACAAAAGTGATAGAGAAAAAGTGATTGCCAAAGGTTAAATGGCATGTCTTGTGTGTTGTCAGGGTTTAAAATAATACTATTACAGTTTCTGCTTACAGCATAAAGGTTCTCTCAACTCTCCTCATTCATGGCCAAGTCAGAAAACTATTTCAGGGCTTCCTGTCAATAGCATCTCAGCACAATAAAGATGGCAAATGGCAGTGTATAAGGGCATTCTCTAACACCTACACAAATCATTGCCATCATCCAGACTGATCAAACACCTCCCTGGTTTTAGAAAACTTTAAATGACAGCCGTCAATCATTCAGTCTGATGGGAGAGACAACCTATCCGCTCTCTTCCCATTTCTTATGTTTCTGTGGTTTAGGTGCACTTATGGTTAGCCTAATATTATCTGACTATCCCTCTGAGCTAGTAAGATACTTCAACTAGGGGTGATAAGGGTGACATGTAAGACAGCTGACATTAAGTTTAGCTAAGGTGAATCTGTGAATCACAGTGAACAGTAGGAGTCATTAACTGGATATATTCCGGACTGTAGCATCTAATTTGCTCTGAGTAGACTTTTCAGACCATCAAATGTACGAATAAAGCTTTGTCTTTACTCCAATTAATGCGTTTTCCATCACTGTTTGACATTTCGATTATCCCTTCAAACGCTAATACAAAGAAACGCGATAAAAAGTTGCTGTGACTGGGTGGATATTTTGAGGCAAATGCTGTTAAGTTTAAAATTGGTTGTTTGCTGCTAAACAACTGGATGTTACGTTCTAAGCCGCTGTTCGAACAGAATGCTTTTTTACATTCAACTGCGCTGTTTTTCCCTTGTTTTTCTATGTAAACATGCGTGTTTGACCGTTGTTCTAGTGTGTTGTGCCTTCTGCAACTATACTACGGCTTTTTAAAAACGTTTTCTCCTCAAATGTCAAAACGAAATAGCGTAACTTTTCCCCAAACCATTTCAGCGGAAATGCGCTAAACTGCAGCTAATTTCATTGGTTAAGGTTACGGTGAAGTATGGAAGCATTTGGTTTATCATTTGAGCAGCTGTTTTGAGAGTTTGATTTATTATTTTGTCAATTTAAGAATTTGATTGTTCATTTTAAAAAACTTCCATAGTGAAGGGTAGGGTAAGAGATTAGTGTTTGGTATACTACAGGCAATCAGCATTGTCATTGACATGACCAATTAAATCTTTAGAATCGGCTGCAGGGTAGAGTTTCCGCTGAACTGGTTTGAGAGCCTGAATATTTAATGAGGCAAATGCTGTTTGGTTTATGATTGGTTGTTTGTTGCTAAACAACTGGCCATTCATTTCTAACCCCACATCGATTCTTATCTGTATATCTTTATCATAAATGCAGTTCTAACCCACTTCGGAATCGGAATATGGTTTGATATCCCAGGATCTAAATGGAAAACACCCTTTCAAAATTACAACAGCGAAATGCTGCTTTGGGCTATTACTAATGCAGTTATGAAACCTTCTCAATTAAGAGCCGTCATTCAGAGTGTGTTATCAGAGTCTGTACAGAAAGTCCCATCATAACACATCATGTGCCCAGATGATGCACGATTCCAGATGGGGTTTCTGTCTTATTGCTGTCAGCATACAATCATTTGCTCATTACATAAAGGAATTTTCATAAACTAATACTGGTATAGGTTCACCTGAATATTTAGGTGTCATATTACTGCCTAGGGGGTCTGTGCACCACACACACATAAATATTACTGGTGTAAATTATTAGGGCTTAGTAGCAATTATCCTTAAGTAGAAAGTTATTATTTGATTTCATCATTGTCTAAATTGAAAACATGTTTTTTTTTTAAACTCTGTCTTTTTGTATCTCTCAGGATTAAAGGAGGTATGAAACGAAATTTGAAGAAAAAAAAAGGTAGGGTGGGACTTGATTTTGTCGGGAATTGATTGGAACTTTGCGAGATGTCATTGCATGAGGGTGGGGAAGCTTTAAGATTATAAGGACACACAAATTAAAAACAAAAATAAAAGTGCACGGATAAATCATTTATAACAAATACTGCAATATTCCATAAAAACAAAGAATTGTCGATTTTGATTTCATAGTGACTTTAAGATTTAAAGCCATACTTATTCTTCACTAAACCCAACGTGACACACAAACCAATAAAATGTCAGTCACTGTTGCCCTTGTTCAGTTCATTTGATAGTGTGAGAAGACAAAGACATAATGGTGGTACGACACTACAATTAATATTTGAGTCCTCTGTCTAATCTCCACAGAGCCATCAGCCTGAATAGGCCACGTCTGGCTAATAATGATTCTTTTATTGTGGTGTGTGGCACTCAGGGACTAGAATTAAATCTTGTGCATTTGCCTAAGTACTTCGTCGTATCTTATAATGAGCTGACTGGACTGTGATACAAGAAAAAAAAGTCATGTTTTGTGACTGCATGTGTAAATTCTGGCTGTGGCTTAGTGGATTAGCTTCCTTGTATGATTTCTGGGGATGTGAGGGTTGGTATAGCTGGAAGAGAACAGATTGCAGACTGAGGAGAGCAGGGAACACACTTACACAAACAAACACACACATCTCCCTGACCCTACATTACTTCAGATGTTTTGCTTTACAGACAGAGAGAAAAAAACCCAACTCATATTTGTGTGTCCGTGTTTGTTTTAGGGATGAGAAAACAACAGAACAGAGAGAGAGAAAAGGGACAGAGAGAAAGATTTAACCTCAATTATCCTTATGAGCAGAGACATCTTACGAGTGACTGTGAGTAATGCTCAAACGTCAACTGGATTGGAATAATATCTCCTGGAGCAGACCTCCCAAAACCCCTACAAAAACAGAAAATACAAAGTACTGCAATCCTACCAACAACTAAGGGCACTCGCTCTTTCTGATTCAGAACATCTTCACATCAACATGAAGTGGAAACTAATGCATTAATGGCATGAATTTATACATGCTGATAAAGAAAAAAACAGTCCTTCAACAAATTAAGGAACCCATAAAATCAAAATTGATGTTTTGCCATGTTTTGTATATGCTTTCTGTTCCTGGAAAATGGTCCAAAAATATTGATGACTCATCCTGCAATATGCAGTTTCGTCAAATTAAATATTCTTTACATTGAGAATGTTCCCTAATACCACCTGAAACTGACTAGCAAGTAACAAATGGTGGTTTGTGGCTGTGACATAACTAAAGCCTCTTAGCTATTTAAAAAAGGGATTCTCAATATGCCCTGCTCTAATAGAAAATGTCAACACAGGAAGAGAAATGTGCTCATCAAGTCATTTCATGGGGTCCTTAACAAGCATCTTAAACCACAGAAACATAAACCGCATCCCAATTCAGAGGGTGCATCCTTTGAAGGCCGCATTCGAAGGCTGATTGCATCACAGTGGCGCGACTAAGACTGTCCCAATTCCTCCTTCAAGGCTCCTTCAAATGCGGTCTTGAAATGTCCTTCGTTAAAAATAAAAACTTTAAAGTGGTTCAAATATTGCCTTCCATCTTACTAAGATGCGAATTTATGTATTTTGTACTCTTTATTATGTACATAAATGGACCAAGGTGAACATATTTAAGTTGTAAACCCTGTTTTGTTTTCAGACAGTTGAATATTACTTTCAAAAAAGGTCCAGTACAAACGTTACTGCCGCTCGTCAACAGCAGCTGTAAAAGTTGCTAGGCGACACAAGCAAACCTTCATAAGGTAGACAGTCCTATTTAACAATGCTAGGTCTGACTTTCACGGACTTCGAAGGCGTGGCCTTTGAAGTCAGCATCCTTCTAAGGATGCAGCCTCTGAATTGGGACACAGCTATAGTATTAAAGCTGCAAGCAGCGATGAAAGGGCCCTCGCACCTGGGGCCACCACCACCCGGTGACCTTAGGAAAACAGTGAATAGTGGGTGACATGCATGACGCGTGTGCAAAGTTTCATGAGTTTTCGAGCATGTTTAGGCCCTAAAAAAGTGATTCATTTAGAAGAAGAAGAAGAATTGACTGAGCAATTACAATAGGGTTCTCACACCATTAGTGCTCGGGCCCTAAAAATAACCTTCTGGGAACCAAAAACGTTCTGGAAATGTTTTAATAACATTAGATTAACGTTAGAATAATGTTATACAAACCAAAAACTAATGTTCTGGGAACGTTAGATTAACGTTAGAATAACGTTCTGGGAACATTAGATTAATGTTAGAATAACGTTATACAAACCAAAAACTAATGTTCTGGGAACGCTAGATTAACGTTAAAATAACTTTATGAGAACATTAGATTAACTTTAGAATAACGTTATACAAACCAAAAACGTTTTGGGAACGTTAGATTAATTTTAGAATAACGTTCTGGGAACGTTAGATTAACATTAGAATAACATTATGATAATGTTAGATTAACTTTAGAATAAAGTTATACAAACCAAAAACTATCGTTCTGGGAACGTTAGATTAACGTTATGAGAACGTTAGATTATCTTTAGAAATAGCGTTATACAAACCAAAAAGTAAAGTTTTGGGAATGTTAGATTAACATTAGAATAATGTTCTGGGAACGTTAGATTAACGTTAGAATAACGTTCTGGGAACGTTAGATTAATGTTAGAATAACGTTATACAAACCAAAAACTAATGTTCTGGGAACGCTAGATTAACGTTAAAATAACTTTATGAGAACATTAGATTAACTTTAGAATAACGTTATACAAACCAAAAACGTTTTGGGAACGTTAGATTAATGTTAGAATAATGTTCTGGGAACCAAAAACTAACGTTCTGGGAACATTAGATTAATATTAGAATAACGTTCTGGGAACATTAGATTAATGTTAGAATAATGTTATACAAACCAAAAACTAACGTTCTGGGAACGTTAGATTAAAGTTAGAATAACGTTCTGGGAACGTTAGATGAATGTTAGAATAACGTTATATTAGATGAATGTTAGAATAATGTTATACAAACCAAAAACTAACTTTCTGGTAACGTTAGAATAACGTTCTAAGAACGTTAAATGAATGTTAGAATAACGTTATACAAACCAAAAACTAACATTTTGGGAACGTTAGATTAATGTTAGAATAACGTTATACAAACCAAAAACTAACATTTTGGGAACGTTAGATTAATGTTAGAATAACGTTATACAAACCAAAAACTAACGTTCTGGGAATGTTAGATTAACATTAGAATAACGTTCTGGGAATGTTAGAATAACGTTATACAATCCAAAAACTAACGTTCTGGGAACGTTAGATGAATGTTAGAATAATGTTATACAAACCAAAAACTAACGTTCTGGGAATGTTAGACTAACGTTAGAATAACTTTCTGGGAACGTTAAATGAAAGTTAGAATAACGTTATACAAACCAAAAACTAACGTTCTGGGAATGTTAGATGAACTGGATGTCATATACAGACTGTACCTAAAAGCAGCTAACCACCAGCAGATGATACTGCGAAGATGGACGTTATTATATTGGAGTGACTTCAGATCCTGAAATATCTCAAACACTGGCTATATAGCAATAAAATAAACAGCTTAATACAGTTATCTATTTCTATAATAAAAGTAATTACATTTTTTGGAGATTCATCAAGTGTTTATTTACAGTATTTATTTTGTTTAATCACATTACATTGTCGTTGTCATTTAGCAATAAGCAAGAACGTTGGAACTATAATATTTCAGAACTACATTTGCTGTGTCTTCTGGGAAGCAAAATCAGCCACTATGAGACAAGCTATCCTTCAGAGCTACTCACATCAATCCTGACAGTATCCATTTAAATAAAGAATCACAGAGTAAGATAACCTGACAGTGAGAGGTGATTCTGCATGCTAATCTTAAAATCTTTATATTGATATATTTTCAAAAAGAACAGACAATGTAATATTCTTAATAACAAGGAGTGTAATATTAGACTCATTGACTATTTTATTTCTATGAAGTTGTGGTCAATCATATCACTTCTTTTTGCCCCCACGTCCACTTGACTGTACCACAATAGGGTTTTTCTCTAGCTCAACCTGTTCGACTGTTTCAATAGGTGGCTCCTCCATTTTCTTATGTGACACCCCCTCAAGGGTGCGAGAACGGAATGCCTCACGAGCCTGCAGCATCTTTTGCCGATATGCATCCATCGTGTCCTATAACAAGAACACAAATGCAACTATTTCAGAACCCTAATTTTTTTTAAATAACATGACTAGAGTACTACGGTACAGATACATTAAAAACATTTGTTTAGTGTGGTGTAAATCTGCAATTAAAGTATTAACACACAAACCTGAAAGCCAATGTAAGTCTTCAGCTGTCGTTTCATCATTTCCTTACGTGCAATTTTTTCCTGTTTACGCTGTTCCAGAATATTGTCCCAGATCAGACGGAAACTTTGGAACTTCTCAGAGCGTTCCCTCCTCTGCTCCTCCTCCACCTCTTCATCCTTTAGACGAGGCTGCGGCAAAGACTTCCTTTAAACAAAAAGAGAGTGAAACAGTGAGAGAAACTTTGGGGTCAGTGATTTTTTTTCCCCCGTTCTATTTAAAATTTAAAATCTATTTAAATATACCTATAGTTCTTCTGAACTTTCTATTGATTTAAGAATGCTGGAAAAATGTATCACTGTTTACACAAAGATATTAAGCAGCACTGATTTCAACAATGATAATAATAATAATAATAAGAAGAAGAAGAAATTTCTTTGGTTTCTTGAGCACCAAATCAGATTATTAGAATGATTTCTGAGGGATCATGTGACACTAAAGTGAAAAATCCATCACAGGAATAAATTACATTTTAGAATATATTCAAATAGAAAACTGTTATTTCAAATTGTAGTAATATTTCACAATATTACTGTTTTCACTGGGTTTTTTTTTCATCATCATCAAAAAAAAAAAAAAAAAAAAATGCAGCCTTAATGAGCATAAGAGACTCTGTAAAAAAAAAAATCTGTACCGACCTCAAACCTTTAAACGATTATAATATAATATTTTGTACCTGATAAATGGTGTATAATCAATATAATTGTTGTCAGTGTTCTGTGTGAACTCTCCACTCTGTTGGGACTGAGGTTGTGTGTCTACAAAATCCAAACATTGAAATACACACACATGAACATATTATGCCATTTACTGACATGCCCATATACAAATGTATTAAACACAATCAATGTGTGTAACCTGTCTCTGCTGTGGCAGGTTCTTTACTCTCTGCACGTTCTTGCAGCTCTTTGAGATAGCGCAGTCGGGTCTGATGAGCCTTCAAAACAAATCAGTTACACATGCAGAACTGTTTGAGCACACAGAGTTGATTTACTTCAAGTCCCTTTTCAGTTATGTAGTACCTTTGCTGCTCTGCCGGGCTCTGCTGCTTCCCAGGCCAGTTTCATGGCTCTGATCTCCTCGAGTCTCTCAGTGTCTTTCTTCACTTCTATACTTTCTGCCTCACTGTGGTCACTCACCACACGCAGGATCCAGTGGGGCTTACTCACATCCAAACTCTGCACACACAAACACAGAAGTTGGTATATATACACTACCATTCAAAAGTCTGAGGTCATTAAGGTTTTTTTTTTTTATGTTTTTGAAAAAAAGTCTCTTAAACTCAACACAACTCAACAATTTAATATATTTAATATGTAATTTATTCCTGTGATGCCAAAGCAGAATTTTTTTAGCAGCCATTATTCCAGTCTTCAGTCACATGATCCTTCAGAAATCAGTCTAATATGCTGATTTGGTGCGCAAAAAACATTTCTTATTATTATGAATGTTGAAAAATAGAAATTTTTGTAACATTATAAATGTATTTACTGTCCCTTTTAATCATTTGTATGCATCCTTGCTGAATAAAAGTATTAATTTCTTTCAAAAAAAAAAAAAAATTAAACCCAAAAAAAAACTTGTGGGAGAGAAATTTGCATTTCTGTGAGAGAGAATCTCTTTCTGCAAGAGAATATGGGGGCGAATGATTTAAATATAAGATGGGACTTGATACTGACATTGAAATATATATGCACAAGCACACAAACTGTACTGACTTGGTCCATAATGGAGCTTGACTTAGATGCTAGTTTGTCTTTGTCCTTTTCACGTTCCTTGGCCTTGTGGGTTGATTTGGGAGCAGATTTCTGGCCTTCTTTGTTTTGCTGGTCCGTACCCAAGGGCGTGGATGCGCCATCCAATATATCCCCAAACACTGCCCATGTAAAACAGAGAGATCAAACAGACAAGGTAATACAAAAATGACAAAAATACTGAAGTCAACAAAAAATTGTTGTTTGTTGACATTTATATAGCTATATGTACAGAAACAACTATTACGTAAGCTATTTCCAGAACAATCTGTCCAACCTGTTGGCATTTTGAAAATAGTAATTGTTCATAAAAACAAGAATGTATTCACACAAAAATAATAATTTAAAAACCTTTATATTATAGTGTTTAATACAAAGCATCTTGAGGCTTTTAGAACTGTAAACATAGAGGTAAATCCTGCTAGATGGCAGTATTGCTCTATTTAAAAACTGAACTCTAGATCTCTTTTACTGTCTTCAGTTATTTTAAGTGTAAGGGTACATCCTACTGGACAGTTTACTCAGGGCACCTACAGTATCCATAAGGACACCATCACAGAACCCTAATTTAATCTCAAGTCATATGGTGCTCTCTGACAGCACAGTGTTACCAACATGTCAGTACTCTCTACTCATGTCAGATCACTACTCTCTTTGTATCCCCACTTACCGAGAGTCATATAATGTCATCATTGAACCAATAAAACAGAGAGCTTTATACACACACACACACACACACAATTATTATTAGTTAATTATAATATAATTATAATTATATGAATTAATTATAATTAAAATACATAATATTAATACATTAATATGCATTATTATATTATAATTAATTATAATAATTTATACACTACACTATATATATATATATTAATTCATTATCATTAAAATTAAATAAAATATACAGTACATATTAATGCATTAATATGCATTATTATATTATATATAATTAATTCTAATAATCTAAAGACTATAATTTATTCTTTTTAACAAATATATGTGCATATATATATATATACACACACACACACACACACACACACACACACAATCAAACCAATATGTATTCAGACACCTTGAACATTTCATTCATTAATACAGTTTATACAGTTTATATAAACTATAGTTTAAAAAAATGGTAATAAAATATGGCAAGATCTCAGAGTTAAACTGTGTCAGAATTTTTTTTTTAATCAATTTTACTGGTAGTCCACTGTATGGAGAATTTTTGGGTATAATATGTATATGTCACAGTTTACATTATTTTGCTATCCTCACTTATATAAATGAACTATAGTGTCCTGCACCCACTAGTAAAAATATATTAAAAACATCTGAATAATTTTTGGTTTGACTGTATATATATATATATATATATATACTACCAGTCAAAAGTTTGGACACGGTAAGATTTAACAGTAATTTATTCCTTTGATCAAAGCTGAATTTTCAGCATCATTACTCCAGTCTTCAGTGTCACATGATCCTTCAGAAATCATTCTAATATGCTGATCTGCTGTTCAAGAAACATCACTGGAATAAATTACTTTATAAAATATATTCAAACAGAAAACAGTTATTTTAAATTGTAATAATATTTCACAATATTACTGTTTTTACTGTATTTTTAATTAAATAAATGCAGCCTTGGTGAGCAGACAAAACTTCTTTTAAAAACATTAAAAATCTTACCGTTTCCAAACTTTTGACTGGTAGTGTATATATATATATATATATATATATATATATACACACACACACAGGTGCTGGTCATATAATTAGAATATCATCAAAAAGTTGATTTATTTCACTAATTCCATTCAAAAAGTGAAACTTGTATATTATATTCATTCATTACACACAGACTGATATATTTCAAATGTTTATTTCTTTTAATTTTGATGATTATAACTGACAACTAAGGAAAATCCCAAATTCAGTATCTCAGAAAATTAGAATATTACTTAAGACCAATACAAAGAAAGGATTTTTAGAAATCTTGGCCAACTGAAAAGTATGAACATGAAAAGTATGAGCATGTACAGCACTCAATACTTAGTTGGGGCTCCTTTTGCCTGAATTACTGCAGCAATGCGGCGTGGCATGGAGTCGATCAGTCTGTGGCACTGCTCAGGTGTTATAAGAGCCCAGCTTGCTCTGATAGTGGCCTTCAGCTCTTCTGCATTGTTGGGTCTGGCATATCGCATTTCCTCTTCACAATACCCCATAGATTTTCTATGGGGTTAAGGTCAGGCGAGTTTGCTGGCCAATTAAGAGCAGGGATACCATGGTCCTTAAACCAGGTACTGGTAGCTTTGGCACTGTGTGCAGGTGCCAAGTCCTGTTGGAAAATGAAATCTGCATCTCCATAAAGTTGGTCAGCAGCAGGAAGTATGAAGTGCTCTAAAACTTCCTGGTATACGGCTGCGTTGACCTTGGACCTCAGAAAACACAGTGGACCAACACCAGCAGATGACATGGCACCCCAAACCATCACTGACTGTGGAAACTTTACACTGGAACTCAAGCAACGTGGATTGTGTGCCTCTCCTCTCTTCCTCTAGACTCTGGGACCCTGATTTCCAAAGGAAATGCAAAATTTACTTTCATCAGAGAACATAACTTTGGACCACTCAGCAGCAGTCCAGTCCTTTTTGTCTTTAGCCTAGGCGAGACGCTTCTGACGCTGTCTGTTGTTCAAGAGTGGCTTGACACAAGGAATGCGACAGCTGAAACCCATGTCTTGCATACGTCTGTGCGTAGTGGTTCTTGAAGCACTGACTCCAGCTGCAGTCCACTCTTTGTGAATCTCCCCCACATTTTTGAATGGGTTTTGTTTCACAATCCTCTCCAGGGTGCGGTTATCCCTATTGCTTGTACACTTTTTTCTACCACATCTTTTCCTTCCCTTCGCCTCTCTATTAATGTGCTTGGACACAGAGCTCTGTGAACAGCCAGCCTCTTTTGCAATGACCTTTTGTGTCTTGCCTTCCTTGTGCAAGGTGTCAATGGTCGTCTTTTGGACAACTGTCAAGTCAGCAGTCTTCCCCATGATTGTGTAGCCTACAGAACTAGACTGAGAGACCATTTAAAGGCCTTTGCAGGTGTTTTGAGTTAATTAGCTGATTAGAGTGTGGCACCAGGTGTCTTCAATATTGAACCTTTTCACAATATTCTAATTTTCTGAGATACTGAATTTGGGATTTTCCTTAATTGTCAGTTATAATCATCAAAATTAAAAGAAATAAACATTTGAAATATATCAGTCTGTGTGTAATGAATGAATATAATATACAAGTTTCACTTTTTGAATGGAATTAGTGAAATAAATCAACTTTTTGATGATATTCTAATTATATGACCAGCACCTGTATATATATATATACATATAAGGTTACAAAGAATAAATGAAATGTTTACAGGATATGTGAAATCAACTAAATTCTGCACAAACCACAGACACTGAGAGCATTGAAAGCAAGCATGGCAGTCATTCCAACCGAGAACCTAAAGGGCAGCCATACTGTATGTATTCCATATGAGGCTGAGTTCAGTGCACTGGGCCTGGTTCCCATGTGCATTTATTGATTGGTGTGCGTGGTAACTGTTCAGGGTGGCTCCTGCTCCACTGAGAGCCACTCAACTGGGTTAATTCAATTCTCTTTCCTCCAGAAATACTTCCCAGGGCACCAGAGGGCAAAAGCCAACTTCATTTGACTTCCCATTGACCCATTTACACAAGCTTATCTGAAAATGAAACGACAGGCACGTGTGGAGTGTGACGCACACGCTCGTGAAAGTACAGCGCACATGCTCATCTACACACACTCATATCACTGATAAAAGCGCAAACAGAGACATTTAACCACCTAGATTCATCTAAATTATGGATGCACAAAAAACAAAACAAACAAGGAATACATTTATTATCAAGGGACCAGGAGGACAAAAGAATCTTAATGTTATTACTGGAGCCAGGCAATCATGCAAACTAGTTCATTTCCACTACCTCTTCACAATACATGCACATCCAATAGACTAGTGCTCTCCTTTCCTCTCCCTCCATCTCAGTTCTTCCAATTTCCATTTCTATGAGCTTCCTGCTTATTCATTTTTCCTCAGTAAAATCAAGGTTGTTTGCAGCCCATCCATGCGCTGACCAACAGCAAATGACCTTATGTCATCCGTCCAAGGGCAAAGCAAAACGCATTTCCCTATTTTCCACAAGCAGATGAATTTAGTAGGCTTCCATTATATTTTTGACGGCCAGCTCTCGGTTAATCAAAGCAGCACAGGTGGGATGAGAGTCAGCCTATTCAGTGTGCTTCAGACTGAATGAGAAAACATGAACAGAGATTTAAATCACACACAGCCAGATGAGTCCAGGATAAGGTAAATATTATGAAGATGAAAGCAAGCAGCAAAAAACATTTTCATTAAAATAAAGAATAAAAACAGGAGTTTGCAAAATAACTTAAAAATCATTAAATTACATTAAATGTGCAGTACAATACTAATCAAAACTAAATAGAATAACAGATAAAATGACTTTTTTTTTTGACAGTCGATGACAGTTTTTGTAATTTTATTGTATTTTTCATTTAATTTCTCAAGCTTGGCTTCTACTTTAAAAAAAAAAAAAAAAACAGAGGTGGGAGTAAGTCACACATGTGCAAGTCACAAGTAAGTCTCAAGTCATAGCCTTCAAGTCTCAAGCAAGTCCAAGTCAATTTTTGTGAGAATCAAGCAAGTTAAGTCAAGTCACTGCTTTATGTCAAGCAATTCAAGTCAAGTCGTAGCTTGGGTCAAACAAGTCACTGGCAAGTCATACAAATGTTTGATGATTTGACTGAATTTACATTAAAATAAGTTAAAACTACAGTTATGGACTATGGGAGTTTTATTTGCAACAAAAAAATTGCAATATGCATTTCTACTCAAAAGGTGTCCACATACAGCTGAGCTGTCAATACAATAAAAATCTAAAAATAAATAAATTAATGTGTGCGCATGTGTATGAGTGACAAGTGTATTGTTTGCATGTGCATGGTTATGTTTGCAAATTTGATTGTTTTTTTTGTGTGTGTGTGTGTGTATGTGTGTGAGAGAGAGAGAGAGATAGGTGATTTGATTGAGTGTGATTCATTAATATTTGTGAGTGAATGTGTGTGCGCCTGTATGAGTAAAAAGTCTATTGTTTGTTTGCAAGTTTGTGTTTTTTTTTTTTTTAGTTTGTTTGTGTGTGCGTGTATGTGTATACAATATATTTATGTGCATCCCCCATAAACTATCCATAAGCTTTTCACTCAAAGTCTAACAATGAAGACCAATTATTAGACTCTGTACACATACTAAGTGCTATTGCAAAAAAAAAGCTGACATTTCCTTATAAACAGTGAATAACCATTTACAACGCATTGCACTTGCAATAATGATAATTTTCTCTGTTACATTTGTTCTTCAATGACAGACAGCATTGGTTGCTGTCACTTTAAGATCTGCCGCACATGACGCGGATCTCACGCGCGTCCCACTTTCTCACAACTATTTACTTTCGTTTAAGACTTTAACTCATTCAAGGCTGCTCTAATGAGTATACTCAACAAAATGGACATTTTTGGCATTATTGGGTGTGTTATTGTTCGTTCAAGCGTGACATTCTGGCGTGCATCTTTCTGTGCGTTGTGTGTGACAGCAGGACATTCACAGACAGCGCGTTCTCTTTTTCTCTTTTGGCGAGCTTAAATGGTTTAAAAGCATTTGCATGAATAAGAGCGTGATCATATATTGTAATGCTAGCCAAAGGATGACAGAAAAAACGGATGCTGAGTTTGCGTTAAATATTTTTAACGCGTTAAACTGGAAAACGTTGACAGCACTGATTTACCCAATTTTCTGTTTAATGAACACAAAACCAATTCAAAGTCAACTCTTAACATGTCCAAAACGTTATTCTTTTTTTACTTAATTATTCTTGGCATAGCGCCTTCCATGTTCTGCGTGCTCTGTCCATGAGAGAGCTCACGATAGCTCTCTCTGCTTGCCTGCTGCGTCACGTGGTTAGGTTGCGGCGCATTCAAAAACATATTTATTAAACAAAAGACAAGTTATTTCGAGTCATTTAACTCAAGTCCGAATCAAGTCTCAAGTCATGAATGTCAAGTCAAAGTCAAGTCTTTTATTAAAATTTGTCAACCAAGTCTCAAGTCTTACAACGTGCGACTTAAGTCTGACTCGAGTCAAGTCATGTGACTCGAGTCCCCCACCTCTGACAAAAACAAACATTACATAAATCGATGAGAGCAGCCTGAAGAATTTAGCATCTTCTTTAGTTGATACAAACAACCTCAAACAACATGTCTGATTCGATGGCATGAACCTTGCAAATGTTATCAAGCAGTTGTTTTCTGAAATGAGTGGATCCAGTCTGAATCATCAGGGCAGGATCAACCAGAAATGGCATATTTTAGCACATTTCACTGTTAAAAACCACAGTATCCTGTGCTGGTGTGCTTTGGCAAAAGGAGATTGGCTTGAGTTGAATCTTTATGGTAATTTGATATTTGATGCATTTGTATAGTGTCACGTTTCTATCATCATCAACAGATGGTGCAATTTGTTTTGCTGTTATAACTGATAAACATGAAATATAAATGTAAAAAAAGTCATTAAATATATAAAATATACTAAAATACAATATACAGTAGTCAACATTTGAAGTGGATCAAAACCTTTCATTAAAGTTGTCCTTCTTCTTAGGACAACTTAGTTCTTAGGACAATTTTGATGAACTTTTTTGATCCACTTCAAATGTTGACTACTGTATATATAATTTAAGCTAATTTTATTTCATTTCATCAATTAAGCACGGTATATTTGTCCAACATACTGCATTATTCAGTGGGTAAACAAAGTTACAAGTCTAAAGGCCGTGACAAACTAAGTCGACGTCAAAGAACTATCGGAACGAAAGTCGATTGCTGTTGTTATGAAATAATTTGCATATTGGAATGCTCAGGAGGGATGAAGTAAAATTATAAGTTCATCTTAAAATTATAGCCTTCAGTCTGTGCCATCTTAACTTCTTTGCTCACTTTCATTACTTTTGCTTATATTTTTGTACATTGACTCATTTGCTAAACTGAACAGCCATTCAGAGTGATCTCTCTCACTGACAACCTCAAACTACTGCCGACGTGTGGAACACACCTCATAAACTAGCCTGACAGATGCTCACCGTCGGCCGAACATCATCTTGGTGTGTCAGGCCCTAACAGCCTGGAAAAAACAGCTGTTTAGTAGGGATAGTAGTATCTAGTGTAAGACTGGCCGTACCTCTCATTTCACTGCGCTCTATGTCTCTGAGTTTCTGGATGAAGGAGGAGAGAGATTCATCTAAAGTCCAGCTCTCCTGTAACACCTCTGCCTGTATATAATACTTATGAAACTGTAAGACACACACACGGACAAGCATAGAAAGTCAGAAAGTAAAAAAGTCAGTGCATACACAAAAGAACATGTAAAATATAAATCAGCCATCCACATGCAAACAGACTGATTTCAATATAAATATACAATCTGAAAAAAAGTACTTTTTCTTAGAACTTTGCAACTAGAAGTTCAGATGCCACCACACACACAAACACACACACACACACACAAAAGTGACAGCAGAAGCTGTCTGTGGTGACAGGTACCAGTGTGTCTTTAGGGTTCTGGTCACTCCCTTCCTTTCCTCCGCCTCCTCCTGTCACTCTCCCTTCTGCTGTAAGGCTGCCCTGATCCTGCCTCGCCCCCGCCTGGGCCACAGAACCGCCTGCAACCAATACACACACACATGGAGACACAAATGAACACCCTATAAATACACTCTAGAGCTGGCAGAGTCAGGCTGTAGCTAAGTAACTGAGACAGTGACTTTATAAAGTGAATATGTGTTAAGTCAAAATGAGGAGTGGGTGGACGAGAAGTCTTGGAATAAAGGAAAAGAAAGGAGTATAAACTATACCTTAGTTTGTGTGAGTCTATGGGGATATTACAGTCTGTGTGTAACAGACTGCATCTGTGGTTTATTCATGTGTCGAAATATGTGCATATGTGAATGTCCATATATTGTTCTTAATTTGATCTATTTTAAGTCATGTTAAGCTTAAGATAGATTGTTGTTACCTGTTTTTTTTTTTTTTTTATAATTAATTATTATTTCTTATACTATGGGGCTGTTGAATGCTCGAATCTGATTGGTTGACCAATGTTTTAAGGTGTGCAATTATTTTCAGGGAAACGCACGGCTAAAGTAGTTCTAGCAGGTCCATATCACTTCGCCAAATGATTTCAGTTATTTCAATAGGTCCAACATCCTACAACCGCAAAAGAAACAAAACCCACAAGGACACCAACCAAGCAAATAAATATAGTAAACAATAGGATGAAAACAACAAATTATTGTCATGGTTTTTGCTACAAAATACGTTTTATCGTGTCCTGAAAGCGCATACTCTCTCACGTGCTCTCTCTCTCTGTCTCTCAAACGTACACACGTACTGTATCTTATAGACACACACTTGCACAGAAACGTTTGGTCAGCGCTGCTCTGACGAATCAGTAAAATAGTTTAGCAACTTAAGGTACATGACTCACTAGCGAGGTAATAACTGTGCGGTTCTTGAGATAAACTTATAGTTTCACTATTAGTAGAGACACTGCTGCTGTTAGAGACGCACAGATCAGGTAGGCTAATTCACATATGCTGCTTATTCTCTCTCTCTCTCTCTCTCTCTCTCTCTCTAACTGCATGCGTTAATAACTGTATCAACGGTATTATTCTGGTATCAAGGCTCAAGCCTTCATTTCTAGTTCTGAAATGACATTTTGGAATTAGCAACGGAGGCTTGGGATGAGATGTGTAAGAAATTAGTCCCACACACAAGAGTGTTTTAAGGACAAAAACCTGACAAATGTCTTGAAATACAACATCGGAACAGTGTCTTGAGGTGTGGTAACCGTAGTATAAGTGGAATAATTGACTCCAGGCCATTGAATTCCCAGAAAATAATGCACACCCGATGTGTAACGACCTGTGTAACATTACCACCTCGGGTGTGCATTATTTTCTGAGAATTCAACGGCCCGTCGTCAATTATTCCTTACTAATCAAATAAATGTATTTTTAATCTCTACAATGCAATGACATTCATACATTTTTATTGTTTAATAAATTGTCCTTTTATTTTTCTGGGACCACTCTGTATACACAAAGTTTGTGGTCAGTATGATTTGAAAACAAAAAACAAAAAACAAAAAAAAACAAATTAATACATTTATTTAGCAAGGGCACATTACGTTGATCAAAAGTGGCAGTACAGACACATATTATTATAATGTTCAAATAATACTTTTTATTCAGCAAGGATGCATCAAATTGATCAAAAATGGCAGTAAAGACATTTATAATGTTACAAAAGACATTTATAATGTTCAAAAAATGCTATTCCTTTGAACTTTCTATTCATTTCAGAGTACTGAAAAATATATATCAGTTTCCACAAAAATATTAAGCACACCTTTTGCAAACATTGATAATAATAAGAAATGTTACCTGAGCACCAAGTCAGCATATTAGACTTTCAGATAATTCGATTTTTTTAAATTATTTTTTTACATTTTTTAAATGATTTTAAATTGTAATTTTATATCACAATATTACTGTTTGTATTTTATTTTTGATCAAATAAATGTAATTTTGGTAAGCATAAGAGACTTTTCAAAAAATGTAAAAACAAAACAACAACAACAAAAAATCTTACTGACCCCATAGTGCATATAGTTTGTGTGTGTGTGTGTGCGCCCGTTTTTGTGACATATCAGGACACAAATTTGTATAATGACATGGGTATGACAGGTATTACTAGGAGAGGGTGACTTATGAGGACATTACCCCATGTCCCCATTTTTCAAAAGGCTTATAAATCATACAGAATGAGTTTTTGTGAGAAAGTAAAAATGTGCACAGTTTCCTGTGATGGGTAGGTTTAGGTGTAGGGGTAGTGTAGGGCGATAGAAAATACAGTTTGTACAGTATAAAAACCATTATGCCTATGGAATGTCCCACACAATCCACAAAAACAAACGTGTGTGTGTGTGTGTGTACAAACCATTGCTGGCTAAGAAGCAGTAGACTGGGATGGTGACATGCCCTTTGCCCTGACTGCTGGCGACCTCTTTCTCATGGTCTAGGATACTGAGTTTAATGTAGACGTCTGATTTTGAGGTCTGAAACTGCACAGTAGCACTGTGATCACTAGAGACTTTTATCACATGTCTGGTAAGAAAAACACACAGTTTAGATCAGTCTTGGTGCAACATTACTGTCCACTTAAAAATCTATTTTATTGCAATGCTGTGCAAAGGTAAAACCTAAATGGTAACTTGGAGCTCTGCAACAAAAAATATGAATATAGGCTAATGCTACGATTGATGCATGTGCTAACCTGCAGATGATGTTCTTTTGATTAGGAATGTAGTAACCTTTCAACTCTTTCACTGAAAAGATATTGCTTGGTGTTTCTCTGGCCAGCTGTGGTAGAGGTTCTCGGGAGCCAATCAGACGCATTCGCCATTGTCCTCCAATCACAGGCGAGTCTCCAGTATGTGCCTCAGCTACAAATGTATAACCACCCTAAAGAGTGTGAAACAGAAGACATACAATATAAAAAAAACGTGTATGTAAAAAAAAAAAAAAATGGAGAGGAGTTATCTTACTGACAAAGACAAACCTTGTTTGGCATGTATATGTATGGCTCCACCCTGTTAAAGACTCTGGGGATCTCCTCTAAGGTGTCATTATTGATGACATGCACAATACATACAGGAAAAGGGGAGAAGATCTTAGGAACAAGCAGCATGTTCTTAGGAACATGAAACACCTCCCTGGAAATGAGAATTGACATAAAATGTTTAATGAAAGAAATACACAAGGAAACATTGAGCTCAATGTATGCATTTCTTAACAAAAGTGTTTTTGTTTTAGTAAATAACTGTTTTAAATTGCTTTACATGTAAAATGAGTGTTCCTGACCTGAAGATCAGAATCCAGGAGTTCGCTGCCTCTGGTATGGGCACTGAATAGTCAGTGAACGTTATTCTGTTGTACTCGTCCTCTCTACAGGGGTACAGCTCTGCTATTCCTTCACCATTAGCAACCATGTGTCTACCAGAAATGCACACTTAATACTGGATAAAGATTCAAGCAGACAAAAACCGACCTATGACACCCAGATTGTCAGAGTTGGCTAGGTTAGGCTACAAGCGCTGGGAGAAGATACCACCCACCCACCCACCGAGCCCAGACACATGCCACATTCACCCCCCCAGGCCAGAGGTCACTCTCTACAGACCCTCCCCGCAACTAAAGCCAGGCGCACAGAAAGTAAACAGCAGATGGTACCACTGAGGGACACAATGGAGGAGAGAAATGCTTCTTTAAATTGAATAATTCACCTCAGTAAAGATACGGCATGTTTCTCCATTTCTGATTCCACAGGAGCCCACATCTCTTGCAAAGTCTTAGCAACGCTCAAATTTTCCTTGGTGCCTAAGAACACACAAACAAACACGAGCACACCATACGTAATAAGCACTCATAAAAACCAACAATGTTCACCTTGGAACTGTGAAACTGGATTGAATAACATGGTTAGATTTGGCCCAGTTTTAGATTAAAAGATGATGCAGAAAAGCCTCTGTGACAGATAAATGAACCCAACAAATCTCAATCCCTCTGCTTCTATAATGCCAGTCATTTTACCAGCCAGGTCTGGCTTTGTTTATTAAAATATTCTTCTCTCCTCTCTCCACGACACATAAAATGATATTTATTATATCTGCCCATCTCTTGTTAAAGGAGAGCTAGAAAGAAAATTGCCCCTAAAATGAAATTAATTTCATACTGGCAGGTAGGAGACAAACCGTTCTAAGGCTCATTTGTGAATGAAAGTCATAATGACACAAACTCTTTCAGAATGATACAGAGAATGACATTCATTCAAAAATGTTGAACCAATCCAATTTTACATTTAATAACTAAATGTAACACTGCTAAAATTAGTGTGTTCTATCTTCAAGGTCTGTTATTTTATTATTATTAACAGTATATTCTATTATAATATTTATTCATATTTTGAAATAGCTTTCATTTTTATATTTTCAGTTTTTTATTTTCACTTTAGTTTACGTTTTAGTAATTTTCATGTGCTTGTTTTTTTATTTATTTATTCGTATTTTAGTTGTAGTTATTTTAGTACTCAAATTAAAAAATTTCAATTAACAAAAACAAAGCAATAAAATAATTAATTAACTAAATATTAAGAACCCAAGATAAGAACTGCATCTTTCTTTCCTGCACAACCAGCTCATGATATTAAAAATGTGGATTTTTTAAAAATTCATGGTTTAGTAGCAAAGTCTATTGAATAGGGTCCTGGTTCATCTGTGTGTGACTGCTGAATCCACACTGTAATTTTCACATAAATGGTTTTTTTTTGTTGTTGTTGTTGTTTTTTTGTTTTTTTAATGTAACTAGAGCTTGATGAGCAATAGTAGGATCTTTGGAGACTCAAAGTTCTTTGAGCTTCCCAGATGCTATTGCTTCTTGAAATATACATATACATTATCTTGCTCAGTGTGATTCTGCTACATCCTTTATGCTTTTTATTCTTCCTCTAACTTTGCCTTCATCCTTTCTGATACTGCTACATCTTTCTTTCTTTCTCACTTTCTCTCGGCCACTCTCCCTGTCACTCATGCTGTCAGGCTGGGGATGGAGTGATGCTTGGAGGTATGGAGCCAGATGGAGAGAGAGATGGAGAGGTGTGTTATTCTCTCTGCTGTCATACTCGCTTAGAATGACTGGCAGCTTCATTGATAAGTATGAGCTCCAGGGCCTTGCAGCTCTCTCTCTCTCTCACAAACATAAAAACCCACAGAACAGATGTCAGATATAACTGACCACAAGAGAATGGGTATGAATCAGATTGCAAAGACAATTGGCATAAATTCTTGAATCCACTGTCTCTTCTCTTCCTGTTACACCAGGTATCATTAGATCTATTTCAGGTGAAGCTGGACTTTACCTGGTCTTGCTGCAGTAAGGATCTCTCTGACAAGGTATCCCTTCCAACCTGCCTGCAGTACTGTGGCTGCCTGCATTTCCTTATCTGTGGCCTGCCTGCCGTTCCAGCGCTCTGGAGTGTCATCTATTACAGGGTGAAGAAACTTGTGTACATGAAGTCATGCCATGATAGGTGTAATATGATCAAATCCAAAGAGAGACTCTGTTAGCCCCACATGTCAAAGACAATTCACCTGATCGTGCATCCATGGCTTTATCATTGCTGCCATGTGGCGATGGGTCTCCCGTCAGAGTCTGTACAGCAAACAGCTCCTCAGAGGTCAGTTTCCGGCCCAGAGCAGAGCAGAACATATGATACACAGCCTCGTTGAACACCTGTATGAGACAGTAACAATACATAATAATACAAAAATTTTTCTCCCATGAATATATGATTGATCTGAAGAATGAAAGCTGTATCATATACTTGGATATTTATATGAGCATTATCACACTCATAGCCAATCGCAAAATGGCTCTATATCTATATCAGATGAGCTGCAGCATTGATTTTGTGTGAAAAGATTACACAAAAACTCTAATTTCACATATATTGTCTTTCAATATACCACTTTTCAAGTACCTTTTCATAAATGTGGCTGTTTTCAAGGGTTTTCCAGGATTTAAATTTCAAAAAGTCAAATTCAAGCTCTTTAAGCACCATGTACGAACCCTGGTTTGTCTGCAAATTTAACCAGCCATTTGGCACATTTGTCACTTTTACATTTATTTATTGAGGGGTTGCGTGAGTCTGAAGTACAAAACAATGCACTCATTTGTTCAGTGAAACAAAACAAAATGTAACTTTAATCATAAAAAGTAATAAAATAATTAATTAAAAAATAATTAAGAAAAAATGTGGAGAAAAAGATGTGGAGAAAAAATGCATTTTAAATTAAACTATAAATACAAAAGATTAGCTATGACATTTCACGGCTGCTCGCTGGTACAGTGGTGTGAACACTTCTGATGAGTCATAAAGAGCTCAGTTTCAAATTCTGAAAGAACACATATTTTATTAATTAAAATAATGACTGTATGTCAGTGGATGTATTTCATGGCAAGAAATACAAAACAGTTTTGGTTACACACTGTTCTGACAGAGAGTACATGGTCCCAGGGGACCGTCCCATAGCACCGACCCTGTATATAACCCACCCCTTGTTGCTGTATGCCTACACCATGGGTCTTCTCAAGTTCTCTAGTGGATGATGGTAGTTCCTCTGGATCTGAAAAGCAGCTGATCACTCGACCCAGAGCTCTCACGATCATTACAGCCTGCTCACAGAACCTCAGACTCTCCTAGACAAGGGCAGAAGAGAAATGGGGGGCACAAGAACTGACAATTTTATTTTTGCACAAGTCCAAATATATGTGCTGTTACAGGATATCATATAAAGCCAATGACAACCTGAAGTTTGCATACAGAGGAATTATTATCCTCTGTATAGAACAGGTGGTACTGATATGTTGACTAGTGGCAGAACTAATCAGAGCGTATATGTGTCTGTGTGGTAATGTGGACTTGCCTTGTCAAGGTGTGGCATAACAGTCTCCTCATCACCAAATACGAAAGGAGACATACTGCAGAGATGTAGGTGGACGGAAAATGAAGCACTTGTGTGCACATGAAGAACATGACGCCTAGAGAGAAGAAACAGTGATGAATAGAAATGTTTAGAGGGGGAAATTTTGTCATTGCTCTTACATTGTAAAATTTCAGTTGTTCCAAAGTTAAATCTAATAAACCACTGGATCTTGTTTATTGTATATTTTTATTTCCATATGAACTATTTTTGTAGTTATCTTTTCACACTTATAGCCAGGAGCACTATTGCAGATGCAGTAGGAACCATAGCCACTGACCAAGAGTCAGCTTTGTTATCAGGTTTGGATTTGGCAGAACATTCCTAATTTTCAACTGCGAAATAGAAGACTGATTTGCAAGATCATGCACTATACAAGTGATGATGCAGGGATTTTGTGCAAGTACAGCAGATTACAGTCAGCAAAATCAGCTTTGCCAATAAACGCTATTATTAGAATTTCAACTGAAGTAGCTCTTGCACCCTTTTTATGCACCCTCATACACCCCCACAGAACTGGGCAGGCTTTGCATTACCCTATTAGCTTTATATAATTTGCAGATGAAAATCTAAAAAGATCAGAACAGTTTTAGGTGAAGATAGAGGAAGACTGAGACCGAGAGAGAAAAACAGCATGAGAAGTACAGAAAGGCTTTTAGTGAAATCTTATTAATCTTAAATATCTTATTTTTCTATTTTTCTGAATGCATGAACAGCAAAATCATATGTTCTTACACTTGCCCCTCCCCTTCGCTCAGTGTGACCTCTGAATGTAGGCTCTCAGCTTTTAGGCCACTATACTGCTAGAAATAGCAGACTGGGTCATATCTCTCTCTTTCGGTATCTTCCTAACCCATCTTCTTATCTCTCTCCTCCATTCTCCTCTGTCACAGAACTGATATCATGGCTTAGACCACTACTGAAAACATTTCCAACACATCAAATCATTGACCTTGTGGGGACATACAGTATATATATGTATGTATATATATGTATATATATGTATGCATATGTATGTGTATGTATATATATATATATATATATATATATATATATATATATATATGGATTTTCAATCACCTTTAAAATCTAAAGACCTTAAATAATTTCTTTTTAATTTTACATCATAACATTTTTTCATTTAAAAAATCTTATTTTTTTAAATCCTTTTTTTTTTTCAGGTAAAATTTAATATTTTTATTCAGTCAGGATGCATCGATTTGATCAAAAGTGCCAGTAAAGATATTTATAATAATACAAATAATTATAATGTTATTTATAATGTTTCTATTTCAAATAAATGCTGTTCTTTTGAAGTTTCTATTTCTATTCTGTAGACCAGAGTAGTGTTTCCCAACCCTGTTCCTGGAGGCACACCAACACTACACATTTTCCAATTCTTCCTAATCAAACACACCTGATTCAACACATCAGCTCATTAGTAGAGGCTCCAAGACCAGAAATAGATGGGTCAGATAAGGGAGACTTCCAAAATGTGCACTGTTGGTAAGCCTCCAGGAACAGGGTTGGAAAACACTGAACTAGAGTAATGACTGCTGAAAATTCAGCAATGGTGGTGACATAGTTACCCAGAAGGAAGCGAGAGTAACACAGCTTTACTAGCAGTGGTTTGGATCTGCACCACGGGAAGTTCAGAGGCAATGCTCTTCCACGAGAAAGGCTTAGCTGTTAGAGAACCAGGCCTGGTTGATGACTCCTTTTCTAAGCACACAATAGACACACACATGAGATTGGATCCTTGTTGTTGTGAACAGACAAACTGAGTGTGTATAGTATGCCTATGTGTCCTTACTCTCTTCCACACCCTCTCCCCAGTGTACTAAAGCTGAGAAACCGATGACAATTTCTGTGGGTAACAGGTTATCTACAAACAGGAAGTAGGTACCTCTTCCATCTGCAGACTGAGACAAGGAAGACAGGAGACAATAGAATACACACACACATTACATAAATTCACACCCACAGTAATTACCAAATATTAAATCAAACCACATGTTCTCATGGGATAAGGTTTTAAAAAAAAGTCCAGCTCACCGATATTAGAGCACAATGGAGAGAGAAGAGCAGAAACAGCATAGTTATTAAAAAAACAACAACCATTGTGTGTGTTTGTTTGTACCTGTGTGTAAGCAATTCCAGTTGAATCAGGTTGTCTAGCAGGAGCGGCCACAGAGTGGGTGGAGGCCACAGCGTTGGACAGTGCAGCAGCAGACAGTCGAGAGGAGACGGAGTTCTAACAGAGAATTGAGTCACTTTCATGTTTTTTCCTAACACAACACATCCCTCCCACTACAGATACCATAATTATACCATGCGCCATTACAAATGCCACAATAACAGGTTTAGTTCAATCTTGCATTAGGTGTTTTTATGATAATGCATTCTGAATGTCATAGATACAGCCAGCAAAGGGCCCCAGCCCACCCGCAGGGGAAAACAAATTCTAGTCACCATAGCTACCCACTCATTCCTATGGGAAAATTAAGAGTAATAGAGAACTATCCAATAAATGTATTAAATTTATTAAAGTGGCCCTTTTTTAGGCAGTACACTGAACAAAGAAAGCTAAAATAAGTATGGTTAACCTTAAATTTTGCCCCCAGTATTTGGTACGTTGCTGACTGCATCAGTCCTCAGTGATTTACACTATCGCGTAACAGTCAAAAGTGACAGTAAATACATTTACAATTACAAAAGAGTTCTATTTCTAATGTTCTCTTGAACTTTGTATTTATCAAAGAAACTAAAACAATGTCAAATGTTTTCAACAAAAATGTTTTCAACATTGATAATAATAAATAATAAAAATAAATGTTTCTTGAGAACCAAATCAGCATATTAGAATGATTTCTGAAGGATCATGTGACACTGAAGACTGGAAAAATAGCTGCTGAAAATTCAGCTTTGCCATCACAGGAATAAATTGAATATATATTAATAGATATATTAAAATAGAAAACGGTTATTTTGAATTGTAATAATATTTCACAATATTACTGTATTTTTAGCGTAAAGTAGTAAAAATATTAATATGCAGGCACACTTAATATAAAAGTTGCTACAGTATTTTCCTTCAAAACCCTACCTTAAAGTGTGATGTCTTGCATTGATGAGCATATGTGTTTGGCTTGTGGAAAATCAGCAACGTCCTACGAAACACATGATTATTAGCATATTTCAGCCAGCAGCTTAATAGGAATTGAGGAACATGAGGAGTTAATGTGACAAAATAGCAAAGGATTAGCATAATATGGCTCAGACTTCTGCTGGAAATAATTGACCCTTACTGGAAGCATTTAGTGAAGTTGCGCAGGTCCACCCAGGTCTCCAGCAGCAGAGGTTTGTCTGATGCTAATGCATCCTGGGACTGAAGAAATGCAGCACTGGACTCCTTGGCTGTCTGCAGCCTCTCCTTATCTTTTCCATCTATCTCTTTGTCAGGGCCTGGAGTTGACTCCACTCCTTCTGTATCTTGGAGATTGAAAAAAATGTTGTGAATACACATACACATGACCTTGCCTTTTTCAATGCTGAAACAGTAAGGCTGTATTACACATGATATGCAATAACAAAGGCCTGAAGTGATTTGTAATTTCCTGCGCAGATGTCTGTAATGAGATTCTCTGAATAAATACAGAGAGATACTATGTTAGCATGGCTACTACATCCATACAATAAAAGCTGTTTTGTTTGCTTAACTTTTTTTACAAACCTTTTCAAACATCTATGGAAATAAATCAAGAGAAATCTGTAAAAAATAACTTCTTATTGACAAATCTATATTGAACATTGTACAGGACCTAATAATGGGACTTAGATGTGCACCGTTGAGGAAGCTACTCAAAATTTCAAGTTGCGATGAAATGGAAATAGTGACAAATTTTTTCCTCAGTATTGTGACGTACATCCGAGTTAAACGGACTATCAAAAAGAAAAAGTAAGGGATGGGGACTTGGTTCTATCCATCGGTTGTTGATTGGATAGGCAGATCCGGATGTGAGCTTACCGTTGATTTTAAGAAAGGGGTGGATTTATGCTTGTATTTTGATTGCCATAAGTCACCAGAGATAAGTTACAGTTATGACCATTTGATAAACCTTCTGGTGCTCCTCGTGTAACAATAAAAAATTACTGATTTTTTTTTTTTATTATTTCAATGAAATTAATGTATTATATTTTAGTTCGACAATGTTTTTTATTTAATGTTTTGTATTTTTAGGGGATTTTATGGTGATAAATTATATTTATGGAATGGTTATGATCCATTTATTACCTGTTAATCACTTTTTGAACATAGACCTAAAAATAAAATTTCCAGTTTAAACTGTCATGAATCTTGAATGCTTTGGAGCACAGGCTTAAAGGGTTAGTTCACCCAAAAATAAAATTTCTGTCATCAAGTACTCACCCTCTGGTGTACAGCTTCAACCAATACTGAGGCGGCGTTCGGACATAAACGCGGAAGCCTGCAGTGCATTCACTACGTCAACTGCGTATGACAACAGTTCAAATTGTTAAATAAAGTTGTTATTTTTGTGCACAAAAAGTATTCTCGTCGCTTCATAACTTTAAGGTTGAACCACTGTAGTCACGTTGTCTTTAATACCTTTCTGGACCTCAAAATGTGCAATGATGTTGCTTTCAGTGTAGTTCAGAAACCGTCGGATTTCATCAAAAATATCTTAATTTGCGTTCCGAAGATGAACGAAGGTCTTACGGGTTTGGGACGACATGAGGGTGAGTACTTAATGACAGAAATTTCATTTTTGGGTGAACTAACCCTTTTAGTTTGGTCTCTTTTTAAAGAAGACACTTGGCAGATTGTTGCTGAAGTTAAAAATGTGAAACAAAAAATGTTATATAAGTTTAAGTTTATTATTATGAAAAATACATATTTAAAAATTTTATATGAAATATATATTTTCTAAAACATGTTTTACTTTAAAACTGTGAGAAAACCAAAGCCATAAATCTAAACAAGTTTTGTTCCAAATTTGAGATTTATATATTTTAAAAAGAGCTTTCAGTAAGATTTTATTTGGGCGCAGAACCAAATGTTTCCACTAGAACTTCTCTTCCCATTCATTTCCAATGCGGTAATTTTTGACAGTGAACAGTACAAGTATGACTATTTTTGTCAGGACTATTTAACCTTTTGAATCATGTCCTTGATTTTTTTTGTGTGTGTGTGTGTTCACATAGCAAGTGCCAAAACCGCCAATTTCCATTTCATGATAGCAGTAAAGACGTTAAACAACAATCGAACAACTACTCTAGCCTAAGCTAGTTTTCTAGGATAGATTGGTTTTCTTGGAAAGATAAACTTTCTAGGCTGACAGGGACTTCTGTGCAGGGAATCAAATGAATCAGCAAATCATTTTTTTTAAGTGGTTTATTTGCACTATAGGTTCATTTGCACTATATTTGATCACTGTACCATCAATAAACCAGTAATAGCATATTAGCATTCATTAAAAAAAAAAAGGATACCATGATTATCTCAGTGGTATCAATCAGTAGAGCTCATTAAGCCAATCAGTTGCACCATAATGAATTTATAAAGCTCTTTCATTGGTGTCACTCAATTCATTATGGCAATTTAGTGAAATACTGCTATATGTTGCAGCTTAAACTCATTACACTCAGTGTGGTGTTCTTACATATTAAACCATGAGAATATAGATGCCATAGCAAAGCCATTCACTCCATTTACTTATACACAGGTGTTACTAAGCAACACACTGGGCTCTCTGGGAAAGCACATAATTGGCCTGTCGTGATGAGGGGCGAGCGCACGATCATGATCACAGAGATAAAGACGATGCAATGCATCTGTGTGTGTGTGCATCTGTATTTGTGCTGATGAAAAGAAGACGGATTGGATGGAGGAAGAGTGGGATAAACGAGAAAGTGCAATTGTGAAGGCAGCCAGCTATCATATCATTACAGCAGCTATTAGCCTCACTACTCTGATGGCTAAACAATGACTGGAGGGATATAAGTGAGGCGAATTATCGTCTGCCTTTACAAATTCATTCTTTCACTTCACTTTCATTTCTATTCCACATTGTTACAGAAGCACTCAGTTGAAAATGAGTAATGCTTTCCCAATCTTTCAAGTGAAAAAGCTTATAAATGATGGCACGGTTTATGTGAATAAATATATTTCACTCAAGGCATTTCTAGATCAGCTTTCAACTTCAAATTTTCATCGTAACTGCTAACTGAGATATGTAACACATATTGCCAAATGTAACTAGCTAATTTGAGCTTTACATACAATTATTTACATATATGGTACATTACAGTTTACGATAAGTGTTTGAGTGACAGGATGGACTGTGCAGTGGCAATGCTTATGGAGACACGTCTTACCGTTGGCGATGCTGTCGTCCTTTTTCTTGTCCTCTGCTGTTACCTGGGGGAAAATGGGGGGATAAAAAGTGCACAGGGTGAGCAGGGAGAGACATGGCAGAGGAGGGCAGAGGAAAGCAGGGGAGACAGAGAACGTCCACATTCATCCAGTCAGCATGTGCTGAGCCCGTTTGGCTTCCAGAACACGATGAGAAATCCTCTAATCTGACATCTGGACTCGCACCAGAGATGGTTTTCTCCTTCAATTAACTGCTCACAAGAGAGCAAGTGCCATAAACATTAAGGGAACTAGGATGGTGACAGGATTAGGGGACACGGGTTTGATTAGCATGTCAGTCTTTACCCGCTAATTGAGACACCTTTTTGTAAAACTATTCAAATGTTCATTTTTTTTACCCTTTAACTAACAGTGTGGTGCCATGGAAACAATCCAGCTGAAGGCCTTAGAAACTTCTCCAATGTGCTTTTTTCCATGATTGAACCCAACCTCATGTCACTTAGAAAGCCTTTTAAAGCCTGAGGAGTCGTCCAACTGTGCAATTTAAATGTGGAGGACAATTAGGGGCTCTCTCTATGCCACATCTAACGAACGACAGCACTAGTGATTCAGAGATAGACTGTGACTCACCACGGATCTGAGGTGAGGAGAAGGGGGAGAAAGGAACGGAGGAATGCAGAGAAGACAGGGAGAAGAGAAGAGAATCAGAAGAGAACAGTCTCTAGTTTGTTTTTAATATGGCAGTAAACACCTCAGGGCGCATTCCACACATTGCTGTGGTAAAACAGCTCCTGTTTATACCTAATTCAGCTTACAACATTATCAAAAACTCAATAATATGTCTAAATCATATCAGGTGACCTCACCACTCATTTCTCAGGGCATGATCCAATAGCTACTTAAAGGGTTAGTTCACCCAAAAATGAAAATTCTATCATTTATTACTCACCCTCATGTCGTTCCACACTCGTAAGACCTTCGTTCATCTTCGGAACACAAATTAAGATATTTTTGATGAAATTTGCGAGGTATATGACTCAGCGACAGCAATTTAACCACCACTTTCAAGGTCCAGAAAGGTACTAAAGACACTGTTAAAACAGTCGACGTGACTGCAGTGGTTCAACCTTAATTTTATGAAGCGACAAGAATACTTTTTGTGCGCAAAAACAAAACAAAAATAACGACTTTATTCAACAAAATCTTCTCTTATGTGTCAATCTCATACGCTGTTTACATTCAGCGCTTTCAGGTTCTACGTCAGAACGCTGGCTCAGTATTGGCAGAGGCTGTTCACGTAAGCAGCACAACGCCTGCCTGTGATGCTGACGCAGGAGCCAGCCAATAGTGAGTCTGCGTTCTGATGTAGAACCTGGAAGCACTAAACACAAAAAATGAAAACATACATCAAAATATTTGCATAGAATCACATTTGCTGTTTATTGGCTAGGTTCACAAAACAATTATGTTAATAACACAGTCAATCTCTAAAACAGTTGCTGCTTTGGTCTATTTGCCTATAAATAGCCAAGCCAAGTTTTAATAATTTACAGAGTTGTATCTTATCTGATATGAATAGTCATTATGACTAAGGTCAATGCTGCCAAACTTTCATAACATTGTTTTAAAACAAACGGTTTTCAACGAGTCAAAACAACAGCAGCATATAAGCTGCTTACCTGCTCATAGGGCATACAGTATTATTCAGATATCTGACTTTTGTTATTGGGGGAGTTCTGATGTTGCTAGTGTCATTGGCACTGATAAGGCAATCACCTGTAACCATGGGCACCATCAGATTATTGAGCAAAATAGCAGAGCTGAAGCACAAAACAACCTCCGTGAGTAATTTGTAGTTTTTACGCATCAGCCGCTAGAGGGCCAAAAGCTATATAGTGTAGCTTTAAAGGGATAGTTCACCCAAAAATGTAAACTGTCATCATTTACGCACTCTCATGTTTTCCTTTCTCTGTGGAACATAGAAAATGATATTTTGAGAAATGTCTCAGTGTTTTTTTGTCCATACAATGGAAGTCAATGCAATCCAATGTTTGGTTCCCAACGTTCCTCAAAATATATTTCCGAAGAAAAAGACATACAATTTTGGAACAACATGAGGGTGAGTAAATGATGACAGAAATTTTGGATGACATATCACTCTATTGTCATCATTAACAGATTCATCAAATCAATCAGACTGGAACTCGTATTTTGTTCATGAATCACTACAGTACTTCTCTCATTAACGCTCTAAGGAGAGTTAAGGCCTATTCGCACCATAGACTGTAAAAGATGAACAGTGCGTCTCCGCTTCCTTCCAGTGTAGAAAAACGTAGCCAAAATATCCCATTAACGGTCATTGCCATTTACATCGTTCAGAGCTCGAGTCTGCACAGTATTGATCCTGAGGTGAAGCCATGGTATCAAGGTCCCGCCCACACTACCGCACACTCAATCACAAGCACAGCTGTCAATCATGACGTTTTACCCCAATTTTATATCATCAAAAAACTTACTAAAACTGAACTTATTAGGAAAGAACACTTGAACATAGATCTGCCTGATGAGAGCTACATAAAATAACAGAAACCATCTTTGGAAAAAATGATTTTAGTTTGGCTCATGTCCCATTCCATTACATGGAGAGGGCGGGGTTTAAGATCTATACTGCAGCCAGCCACCAGGAGGCAATCGAAATGCTTTGGCTTCAGTTTTCATGACTTATGTGGCACACTTTGCACCAAGGATGATAATTATGTAAATGTTAAATGATAAAAATTTTTACATTTTAAAGACTCCATCCCACAACTATAATGTTAATGGCACAGAGGAACTATATTGTTGGAATTACTTTTAAAACAATTTTTTTCCAGCTGATGAACAATATAAACACTGACAGCCAATTGGAATCCATCCCGCTTTAAAAAGCTCAAGATTTTTTAAAGCAGCAGATGACATAATTGCAGTGCGTGCTTATAATAAGCAGAATGTCATTTGGAACTTTTTTGATACTTTCATGGTGGTTTTATTATGATTTTACAGCTTGACAGCCCCAGTTTTCATTCACTTTCCTTATATGGAAAAGACCGGCCAGGATAAATAATCACAGATTTGGAACGACTGTAAATAATGTAAGTGAAATAAAATGACATTGATTATTTTATTTTTGGGTGAACTATTATTGTAAGGGTACAGCAATCCTTTTAGATCCCACAGGCACACACTTGGACAATTATCTTACAAACTACATGGAAGCTATCAGTCTCAGTCCGATCTGAGCTGACCCCCCTGAGAGACATCCACTCTGATGACTGACAGGCTAATTGTGCTGCTTTTTATATCATTGCGAGGACACGACCTGTCCTTTTATGTAACGAGGCACGCGTGTTTGACCATTCTCTCTCTTTCTCCATCTCTCTAATACTGGATCTGCCAGTGGCGCTCTCTTGATTAGGGAGACAGGCAGAGTGACATTGGAGCTGGAAAAAGAGAGGCGTTAGAGGATGTCATAGCCTGTCTCGGCCTCCCGGCCACCAGTCGCACTATAGCCAGAGAGCAGAACATTTTGATGCACACTGCTTGTACAGATGGCATAAACTGAAACACACTGCCAGAATGCTGTGCATCAACAGTGCAACCCCTGGAGTACAGTCAAACCCTCGACTGAATCTGTTCAAAGAGACCAGTCACCATTCATACGACATGCACTACTGTTTAAAAGTTTGGGGTCAGTAAGATTTGAAAGACATTTATAGTTTAATCAGCAAGGATGCATTAAATTGATCAAAAATGACAGTAAAGACATTTATAATGTTACAAAACATTTCTATTTCAAATAAATGCTTTTTTTGTTTATCGAAGCAGCCTGCAAATATTAAGCAGCACAACTGTTTTTAACCTTGATAATAATCAGAAATGTTTCTTGAGCACTAAATCAGCATATCAGAATGATTTGTAAAGGATCATGTGACACTGAAGACGAGCAATGGCTGCTAAAAATGACAGGAATAAAAAAAAAATAATAATAATAATTTTAATATAAAAAATTTAAATTTAAATTGGAATAATATTTCATAAAATTACTGTTTTTATTGTATTTTCGATCAAATAAATGAAGTCTTGCTGAGCATAACACACTTCTTTTAAAAAACATTAAAACATCTCACTGACCTCAAACTTTTAAACGGTAGTGGACATCACATAATACTTGCGATTTAAGACCAGTAATCCATTTCCCTCAGGCCTACCTGAGTGGTATCATTGATCTCCAGTGTATTAAGGCTGCTCTGGGTGATGTCATTTCGAGTGTGGTCATCTTCACTATCATCCATTTCAGAAAAGGAGGAGAGATTAGAGTTATACCCATGCCTCTTTACACCTCCCTGCTCCCTAAAAACAGACACACAAATAAAAAAAATTTAATAACAAACATAACTATTTTGTTGTTATCTGAAAAAATGTAACACAAAACCACCCATTTCTGAGGTTAAACACACATTTCTTGTGCTCTAAAGAGTTTCAGATGACTGAATATTGTCTTGTGCTTGAGAGCAGCACAGTGAGAACCACAGTCTCTGTCCCTGTCTGACTCTCCCACACAGCCAATTAATGCTTTTAGCATGCTAATGTACTCACATGTGCAACTGAAGAAAAAATACCTGGAATTAAAACAAAGCTCATATTCAGACACTCTAAATAATTCATGCCTGGTGGGTTGCAGCAATGTCATTGGTTCAGTTATGACATGACAGACCAAAACTTTTCCATTAGGTTCAGGTTTCCCACTGAGGTATCTGAGAATTTGTGTATTATCAATTGATTGATATGAAAAAGCAAAGTACTCATTACCACTGGGCCTATAAAAAAATGTACATGTACAGTACATACAATGCACTTGTGTACATGTACAGTGTTAAGTAGTAGCCTCACTACAAATGTCCGGCATTTTCTGTCGGGCATCATTAGCTCTGTTAGAATCAGAGCTATTGATGCCTGATTTGCAAACAGATAAAGACGTGGACAAAATTGTTGGTACCCTTGATAAATATGATCAAAGATGACTGTAAAAATAAATCTGCATTGTTTACCCTTTTGATCTTTAATTCATAAAATTAGCAAAAATCTAACCTTTCATTGAAGGAAAAGAATTGAAAGTTGGAAGAAGATCACATTATGAAATAACTGTTTTTCTCCAAAACACGTTGGCCACAATTATTGGCACCCCTAGAATTTTTTATGAGTAAAATATCTCTGAAGTATATTCCCATTCATATTTACATTTTTTTAACACACCAGGGAGATCATGAACATGAAATTGTCCTGCCATGACTTCCTGTTCCACAGGAGTAAAAACATAAGGAAACACAAAGGCCAAATTCCCTTAATTATTCATTACAATGAGTAAAACCAAAGAATATAGTTCTGATGTGCAGCAAAAGATTGATGAGCTTCACAAAATAGAAAGTGGCTGTAGGAAAATAGCTAAAGCATTGAAAAATCCCCATTTCCACTATCAGGGCAATCATAAAGAAGTTACAATGAACTAAAGATGTTTCAAATCTGCCTGGAAGAGGATGTGTGTCTAAATCGTCCTAATGTGTGGTGAGGAGGAAAGTTTGAGTGGCCAAAGACTCTCCAAGGATCACAGCTGGAGAACTGCAGAGATTAGTTGAGTCTTGAGTCTCAGAAAGCCTAAAAAAATTACCAAAAAGCACCTACCACAAGTTGTTCGGGAGGGTTTCAAGAAAAATCCTCTGCTCTCATCCAGAAACAATCTCCAGCATATTCAGTTGTCAGACTGGAACTTTAAACGGGACCGGCTTCTATGGTCAGATGAAACTAAAAAAGATCTTTTTGGTGCACACATGGATAAAAAGTACCCTATACCCAGGGTTAAATATACTGCTGGATCTTTAGTGTTGTGGGCCTATTTTTCTGCTGGAGGTCCTGGATATCTTGCTCAGATACATGGTATCATGGATTCTATCAAATACCAACAGATAAAAAATCAAAACCTGACCACTTCTGCTACAAATCCTATAATGGGCCGTGGTTGGATCTTCCATCAGGACAATGATCCAAAACAAACATCAAAACCAACACAAAAATGTGTCACTGAGCACAAAATGAAGCTTCTGGCATGGCCATCCCAGTCCCCTGACCTGAACCCTAAAGAAAATGAGTGGAGTGAACTGAAGAGAAGAAGCACCAACATGGAGCTGGGAATCTGAAGGATCTGTAGAGATTCTGCAGGAAGGAATGGTCTCTGATCTCTTGTCAGGTGTTCACCAATCTCATCAGGCATTTTAGGTGAAGACTCAGATCTGTTATCTTGGCAGAAGGAGGTTGCAAAAAGTATTGAATAAAAGGGTGCCAATAATTGTGGCCAACGTGTTTTGGAGAAAAACATTTATTTCATAATGTGATTTTCCCCCCACTTTCAATTCTTTTCCTTCAGAGAAAGGTTAGATTTTTGCTAATTTTATGAATTAAAGATCAAAAGGATACACAATGCAGATTTATTTTTTATAGTCATCTTTGATCATATTTATCAAGGGTACCAACGATTTTGTCCACCTCTGTATTTTAAGTCAGTTCTTTCCAATGACTCATCATGAAGCGGTTTACGATCTAGACAAGAAATAATGTTTTCTCACTCCGTAAAACATTAATAGGAGCAAAAAGAGCATTTAGTGGGACATTTGTCGGACATTTGTATTTATTGTCAGAAATTAGTGGTTTTGTTTTATGTTTTTTTGTGAGATAAATCAAAAAATGGTTAGGGATGTTAAAAGGGAAAGTTCACCAAAAAATGAAAATTCTGTCATCATCCCATGTCATTCCAAAACCTGTTTCTTTCTTTCATGCACCACAGATGAGGCTGACATGAGTCTAACATGACGCTGTCACAGAAGACGAGGGATGTAGGATACAAATAACATTAAAGTTTACTTGGAGAATAACAGGTAGCAACCAGCGTAAAAGGTAAACTAATCAGGGGTTAATGAGAACAGGTGCAGACAATATGGGACATATTGGTGACATTACGCCCCCCCCTCGGATAGGCGCGTCCTTGCGCCGTGATGGCGACAGAAAAGAGGGTGTGGAGATGAGGCGGAGGCTTAGGTGGAGGGCGTGGAGCTGGTGATGGATGGTGATGATGTGGAAGAGTCAGCGGAATGGTGGATCATGGTGGAGCTGAAGGTGGGAGGAGCCAGAGTGGAGACCTGAGTGACGGGTTGGACGGAATCCAGGGTCTGGACAACGGAGGCGGAACCATGGTGAAGGTAGGAACAGGCTTAGCAGAGAGGTTGACGGACCAGGGCGAACCCGAAGCGCTGGAAGCCTGGACCCCAGCCGCTGACTCACGGGACTGAGGCGTTGACGGGGATCTGGCTGACAGGGGCGATGATGCAGTGAGAGAGGGCGACGAGGAAGCCAGATGAAGGGAGGAGTTTGATGATGACGTAGGGGTGCAGGTTGTAGACGTCGCCGAAATTCTGGATAGTCCGTGTCAGCAGCTGGGCGTCGACCGCCGAAGGCCGACCTGGAGTCCCAATGGAACTCAGCGGAGTCTCTGGGCAGACAGACCGTGGCAGCGACGAAGGAGTGGTGAGGCAAGGTGCAGGTGACGAGTTGACGGGCTGAGGTGGAGGCGTGGGCCCGGAGGCCCGATGCGTAGCCGGAGACTCTCTTTCACGCCGTGCTGGTGTTGGGGAGGCCCGAAGCAAGGCAGGTGAGCCGCACGGAGCTAGCGGCGGTGGCAGAGCCAAGGAGCTTGATGAGACCAGGGGTGCCGACGGATCCAGGGGACTGGCCGAAACCAGTGATGGAGGCGGGATCAGGATGTTAAGGTGGGAAGAGGGCAGAAGAAGGTCTCTGGACGGAACCGGTGAAGAGACTGATGATACAAGGGTGGGGACTTGGGTGGGAATAGGATCCGCCGACCACAGATCTATTAGGTCAATGTCCGCTTCTGGCTCTGCGATGGACTGATCCGCCTGCTAAAGCTCCGGCGCTTCGATCTTTACCGGCTCCGGTACCGGAACAGCCCTGGTGTGTGCCTCGGGCTCTCGAGTGACAAGAGAGAGTTCACTGCTCTGGAGCATCATGGCTAGATACCCCAGCCACCGTCGGTTCTCCGGGTGAAGACGGAGGTGCAGTACGGGTGAGTCCATCATCTTAGAAATATATACTTGTTTAGAGGGTCGGTTATTCTGTCACGGTTACACCGTGTAAAGAAGACGAGGGATGCAGGATACAAATAACATTAAAGTTTACTTGGAGAGTAACAGGTAGCAACCAGCGTGACCACATTCAATAACCGACACAGGATGAACAGAACGGGGAGTACAAATACACAGAGTGATGAGGGAACTAAACAGGCACAGGTGGAGAAAGGTAAACTAATCAGGGACTAAAGAGAACAGGTGCAGACAATACGGGACATATTGGTGACAGACGCTAAGTAAATTACGAAATTCATTTTCATTTTTAGGTGAACTATTCCTTTAAGCTTCATTCCTTTAAGCTGTCGTCCCCTGATGATGCCTACATTCAATTCTGGACACTATATCTGGAAATGCATCCTATCATTAGCCAGCAATAAAGAAGTCTTTATTAAGTTAAACACCTGCATGTGCAGCTTGTAAACGATTCTGTATTGCATGTAAATACATTATTGATTTTCTCTAGTTTTCAGGTTAGCTTGGCTATTTTTCTGTAATGTAATTGGTAGCTTAGTCTGCAGTACACACACATACACAGATCTTACATGTCATGTGCAGCCATAGTCATGAGTTTAAAGTTGATGAAGGGGCTGGAAACCTCAATGAACTGCTCTGGCTTCTGAACAGTGGGTTCTAAAGGGCATAAACATCAATTTGACCCAACCTAAGCAATTATTATAATAATTACATGAGAAATTAAAACACATGTACACATAAAAACATGTGTTACCCTTGGGCTCATCTGTGATGTTAGTCTGCTTGCGGGGGCGGATGAGTTTCCATTGAGGAACTGGGGGTTCCTTGGGAGGGGCCACCAGGGGGCAGTCTCGAGTGCAGGTGAGCAGCACAGGGTGACTGAAGAGCTGAGAGAGCCCATACTGTCTCAGACTCTCAGATGAATCAGCCTGGAGAACACACCCACCATGATCATAGATTACAGAAGAAAACTTAATAGCAGATTAGACAGCCAGGGCTAATCCAAACAGAGCCAAATATTGCTTGAGATTAAGATAGAGGGAGGGAGAGTACCATTTGGGGCAGGTTTTACATTAATGAACTTTAGATAAGTGTGCACAGTGGAGGAGTAATATCAAACAAGCTGGGTAAGAATATTGGTCTAAAGCTAATAAAGCAAGAGTACTGCCGTGTGTCATATCACATGGGTGACCCCATTTTCATGCTACAATGATATTGCTATGATACTGTTTATTATATCATATCATATCATATCATATTATATTATATTATCGTTCCAAGGATGGGGTTAGTCAGATTTTTAATGTTTTTGGAAGAAATCATTTATGCTCATCAAGGCTGCATTTATTTGATCAAAAATCATAACTCCAGTCTTCAGTGTCACATGATACTTCAAAAATCTGATTTGGTGTATTAAATAATAAAATGTTTTCACGATTCTCTAATGAATAAAAAACCTAACAGCATTTATTTAAAAAAAACTTACTGAACCAAAACTTTTGAATGGTAGTGTTTAGTACAGATTGAAAAACATGTGCTTACCATCCTTGTAAGCACTGAGGTCCTTTTCTCCAGCAGGTGCAAGGGCTGGTAACTGGCACACACTACCATCTGAGGAATAGGACCAGTGGCTAAATCAGAAAGAAGAAAGAGTGTGAAGAAGACTAAAAGAATTATACATGAAAGGAAATGTCATTTTTAGGCCCTCAAAATCTAAGCTGAACTTTTTTCCCTGTTGTCAGACTTCCGTCTCTTTAATACTTAAAGCATAATCAAATGAATGGAGCGCAGCCTTGAATAAGAGGAAGAAAGAACAAGTGGATAGATCAAGGCGTGAGTTTCAAAGACAAAGGCATGAACAGCAGAGAGGGCACTGAAATCTGTCAAGCCATATTTTCCTAATTCACACAGCACACAAACTTCCAGTGTAGAGGAAGGAACAGAGGCACTGTGTTATCAGTGTTTGATCCTCATCTCCCAAGGCCATCTCTAATCTCTTATCAGGCTATCAGTGCCCTGCCCTAATTATCTTGTTAGCAATATACTGTATATATACATAGTTCTGTCATGAAACTCTAGATGGCGCAGGCGGATGGGTCTTAACGCAAGCTGATGATAATTACAGCGTTAAATACTGGCACAAGCTGATTGGTCCATGTCACATCTGCAGCCAATGAGCTTGTTGCTCACACATTTAAATGGCTGGTAACATTCACTACAGCAGTTTGCAGCGCACTTCAAACCCTCCTCCTTCCCCAGCTCCACCTGTATAGATCTGCTATGGGTTATTGATGTATGCTATTTGCGCAGCAGCACTATGTCTTACTCGCAGCAGCAAATCAACATATGTATTGGCAGTAGCAAGTTCCTGTACTTGCTCCGCAGCAATAATCAGCAGCAGCAATAATCTACAGCAGCAGCAGCGTAGCAGATCTAATCCACGAAGACCAAATACATTAACATTGTCATATCCATTACCATGCTAACAATCTTCAGAGAGTTGTCATGATATAAATATATATATGTATATATAGAGAGAGAGAGAAATTTTGTGAGAACAAAAATTGTCATTTTTGTAATTTTAGTTTTAGACTGCCCCACCTTGATCTTCTTGACAATATTCAACAATTAAAATCAAATGCTATAATTTTGACAATCCAATAACAATAAAAATATGAATAAAAAATATTATTCTTAAGTATAAACTTATTTATAAACTAATTTGTATTGCCAAAAAATTAAATTTAGCCGTGTCCCACCATTTATTATGAACAACCCTGTCGTTCAAGTTATTGGATACTTTTCTTAATTTTATTTAATTAAGTTTATCACTAATTACGAACCAACTTTTGAGCCCAAGCTAGCTAGACCCCACAAAGTGAACTTTTTTAACTTGGGAAAGAAGAATTTAAACTGTGTTTAGGCTTGTTCAAAATATGATAACAGGGCTGCAAACCTCAGAGAAAATAGAAAATAAACTGGTGCATATAATATTGGCAAAATATGGAAAATAAAATGACTGAGGTTGACAGTCCATACTTTCTAAAGGTTAAGCACCACATTTTACAATTTGATGGGGAAAAAAGTGACTTCAAGAGGTGCTGGACCTATTTTGTGTCCTATTCATGGAAAGTGCCATAAATAGAATGAACAGCGATCATGTGTGTATGTTTCAATAAGAGATTCCCCTTTAGGCACTGAAGATCTAGGCCACGGTGCCAAAGTGATATATGTCAAAGCATGTTATAATTTCCAGCCCATTAATTAGTATCAAACACCCAGAGGGAGTGAGAGGATAACAGAGGGGATGGATTCATTATATGGATTAAAGGACACTATAGATAAGAGGACAGAGCATACAAAGAATGTTTGTGAAGGATAACGAGAGAGAGAAAGTGAATTTCAGCAGCAAACATTGTATTATCCCAGTGTAATCTGAACCACTCACTTACAGAAGCCAATTATCCAAAACGGTCTATCTGAACAGCAAACCATTAGCCTCAATAGACTCATCAAATTGTTAGTCTCCATAGACCTGTCGGAAATCCATGTTTACATTCATACTGACAATTACACCTCCTTATCACAACAGCACTGAGCTTTTCAAAGCAGGTCGGTGTAAAATTGATGCATACTGTGTATGTGTGAGTGTGTGCATGCATCTTTGCTCTCCTTGCATATTTCAGGCATAAACTGCACAGTGACAGAATTGACAGTGCTCGCCCGAGGCCATGCCATATAATTCAATTCAGATCACACTACCTGAGAGAAAAACACTAGCGCTTTGTTCACAGTCTGACACAAACACTCATACAGATTAACACTGCTGCACACTTCTTCAGTGCAAACACAAATACAGTTATGCACACACAAACATGTGCCCAATCACAGAAAAGGGGTTGTTTTATTTATTCATGCTCATGATACACATCTGGCAGTGAAGGCTGTGGCACTGACTCCATAATGCATGAACCTGCAGAAGAAGTGATGCATGGAGAAGGAAGAAGGTGCTACCTGAAGACGAGCGGTCAGAGGGGGCAGACTGATACTTATGGGTCATTTTACCCATAATGCCTCGCTAAACAGATCACCATCCCTATATTGAGAGCTCAATGACACATTGCTGCGAATTATTAATATGTGTTTTCAGAGAGCATATAAGAAGTTTCTGTATGAAAATCAAATATTCAACTACATTTTTCAGAGTGAATAATGTATGGTGAGGAGAGAGGGGAAAAGTACAATGTATGAAAATGTGTATATATGTATGCACAAGTACAAGACAAAAAAAAAAAAACCCTGACTTTGATTTGGATGGATAGCTGCATTGGGCTGAATGGTCTTTCTGTCTTTGTTCTTCCTCTTAGCAGACACTTACTAGAAAAACAGAACATTTTGTGTCCAAACCTTAAGGATCTTCTTTTAAGACTCCATTAATAAGACAATAGTAGTTTTTTTTTTTTTTTTTTTTACTGACATATTTCATATTAAAACTATTTAAGTCAAGTGGGAAATATCAAAATACAGAAGGTCCCCACACTTTCGGATCAAAGATTTTCCATGAACTTTCCATGACTTTTCAATCCTTTTACGATGACTGAACAAGGATTTTCAAAAACTCATTTTATAGAGATCGCACTCACAAAAAGTAATTTCTAGTGGAAAAAAATGATTTGAGCATTACCAGAAATTTATATTTACTATACCAATATCCATGACTTTTTAGTAGGGATGCACAGATACCATTTTTTAAGGACCGAGTACAAGTACCGATACTTTTTTCTGGTACTCGCCGATACCAAGTACCGATACCGATGCCTTTACATTTATTAATTTCTCTCTCTCTCTCTCTCTTTTTTTTTTTGGTGATGTTGCAGTTTTCCAAGCACAACACAGTGAGACTAATAAATGTAGGACAGTTTCTTTATTATTACTCTTATGAAAAAAGTAATAATTTTTATGTGCTTGTCACAAACCTAAAGAACAAAAATTTCACAGTGTCCAATAACCTTCAAAGGGCATAATTACCAATATATATAATTGTTGTTATATAAAAAGATACAGTAGGATTATATACCATGTATACATTTATTTAACATATTTTGTTGTTTTTAACATTAATGACAAATATAGGCTACGGTCCCTTTAAGACCGAATCCATGGATACTGACACATATCCTGTTTTCACCCGAATGTTTAGGTCGACTTAAGCCATAACGACTGTATTTACGTGAGATACTCCACACGATGGACATTTTGACAACTATGTGTGCATTTGACAATTCAGGCGCGAGGAGAACTGATCGCGCGCTGTCTGAGAGAACTGGGATCGCGCGCAAGAAAGAGAGAAAGCGCGTGCGAGAGAGAGAGAGAGAGAGCGCGCTTCTGGTCTGCGTCATTCAGTGCGATTCCGCCTATCCCGCCTTCACTAATCGATAACGAAAGCATGCAGTTCAGTATGTGTGTGTTGTCATCATTAATTTTGAAGTATTTTCACACCTCTGAGGCTGACATTGTTTCTGCTGCTGCCGCCGTGGGATTAATATACTATTATGTTTCAGTGCAGCTTCAAAGGGCTTTAAATGATACCAGACGAGGAATAAGGGTCTTATCTAGCGAAACGATCGGTCATTTTCTTAAAAAAAAATACAACTGTATATGCTTTATAAACACAAATGATCGCCTTGCAAGTGCTTCCACTATTCCGCTTTCCATATTCTTCAAAAAGCTTACGCTGTATGTCCTACGTCTTCCCTATTCTACTTACAGAAAAAACGGAACTGGCGCCGCGTTCGTTCAGTAAGTTGAATAGGAAAGGCGTAGGACATACAGCGTAAGTTTTTTTGAAGAATACGGAAAGCGGAAGCACTTGCAAGGCGATCATTTGTGTTTATAAAGGCTATACATTTGTATTTTTTTAGAAAATGACCAATCGTTTCGCTAGATAAGACCCTTATTCCTCGTCTGGTAACGTTTAAAGCCCTTTGAAGCTGCACTGAAACTGTAATTTTGACCTTCAACCGTTTGGAGACCATTGAAGTCCACTATAAGGAGAATAATCCTGGAATGTTTTCATCAAAAACCTTAATTTCTTTTCGACTGAAGAAGTAAAGGTGAGTAAATTATCAGGAAAATTTTATTTGAAAGTGGACTAATCCTTTAAAGCGTGTAAGCAGACAGTCTACGGGACAAGCCAGATTCCACCAAAGCATTTTTATCTTTATGCACACAATAATAATCTTTTACAATGTAATCCTTTTATTTTTAATATCTGGCATGTTTGTGAGCTGCTGTGCATCCCTGTGTGTGTGTAATAAGCAAAGTGTACGATCACTGTGCACCCTCCTATAGGCGCATATTACTAATGTGCTCTTTAAATAACAAAAAAATATTGCACCATTGACCAACTGAAACCTGGTCTAAAGTCAATGGCGCTATATTTTTTTTACGTCATTTAAAGAGCACATTAGTAATATGCGCCAGTCTATTTCAGTTGCCTCAAAATAGCAATGCGCCAACAATGCGCCTGAACACACCTCGTTTTCAGACCAGCACGCCCATGGGCACACAAATGGGCGCAAATGCATTTGCCATTTAAACAACGTGGCACAGGACATGAAAATGATAACTGTGTCGGGCTGAAACTAGCAAAAAACACTTGCGTCGCGCCTGGCGCCGCATTGCGCAAGGTGTATGATAGGGCCCAAAGGGTTAGTTCACCCCAAAATTAAAATTCTGTCATTAATTACTTACCCTCATGTCGTTCTAAACCTGAAAGATATTTGTTCATCTTCGAAACACAAGTTAAGATCTTCCACTTTGACATTTCAAAAAGTTCATAAAGAGATTGTAAAACTAATCCATATGAATCGAGTGGTTCAGTCCAAATTTTCTAAAGAGACTCAATCGCTTTTTATTATGAAAAGACTTAATTTAGGCTATTACTCACAACCAAACCTGAATGACGCACAAGAACAAACCTTTTCCGGAAGCTCAAACATGCTGCGTAACACACAAGAATGAACCTCGTTGGTTACGCAGCACGTTTGAGCTTCCAGAAGAGGTTTGTTCTTGTGCGTTAATCATGTTAGGTTGAGCATCTGCTTATGTTCGCTGATCGATGTTTACATGTGAGTAAAAGCCTAAAATAAATCTGTTCATCATATAAAGCATCTCTTTAGAAAATTGCTTGATTCATATGGATTAGTTTTACGATCTCTTTATGAACTTTTTGAAACGTCAGAGTGGTCGTTGCAAAGCCAGTCAATGGACGGACAGACATCTCTCAGATTTCATCAAAAAGATCTTCATTTGTGTTTCGAAGATGAACGAAAGTCTTACGAGCTTGGAACGACATGAGGGTGAGTAATTAATGACATAATTTTCATTTTGGGGTGAACTATCCCTTTAATAGTTTACACTGTAAAACTTAAAAGACTTTAAATTTTAAATCATGATTTTAAAGTTCCATTAGAACACTCTTAAAGAAAGAGCCATTTGCACAGCAGGTATCTTGCCATATCGATTCTCTCATTTATTCTCTCTGCCGGTGTCTTTTAATCAGACATGTCACATACTGTTAAGAGACAAATGACTGTGATGTGTGTGTGTGTGTGTGTGTGTGTGTGTGGGGACGGTACCTCTGTTCTTAAGTATTGTGGGAGATTCACTCTTGATCTCGTTCACATTAGAATCTGTAGTTGTGCTCTTCTCCTCTGAGCTCTCTTCCTCCAACTGGAATTGAGGAATATTGTTCCTCAGAAATTCCCAAATTTTCCCTGTATACCAGGATCTAGGAACAACATTAACACATGGATGATTAGTATCAAATGTTTTGATCTCCATCTCTTAATTTTTTTACTGTGGTTTTACTGTGAACTTATTTAATAATCTCAATTGAGTAAGCCCGGGAAAAACAAAAGACTTGCATCAATTTAATGGCCAGTCACAGGGTCAATGGATGAAACTAATAAAGCTGAACAAACAAAGCCTCTGGTCTTTCAACCAATCAATAAACAGCAATTAAAGAAAGGCGAGCAATGCTCAATTAACTGGTACAGGGATCACTACAGCTTGGATAAAGGTCTAAACCGATAAAAACAATTGCAAACAACACACTCTCTTGCTTGTATTCAACTTGAGTCTTTAACCTTCAACAAACACTACCTTTCAAAAGTTATTTTTTAACGTTTTTTGAAAGAAGTCTATTTTGCTTATTAAAATAACAGTTTTATATTTTAATATATTCTTAAAAGTATTATATATTTATATTTCAGCAGCCTTTACTCCAGCCTTCATTGTCACATGAGCCATCAGAAATCATTCTAATACAGGGGTGGGCAAACTCGGTCCTGGAGGGCCGCTGTCCCTGCAGAGTTTTGCTACAACCCTAATCAAACACACCTGAACCAGCTAATCAAGGTCTTCAGGATCACACGCAGGTGAGTTTTATCAGGGTTGCAGCTAAACTCTGCAGGGACAGCGGCCCTCCAGGACCAAGTTTGCCCACTCCTGTTCTAATATGCTGATTGGTGCTCAAGTGACATTTCTGTACTGTTACATTTTTTAGGATTATTTGATGAATATACAGTTCAACAGAACAGCATTTATTTCAAACTATTTGTAACACTGTAAATGTCTTTACTGTCACTTTTGGTCAATTTAATGTGTCCTTGCTGAATAAAAGTATTCATTTCTATTCAAAATCTTACTGACCCCAAACTGCTGAATGGTCATGTATATCCCTGGTAATCTTTGAAAGTTTCTTTTCACTCATTTGCTTGTTACCATGTTTTCTAATTTCATGCAAAAAAGTTGTCAAATTGTTTTGCCATCATGATTGTGCTACATGATTTTCTTGGACTCTCTTGGCTTTCTGATGTTCTGGTAAACATGTGAGCTGTTGGAGTGAGATACGACTCCAAGATCCTGCAGGGCAGCAACATGAAGTAAATGACCTCAGGAGATCCTACTTTGATACACACACTAGCCAAGCCTTGAGGAAAAAAAATAAAAAAAATGATAGCACTCTAGAAGATTTGACAGCAAGACGTGTGCTCTCATCTCACAGCAATTTATTTCTCCAAAATACGAGCGTACGCTCTCCGAAAATGTGTATACTGGTCTCTTGAGGAGTCTCTGAAACACGGAAACTCATCAGAGCGTAAATTACAAGACACCATGCCGTGTTTCCCAAAACAGAGCAGATGTGAGAGTTATGCTGAGGAAGTGACAACAAACTAAAGAGACAGAGTCAAACGCTAGAGAAAAGAAAGTTACACGCTAATTTCACAACAACAACATTCCTGCAGTAACTTGATAAAGCCGGGACAACAGTGAAGGCCAGCCATTTGTTTGCAGAACAACAGCATAGTGTCTGCAGCCCATTTCCTCCTAATAAGGGTGGCATCTGTGCACACTGTGAGGAAAAGAAGGACATTCTGTGGATCGCAGAGCACAGCTTAATGAAGCTTGTTAGTACATACCACAGACATCAAAACAAAGCTATCGGCAGAGAGAATGGATTAATAACAATAAAACGTATCTAAAAGCTCTCACAAAAGCAAAAACTTGTTTTAGTACATTTTATAAATGCAAAGAATTCAGTGTTACTATAGTAATGAGTGTTGAAAAATTGCAAATCTAATCCAATTTACTGTAAAAGGTCTTTAAATATGTTTCTATGTGTTTTTAAGGTGCAGTGTAACAAGCAGCAACAGGTCTTTTCTTTCATATTGTGACGTACATCTGAGTGAAACAGATTATTGAAAAAGAAAAAAATGTAGGTTGGGTACTTGGTTCTGTCCATCAGTTGTTGTTTGCATGGTGGCAGAACTGAATGTGAGCCAAAAAATGTTCAAGTCAAGTTTTTAAATTAAACATATACATGGATGAATCGTTCACAATTAGATTAATAATATGCATTTATAAAAGAGATAAAATGCTTGTCCTATGTAGGGTCATGGGGATGCTGGAGCATATCCCAGTGTCTCCTATCCCAGGGCTATGAAAATATTTTGTTAAATAATAAATGAATTCAGAACATAGAAAAATACTTATTTAAGTATTTATAAAGCATATCTAAACTGTGATCTAATCAGTACATTGTGTATTAACCTTAATTGGCAATCAATCTGTAAAGCGATAAAGATGCGCAGACCAAATAATCTTTAAAAAAGAAACCTGGGCCACATTTAATCTAGTCATCAGGCATTACAGCTGCCAAAAGGCCATTTGTAACAGTGCTATTATTATGTAATTAGAAAAATAATTCTTTAACGATAATTTCAATAACATGCATATTAGCCAATAAATGATAATGAATTTATTCTGACTTTTGACTAATACCCCACAGCCTTTAAAAACTTTAGGAAGGTACAGTATGTAACATGTACATTAAGATTTTTAAGAGGAAGTGTTTGAAGAGAGCCTCACTTTAAAGGAATGATCTCCGGTATCCAGCCGGTGAGACAGTGGATAACTGTAAAATCTCCAATCTCTCTCCCAGAGCCTGAGACTGGAATACTGGAGAGAGAAAACAATATCACCATTACATATCAACAGTTTACTTATTAGCCAGACAGCCAGACAATACATACAAACAGGTGTGAGTACATCCTAAAATACCAGAAAAAACAATGGTTCTCCTTTCAATAAAGACTGCATGAATATGCATACTCAGTTCCAGTTCCACTGTGTCATATCAGACGTTGATCTGTGCATGTCTATGTGTGTGTGTGTGTGTGTTTGTGTGTGACCTCTTGCTCTCTTTCTCTGAAGAAACCAGATGGCTGATGCTCTAATTGTGCCTCACGGGATGCTGTATTCAACCAGTCCGGCAGCTATTAATTAACTGCACGATTTCACTGTTCATCTTTACGCAAAAAAGCATTCCATCATTATCACTGCCACACAAGAGCACAAGCACATTTCAAATAGGATGTACAGTGGCTTCAGGTGTGTCACGACTGTGATCACTATAGCGCCAGTAATGGCAGTAATGAATTCTACAGCATGTATAAGTGGTAATTGGGAACTGACATCTGGAAAGCACACTATTGTGCTTTTTGTTTCCTGAACATTTTATTTAGAACCATGAATGATTTACTGGCTCAGAGACGGCTCATTTCCTAAGCTAGATTAAACATTTACACCATGAAAAAATGAGTCTACTCTTTCATTCTTCTGGGATGAACCATACCAAATTTCTGGGAATAATATACTTGCTCCTTTGCATGCAATGCATGGAGACTGCCATTTCAAAAAGGACGCTAAAGCATCATCAAAATATCCTAAAAGTGGCTCATTTTATCCAAGCTTTCTGTGATGATCAACTGAAATTTATGTCGTTACTCACTAAGTCGAGAACCTGGTCAGTCAGATTTGTGAATGAATCATTCAGACTAGTTTTGTAAACTAATTCAACCGATTATTTGACAATTCAAATGCTTATTGCTTGGATTATGTTTAAAAATACTTACTCAGTACTGGCCACCTTTAGTATGCCCTTAGCCAACAGCATGGGCCAAAGCTCTGATTGGTTCGTAGTAGCAGGAAGCAGCAGGTTATCATCCTTGTCAAATGGTAACATGTCATCAACAGTAATCTTCCTCCAACTTCCTAAAAAGCAGAAAACAATTCTTATAAAAAGTACATTCATTAGCATTATTGAGATACTCGAAAATACTGTAAAAAAAAAAAAAAAACAGTTATCGTATAATAATGGCACATTCCATCTGGATAGGCCATTAATAGTCAGATTTGTGTGGCTCAACATTTGTTTAGATTAATTCACTCATGGATGCGCTGTATATAAATAAATATACCAAAGTAATAAAAAATTCCGTTTTCAATGATCTTCTCACCATCAAACTCATCTTAGTTAATACAAACAAAACCAAAGGTGCATCAATCAGAAGCCAGATGAGCCTTTAAAGCCCATGGTTCATTAGTGTGCATTTTGTACACAGTAGCGTAAAATGCTGTGATAAACATCATTAATTCTAATGGAGTTATATTAAAGAGAGTGATCTTAGAAGATCAGTCAGCAACAAAATAACTAATGCCCAGCACATAGGCCTTATCTAAAATGCTCTTGTACCTGAGAGAGTGCTACTTTACTATTCTTTGATATCACCTGTCAAACAAATCACTGTTACCAGCGTGCAGGTCAGTCTTTGCTCATTTAGTAACAGGAGCCATTAAGGTAAAAAATTGTTTCTCAGTTGCCCGTGCCCAGAGGATAAAACAGCCTGACAGTCACGGCTCTACCAACTCTCTTGGCTCCCTGATAAGCATTGTGTTCTCACTTAATCACTGCCTAAAGGACACAGTGTCCTTCTAGCATTAGAATGTGGACAAATGCTACAATAGGTGTTGAGCAGCACAACACGTTGTGTACATTTTAATGCTATAGCATATTTGGCAATTTTGTGTATCACCATGCGGAACCTCTCATTCATTAAAGATCCTTTTGTGAAAAAAAAAATCACGTGGTTTCGAAATAACATGAGGGTGAGTTTATGATGACAGAAATGTCATTTTTTGCTGAACTATTCCTTTAGTTATTCCATTTTTTTTTTTTCAATGAAGAACATAATTTTCAGTTTTCATTGAATTTTTGTTACTAAACTGTTCTAGTTATTCAACCGCAAAAGGGACACAAAGCTGAAAGGAAATGCAGTAAATGTAGTTCACAACAGGTTTTCAATAAAAACATTTAATATGGTGTCTATACTCAACCTGAACTCACCATCCAGTAGAGTTTAATGACATACTTCCCATAGGCATTATAGAGGGGCATGTGATCTTTCTCTGCTTTACAAAGGGAGTAGATGTGTTCCCAGGGTCTCCAAAGGTTGGGAACCGTTTCCGTGGAGACGGCCTTGTCATCTCCTGTGTTGTAGACTTTCCACAGAATGTAGAACTCACTAATGACCCATCGAATAAGCTGTGAAATTGGCGTGCAGGGCGAAGAGTGACCCAGTGTAAGTTAAGCCAACTAAACTAATCATTCTTTGTTCTAATCAGTAATGCAAGCCATCTGAAGTGATTACTTACCTCACTTGAGAGTAAATGCTCATTTGCTGAGGTGAGGTCAAAGGCAGATTTATTGTCCACCACAACAGGAGCCTGTTTTAAAGGGAAATATACATTAAATGGATCAAAAGTGACAGTAAAGACTTTTACATTGTTACGAAAAAAAAGCAACAAAACTATTTTCGACATTCATAATAATAAGAAATGTTTCTTGAGCACCAAAACATGATATTAGAATGATTTTTAAAAGAACATTTGACACTGAAGACTGGAGTCATGTACAGTATATTAAAATAAAATAAAAATGTTACTTTAAACTGTAATAATATTTGCTGATTTTACTGTTTTTACTGTATTTTTGATCAAATAAATGCAGCCTTGGTGACTTCTTTCAAAAACATAAAAAACAACTCAACCCCAAACTCAGTGTGATTATTTGAGATTGCACCATAAAACATCTAAATCTAACTGACCAATGATTAATGAAAGTGATTATAGTTTTGCTCACTAGGTCTATTATAAATATTAAAATTTATACAACAGTTCTTTCTGGTTCTCAAATCTGATTGGCTGTTAGCCGTGCCGTGCGATATTTTAGTGATAACAGCACTCCTACCTTTTTACTGTGTGTATCACTCAGCTTGAAGCGACTGTAAAGGCGGCTGAGCAAATCCACCGTCATTCTTGCAAATACTACACTTGTTGTACCACAAACTGTAGTTTTAGGAGTTTACACTGTTCCGCTTCACGTCGTGGCCGCATTACCACCTCGGGTGTGCATTATTTTCTAAGAATTCAACGGCCGTCGTCAATTATTCCTTACTTTATTTAAACACTTGTGCCGTCGAACTGTTGTATAAATGCAATATCACACTTGTAACTGTGTGATATTGCTCATTTGTCATATCTCAAATGTTTTCTTCCCACTACTATCACAGATCATATTGACCCTCTGAGGAATATGAATCCATGAATATTTGATAATCTTCTGTAAATGGACTTTTAATCACATGTAAATTGAAGGCTCTTAGTATCACTCACATACTTGTAGAGAAGAATCACAGCAATCATCCTTTTATCCCAATTGTTGCCATGGAAATGACAACAGAGCTGACCTTCATTCGTTCTCTCAATTAAACATCTTAAATACAGCTAGTCAGATGGCAAAAATAATTGGTTTTAGAGCTCTAGTGCCTAGCCTTGTCTGCCTTGTGATTTTGCTGCTTGCTGTGACATTTTAGCATCCCAAGACTTGCCTAGACTCATCAAAATGGAGGAATAATTGTGAAATGTTCAGCTGGGCATGAGGTAATTTAATCACAACCCAAACTCATATGAAAGATGCATAAACAGAATTAAGCACGTCATTGAAGATAAGATTGGATTTTCTCAAAAAACATGCAATTAAAGAGCAAGGTGAACACAAACACGTGTTTGTTGGTCATGTACTTCATATTGTACTCAAACAATCTCAAATCAAGTACACTTGAAAAGTAGCTAACAAAAATTCTTTATGCCAAAACTAAGAAAAACAAACTCTGTTTAACTTCACCTACCCAGGTTCATGCAGTTTTATCAGGTTTGTTGGACCTGCCAGTGATGTAATCACTTCTAAGGCTGATAATAAACTCTTACCTTATTAAGAATGTACTCTGAAGGACGTTTCCAAGTATGTACTCTCAAGGAGGCAGGAAGTTCAACCTTCCCTTCTGGATCATCAAAGAGCTGTTGACAATGTTGTTACATAAAAGGCTCAGTATGGTTTTAGATTTGCAATCAAATGGGGGGAAAAACACAAAACAGAATAAAAGAAATTTAAAAACACTGATTAAATTACAAAGTGTATGGTGCCAGCCACTCTGACTCATCAATTGCAAAGCTACATCTCTCAAGCCAAGCAGTTTGCTCTTACCAATAACCCAACATTGACATTATTTTGAAAAACATTGAAAATTCAGTCCTGTTCTTTTTATTAATACTCACCTTGTTCTCCTTAGAGGCTTTAGTTGCATCCCATTTCTCTGCATTGACCTCAGTGTCGCTCCACTCCGGCCAGAGAGAGATGAGAATCTTCTTTGGCTCTTCCTGGCTTTCTGATGTACTGACCACTGAAGACGCTCTAGAAACAGTGCTTTGCTTTTTAATGTAATCTATTAAAATAGATCACTATTTAAAATAATCATTTCATTATTGGTACTTACAATGTAAGCATTTGAATTTGCATATTGACTAGTGATTGATCTTTTCAATTTTTTATTATTATCATATTAATATCAAGCTAACTCTTACTTTAATTCCAAACACTGTTTTTTTGTTGTTGTTGTTGTTGTTTTCAGGAAATGCAAATCTAACTGAATTTGATGTATTTTTATTTTATAACAGGAGTGAAACATTAATAGAACTATGTCATTAACCTATAGGCCTGTTGTTGTTAATGTAAAAAAATACAAAAATACACAATTTAGTGTTAGGCATCATAAAAGCTACAAGGAAATGCAATAAATTAACTTGCAAACACAAATTTGTATGTTGTTGTCAAATTCATAACTGGCAAAATAATCCGTAAATACCCCAAATGTTGTACTAGTTAAAACATAAACAACTTCTGTAAGCTAATGACAAACATAATACAGTAAAGATATAAAGTGAAATAAAGGTTTTAATATTTATGTTAGCTGTGATTGATCTACATTATTGAAATATTTCGATACCATCAACACAGGAAGGTTGTATTAATCAAATCTTACTCTTTTTTGGGAGAGTGTCCAGGCGAAGAAGCGACGAGGCTGGATGAGGACGCCTTTTTCTTGGGTGACTTCGACATTGCAAGTGTATGTAGGCCTTATTTCTAATCTAAGAGTTCATGGTTTGAAGCAACATTTGGCTTATGAAAGCACAGAAGATAATGATGAATAGGAAGCGATGTCTAGGGTGAGACTGTTTGCAGTAGGGAAAGTTTGCCATGTTGCTAGGCGACAGGATCGCTTGGGATTGCCGACAGCTCGAGCGCTCAGCTTTATTATTTACCACCTCGCGCCAGTGAACTCCTCCTGAGTCCTGACCTCCTCAAACAAACTCTAATGTCTATCTACTTTAGCGATGGAAGGACAGACTGGCTTCTCATTTCTTTCAAACAGTTCTTTTCAAAGAACCGATTCCAAAAATTCCACCACGTAATTACGTCTTTCACGCGACACTTGACATATTTTATTCTTTTTAAAAAGTCACCATTAATTTTGTTTCTATAATTTAAAAATTATCACCTCGTTTGAATTCAAATGTTTATTTCTCGACTGTTCTCGGTTCAAAGAATGAAAACAGATCCGACTCAAAAGAATAATTTGTTCAGGAATCATTCTACAATCCACAGCCTCTTAAAGGGTTAGTTCACCCAAAAATGAAAATAATGTCATTTATTACTCACCTTTATGTCGTTCAACACCCGTAAGACCTTCGTTCATCTTCGAAACACAAATTAAGATATTGTTAATGAAATCCGATGGCTCAGTGAGGCTTGCATTGAAAGTAAAGCCATTCAAACTCTTAAGGTCCATAAAGGTAGGCTACTAAAAACATATTTGAAACAGTTCATCTGAGTTCAGTTGTTCTTAATATTATAAAGCGACAAGAATACATTTTGTGCGCCAAAACAACAAAATAACGACTTTTCAACAATATCTATATGGGCCTATTTCAAAACACTGCTTCCTGAAGCTTCTGAGCTTTATGAATCTTTTGTTTCGAATTAGTGATTCGGATCTCCTATCAAACGGCTAAACTGCTAAAATCACGTGACTTTGGCGCTCCGATTCACTGATTCGATTCGTAAAGCTCCGAAGCAGTGTTTTGAAATAGGCCCATATAGATATTGTTGAAAAGTCTTTATTTTGTTTTTTTGGCGCACAAAAAGTATTTTTGTGGCTTTATAATATTAAGATAGAACCAATGAATTCACATGAACTGTTTCAAATATGTTTTTAGTACCTTTATGAACCTTGAGAGCTTGAATGGCTTTGCTCACAATAAAGGCCTCACTGAGCCATCGGATTTCATCAACAATATCTTAATTTGTGTTCGGAAGATGAATGAAGGTCTTACGGGTTTAGAACGATATGAGGGTTAGTAATAAATTACATTATTTTCATTCTTGGGTGAACTAACCCTTTAAATAGCTATAATTGGATAATTGTCTGAAATTTGTGAAATCGATGACACTCCACAAAGCTAATCCTCCACCTTAAGATAACTTCAACATTTTTTATATTATCATATTATGACACTTTTGTTAGAATTTTGAATTTAAGGCACATTCTCTCAAATATTTATTGAGCATACAAAGAAAAGCCCATGAAAATTTGAAAAAGTTTTATTTTGTCATTGTTACTTCAACAAATGTTTGTTTGCAAACTTGACAAAATCGGTCCAGCATATTAAAAATTTATATTTGCTTTCATTTCATTGTAGAATAAAGCCATGGACAGAGCAAGTGCTCAGATCCCTCATTCAGTACCAATTAAAAAACAATGAATAAACATATTTGAACGTTTACATGTACAAGCCTGAGGAAACCCAACATGATCTTACTCTCTGAACCACAAATGTACATCCATATAGGCCCATGATTCTTGAGCCTATATGGCCCATTAGAGGGCCTATTCATTTTCTTTTATCTTGATAAAATGATATTGTTAAAATAAAATGGGCCTATTCATGGTAGAGCTTCAAGATTGATGATGGTTAGATCTTCACAACAGACTAAATGCCCTGGGAATATGTACGATTTTGTCACAAAGTGACATCTTGAGAACTTTTTTCCTGCAAAATTTAGGGTAGCAATTCCCAGCAGTAGATGCAAATGGTCCAGAGTACATTAAAACGGCTCACCCTCTGTGACAAAGGCACTAGTTTAATTTAATTTTGGCTAAGAACTTTTACTGGTATTTGCCTGGTCCTATGACACCCATTAAGTTTCATTTGTTTTAAGCAACATTACAACATGCACACATTGAAGTAACTTGCTTGACACTATAAAAAAGGACAAACATGGCACAGAGCAAGAGTAAGAGAGAAAAACTGGTCATTAAAACTATCAGAAAGATGTTTTCATCTGATCAGATCATCTGTCCTTTAGTGATGTCTTCTCCCCTTTTAGAGCACAAACTGACATGTGTCGACCCCTGGTTGTGTATGTGATCCGTGGCAGGGATGAGATGGGATAGGGTTTGGGGGATTTGTTGAGCCTCCTGCCTCCTATCCACGGCAGATGATGGGACACACAAGAGCATCCACACTAGCAGCAACCTGACTTGCTCTCAGCAGGCACTGTTTGTTGGTCCAGTTTAATCTTGTCACCATTGTTTTCTTCATATGGAAGACCTTTATCATTGAGAAGGATGTTCTCCACCAAGAACCGGGCAGCCTCATCAACATTGATGTTCTCCTGCAGTGAACAAAGTCAAATGTTAAAGGGATAGTTCACCCAAAAATCATTTCAAACCTGTACGACTTACTTTCTTCTGCAGAACACAAAATAAGATCTTGTTTTTGAACATACAGTGAAAGTCAATTGGGTCCAAACACCAACAGACCTCAGTGACTTTCATTGTATCGACAAAAACAACACTGAGACATTCTTCAAAGTATCTTATTTTGTGTTCTGCAGAAGAAAGTAAGTCATACAGGTTTTGAATGACATTGAATTCTGGATTCATATTCTGACTTTCCAGAATACTTAGATAATTTACAGAACGGTCAATTGACATAACTTGTTAAGCTAAGCTGAGTGCGTGGTGAAGCTTCAAGAGGTACAAGCTGGATTGATGGTACCCGCCTACACAACTTCTCGTCACACTTTCAAGACACTTCACTCTTTCCATTTACATCCCTCTATCCCTAAGTAGTCTGTGGCTTCAAAGCTAGAAAATGTGAGAATGATTTGAGGGAAAGGGCAGAAAACAGAAAGGTTAAACAAAAGCCAACCATGCGTATTTGTCATTCACCCAGATTACTGAGCACAATAAAGGTGGCGCGGCCATGCTGAGAGACAATTAACGTTTGAATGAAACAATTGATGTCCAGCAGTATGGAGGGCAAAAAAAAACAAGAGAATCCAAAATGCATATGCATGGCACTACGGAACGCTATTTGCTTGGAGTGAGCGTTGTAAATAACTAGAATTTTCAAGCTTGTTAAGAACATCATGAGACCGCTTTGAGCCATGACTTTCAGAAAGTGTTCTGTGTCCTTGCTTGTTTTGAATGATGGTGACATGTTGTGATCTCTTTTGATAGGAATGATGGTTGAAATCATTGCCATTTAGAGATTTGCATGGGCCATTGAGAAGCTTGTTTCAACTCCACCCAAAGACATGCTATGAAATTATGATGATATTCAATTAAAACTAAAGATCTCACAGAAGACCTGTAGCCTATTTGTCTGCCCACACATAGCAAAACAAAACAGCGAAAAGAGAATTAATTTTAAGGCACGGTTTCACAGACAGGGCTTAGATTAAGCCAGGATTAGGTCTTAGTTTCATTAGGACATTTAAGTACACACATTACTGGTGTGCATACGTTTAAGGTACGTCAGTGCAAGTTGTTTTCAGTAAAAAAAAAAAAAAAAAAGAACAGCTCAATAATGCATTTTAGACTGGGACTAGGCTTAAAAGGTTAGCTCACCCAAAAATGAAAATTCTGTCATTAATTACTCACCCTCATGTCATTCCACACCCGTAAGACCTTCATTCATCTTCGTGAACACAAATTAAGATATTTTTGATGAAATCCGAGAGGGTTTTTTTTCATCCCCCATAGACAGCAATTTAACCACCACTTTCAAAGTCCAGAAAGACATCGTTAAATTAGTCCACGTGACTGCAATGGTTCAACCTTAATTTTATGAAGCAATGAGAATACTTTTTGTGCGCAAAAACAAAACAAAAATAACGACTTTCTTCAACAATATCTTCTCTTCTGTGTCAGTCTCATATGTTGTTTATATCCAGCGCCTACAGGTTCTATGTCAGAATGCTGACTCATTATTGGCCGGCTCCTGCGTCAGCATCACACGCATGCGTCGTGCTGCTCAAAACAGCATCGGCCAATACTGAGCCGGCATTCTTATGTAGAACCTGGAAGCGCTGAACAAGTATTCTCGTAGCTTCATAAAATTAAGGTTAAACCACTGCAGTCACGTGGACTATTTTAATGATGTTTTTAGTACCTTTCTGGACCTTGAAAGTAGTGGTTAAATTGCTGTCTATGGGGGATTAAAAAAAAAAAAAAACCTCTCGAATTTCATCAAAAATATCTTAATTTGTGTTCCAAAGATGAACGAAGGTCTTACAGGTTTGGAACGACATGAGGGTGAGTAATTAATGAATTTTCATTTTTGGGTGAACTAACCCTTTAAGCCTGGTCTTTGAAACTTTTCTTATTGTCTAGTAAAAATTTCTAAACATTCTTAAAAAAAAAATTATACACTTTACACTGCATTATTTCATAAATTATTTTATTGCATAAATTATACACTGCAAAAATGTGTTCAAGACATTATTTCAAAGAACATAACTTGAAGTAAGTTTTGTTGTTCAGTTTGCATGCAATCATGAAACCACCACATTTTAGTGAGGTTTATGCTTAAAACAAGAAAAAAATTGTTTCTCAAGTATTTATTTTTAAGGATGTTTAGACATGTTTACTGGAAAACAAGAAAAACAGAAAACAAGAAAAAAGAGCCTACTTTTTTCTGTGCATTTTAATTTTCTATGGAACCCTTTTCAAACTGAATGAATGAATGTAATTGCGACTTTCTCGTAATTTCTCATAATTGCTATTATGTCTCCCAACATGACTATTTCTCACAATGTGACTATTTCTTATTTTAAACTTTATCTGACAATTATATTCTTTTTCTTTTTTTTTTTACTCTCAGGTGATATGGACCTTTCCATTCATAATTGTCATTTGTACAAAAAAGGGAGGCAAGGCGTAAAAACAAAATACACATGCGGCCCACTGGGAGAGGAGCAATAGAAAAAAAGATGGAGACGGAAACAATCTCTATGGACCAGTCAGCACAGAGGCTTGATTGAACACAAGGAGGTCCTGATAGATGAGAGCAGACACATTCACCACACATGCACGTGCACACACGCACACAGACACACACATACATATACACACGACAGGTGCCAGAGCTCCCTGCCAGACATCTGTGTGCTTGAGTCCCTAATGGAGAGATCTATTTCAGAAACATGTGCTTATGCAGACTGACTGATGAGACACCTTCTGTTAAACAGTTAAGACCAGACACAGCTACAGACAGAAACTGAACAAACACTTTTTAAATAGCAAGACACAGTCAAGATATTTAAGGCCAAATCATGTGACTTAAAATGCATTTCAAGGGGTACAATTTAACGGGGTGTTAAATGCCTACACAATCACACACTCTTCAAGACACTGTATTACCCAAGATTAACAAACAGGCATTTTCTTCTCCTCCTCCTCCTCTCTGTTCATCTTTTCTTCCTTCTCTCCCCCCAGACTATTTCTCTTTAGCCAACTTAATTTACCCAGATCCACCCAGCATCCCTCAAATGTGTGCGCAGGAAATAAAGAAGATTAATTTGCAAAATACATCAAAGAAACTGCTGATGTAAGACTATAAACACACATATTTTGTTCCCTTTGCTCATGCAGTGTTTTCAAGATTAAGCTGATAGTGTAAAATATTTGACTATGAATGTTGTTCAGGAATGACATCCATTTGTAATAAAAACCATCTGAAAGTCATGAAAAGCATAAAAGCATACTGCAGGCACTAAGAAAACATCCTTTATCTAGACGACTTCCATGATACAAGCACAATGGCATAAATAATAGCAGTAGTAACATACATAAATAAATAAAATATAATTTATTTTTTTGTGATGGCAGCTGCTATTTCTCCAGTCTTCAGTGTCACATGATCCCTCAGAAACCATCCAAATATGCTGATTTGGTGCTCAAGAAACATTTGTTATTATTATTACTAGGGATGCCATGCTCATGTACTTGTACTCGTACTCGTAAAAATACCCCCGATACCAAAGACCGATACCTCACGTGACGTAACTGACAGAATTTTCGTGCACAGAGACAGCGGCAGCAGCAGAAACAATGTCAGCCTCAGAGGTGTGGAAATACTTCAAAATTATTGATGACAACACACACATTGCGAACAGCATGCTTTCAATCACAATTCGTTATCGATTAGTGAAGGCGGGATAGGCGGAATCGCACTGAATGACACAGACCAAAAGCGCTCTCTCTCTCGCACGCGCCCTCTCTCTTTCTTGCGCGCGATCCCAGTTCTCTCAGACAGCGCGCGATCGGTTCTCCTCGCGCCTGAATTGTCAAATGCACACATAGTTGTCAAAATGTCCATCGTGTGGAGTATCTCACGTAAATACAGTCGGTTATGGCTTAAGTGGACGTAAACATTTGGGTGAAAACAGGATATGTGTCATTATCCATGGATTCGGTCTTAAAGGGACCGTAGCCTATATTTGTCATTAATGTTAATAAAACAACAAAATATGTTAAATAAATGTATACATGGTAAATAAACCTTCTTTATCTGAAAAACAAGTTTATTTAATTTGTATCGCTATAGTATTTGTTGTATTGTTTGTAATTTGTTTGTAAATTTCTTTATATAACAACAATTATATATATATATTGGTAATTATGCCCTTTGAAGGTTATTGGACACTGTGAAATTTTTGTTCTTTAAGTTTGTGACAAGCACATAAAAATGATTACTTTTTTCATTAGAGTAATAATGAAGAAGCTGTCCTACATTCATTAGTCTCATTGTGTTGTGCTTGAAAAACTGCAACATCACCAAAAAAAAAAAAAAAAAAAAAAGAGAGAGAGAAATTAATAAATGTATAGGCATCGGTATTGGTATCGGCGAGTACTAGAAAAAAAGGATCATTACTCGTACTCGGTCCTTAAAAAAAAATGGTATCGGTGCATCCCTAATTATTACACTTGGCAATGATTGTGCTTCTTTAAATTTTTGTGGAAACAGCGGAGACAGATGTTATTTTGAATTAAGATTACAAGGGCACATGAATTTAAAAAAATAATGATATGATAAATCATTTATAATAAACAAAAGTGAGAGAATTGTCTATTTTGATTTCATGGTGACTTTAATGAGTCAAAACTTTTAAATGATAATGTGAATTTAAAAACTAAAAATAACAAATTTTAATAAAAATAAGTTGATATATATATATATATATATAATGAAAATCAATATTGCACTGGTCATAAAAGGCAATATCAGTCAAATGTAACAATATAAATTAAATTTGGACAAATTTATGTCCAATGTACCAAACACTGTTCCACTATCACCATTTTAAATCAGTGAACAAAGTTTCAGTAATGTTACTTGGTAGGCTGAGAAAAAATTTCTTCCTTAAAAATCCCATACATACTGCTGCTTCACGTGATGAGCTACACATTGCACATTTGACATATGTCTGGTGATTCAAGCATGAGGAGTGGCTAATGTTCTTAAGACTGCTGCAGTGGTGCTGTTTTGGCCCTAATACCATGGAGAATGTCAGCCATCTTAAATACTTGATCTAATATGGCAGCTTTCATGGTCGTCTGAGCAGATTAGAGAGGAAAGGTGTAGTAAGAAGCTTCTATTCTTAGCAAAAATGTTTTGTGACAAGTTCTCCTTCATTTTGACCTAATACAAACAAACATTTAAGTGGCTAAGTGAACACAGAATGAGTTTATATTACCTTAGCTGATGTTTCAAACCATCCCAAAAACCCAGCCTCCTTGCAGAAGTTGTCCATAAGTGAGGAATTGTTGGATCCATCTTTCTTCTGGTCACATTTATTGGCCAGAAGGACAGAAGGGATGGGATTGCCATTGGCCAGTTTCACCTTGCTATCCAAATCGTGCTTCCATTTTGAAACAGCCTCGAATGTAGAGCCTCGAGTAATGTCAAAAACAACAAACGCACCCACTGCCTCCTTATAATAAACTCTGGTCATGTTCCCAAACCGCTCTTGACCTAAACAGGAGAGAAAGCAAAACAATAAAAGCAAAATTATTTTGAGTCATACAGAGGTAAAAATAAATACATATAAAAAATTATGCAATCACAGCTATTAATCCAAATTACAAGGGCTGTAAATGTACTGTGTTATAAAAAAAAAAGTAATTCAATTTAAAATAAAAAAATTAATTAAATAAGGGAATATCTTTTTTCACTAATTATTTATCAAATTAATAAAAATTAAATAATATATAATTTAAAAACTATGATTTAATAAACAATCAGGTCAGACAGACGATGGATTGCTGTAGGCCAGTGACTGGCTTATGTTCAATAATATGGAAATAAAGAAAACAATATTGACATCTTATCATTTTTTTCTGCTACAATTCATAAATATCTTGAATATGTTCGTGTGTGTGTGGGGAGGGGGGTTCTCAAAAATAAAATTATTACAAGATATACATGATATTATCAATATTTGCTAAGTTTTAATTCAACCAATTTAAATTCAGTTTAATTTCCTACCATGTTCCATAATTTTTATATTATATATAATTTATTTTATATATAAGCACTGCAATGCTGCACTCAATAGTGTTCCAGCCCAGAGAACATAAATTCTGAGTAAGTCTGGACACAATCATTCTCACATGTGCTGCTCTGTCTCATAGTTCATCTTGCCTGGGGAGGGATAAAGCTCGGCACAGCGCAAAGTCTTCGAAAGCTAGATGGACAGAAAAAAAGAAGAGTGGAGCACCAGATTCGCCCAGCGGTAGTTGCTAATAACACATCAAAGAACTGACTCAGTGCACACGCACCCCTCTTATATCCCTCTCACCTAAATTCACCACACTCACTTTGTCATTCCATTTACTGCCTTGATATGTAAAAACCAAGCTATTATATTCAAGTGTACATTTTGAATGTACAAAATACTACTGTTATAGAAGAATGTTAAGAAAATTAAGAATGGAGAAAAATGGAGAAAAAAGGAATATCTTTTGGATATATATATATATATATATATATATATACAGAGCTGGGTAGATTACTTATGAATTGTAATCAGTTACTGATTACAAATTACATGACAAAATTTGTAATCAGTAATATAATCTCTTAGATTACACATTTTTGGTAATGTAATCTGACTACTTTTGGATTACATTTAGATTACTTCTGTGCTAACCCTTATTTGATGTCACATATATTGTAAAATAATCTTGTACTATTTTGACAGATACAAAGAAAAAATACTTCCCAAAAATATATTCTATTCACCAACAAGAGCCTCAGATTCTTTTTAAAGTGCAATGAATGGACAGTTAATACTTCAAAATACTAACATGAATGTACCCGTTAGCGTTTGCTGATAGTAACACTGAATAAAACAAAATCACATCTTATGATTTTAAAACATATTTACTTAAAATTAAGTACATTTAGAAAACAGCAACATTACAAAAACAAATATTGAAAAACGTGAAATTCACAACAATATCACTGCTACATCAAATATTTCATATATTATTATTATTATTATTATTATTATATTATTTCATATAGATTTTATATATATTCATCTGTATTTCCCTCTCACCGCCGGAAAAACTTGAAGAATCACGAATGTATATAAGCGGCAGGTTTATTATGGAAAAAATATAAACGTTAAAAAAAAATTAAACAATAGGAGAATCAATGAATTGTAAACAACTTACTGCAATTGTGTAAATAATATGTAATCATGTAATCCATAAAAAAGTATCTGCAGTCTGATTACAAGTATTTTAAAAGTATTTTACTCTAATCCAGATTACATGTAATCCGTTACTACCCAGCCAGCTCCTATATATATATATATATATATATATAGCTGATTTTGCATAATGCTGCATTCACAGTCCTAAGTGTCAGCTTAAGTGTCCTAAGTGTCCTAGACATCTGCCATTTTAGCTGGTAGGTAGGCCTATTTTTTTTCATGTGAGATGTGAATATCCAACATCAAGCCACCTAGACAGGCAGACCCCTCAGAATCAAATCAGTAACTTGTGACAATGTGCTGTTTCCCATAGGAATGAAAAGACTTCAGAGCAGCTTCATGTGTCTAGAAAGCTCTAGTGTCTAGTTTATGCCGCAGTTAAGCCAGAGCCCAAACCACTCTCTCAGATCAGAGTTCAGACAGAGGAAGACTGTGATCACGGGCCTGTCTGTAATGCCTGACGTTGCTTTGTTCTTCACTCTCTCCCTCTTTCTTCAGAGTGTGAGGGAAGCTGGGGAAGTGCAACGAGGCATCTTTGTGCGCTTGTGATAAGAGAGATAGTAGATTCGCATATTTCACCTCTATGACAAGAGGCTGAAGGATATTGACATTTCTGTTTACAAATACCAATGAGTATATTCAAAATTAACTTTAAAATTATACTTTAAATTTGTAGCTACTTTTGGGGGGCAATATCCCACTGTTTTTCCAAATATCACAGTTTATCATCACAGCCTGTAATGGTTATTCAGAACAACAGCACAACTGTGAGCATGTTTTTTTTTTTGTTTGTTTGCTTTTTTAAATGTTCAAATAAAAAAAGAAGTGTATTTTTCCTCCACCAAAGAAAGAAGCTAAAGCACGATTAAATGGCAAGTATTTCAGAGCAACTCACAGCAGTAACGTTTCATTCCTGAATGGATCAGTGTTTTGTGTGAACCGGTTAAGTGATTCAGTGACTTCCTTATAATGACAGTCGTTTGACTGAAGGAATTTGTGTCGTTATACGAGTCTCTGAAATATCCATACCCCTAATGCACAAAGTTTATTTATTACAATGTTTAGTTCTAATAAACTGAAAATGATTTCAATAATTAAGAAATTGGCAAGTCTGACAGAACTAAATATAGTCCTGCATAAATTCATTGTTAACTCTACAGGTTTTATTATTACCACAACTCAAAACCAATGTTTTACTCTCAACTGTGCAATTTTTTTGTGACAAAAATATGCAACATTAATAATGTTAACTGCATTTGTTATTCAGCAATAATATTTTCTGCTATTAAATTCTCTCCTTCATTCATTCATTCATTCAATTTAAAGGCCCTAATCAGGCCTTCGGAATGTTCACAGGGGATTGTGTGGGCCAAATGGACTGGATTTTTCCAGGGCCAAATTTTAGTCCCTGCTCCCCAAGCGTTGCATTCAATACAGTAGGTTTGTACCATATAGACTTTCAGATGTCTATATTTGGTTTCCAGTGATCAGCATTTAAACATGGAGCGTATTTCACCCCCCAACAGTCTCAGTTCCATTATCTCGTTCAGCTACGCACTTCACACGCCAAAAGCTTCTAAGGTCTCTTGGCAGCTAATTGCTCTTGATTGCTGGTCTAAATTTAGACCATTTAACCTCAGGTGAACACACGGGAGGGCTGACACATAAGAAGACACAACCTAATTCTTGGCTCCCAGTCCATTTTGGGCACACAGCCCAAATCTTATAAAAAAAAAAAAAACTGCTCTGATGAATTAAAGATACTGAGTATCCAGAGAGACCAGACATAAACGAACTCATGAATGCATTTGGTGCGTTGGGCCAGCTGTCACAGAGCAAGTCAAGAAAGAAAATCTCAGAAATGCTTTAAGTTCCTAGAAACAGCATGAGAAGGGCCAGAATCGTTCTCTTGATCAATACTTTGCGCCACAATATGCTGTGCATGCTGCTGTGAACTGGCATTTTCTCCGAATTAATAGTTCTCAGTGTGTGGTGCTATTATAGCAAAACAGAAGACCAGTGAAGTTTGACTGAGCAAGCAAACTGTACCTGAAGTGCTTCAGAGAGTCAGCTACTTATCGAAAAAGAAAAGGAGAATTGCTAGGAGAATAGTGTGAAAGCAGAGGCTTGGCTAGACATGAAAAAGGCAAAATGGAGTAGTAAGCTCTTGTATTAACTGAGAAAAAGCCACAGTGTGATGTAATAGTTTCACAATGAAAGGTGCTTTCACTGGTCCATGGCTCCCCTGAGGGGTGTGTGAAATTACACTAAAATGAGGAAGCAGAGAAAAACATTTTCTGAGTTCATCTAGTTTGTGCAAATCTTTTCCTTTGATTATGAAAACAATTTGTTGTCAAGTTATGCTTGTTAAGACTTTTACTTTCTGTAGATTGGGCAATAAGTCCTAGGCCAGATCTGAGGACAAACCAATATATTTATATCCAATTGGATGGTTTGTCCTCAGATCCGGTGTTTTTCTTGGCTTCCTCATTTCAGTATAATTTCACACACCCCTTTATGGAGCCATGGACCAGTGAACCTTTCACTGTGAAACTATTACATTAATTTGAAATGACTTTCTGTATTTATTTTATATTTATATTTATATATCCAGTTCCTTCTTTGCATGTGAAACTTAAAAGTAAAGTTGTACTTACAAGCAATTTTTTTTCTCTGTTAAACTTTTGAGTAAGCAGCAGTAACCAAGGAGGCAGAACTTAACGGAGAGTTAGTTGAGCAAAAGTTTGTGCTTTTCCTGTATTTGATCAAACCTTTACTACAGTACATTAGAATTCATGATGATGATTACAATGGTTAACAAACCAGGGTTTGTTACGTAGGATAAACACTAAAGATCTGAATTTTGTTCTTTAATGAAAGGCCCTTTTTGACAGACAGGGTACAGTAATGGTGACTTCTTATTTTTTGTTATTTTTCTAGTGCTGCTGATCAATAATGTAGGCACTCCAAACTGTTCGTGCCGGGAATGGAGAGTCAGAAACAACGTGTCAATAATTGTGCGGTGGGAGACCTTATTCTCCCCCCTGGAGAAGCAATGTCAAGAATCAATCTCCATTTATCACCTATCAATGGACTTGTCTTTACACCTCACAAAAGAATCGATGGGACGTCGACCCGCCTGTAGCATGTGTAAATATAGCACGACACAAACTGACAGTTTCTCAACAGCAAAAAGGGACCCGAGGTAAACAAAAGCTTTGACTGCATCACGGCAATAGAGACGGGCTAATCAACATTTTGAGAGGTCAATAGTGGCTAATGATTTGCAATAAATATGATTAGCAATGAACTGTTTTGACAACACTGAGTGAGTCTTAATGATGGTGAAGGTTTATTCAGTGGCTAGTTCTGATGTTTCTGCTACTTCCTTTTAAAACCACAACAAGTAGCACTGGCTTTATGAAATAGACTTCATTAGTCAAATGAGGGGTCATTGCATTCACATATTTAAAAACATAAATACAATCAATCTATAAGCAATTGATCTTTACATTTCTAGGAAACAGCTTACAATATACTGGTTCAATAAAGTAAGAATATGCCATATTTACTCTCTGTATTCATGTTGACTTCACATGGTTTTAAAAAGGAAAAGTTTCATTAATTTAAAGGGTTAGTTCACCCAAAAATTAAAATTCTGTCATTAATTACTCACCCTCATGTCATTCCACACCCATAAGACCTTCGTTCATCTTCAGAACACAAATTAAGATATTTTTGATAAAATCCGATGGCTCAGTGAGGCCTCCATTGCCAGAAAGATAATTAACCCAGAAAGCTACTAAAGACATATTTAAAACAGTTCATGTGACTACAGTGGTTCAACCTTGATGTTATGAAGTGACGAGAATACTTTTTGTGCGCCAAAAAAAACAAAATAAGTACTTTATTCAACAATATCTAGTGATGGGCGATTTCAAAACACTGCTTCATGAAGCTTCAAAGCTTTACGAATCTTTTGTTTCGATTCAGTGGTTCGGAGTGCATATCAAACTGCTAAAGTTACGCCCCCCAGTGGTGAACCATTGAAATTTCGAAACACTTATGACCTAACAAAGCCTCGTTTACTGAAATCACATGACTGTGGCAGTTTGATACACACTCTGAACCACTGATTTGAAACAAAAGATTCTAAATAAAAGTCGTTATTTTGGAGGGGGTTGGCACACAAAATGTATTCTTGGCGCTTCATAACATTAAGGTTGAACCACTGTAGTCACATGAACTGTTTTAAATATGTCTTTAGTAGCTTTCTGGGCATCTGAAAGTGTTAATTATCTTGCTGTCAATGGAGGCCACACTGAGCCATTTTTATAAAATTTTATAAAAAAATCTTAATTTGTGTTCCGAAGATGAACTTACAAGTGTGGAACAACATGAGGGTGAGTAATTAATGACAGAAGTTTTCATTTTTGGGCGAACTAACCCTTTAATCACTCCGAAAATGTCATGTGGCATAACCATAAAGTAAAGTTGATGATTCTTTTCAAAAAAATAGTTTTTGAATATATATTTTTCAAGGTTAAACTTTTAGAAATTCAGAAATTAAAAACATGCCCATCACAAAAGAGTATTAAAGTAACTGCATGAATTCATTTTTAATGTAAATTTTTAATAAAGTTTTGTTTTGAATGGGAGAAAGTGCAACGCGCAATATGGCAGAATAAGTCCCGCCTTCTGAATAAGAGCCAATCGCCGATTGGTAAAGTCCTCGCGTCACTGCAGTGGCCGTTAGAAGCTCCGGTTTCTAAAGAAACAGTCAGACGCGCGCCTCCGAAATGAGGCACAAGAGACGCGCATTTAGGACTTCGCATGCGCATTAGGTTGATCCAGCCTTAAAAATACAGTTTTTTGTCATGATTCGAGCGTTTAGAAACAAAATTTATGAGACAGTTGTTGTCAGATTTCATTGGTGATTTCAAATATGAAATTTAATCGAAAGCTTGGCAAATAGCTTTAGAGAATTTGATGTTTCCCCATTCAAACAGATAGGAGCTACACTTGAATGCCTGAGAGGCGTTTCAAAGATGGCCGCAGAGTGAAATGACTTGTCTTTAAAGGGACTTTGCCCACATCTTCATACTGTATGTACATTTTAAAGTACAATATTATGTAATTTCTTAGTTAGTTGTCAAATCAAATCTGTGTATTTCTAAATATGACTGCTAATGTGAATTATGGTGATTCTGAATTGAACATCACTTAAAAGTTTGAGACAGTGAGAAAAAGAGAGGGCGGTGGCATAGGGAGACAGGGATACTCGCTGTCCATAGCCATGGAAACCTGAAGTTTCTCCTGCATGGCCTTTATCAAGATAACAATCTTGTGGGTGTGTTGCTATGGCAACAATCCAAGCCAGACGAGCCAGCTGCATATGTTTTTTTTTTCGTGGAACAACAACACACTTCAGACGCTTTGGGCCGTCATTACATACCCAACCAACAGTACAGCTAATGACCAGAGACAGAGGCTTCACGGCACTGGGGCAAAGGCTATCTGCAATCAACACCCCCAAAGACCACCCGATACTGACAGCAAACACTGTAACTGTGAACTGTAATTTAAACAAATCTTTATTTAATGCTAATAAAAGCTGTTGTAAGTATATTGTAAGCTGTATAGAGATTTAAACATCAATTGATTTTTTGGATTTCTGTTCCAAATATGTGAATGCAATGAAACATTGAAACATCAATCAGAACCTTCACTATCATTCAGGCCCTGTTTACACTAATGCATTTTTGTTTTAAAACAGCATTTTAAAATGAAAACGATCCTCGTCTACACTGGCGTTTCCACAGCGTTTCAGAAACAAACTCCCTCTACACTACACGGCCAAAAACGCATGTCACATGACGTTCATGCACACTAGGCATGCGCGCACAAGTGTAAACAGTTGCCTCTTGCGCATGTAGGTAGCGGCAGTCTCCATTTTCGAGGTTCGAAAATGCCGGTGTAGTGTAAATGACAGGCATAACCGTAGCAAAACTTATGCGTTTTAAAGCGAAAACGCACTAGTGTAGATGGAGCTTCAGTGTTGTCAAAACTAATCATGTTTATTTTAAATCATTAGCTATTGACTAGGGCTGCACGATTTATTGCATGTTACGAAAAATAACACTGAACTTAAACGCGATTCTTAGTGCAATTATTTTTTTATGCACAGCTTGTCAAGGAAGTATGGCTCCAAATGCTAATCCATCTGAAAGCACTGTGAGTTTGAGTCGCTTATAATGTACATTTGAAAAATCATCACGCGTCAAACATCTTTCCAGACATGAGAAGCGCTTATTAACATCCAACAAAAGACAACATTTAATAACATGTTTTTACTCCAAACTTACTTCATAACGACAGTTGAGCATCCTTCTGTGAAATGATGTGGCTTCTTACACAGAATAAGGCAGTCGTGTGTTTATTAGTCATGTTTAATCAATCAAAGCTTTTCAATCTTATGTTTATTCAGCTACAGCGATATGACGCTTGTTATCTTCTTCTGCGGCAGGGCATATTTAGAGTTTCTGCGTGAGAACGCCCTCTGGCTTTCAGATGGAGAAGCATCTACTACTGATCACAGAGCCGTACAGCTCTGACAATAATCGCAGCCTTTGCCAAATCGCGTGCGGTTTAATCACGATAAATCGTGCAGCCCTACTACTGACATCTTCAAACATTGATTGGTCCATCTCTATTGCTGATATATAGGTAAGTCGGTCGTTAACTCTTTGGCGATGGATGGATGGATGTTTTTTTTTTACTTGGATAGCAAGGATGTCAGTCAGTCATGAATTAAAAAAAAAAAGCACTGCTTTTTTAACATGTCATCCCAATTCTTGGCACAAGGTTAAGACTTTTCTTTAAAGCTCCATGTCTGTAATAAGCATGTTCCTTTCAGACAGCCCCAGTGGAGCACTGCTATTCTGGGCCAAGGTAGGCGGGTGAGCCCCTGGCTTCAGTCAGGGTCCGACACATACGTATTTGCAGAAGGCCTTGATTACAGTCATCCAATTCAGGGTCATTATCGTAATCGCTAGTCGGTGTGGGTATGGAAAAACAGCGTACTTGATTAGTACCACCGAGCTACCAATTATGCGCATGATTAACAGGGTTAATTAGCAGTGTAGAAGTAAATGCGTAAATGGGACAGAGTTTGATCAACTTTATCCAGGAGGATACAGGTCTGGACTTGCATCGGGAACTGGGCCAGGATGTCAGAGTGAACAATTGAATCCCACATGCTTGTGGGCCACACAGTACAGTATATTCACTTTCAAATATGCACCCACATACAGACTGAAAGAATGCAACCTGTGTAATTCACACATCTCTGATGCTGTCCTTGCAGCTCTATGTGACAGTCATGACTGGGGTGAGAGAATAAAAGGCTGAGTGAGAAAGCAATGAAGGAAGATGTGAACAGAAAATCTGTTTTAAAGGAACACTGGGATCTAAATGAAGGACAATTCATAGCTGATAAATCACTGCCACTCAATCCCCTAAAAACAGCTTTTAAAGGCTAAAAACAAAACGTATAACTTTTTGGCTGGAGACACTGTATATTTCTTTGCCATTCTATGGTTTCACATTTTTTTAATACTTTTTTAACATACACATATGCATGTTTTATTTGCTATAAATATGTTTTTATTTGACAAACAATATACCTAATCTCATAAATTAAATTCTTCCTGTAAAAGAACTTCTGTTGTTACCTTGTTTTTTCCCAGGCTGTAGGGTCTGTACTATTTGTATACTCAAAATGTCCAAATGTTTAGTACACAACTGGAATGTCCAAATAATTTCACAAGATTTTTTTTAACTTCCTTAAGCAAAAACTCCTATGACCTATCGCCCTAAGATTCTAAGATGAAATGAAACAAAGAAGGAGATCTAGTCAGCTTGGATAAACATGAACAATTAAATATGTACACTTTAAAGATAAATGGAACTTCTGAACCTTTGCTCAGTTTCATAATACTAAATTTAACTATTCATTCAATTCAACACATAACACACATATATAAACTTCTGAATGCCTCAAGTGTGACCAAGAAGAGATGTCAGATGGCTCTGCATTGTGTGTCCCAGTTACAATATATAGTATATAAGTTATGTCAGCCTGACATTCATGACATCCTATTAAAGAAATGTTGCAACAAAAAACACCTCAGCACATCAGAGATATATTTCTTAAGACTTAAGAGTTTAAGGTGCTTAAGATTGTTTGAGACAGTGCAGAGTTTAAGGTGCAATGTAGATAAGCGATAAGGTTGTTTATGCCCGTCTCGTTATACGTAGACTTTTACAGACGCACATCCCAGCCTTACAAATCCTCACGATTCAATTTCACAGGACGCTGACGCACATGACACTGAAATTAAATTGAAAACTGCAGTTGTCCATTTGTTTGCCGTGGACTGTTGGTACAGTATATTGAATTAAACATGCCTCCATGGTCCTATTGTGCTCGAGGAATACTGCAGTAGAAAGACATAATCTGTCTTTGGGGAAATATAGAGATTGCAGTGTGGGTCTTCCTCTAATGACACCATGCATTGCAGCAATGGGAGGAGAGAAAGTGTGAATAGATTACAGACAGCTCACCTTCCAGCTCTCAAATGTCTCAGGAGCACTTTAGTGTGAAAATGCAGAGTCATTCTGAAGCATATAAATTAACCCTATAAAGGCTGGATTGTTAAGGCCTCTAAATTAGCTGAACTTTGCTGTAAAACCTGTTGTACACAATCTTCAACATGCCTTCCACCCTCTGACTGACAGTTCATCAGGCCTTTCAGTTTAATTCTAAAAAAATCCACCTTCAGGTCGTGGTACATGTGTCTTTTTACTTTGAAATCTTTGATGATTTTTTATAAAGTAATAACTTTTATATCATTATTAATATTTCAAGATGAACATTTACTGGATTAAAGCAAATTAAAACAACAGAGCTTTGATCACCCAAGCATTTTAATATCATCTTACTAAAACATTATTGGGATTTAGTGTGACAACTGATATTTATATGCATTTTTCATAAGTGGCCTGTTATACTGGTATAAAATCTCATTATTTAAATTACAAGATATCAGAAACTTACTTTTTGTTAATATAAAAACAATATCTGCACCAAATTGAACGTTTTTGCTCAGTTTGAAACTGAAGTTTTTTATCTTCTGAAGTGTGGAGCTCCATATTCTCACCATATCACACTACAGTATATAGAACATAAAAGCCTGATACAAAACATAAAACATTTGCAAACTTTTTTAGATTATCTTTTATATTCCGTCTAAAGTTTCAATGAACTTCAAAAAAAAAAAAAGATTTTTCCTACTATTATTTAATATGTCAGGCTTTGCAGGGTTAAATGCTGGAAATTGTATTGTATAGGAACATATTATCAGAGAACAACAGAATATCCTATGGTATATCACAGACTTGCAGATGTCATGAGCAGTGGTAGAAGAGCTGTGTTTTTTTCCCCCTTTGGAGCACCAGGCAATCTGCCGAAAGTGGTTTTATAAGCAACTGAACGCAAGAACAGTTACACAATTCTCTCTCATTATATGTCATTTAAGAAAGAAAGAAAGAAAGAAAGAGTATGACTTGCTTGCATTCCATAACGTCACGTCAAGGTTTCAGTTGATACATGATTTCACTTCCCTTTTCAGCAAGGCATGTTTAGTTACACAACACTGGAACTGTAGGACTGTTTTGCCACAGAATCAACAAAGATAACGCATATGTGATAACTTACAGATTGATTAGTAAAGTCAGGCTCCTTCTCAACATTTTTAGCCACGTTCCTGTCCAGATCATGTGGTAGGCAGCTTACCATGAAGGTTTTGAGACACAGTCACAATGGCATAAAGCATATCGCTCCCCTCCCTTCTCTCTAGACTCACAACATGACCTACATTGCGTTAGTAATTATGTTCGCTACTCCAACGTGGTGACAGTAAGCTAGAGCTCGCAGTTATCCTGGGCTTTCAGGAAGTTTAGCGCCTTCTTTCCAAACAGAATTTTGGCATTTATTCAGCAGTCATATGGCCTAATGTCATGTAATTTTTCATTATCAGTTGCGTTGTAGTGCGTAACCGTGAGCACATCATCTGGAATCAGTCTCAATCGATGTCCGAATCATTCCGAGTCGGATCTTTTCAAAGATCCAACTGAACCGGTTCACATAACAATACTGAACGAAGAACATACGACTCGTAATGATGCGAGTGGGCGATAGTAAAAACCATTTGGAGTGAACTGAGGATTTGTCTTAAAATTTGGTGTTAATATGTTACAAATACAACCTCTAAATATGTTTACAAGTGACTGAGAGTTTTAGTTTTCAACATGCGTAGAAAAGAAAGGTTTTAATTTAACTCATTCAACCGAGACGTGTAAAACAACAGTAAATGTTGAGTTTAATGTACTGTAGGCTATATGCAAATTATTTCTATAGTTTCTTACAAACATAAGTAGGCTGCATGAAATTGCACAAGTATCCTTTAAATCAAGCTCAAACATGCTGCGTAACCAATGAGGTTCATTCTCGTGTTACGCAGCACGTTTGAGCTTCCGGAAGAGGTTTAGTTCTTGTGCGTCATTCAGGTTGAGTTTCTGCTTATGTTCGCTGATCAATGTTTACATGTAAGTAAAAGCCTAAATTAAATCTGTCATAATCGAGTCTCTTCAGAAAATTTGGACTAAACCACTCAACACATATGGATTAGTTTTACGATCTCTTTATGAATTTTGAAGCGTCAAAGTGTTGCTGCAAAGGCAGTCAATGGAGGAACAGACATCTCTCAGATTTCATCAAAAAGATCTTAATTTGTGTTCCGAAGATGAACAAAAGTCTTACGAGTTTGGAACGACATGAGGGTGAGCAATAAAAGACAGAATTTTCATTTTGGTGTGAACTATCCCTTTAAGTGTTTAATCTGTGCACGACTACGATTCTTTGAAACCAACTGTTCAAAAGAACCGAATCTCGGAATGGAGTCAGACTTTCCATCATCACTAGTCTCTCAAGCTCAGCGTTACATCAATGTGCGTATGCTTGAAGGCTTATTTAATGTCGAGACACGTAAACTTAATATTATAAGGGTCGTCATAGGCTATACAAAACACTCTAAACGGCATGGTGGTTTGTTAAATAAAAAGTTGATTTAAAACATTTCCATTTACACGTCCTCCTTACCTGCGATGTCCCAAAGCTGTAGCCGCACTAGTGTTTTGCTGTCCCAGTGGAGGACTTTGAGTGCAAAATCCACGCCTATGGTCGCTCTGTAGTGTTGCGAGAAGAGTTGATGCACGTATCGTTTGATGATGCTCGTCTTTCCCACACCAAGTTCCCCGATCACCAAAACTTTAAACAAGTACTCCTTACACTCCGACACAGATCCGCCTGCCATGCTGCCAAATGTCAGTTATGAGAGAGAAACGTTTTGGCAATTTTGAGTAACCACTTCCCCTCTACTCCCTCAGACAGTTTGGAGAAGTGCTTTGGGTTCGGGGACTATAGCAAGGAAAGTATTCAAACAGAAAGCACAAGCTCCCTCTCCTCCCACCGGACAACCACCTGATAAGTCATAGGACCCGGAAATATCACGCCTCGATTGGATTGCTTTGCTTTTCATCCGCTTGGGCTTTGGGGTCAAAGAAATAAAGAACAATACACACAGAGACTCATGCGCTGCAGTCTGGTGAGTCGTTAAAAGTGGTTGGATTTTAACGTGCAAAGATTTCATATTTGGTGTGATCAAAAGCAGACAGAAATAAAAGATTAAATAAAAACCTGATGTTCCATTTAGACTGCATAAAATACACAGCATTTGTGGTGATGTGGGGTTAGAAAATGTTGCTTTATGAAAGAAAGAACACATTAAAATCCCATTTCAGAGATATTAAAGATAATGATAGCATGTCATTATATAACTAAACGGATACTAAAATGTTCCTCAATTCTTAATAGTGTATTAAAATAACCACTTGTATTTGCAAATTCATAAAACAAAGTGTATAAACATTCTGAATCCATTAAAGCACCAAGCTTGGTCTTAAACTGAAAAGGTGGTGAATAAACTAATGACAGCATTAGATATAAAATATTTATTTTACAGCATGATTTGTCCTGGCAAAAAGAGCATTTCCCTCATTTTTAAGTTTAACCATGTAAACAGGTGATCTGTCAATTACTTTACATTGAACAAATTATTCTGTTCCAAACAACTTACACTAAAAGACCTAATATTACAATCCATTTTAACAATTACAATATGTAAGATATTCAAGAATATTGTTCTTTTGAGAGTTGCATTCTAATAGTCCTGTGAAACTTAAAGCGTTACAGTCGCAAATCCATGTGATAATCCTACGCAAGATTGGCAGTAAATGCTACAAGTTACCACTAGAAGCAACTACAATTTAAAAATGGAACATTTAAAAGTTTGTAAAAGTTGCTGAAAAGTTACTCCAGCTTCAGTTCCACCATATACGTCCCTTTATCACAAAGAGCAAGTTAGAAGACATTGTTTTTAAAACTTACAAATATCTCACATTCTAATCATAGAAACATATAGCAGAAATACAAAGACACCATCTGTGTGGAAAACAATAGATGGCAGAACAGTATACAAACGTTTGAAAACATTGCTCCCACATGACACAGTTTCTTTTATTTACCTTGGCTCCACATTTACGCTAAAATAGTATTCTATACCTAACATTACAATCAGCATTCTTGCCTTTGACTCTAAGCAAAAGCACAGAAACTTACATTTGGGGAGCCACAAGGAAATTGGAAATACCTTAGCTGGGAAACTCCACGTCAACCAAGTGAGGTTTATTGTGCACACATGGTTTCCTTGTTTCATTCTGACTTGTCCACGGTTACTGAAAACTGTTTAAAAATAGAAATCAGATTCTAAAAACAACACTGCAGCCTGATATGAGATGTGTAATTTACCTGTATGCATGTGTTGTACTTATGTGCTGTCTACATCCAAAAACCCTCATTTTTCCATCATTGACATTGTGTTAGCAATAGTAAGTAAACTTTTGAATAAGAACCAAGTCCAGCTACATTGTCCAAAAGCACAAATTCCCAGAAAGTGTGTCTCATCCTGCTAAGAGTGTAAGAGTAAAGCAGCAAGCTGGCATTATCACTCCTGGACTGTTGTGATGCCATTTGCCAGCGGATTTCGGGCACAGCAACACAATATTTGGCACTCCAACTTTCTGCAGCATTTTGGAAAACGCATGCTGCCAGCACTGCCTTGGAGAAAAATATTCCCAACAGGATGTCCCATTTGTTAATTTTATGGTTCTTCTTGCTTTTCCACAACATTTTGACAGAGACTTGCGAAGATAGCCGAGTAAGCAAGCAAATGATATCCCGCAGTGATCGACTGATAAAAAGCGCCGTCCTGAGCGTGTGCTTTTACAGTGTAAAAGAGCTCTGTTTTGGGTTGTAGTTCATATTTTGGGAAAAGGGAGGGTTGTTATCAGAGCCGGGGGATCCAGGAATGGACCCCCCTGACCGAAGCGAATCCCTGAAGGGGGAAGGTGGAGTGAGCAGAGTCAGCTTACTCTGTGCCAACTCTTCCTCCACACCTTCCTCTTCCTCCTCTTCTTGTGTGGCACTCTCACACAGAAACCCCTGAATGAGGTCGAGAGCTTCCATTTCAGAACCTTCCGCAGGGAATGCCTCCCCTGCAAGGGAAGAGGCAGCTGATTGGTGGACAATTTATAGGCAACGGGGCTCGACTTGTTGCCCGTGCCGATTACAAATTGGTCAAAATCAGGAACTGTAGAGCTCAGAGTGTCCACCAGCCCCCCTTGAGGACAATCAGTGTTGTGGTCTATTAAATTAGGGGGGGAATAGGAAGGTGGTACCATTCCCTCCTGGGTTGTGGGATGTTGGGGACCCCCATCGTGCCCCTCGCTGAGGTTGTAGAGTTCCTTGTCTTCGGGGTGAGATCCGTTGGGGGCAGTGTTGAGACCAGCATCATATTCAGACTGGGGGGGTTGTGAGGCATTAGTTAGGGGTCGGATGACCGCCGTCTGACTCTGGCCGACCGCTTGCCTCCTCACATGCACAGACAGTCTGTGGAACACACTCGACCCCCTCCCCTGGGGTCTGGCACCTGATTCAGACCATGACACAGACTTTCCATTAGGACTATGAATGAAACAGAGACCCAATGTTATTCCCATGGAGAAACACCAGAATGCGACACACAGACAGAGAAGAACATGACAGAAATATGATCATTATGCATGTCATCATTCATACAATTGATACAATTATCAGCCATAAAACTCTCATGATTAGGGTTAGCACACGATGCGTAACTCAACATTGTTAATTCATGAAGTCGCTGACAGAGACCTCCCTCAAACATGCTAATTGCATATGCTCATAATGACCTGCTTACAGAGCATTATGAAAGCCACGATGGCTCATTCTCTGCCATCCCTTCACTGCACTGCTCTGCTCAAACTGAACATCATGCAGTATGAAAAAGGGCTTCATGGAATTCCCCTCGTGGCATTCGCTGTCCGCTCTTAGTGTAATTAAGTTAACCGGACAGAGAGGCCTCAGAGCTGAAAGCTGCATCAGAATCAAGGGGCATTCACACTGACAGCGATTTGCAGCGGCAAACTGGAAGTCATTCTTTTACAATGAGAGTGGATAGACTCTGGCGATGCGATGTGGGTGTGTACAGTGACGCGTCAATTTAGAGAAAAGTTTAAATCTATGCAAATGAGCAGCGACTACCAATGGAAGTAAAGTTAATACAAACATTAAGGTTTGTGCAAATGAGTGACGACTCATGTGGTGATAACCAAGTGATGCGTCAACGTTAAGAAAAAGTTATGTTTATGCAAATGAGCATCAATTTGATGTGCCAACTACCAATGGGAGTTAAGTTAAAATGTTTACATTTATACAAATGAGCAGTAACTCCATGCAGTGACCAGCGACTACCATTAGAGGGAAGTAGGGCTGGACGATATGACCTAAAATCAAAATCTCGATTAATTGAATATTTTACCTCGATTACGATTAATGAACGCTTTTTTTTTTTTTTTTTTTTTTTTTGCCCTCATAGTTCACTGACCGGGTTTGTACTGTAAATATGCTTGATTTTTAAAGGTGGGATATTTTTTCCTAATGACATGACAGCTCACTTTCAGAAGTTATTTTATCTATGGTTCGTAACATTTCTTACAGATTTCTGCTCATTGTAAATCAGATACAGATAAATTAGCACAGTACCAGTACATTTATTTGAATGCATTAATGACAGCGTTTACGTGTGAATTAGTCATACTGTCTCTCTATTAATTGTGAAGCTGTGGGTTGTAAGTAGTTACTTCAAAAGTAGAAAAATATATGCTATAACTTTTGAGTTTCTGAGCTACTTTAATGATAAATCACAGGACAGTGTTGACAACGCTTCTCTCTGTGCACGCAAGAGGAAGAGGAAGTGTTTTCCATATTGTTGTTCTTGAATGGTGTAAAATCACTTGAATGTTAAAACTGGCAAGCCTTTAAATGCATACAATTGACAAACTTTTGTGAGGACACAAGCAAAAGTGATCTCACTTTGGGGCTTGTGCGCCGTATGTGTGTTGATTTTGCGTTTGAGTTCGCCTCCGTGTTGCTTCCATGGCGCTGACTGGATGGGTCGAAGTCACGTGACTACACATGCAGTAGTATGTTTTTAAGGAGAAAGTATTAACAGGATTAAAAAAGGTTCTGAATTTCGGTTTCGATTACTTTTTGATTAATCGTCCAGCACTAGAGGGAAGATTATGCAGACATTTACTTTCAGGCAAATAAACAGCGACTTGACGTGTTGACTAATTTTATGTTTATGCAAGTGAACATCAACTCGATGTGGCATGCGTCAAAGTTGAGAGCAGTTTACATTTATGCAAATGAGCAGCAACGAGTTTGATTCATGCATAATCATTCATCTTGTTCATGATACGATGCACTACAATCTGCTGTGATCTACATAAACAAACATCACTTTAATGTTATTATTATGTTGTAAGGTTACTTTTTAGCAGCCAGATACTTATTTTTAAATGTATCTTATTTTTGCTGGTAATACGTCTTATTTGTGATTAGATTTTCTAAAGCCCACCATTTAAGGGATAGTTCACCCAAAAATGAAAATTTGATGTTTATCTGCTTACCCCCAGGGCATCCAAGATGTAGGTGACTTTGTTTCTTCAGTAGAACACAGATGATGATTTTTAACTCCAACCGTTGCGGTCTGTCAGTCTTATAATGCATGTCAATGGGAACACAATCTATAAGAGTCAAAAAAACAGCTTCAAAGGGCTTTAAACGATACCAGACGAGGAATAAGGGTCTTATCTAGCGAAATGATTGGTCATTTTCTTAAAAAATACAAATGTATATGTTTTATAAACACAAATGATCGCCGTGCACGTGCTTCCGCTTTCTTAAGCTTTTTGAAGAATACGGAAGCGGAAGCACGTGCAAGGCGATCATTTGTGTTTATAAAGCCCTTTGAAGCTGCACTGAAACTGTAATTATGACCTTCAACCGTTTGGAGAGACCATTGAAGTCCACTATAAGGAGAATAATCCTGGAATGTTTTCATCAAAAACCTTAATTTCTTTTCGACCGAAGAAAGAAAGACATGAACATCTTGGATGACATAGAGTTGAGTAAATTATCAGGAAATTTTTATTTGAAAGTGGACTAATCCTTTAAACTACGCCAGAGCGCGTACACATCTCACACACCGGATGCTGTGCGTGCGCTCAAGGCAGTTGGACATAGTGGTATATTAGAATTAAAAAATGATATAAATACTGTTCGGTTTCTCGCACAAACTGATCGTTTCGTGTCTTAGGACATAAATGTGTCGTCACGAGCCGCAGGGTTTAATTTGGATTTGTCTGTTCATGTTTTTTTTTCTCTCATAGATTGTGTTCCTATTGACATGCATTATAAGACTGACAGACTGCAACGGTTGGAGTTAAAAATCATCATTTGTGTTCTACTGAAGAAACAAAGTCACCTACATCTTGGATGCCCTGGGGGTAAGCAGATAAACATCAAATTTTCATTTTTGGGTGAACTATCCCTTTAACTTTGGGACATCCAGCTGTAGGAACGTCAATTAGCACAAAACATTACAGCAACCTCCAGTGATAAAATCGTTGTCAGTGTGAACAGGGCATTTGAAGGGAATAGGATATGGGAGCTACAGCCTCAGAGAACTGGGTTAAATTTTTAGTCAGGAGAAGGTTTGACATGGGGGGGAGGAGGCACACTCAGAAGTGGGTTAATACTGAGGAAGAGAGAAAGAGGGACTAAGTGGATGGGTAGTTTGATGAAAATTAGGTTACATTTTGGAAGAGGATTCAGCACAGATAGAGGACGACCAGATAGTGTCAGTCCCTAGCGAAATGCTACGTACATACTCTTGGTTTGCAGCAGGTAGAAAAACATGGGAGAGACAACTCAAATACACACACATGCTAGAAAGAACACTTTCAGTGCTATCACTGCAGTCCAACTTGTTGGTGTGCTACTGAGAAAGAAATACTATTATTTTATTTCCATACGTTTCATAGCCTGTATGTGCATTTAGCTGATATTTCAGAAATGTGACTCAAACCTATTATTAGGTGTCACTCACTTGGTAGTGCCGGTTGGATTGTTGTTGTTCTTCTTCCTGCGAAACATGTTGAGGATGCTGTTGCTCTGGCAGGGAGCTGCCTTCCCATCGCCCACATGCATACGAACCACGTCTGAGGTCGTGAAGGCGCTGCGTACGTTGCGCTCAGGCTTGGCGATGATGATGTACATCTTGGGTGTGAACATACAGCCCAGTGCTACGGTAACACTGAAACTGACGGAGAAGGATGTGGTGATGATCTTGTAGTTGGAGCCGAAGTAGATGGGAACAAAAGCCAGCCAGATAATGCAGGTGGTGTACATGGTGAACGCAATGTACTTGGCTTCGTTAAAGTTAGCCGGCACGTTGCGGGTCTTGAAGGCATAGTAGGTGCAGCTCATGATGAGCAGGCCATTGTAACCCAGTGGAGCCACAACGCCCACGTTACTTGTGTTACATATGAGGAACACCTCCCTGATGCTAGGGTAGCTTTTCACCGGCTCGGGGGGTTCCAGCACGATCAGCGTGATCTCCACAGCCAGCTGGAGACTAATCAGGATGGAGGCGATAACCACCTGGGCCCAGGCACTCATGAATCGGGGCTTGCGCGTGCAGATTTTCTTCTTGCTGCCGGCCAGGATGCGTGCAATGCGGTTGGTTTTGGTTACAAGAGCGGAGTAGCACATGGCGGACGACAAGCCCACTAGGAGGCGCTGCAGGTAGCAGGAGGTCACAGTGGGACGTGCAATGAGTGTGAAGGGGCAGATGTAGCCAAGAAAGATGCCTGCCAGGATGATATAGCAGAGCTCACGGCTGGAGGACTTTACCACCGGAGTGTCACGGTACTGGATGAAGATGAAGGTGACGAACAGCGTTACCAGGATGCCGAGGCAGGAGAACACCACTGCGATGATGGACTCCACATTGCTCCACTCTAGGTATTTGAGCGGGAGAGGCTTGCATTCTGAAATAAAGCAAGCAGATAAGAAGTCAAGATGGGTGGAAAATAAATGAATAACAGGACAACAGCAAATAAAGAATAAGACTTCTGGATCTGACAATCTTCTCTGTAAAGATTATGTGGTTTATTTACTATGCGTGTGAGTTTTGATGTCATAACATTGGATCACTGATGAAGAAAAAGGACAAATCTTAAAAAAATATAGTTAAAAAACATGTTGGTTTCATATGTGACTTTTTTTAAGAAGCTTTGTTGTTATTAATTTAAAATGACAGTGTAAAAAGTGATTCCATAGTTAATACCATATTTCCCTATTTTACAAATCTCATGAATGCAGACAGTTTTCAAATACTAATAAGCAGCGAGAAATGGAGTAATGGCTGCTAAAAAATTTAGCTTTGCCATCACAGGAATAAATTACATTTTAAAATATATTCAAATCTAATTTTTACAGTAGAATTTGTAAAGAAATAATGTTATTTTAAATTGTAGTAATATTTCACAATATTTCTTGTTTTTTATTAAATAAATGCAACCTTAGACTTCTTTAAGACAAATAAAAAACGGTACTGTATGAATTACATTTTTAATGTATTTTTGAATAAATGAATAGAAGAATGTCACGTCATTGACCCTTAAGCATATGCCCCACTTTTTCTGTTTGCATTTCATTCTATGCATCCTTAACACTCTAGTTCTCTATGACAAAGCTTTCTATACATCTCTGAAGGGTCTCACTTTCACATTCACTATGACAGAGCTTTTTCTCGACCTCAGATCAGTCTGTCTCTCTGGTAATCAGAATTCCCTGTTGCTGCTCAGGTTCCGTGGTGAAACTGTTGAGCCTGACACACGGCTGCTGGGTACTAATGGGATTCCAGCCTCACCGTTATCCAGCTCTGCTCGCTGCTGCAAAGAGCTGTCAAAATAACGCGCGGCTCACAGCCCAGAGGAAGAGAAAATGTTGGGTGTTGGGTAAAGAGGATGCGAAGGGCACAGAGAGGAATGTTATGAGAGGAGCCAGCAGGAGAAATGGGCTGAGCAGAATCTAAAGCCATAAACGTTGCCAGAATACAGCACATATATTTTTTTGAATTTGAGCTATTCTTAATGAAATAGCGGTCTAAATATTTGAATTTAGAGCTATTTTAATAATGCATGGATAACTGGGAGGGTGAATTATATGTAAACAAAGTCTCTTACCTGACAGTTCGTCATCTGGCCACCAGCCCAGGTCACAAGCTCTGCAAGTGAACTCATCCTGAACGTATTCATTATCTTTACATGTAGTGCAGATCCAGCAACAACTCACTTCACCTTTACGGATCACCTACAATCAGAAAACCAGAACTCTTAAAACAGCTCATGTGACTACAGTGGTTCAACCTTAATGTTATGAAGCGACAAGAATACTTTTTGTGTGCCAAAAAAAAAAAAAAAAAAAAAAAAAAAAAACGACTAATACCTGGTGAAGGCCGATTTCAAAACGCTGCTTCGAAGCTTAACGAATCTTTTGTTTTGAATCAGTGGTTTGGAGCGTGTATCAAGCTGCCAAAGTCACGCCCCCCAGTGGTGAACCATTGAAATTTCGAAACACTTATGACTTAATGAAGCCTCGTTTACTGAAATCACGTGACTTTGGCAGTTTGATTCGAAAACAAAAGATTTGTAAAGCTCGGATGCGTCAGGCAATAGAGGCCTGACTGAGCCATCAGATTTTATCAAAAATATCTTAAACTGTGTTCCGAAGATGAACTTACAGGTGTGGAACGACATGAGGGTGAGTAATTAATGACAGAATTTTCATTTTTGGGTGAACTAACCCTTTAAATTAACTAACAATAGAAACTTATATTTATATTGGTATTAATATATAGAAAGTAACATTAATAAATGGCACAAAATATTAGTTAATTGTTAGTTCATGTTAATTATTACACTAACATTATTATTATGTATATTTTAGTTATTTATTTTTCCAGAAAGGGTTTAAAAAATGTGGGGAAAATGTACAATTATGAAATTGTATTAAGCTTTTAGTAAATGTAATACATTATTACATAACCTATTACACAAGTTTTTTAGTAAAAAAAAAAAAAAAAAGCTGTTTTTTTATTAAAAAATATCTAAAAATTTGATAAATTATACATTTTCTTGAGATGTTAATTTACTTATTTTACAAATATTAAGATTTATATTAATACCAATTAATAAATACTTTTAATTAATTAATATTAATTCACTTTTTTGAAGAACAAAAATCAGCCAGTGCAGTAAGACAAAAATAAAAACACTAAGATGTAAGATATATTCATTAAAACAAGTATCATAGTGTTTCTTCTCAAGTAAATTTATCAAAGATGTCAGTTTTTTTTTATTTTTTAGTTAAACTGGAAACCATAAATCTGAAAATATTTTAGAATCTGTAGAAAATAATTTAACGGTAACACTTTACAATAAGGTTCATTAGTTAAACATTAGTTAATGTATTGACTAACATGAACTAACCATGAGCAATACATTTGTCACTGTATTTACTAATCTTCGTTAATGTTAGTTAATGAAAATACAGTAGTTCATTGTTTGTTCATGTTAGTTCACAGTGCATTAACTAATGTTAACAAGATTTTAATAATGTATTAGTAAATGTTGAAATTAACATTAACTAAGATTAATAAATGCAGTTCATTATTAGTTCATGTTAACTAATGTAGTCAAATAATGTTAACTAATGAACCTTATTGTAAAGTGTTACCATTTTAACTAACAAAAATTGCACACTTCAGCTTTAACATGCTTTCATCTGATTCTGGAGGAACGGAGAGTAATTTACTATGAATACATAATTGTGGCACATACACACCTTGATCTGTCCCTTGGAGCACGGTTCGCTACAGACAGATCGGACCATCTCAGTGCGGTTCGTCATGAGTTTGTAATCACTGATGCTTAGGAGACCTTCATGCCACGACCCCACATTAATGTAATCAAAGCGGCCCATCTCCTCCACATACTGTAGATTCATAATGTCATACCTTAGATAGAAGAAAAAGTCAGAGAGACAGAGAGGTAATGATATGGGTAGATAAAAAAAAAAAAAAAAAAAGAGAAAGAAAAAGAGCAAGTCTTCCATAATAAGTAGCTCAGTGCTGCTGAAGCCTCGGGACTAGCAAGAGGCAGAGTTCACACTTTTACCATGTTCACACATCCAAGTCTCTCAACTTTGCATCCTCCACCTGGGATATGAATCCACAACCTCCCGAGTGCTCAGTCCACTCATCCATACTAATGACACTCCCTTTCTTACAGATGAGGCAAAGTGTCACAAACGCACACATGTAAGGCAGTGGCAGTCTTGGCAGCAGTGGAGCTGTCAACTTTTGTTCGTGTATAGCCAGGGTGACGGGAGCTGACCGCATCAGGGTACTGGAGTGGAGAGGACTGAAGCATCTCCTTGAGACAGGCAATCTGTTCCACTCCAAGCCCATTACCATCCGATACGCACCTCTTTGCATGTGTTGGCTAGGGTGCCAAATCTAACCTGAGAGGGTGCATGATCAATTGTTGCCTTAGAGCAGGGCTGGGCAACTCTGGCCCTTAAGATCCACTATCCAGCCAAGTTTAGCTCCAATCCTGATCAAACACACCTGAACAAACGAATCAAGGTCTGCGTCTGAAAACTTAAGTAGCTGTTGCCTTGCTGCCTTATCAGGAAATGACTTTGTAGGCACCGATTGCACAAAATTACCTCACATAACTGATTCCGTACAGACTTCTGAGGCAGCGTAACAGTTTAATGATCTACAGCAAAAAAGAGTGAGCTTTGGTTATAACTAAGCAAACATTTCATTTCTATAGTCATTTCCTGCTAGAAATAACATCAGAAGTGGAAAATATGTACATTTACACACAAACTGACCACCAACCACAACTTTCAGATGCTGTCTTTATAACTAGAAAGCTACAGGGAGGTGTGTTTGATCAAGGTTGGAGCTAAACCCTTCAGGAAAGTGAATCTTGTAGGCTTTGAGTTGAGAATGAGTATTCAAAATGGTCTGTGTCACACTGGCCATTCAGGTATGAGTTGTCATACTGACTTTAAACTAGCTCTGTTCCAAAACCTAATCAGCTGGCTTGGTACACAGGCAGTTGCCTTCTAAGGCACCTTCCTGAAACTCATTGAAATGTCAGATTTGGAACTCTCTACATAGGCAGCAATTCCGCACACAATTGGGTGTGATGTTAGCATGTTGCTAAGCTAACAGTGTGATACTCCAAGCATAAAAACACACAACGCAAATATTGGGTTAAACAGTCCATTTTACTGTGAATTATAACTAAACTGGTCTACGGTGGTATCAAAGCCTGGTCAGGCTTGTTTTACAGCGGTTTTGGGCATTTTTTAGACTAAATGACCAGCTGACTGTCAAGCTAAATCAGCTAAACACCAGCTTGGCCAGGCTGGGAGGTCATATTAAAACCAGCTATGACCAGCAAACCAGCTTAGGCTGGTTTAAATGTTTGTTTGTTTTTTCATCAGAATTTCAGCACATGCAATAGTGTTTGGGTTAGCGTGTTGCTAAGCTAACAGCATGATACTTTAAACAAAAATACACAGATTTGGGGTAAACAGTCCATTTTTATTTACTCTAAACTATTTTAGTGACAATTTTCAGTACTGAATAAAATAGGTTTATTTATAATCAGTATATCTCCCACTTTCTCCACCATCTTTGATTTTTTCCCCCCACCCTTTTTTCACGTTTTACGACCAAAAGGGCACATAACTATTAATGATTAAAGGGGCAGGACTCAAGGGCATGCCACTGTCCATTGGTAGGTAGCTTACTAGTTTTGGAATAGAGCACTAGTACATACAAATTATTCTTGCCATTTACCTCCCAGGTGAGTCTCCATTTACATCAAAGTAGATGTCCTCCCCAGACACGCCGGTAAAGGAGGTCTTGAGTATGTAGTCCAGCAGCTTACTGCCATCAATGGGATCCATCGCCTCACACAGGCCAACGTGGTCTGGGCACAGCTCTTTGTGCATATCATGAAGGCCATGAGCCATTGCATAAATCGCATTGATCACAAAGCCCATCTTGCTGTCCTGGACATAGTTGTCTTTCAAGCTCTCATTTCCTGTCAGGGAAAGATTTTAAACCAGTGTGAGCAAGATTAAAGTAAGGATTATTGTCATATTTGTGCCACTCTGCCTCCATCGATCCAGGTTTTTTTTTTTTTTTTAATGTGTTGGAATTGCTGGCAATTTAGCAAATAAAAAATTCTGATGCTAGATGAATTAAATTAAAAACTAAGTACAGCCAGAGGCTCTGTGCTGTCAAAATATAAACAAATATATTTGCAAATTTCTCATTATTATAGACTGACTAGAGGCAGAATGTCACTTTGTCTTAATGTTATATATAATTTTATGCCCCTAATATTAAAATATGATCAAATTTAGAGAGTGACACTGAGAAGAGAGTAATTAAAGCGAAGGAGAGTCCTACTGGCAGGCTGGCAAACTACATGCTTTCACTTAGTTTCATATCTTAGCACTGGCAAGCCACTGGACAAAAGCCATATTCATAAGCCAGCTGATGGAAAAGCCATTCCAGTGCTACATTCAAGAGAGATCAGAGGCAAGAAATAAAATTATAGATTCATTAAATAGAATTCTCATTTAAATGCAGTTCCTGGAAGTTGTGCACTGCAAAAATAAAAATTCTTAATAAGTATTTTTGTCTTGTTTTTCAGTAAAAATGCCATCCTTAAATCAAAATAAATTCACCTGAAAAGAAAAACTGGCATTGCCATTAGCAAAAAATTTTAAGCGTAAATTAATAAGAATTTAGTGAGATTTTTGCTTAAAACAAAAAATAATTTGTCACTGAGGTAAGAAAAATAAACTAAATTTTTATATTCTCTGAAAATAACTTTTAATAATTAATGCAGTTTTGCTTCTCAAGAAAATTTGTTTTGTTTTAAGGATCTTTAGATATTTGTACAGGGGGAAAAATACAGATTTAAAAAAATATTTTTTTGCAGTGAATAAATCAACCAAGTGAACTTTTCACTCACACACATGCAGACAGTGTGGGTACCTCATTACTCTGTGACTGTGTCTCTTTTACGCATTCACTAAATTTCACTCTCTCTCTCACACACACTCACACTTTGTGACGGCATATTTCTCCTTGTGCAACAAGCTTCTCTTGTGCTCTGTGCCATTAAGCCAACCCTACAAGCAGCACAGAAAAGCTGGACTGATATCTTGCTTTGGCAGTATACAGTCTGACTTTGCTTGACTTTTAAACTAAATTGAAATCTTCTAGAGATACAGCTCATGAAAATTTTATGATCAATATCAGTCTGATTCCTATCCAAGTGCATGGTTAGAGTACAAAAATAAAACTTGAGACAAAGCACAGCCTTAGGACAAATCATAGCACACTTTGAGCTAAATGTCCATAGTGTAATTAAGGATATGTTTATTTTACGTAGTCTGCAACTTTATAAATGACAATGATGAAACTAACTGATGTTTTCCTGTCACAGTTTCATTTCTCATCTTCACTGTATGTGATGCACCTCTCTGAACTGCACATCATCTTCATAACTGAGAATAGCTCTGCCAATCAAATAAGCCAAACACAGTCCAACCTATTGTGCTGTCTGTTGCCATAGTGAAGTGCTTCTTCAGTGCAGGTATCATAACATCATAATGTCTCTCATCAACTCTCACTTACCACCATGATTGTCTTTCAGAAGAAGAGAACAATAACAAACTATAAGCTCTTGTCAAGCAATCAAAAAATAACCTACATTACATATATTTAGGTTGTAGTGATTAATTAGTAAACTACATTAAGATTATATTTGTTCTTAGTGTCTGATTAGTTTTATGCAAAATACAAATTTAAAAAATATTAACTGTGGCAGAAGCATTATGTTTTTTTCTCTCAAGCGCCGTCTCCACAATAAAATTACTAAAATAAAAAAATTACTATATTTTTATGTGGACAAGCAAAGGTAACAATTATTGGAAAAGCACAAACGATGAGGGGGCACAACTCAGTTTACCTATATCACCTTTTAAAGCGCCGACCAGAGGATAATTACATGAAAAAAATGGAGGGAAATATACAGAGTTACCATACATAATTCAGTAAAATGTCATCATGCACATATTTTCCTAAAAAACTGAATAATTAAATCAGACATCAGTTATGCAAAACAGCTAATCTTTTTCATTCAATTGCCAAACTGACCATATATCATGAGAATGAGCAAAATTAGACAAATATATCACGTTTACTTGTTCTCCATTTTAATTAGGCCTAATATGAAATGTTACTCATGTCTTACATATTCATATCAGATATCATATGATATCTTGCATGTCTTTTGGTTCTTTTTTTACCTGTGCAGATTTTCTGGTAGTTATGGTTCTCCTGAGGATGACCAGGAATGCGGCATTGGAAGCGGTACTGCCAGAACTCAGCAAACCACGGGTTCCTTGTGTTGGTGTCCAAACGCAGCTTCAGAAAGTACTCATTAAATGACTGCACTTCTTCTGTTTGCAACTTCATTGTGATCCCACCATCTGCTTCCTGCTCATATCCTTCTACCACCTCATCACGATCTGCCCAGCCATCACTTTAGGAGAAAAGAGAGAAGGAAATTGTGTCATAATGATCCAGCTTTTTTGTATAAACACAGCTTTCATATTTCATACAAATGAGATTCAGTAAACCAGTGGGCACCAAAGCATTTCACTGTTGAGCTTTGAGTTGTGTATTTGATCTAATTTAATCTTGAAAGGTAAACTGCACATTTTAGGACTTTGTAAAAATATGGAACTTTTGAACAAATAAATAAATTAAAATTAAAATTATTAAGTTATATTTCAGATTCTACACTATTTTTGAATGACAGCAGCATTCTATTACTTAAGACTAAGACATTATGAAATTCATGTTTTCATTTTTCAAATCAACTTTTCACTTAAACCGTTATGCTGATCATATAAATGTATTTAGAAAATGTATAAATGTATTTGTAAATGTAAATTGGAAGCATTTTCTCTAGTGACTGCAGACTTTTGCTTATTTTGTTTTTCAATTCCTTCATCATTCTCTGCTCGTCTAACTTTCCTTCCTCTACTTCCTTCCTCTACTAACCCATGTGGTATCATACAGTGAATTAGACAAAATTACCTTTAGAGGCTTTGACCTAAAATACATCTCCCTAAACAGCTTTGCACCCCACAGTAGAGCAGAAAATGGCAGAGATTAGATAGAGCAGAGCTCTACAGAGAGTTTTATTACCTCTATGAATAATGAATGAGCTGAAGCTCAGGTAGAGTCAGTGTGCTGCTATGATAGGCAGATATGGCAGTGTCCTGAGGCTAAAGACAGGCTAACTAGAGAGGTGATGGCACATACTATAGGAGGACAGGAGCTGTTTGATTTCATCACAGTACAATCCTTCCCTAATTCTCTGCTTAGATTAATCTCAACATGTTCATCTTCATCATTTCTGATTTTCTTGCTTCTCGCTGCACATTTTTATTGTGCCCTCTTTTTACCACTCTTGTTGTCTCTTCTTCTCTCCTTCCTCCCTTTTCATCCTTTCTTTCCTCTAATATTTGTTGTTATTTTTTGTAATATTACAATAAGCGACAGTAAAGACATTTATAATGTTACAAATGATTTCTATTTAAAAATTGCTGTTCTTTTAAACTTTCTATTCAGCAAAGATACCTGAAGAAATGTATCCAAAAATATTAATCAGCATATTAGAATGATTTCTGAAGGATCATGTGACACTGAAGACTGGAGTAATGGCTGCTAAAAATTCAGCTTTGCCATCACAGGAATAAATTACATTTTAAAAATATTCATATAGAAACATTATTTTAAATTGTAATAATATTCAACAATATTACTATTTTACTGTATTTTTAATCAAATAATTGCAGCTTTAGTGATCATAAGAGACTTCTCTCAAAAACATTTAACCGACCCTAATCTTCTGAATGGTAGTGTATGTTCATACTGTACATCTATATTACACATTGTCATATAAACAAGACAACAGCTACCACATATGTCCAGGGGCGTTGTGTCCCCTTCAAAAATTGCTCTTGAGAAATTTTATGTTTATTGTACCCCCCAACTGTCAGATAAAAATTTACGCCCTGCATATGTCACAGTAATGGTCAGTTCCCAGTTCATTTTGAATCAAACATAATTTTTGAAACTGAAAAATGACTTACTGAAGTTCAGACAGGGAGTCAATTGTGAACTCAATGGCTTTGGCTGATTCATTGAGTGATTCTGATTCAAACGGCTAACTCACAAGCAAGTTCAAGGCTTTCGTTTTAAATCTTTTCAAATGACTAAATTCAATTGATTAAAAAGAACCAGTTCATAAGAGTCATTTGATGAAGAATCAAGCATCACAGCTTTCACTGTGTTTTGATGTTGCGTACAGGAAACACTAACGATCTAAAGATGTAATTAACTAACTTTACTAGTTGATGACAAAACGGCATTTGGATACAGACAATGTTTTTCCGACTGATGCCAATAGTGAGTAGATGCTCTCCTTTTTTATCCTCTTCTGCTCTCTCCTCCTATCCTCTGTTCCCTCATTACTCATTCAAATCCAGTATATTGTGCATGTGTGCCCTGGTTGACTGTTGCTCGATCCTCTCTAGAGGACTGAGTAAGACAGTGCAGGCTTAGGCTAAGGGCCATTAGAACTCATCCAGAAGCCTTTACTAATTCATGGCGCTCCAGTTAGCAGCAGCCTGGCTCTGTGTTTCACAGGCAGCATTGCTGCTGGGAGCCCCCATCACGCCTGCTCTCGCTCGCCCCACACCAGCTTTCATCTGCCTCCATTACTCTCTCGCCCCTTCTCACATTCACATACACACATCACGAGCCTTTGTCATGTCCTTTCTGCATGTATGCATGTCCTTTTTTCCTCCTAAACACCCTAAATCAGCCCATTCATACCTTTCAATGTCAGCCTCTTTTTAAATTTCTTTGAATTCACTTGTGACAAAACTTAAAAACTTGGTGTTGAAAAAGTAGTAACAAAGTAAACAGTGTAGAATCAACCTCTTAAACATTACAACAGCAGTTTGAGCACAAACAGATGTGCGTCAAGAATCCTGAAATAAATATATCACGTCAGTTTCCACAAAAACATTAAGCAGCACAACTGTTTTCAACATTGATAATAATAAGAAATGTTGATTCAGACTATGGAAGCTTGTTTCTGCCACTAAATAAAAAAAATAAAAAAGGTAATTGCGGCTTTTGATTTCACAATTCTGACTTTTTTATCTTGCAATTCTGACTTTATAACATGCAATTGCAAGTTATAAAGTCAGAATTGTGAGATATAAACTCGCAATTCTGAGAAAAACGTCAGTCTTTTTTCCCTAATTGGACATTGGACATGCAATTGCGAGTGTATATCTGACAATTATAACTTTATAACATGCAATTCTGACTTAATAACTCACAATTGTGAGTTTATATCTCAGAATTCTGAGAAAAAAAGTCAGAATTGTGAGATAAAAAGTCACAATTACCTTTTTTATTTTTTATTTCATGGCAAAAACAAGTTTCATTAAAAGACTTGAGTCATTAATGACTGCTGAAAATTCAGCTTTGCCATCACAGAAATAAATTACATTTTAAAATCTCTTTCTCACATTCACATAAACAAATCACAAGCCTTTGTCATGTCCTCTCTGAATGTCCTTTTTTCCCCCCTAAAAACCCAAATCAGTCCATTCATATCCAAAACCTTTCAATGTCAGCCTCTTTTTAAGATTATTCGAATTCACATGGGGCAAAACTTGAAAACTTCCGTATAGTGACATGAAGTAAACAGTGTAAAATCAACTTCTTAAACATTACAACAGCAGTTTGATCACAAACAGATGTGCTTCAGGTCCTATGGGACGTGGTGTAATACAGTTCCAATGACAGGGCTGCTGGGATGCCTGCAGGCTTTCCTCACTCTAATGTAGTTTTGCTGTAGCTGTTTGAACCTTAAAGACTTGAAAGTGACCTCAGAGCATCTGTGAAGTGCTGCAAAAGACTGGCAGGTCAACACAAACAGGTTTATATCTGCAGCTTCCCAGAGACTGTATGTTAAAGCTGATTTAACCCAGCTAGCTTCCTTTTTTGCTTATTTTTGTGGCAGAATCTCAGTAAAAGATTCTTTTCCTCTCTCTCCCTGTCTCTTTTCTCTCTCTTCTTACAGTTCCATCCCAACTTTTACTCTAATGAACTGATTTTACAGCCAAATGTGGGAACTTCCCATACACAGACATTTCGAAAACCTGTTAAAGTCACTCTTTCTCACTCTCTGTTCGCCCTCATGACTAATAAATCTTTTAATACATTCAAAATGGAGGGCTAATGAGAAAGCCTGGATGTTTCCTGAGAATTAGCCTCCGCGGGGCTTTACGAGAGCGGTTCTCTTACAAAACCGCAATATCCGCAGATGATAACTTCTACAAGGAGGTCACAGGCAATCATGCAGCACTGCATGCACTAAAGAATGCTGAATCCAATTCTCCACATTACTTGAAGAGGAAATAACCTCAGAAGGAAAGCTATTTGGAGAGTTCAAGCGCACCTTTGAGTAAATGACCCACTTAAATACAAACGTGGCCAAGTCATAAGCCAAGTTTAGAACATAAAACCATAAAGGGTGACAAAGGAAGCAGTGAAGCCAGGACCGATCTCAAGGACGTAATCCTTTATTAAAAATACTGATAGTTAAAATCAGATAAAATGAGGCCAAGCACTTCAAGTCTATCATTAGTTTATCATTAGCAGTGGTTGCTGGGTCATACTATGCAACAGATGTCCTTTTTCAGTTTGATAAGTGATTTTTCCAAGTTATTTATTGACAAATACAAACCATTAATAAATTATGTAAAACTTTACATATGTTGGCATATAATTATGTCTCTTAGAAAGAGAATTAAAGCTTATATTTCTACAAATAATTACTTTTCAATTATCAGTAGGTTATTTTACAAAAACCATAGAAGCAGGGTTGAAGTTTTAAGATTGCCCCCTAATGACAAACATAACAAAATATTTAAAAAAGAATACTTTTGGAAAGACTAATGTGTGTATACACACACACACACACACAACCGTTCAAAAGTTTGATGCTCAGTTTTTTTCAGCTAGGATGTATTAAATTGATCAAACAGTAACATTATAAAGACATTTATAATGTTACAAAAAATTTCTAATTCAAATAAATGCTAGAACTTTCTATTCATCCAATAACCCTGAGAATAATGTATCACAGTTTTCATAAAAATATTTAGCAGCACAACTGTTTTCAACATTAATAATAATAAAAACTAAAGCTGCAAGCAGCATTTCCCGGGGTTCAAGCATTTAAGGATTTTAAGCACATATGCGTAAAAAGATATTAAGTTTTATTTAGCAAGCATGTACCTACTTAAATCATTGAAGGAACAGACCATTTTCAGCCAAAACAGGCAATTTACCATTGAAAATATATGTTTTTTAAAGCTTTTAACAGTTATAGCATCACCTATGGTCCGATCTCCATAAAAGTTGGCATGCTTCTTTAGAGTCATATGCTGCATGTGCTCACTTAATTTCGTTAAGTTCTGAGTTTTCGTTTAGGATTTATAGGCTTTTGAGTACATTTTGCCACGCCTATTTACTAAATTACCCTGTTATAGTGACCCAGAGGGTAAAGTTTAACTTTTTTGATAATTATTGATCTAGAGAGTCCAGAGAATTGTCCTCCACTGGTTTGGTTCTAATCAGGCGAGAAACCTAGGTCTAGTTCGCAAAAGTAGGTTTTTTATATATTCGTGAATAATTAATGAACAATTTGATTGACAGCATTGGTTCTTGAGGCAAAGTTTTTCAGCATGAGCTGATTATCAAATGATATGCATATTGTGTGGATCTGTGAAACACCATGTGATTACAGAGGTGTAAAACTCGAGTTGTTAGCGCCAACTAGTGGCCGATTTCTTTCAAAATTCTTACAGACCTCTAGGACCACGAGTCAAACATGCCCACCAAGTTTCGTTTCAATCAGCCTCCGTTAACCTTGTCTAATAGGTGCTCAAACTTCATTGGCTGATGGCGGCCGTGTTTTTTGAAATATGCCAATGTCCTCATAGACTATCATGCCCCCTTGGACCAAGACACTGCATGCCAAATTTCAAGTCAATCGGACTAATGGTTGTGCAGTTACAGCTGTTTTCAAGTTTTTTCAAGTTATAGCGCCATCTAGTGTCCAATCGATGCAATTTTTTTATTGTGACCAAAGATTGAGCCCCTATACATGTGTACCAAGTTTGGTGCAAATATCTTATTTTGTTCTTGAGTTATAGCCATTTTAGTAAAAGTGGCCCCGCCCTCATCGCACCTTTTGGCGCCCCTTAGCGACCGTGAATCAAAATTTCAACTTTTTTGGGATAATTATTGATATTCAGACTCCAGAGAATCTTTCTGCACTGGTTTGGTTCCGATCAGGTGAAAAACCTACGACTAGTTTGCAAAAGACAAAATTCAAAATGGCGGAAAACTTTTTCAGGCGGAAATGAAATCGGAGATTTACGTTTTATCCGTCTTGAGCTAAGGATTCAAATGATATAAGACACTGGGACAAACGGTCTAGGAGTTATGAGCAAATTTGCGTTTTTGATCGCTGTAGCGCCACCTATTGGCCGATTGGGATGAGTCCGGGTATCTGAGTAGCGAGCAAGACTACTACCATTTGACAAAGTTTCAAGTCTCAGGCCTTACGATCAGTTTTAAGGCATAAGAAAAATAAGAAAAATCCTTACAATTGACCCTTCGCGGGAGTTTGATTGACAAGCGATCTAACCAGTCAGAACGCCGAATCTGCCATTTTGTCCGACAAAGCAGTCAGGAGTTAGAAGATTAACCTCGGTGGATTTAAACTTGAAAAATGATGTGTACTGACGTCTTTCCGCGTTTGAAACAACATTCCTTCTCATGTTCATTCATGTTTATTTGATGCTATAAATGAACTAGTAGGAAGAGATGATCGGTTTACGAGCCGCTTGAGCTGAGGCGCTACAGCAATCTGTCACGACACATTAAAGAGCCACAAAACGGTTTTTATTGTTCGAATTTCTTAAAAAAAAACTACACAATTTGAAAGCTGGAACTTTGTTTAATATTATAAGTAACCTGCTCTGTCTTGTCTGTCGACGTGTTGTCAGTGTCCTCTTTGCTCCGCGATGTATTTTTCACTGCGTGTGGCATGACAGCGCCATGGCTTGTCGGACAAAGCAACAGTAACTAAGGGGGGGCGGGTCTTTGCGAAGGGTCAATTACAATAGGGTTTCAGCACTACATGCTTGAACCCCTAAATATTTCTTGAGCACAAAATAATCATGTTAGAATGATTTCTGAAGGATCATGTGACACTGAAGAATGGAGTAATGACTGCTCAGAATTCAGCTTTGCCATCACAGAAATAAATTACATATGAAAATGTAAAATATTAAAATAGAAAAGATCTCACTGACCCAAAACGACAGTGGTTTCATCTAAACTGATTCCATGCAAATAATGCTCTATGCTCCGTGACACGCTGATAAGACTCGTAATTTCTCTAAGAGACACATCCAAAAAACAAATGGCAAGATGACAGCTGATTACTGAAAAAAGTAAATAAATCAATATACAATATATAAATATGCAATATTCTCACAGGATGAGCAGAGCTGAGAGGCAGCGTGTTGCTAATTAAAGAGAGAGGGCTTCTCAGGGACGCTCAGGTTGAAAGTGGAAAGTTAAGAAATGTACAGTAATAACAATATATACACATTGCATGAAGGACGATGTGGCATAATGCACTAATAACCACTCATACAGCAACACCCTGGAAACCACCCACATTAGCCAATCATAGTGGTGTCGAGTTTTGCAGATGGATTAAGACTCACAGAAAAATATATTTTTTCTCTTCTTTCAACTGATCTTAGAAGAATGTGTAATGAGAGGGGAGAAGGAGTGTTTGGAGGAAAACGCAAAAGGATTATTGGGACTGGGAACACAGAAGGCACTAGGGGAAGAGAGCGCTGCCATTTAAACATTTAATTTGGATTCCTGTCAGTGCTTGAAACAACACAGCTGAAATACTGAAGAGCTGATGTTGTTTTTCTGTCCTGAGAGCAATAATATGTGCCTATGAAAATATCTCTGAGGTGCATGCTGCAATGGGACACTAAAAAGAAGTTAGAAATATAGCGAGAATGAACCCTGTTAATTTGATCATTAAGAGGCAGAGGCAAACATAGTGCCCAGTGTAGCTTGACTACTTCTGGGGAATCCAATGTAATAAGCGTTCAAGGGAAGCTCCCTACGAGACTGAGGATGTTGATTAGAAATTACAAAGTCAATGTTTTTTCTGCTGCTGTAGAAAATTACATAGCCTGGTTTTTGGTAAGACATGAGCTGGCTATGAATAAACATAGCAGAGGAAGAAGAACACCTGGACCTCATCCTCTTTTCACAGAAGTGCTCTCCAAACATCCTCGCTCCCTTTCTCTCTCTCTTTCTTAATCACTCTCTCTTTCACTGTCACTCCATCTCTATCTCAGATACACATCATCAACTGTCTTGCTTGAAGGCTTGGACTCAGATTATCATGACAATGCAAGACGTGTTTTAATGAATAAATCTCCATTAGTTCCCAAAAGCGGTTTTGTTGTCTGTCTCTCTTTCTTTCCCTCGGTTTTCCTCTCAAACATGTACTGATAAAAACACACATTCGTTTCTATTACCTTACTTAAAACTGAATGAGACAGGGTCATGGAAACATGAAAACAGACGAAAAGCCAGACTCCAGACACAATGTTTTGACCTAGAAAGTCTGTTAGCTGAATATGATGGCCTGCCTGTGATTGTACGTGGGTGGGCTATAGATGTTGCCTTGATATAGATTAAACAAGATAGCTGCTACAATTCATTTCCAGATCTTCAAGTCTGCAAGGATTCCGTCCGTGAATATTATCAAGCATTGCTCTCATTCAGTTTGAATGATCGGAGAATAGCCTTTGTAAATCAAACACAGAACTGTGAGGAAAGTGTAATATCTTTGATTATATGACAATATCTGAAAAGACTGGTTACCCATTTGGGATCTTGTATCATCCTGAAGGGGTTTCTTTTGCAATAATGACCGGCTGATTGTACATTATTCAGTTTTTATTTACTCAGCAAACGAATTCTGTGAATATTAGGAAATTTCAGACCACATGATGCCGTGATTGACCAATTCATAAAGAGATAGTTAACCTAAAAATGAAAATTATCCCATGATTTACTCACCCTCAAGCCATTCTAGGTGTATATGACTATCGTCTTTCAGACGAACACAATCAGAGATATAATTTAAAATATCCTTGCTCTCCAAAGATTTATAATGGTAGTGACCGGGGGCCTGTTTTGAAGCCAAAAATAAATGCATCCATACATTATAAATGTAATCCATATGGCTCTAGGGGGTTAATAAAGGCCTTCTGAAGCGAAGCGATGGGTTTTTGTATGACAAATATCCATATTTAAAACTTTATAATCTAAAATAACTAGCTTCCGCCAGGCGACCGTATGAATACTGAACAAGTCGACTTGCGCCAAATGAGTAACCCCTCATGCGATGTATGATGCAGGATATAGGAGTAGCATAAGTTTAGACGCCTCTCACGATTTAAACAAATAGGGCTGGGCAACAAACTCAAGCTCCTCTTCTCTTATATCGAAATCCTCCAACATTTCTCTTTAAAATTTCTTGTTTTAGACTTCTAATTCGTGACCGGTGTTTTGTTTTGCTCTATCCTCTGCGCTTCCACGTTCCTCATTGCTTCATGCATTGGGTCAGAGGTTACTCTTCCGCCACAAATCAATGTGTACGGCCATCTGCCGGAAGCTAATTATTTAACTTTATAAAGTTTTAAATATGGATATTTTTCTTACAAAAACCAATCGCGTCACTACAGAATGCCTTTATTAACCCCTTGGAGCCATATGGATAATTTTTATGGATGGATGCATTTATTTTGGGCTTCAAAATAAATTTTGTCAAGCGATTCAAATTTTTAATCTAATTAAATCACACGATGTGGCGATTAATTAACCTAATTAATCGCACATCAAATTTGGCTGAGAAATTACCCCCAAAGATCAAAGAGACATTACAAAAAGTAGCTTTAGAAAGAAATATTTTATTTGATTCAACATGAGGGTGAGTAAATGATGATGGAATTTTCATTTTTGGGTAAACTATCAATTTTTTTAATTATTATTATTATTAATATGGAAATGTGATTTTTTTTTTTAATGAAACAATCCTCTAAAAAAAGAATCTAAAACTGCCAGTAGGTGGCGGTAAATGTCATTGAGTCATTCATTCATTCGATTCGTTCAAAGTAAATGGCGCTCTATCAATGGACCATTGAATCATTGATTCACCCTATTGATTCGCTCAAAACGCGGATTCATTCAGAAACGAAACACTGCTGTGTGTTGCTCGGGGACCAAAAAAAAAAAAGTGTTGCTCGGAGACGCACAACCGTTCTGCTCTGGCTTTATAGGTACTATTTTCATTGGCAAAATTAAGCAAAAGCAGACAATATGTCTAAAATATAACAATATTAAATTCTGATTCATTGAACTATAAAATCAATATCACATTTGCACTGGTGCTATTCGGGACAAAAACAGCACTCGTGTGATATTGCTGAACTATATCATATGACATAAATATAAGACGACAACTCATACAGGGGCATTTTGACCAGATATCTTAAATTTTAGGATCATTCTAACTGCATTCTATAGGCTCCGCCACGCAGTGAGTTGTTGCCCTGCTTCATACTCGTCATCAATCAACTGTATGAAATGTCAGATGACCTACGTAGGTCAGGGGCGGGGCGGGGCGGGTGCGTTAATTGAGTTAATAATTTTAATGAGTTATTTTTCACCGTAACTAATTAATCTAATTAACGCGTTAAATCGACAGCCCTAATTATAACATTTATTAATATTTTGAATTAGCTTTTATTTTTATATTTGCAGTATTCATTTTTGTAAATTTTTTATATTCTTTTATAATTTCTTTTAATATTTCTATTTAGCTTTTTGTACTTCGACTTATTTCTTAAACTCATCTATGCCAAGGCAACAATAGTAGTTTTATTTTATTATTTTTATATTAATATTAAAGTGTTTCGGCTAATATTTATACTTTATTTCAGTTTTTTTTCAATTACCGACAATTATTTTTAATTTTTTTTTTTGTTTTAGCTAACAATGTTACATATAATATTTTGTTAACAACAATTATATATGTATTATATTTTAGTGTTCAAGTCACAAGTGAAGACATGATGCATGCATTAAGGTTGGTTTACCAAAGATCATCTTTTGCTTCCCTACTGGTTATTTGTCATCAGATACATTTCTTGAGAGGCTGTGAGATTGAATATTTAATACTCAGCCCACAGCATTTTTCCATGCCTGATCTAAAATCAAGTGATGAGACTCTCTGGCACACGCACCCAAACATAAACTCAAACACTCACACCATATAAGACAAAGGCAGGAGGCAGGAAGCAGGAGGCAGTTTCCAGGGATGTGTGAGCCAGCTACTGAATCACAAATTATTCATTAGTGGTGAAAAGTGTGAAAAGCGCCTCTGTTCACAATGTCCATATTTAATCTCATCTGGTTTCCCTGGAAACTTCTGTATTCAGTAGCAACACTTATTTCCAAGCATTCCAATGTCTGTTCTTGTTTCGCCGTAATAGGAAACACTCAAAGCAAAACATAAAATTTAATAATAATTACTGATAGTGTAAGAATCATATTTGCAAAACAGTATGCAAAAGTATTTTGCTCTACCAAAAATGATTCAATTGTGATATAACCATGAGCAAGACAGTGTGGGTGTCATTTTGACTTGGTTGCCCTTTGTGTCTCTTTCAAAGCTTGCAATTTATTCCTCTGATGTGATTGAACATGAGCGAATTATAGCTAAGCATTCTGAGCGATGCAGTTTGTCTTGGTAAAATCTTACCTCCCAATTAGCTGGAACTCTCCAGCAACCCCACGGCGCCGCATGGCCATCAGCAGGCCACGCACAGTCATTCCTTCACAGAAGCAGACAACCACGCGGGCTTTGGGCAGACGCTCCCGCAGTTTCTTAAGCAGACGGTCAAAGTGCTTTTCACCAGCATTACTGTATATCTTATCAGAGTGGGCGATACACAGACCCTCCTCTGCGGCCAACTCCTTAAAGGCCTCCATGCCACTCTCACCATAGTTACCTGTGTTCAGACACAAAATGTAGGACGGTTAATAAAGGATAACCTAAAACACATATGAAACTAGTGCAGCTTTAATCAAAGACACAGAATGGAGGATGGATTACCGCCACTGATCCAACACCTGTCAGAACAGTCAGAGCCCAGGATAAGAAATGGATGACAGTTGACTATGGAGGACACAAAATGACAGGCAACTGAAAAAGACATGAAATGGAGACATGGTCACCACCATTTAGGATACAAATGGCGTCATACATTTAGAATGAGAAACACGAAATTAAAAAAAAAAGGTCAGTATCATGCCTTTTTGGAATACTTGATCCTGATTGGTTGACCACTGTATTCTGTAATCAAATATTTTTGTATAATAACTGCTAAAGGGATAGTTCACTAAAAAATGAAAATTTTTGTTGAAGTAATTAGTTTATCCACAAGGTGGCAACCGTGCCCTGGGGGCGTCGAATCACAAGGTAGTCAAAGAAAAACTGCATAAACAGAACAGACCGGAAGGCATGCAAGCTCCAGCAACAATGGAGGCATACATACAAAAGAGATTGTGTGAAGAGGTTAGAAAGTACCCTTATTTGTACAACTCTAGCAGGAAAGAATACAAAGATGTTTACATGGGTTGAAACTCGTGGTGAGAGATTGCTCAAAACTGCGCATGCGTCGAACGCCCGTGTATGCGTACAAGTCAAATTAAGTATTCTTTCCAAGGCTGTATGCGTACAGCGTACGCGTAAAAAAAGAAATATAGCCAGGGCTTAATGAGAGTTAGTTGACATGTAGTTGCAAAGTTACTTATCACGTGCAAAGTGCACGTGCATCAGCTGCAACTACCTCAATGTGTACTGAAGTATGTGGAGGAGGACTGTTCTAAAATTTGTCTAGTAAATGTCTATCCAAGGGGACAACCCATCTACAGTTAGTAGAATTTCTAAAGTGGACTATCCAAATGAGTCAGAAGACCAAATGATTTACTAGTAAAAAAAAAAAGGCAATACTGGTTTTAATGTCTTTTTATCTTTTTTTCAGGGGGAACTATGATATTTGTTGTTTTTAAAGGCACCTCATTTTTGCTTTTTTGCTCACTATCATAAAATTCTGTAGGAAAAAAACAAGACCTGTGAGTTAAGATATCGAACACTATAATCATTCCACACAAATATTTCAGCTAAAAAAAAAAGCTAGTGTCATATTAATAGCATTTGAACCATAGTTAAAATGTATGAATATTCTAATGAATAGAGGTACCACAAGCACAGTGTTAAATAAACAATTTGATGCTAATACTTAAAGTTTACTGATCTGTTGTTTTGGTGATAACTAATAAGAATACTGACATGATTTGATTTATAGGGATTTTTGTGTCACTTTTCAGCTGCTCACGCTGGGAGATCAGCTAAACCAGTTTGAAGACCAGCAAGCCAGCTGTAGATTTAGTTCAATTTTTCAGCAGGGTTTACATCAAAAGAATTAAACTTTTTCTAAAGATTGCCATGCAAGCTTGTGTAAAACTGGTGCCTGTTTAAACACGGCCATTAAAATGTCTCTAAACCAGACATGAATTTAAATTTGGCTGGATAATTAATGTAATCAAGGATCTCTGATGTTACTATAAGCAACAGGCAGCGATGTCCGACACAGTTGCTGATGTTGTGTTTCTGAGTTATTGTCTACAGTTCATGACTGATTAACCATGAACAGAGTCTCTCCTGAGAGGGAAAAGACATCTTTCTAATTAGTTATCACCAAACAGAACAGAAAACTGAGCATTAGCATTATATTGCTTATTTAAATCTGTGCCTGTGCTGCCTCTTTACTTTAGGAGATTCAAATATTTTTAACATATGCTTGTTATAAGCAGACATGTCAAAGCCTATAAGAAACCAGGAGGACATCACTAACAAAATTGTGTAACTTAGTAGCAGTATCACATTACACCCTGACATGCATCACAATTTTACATTGTTTTTTATTCACTATAGTATGCTGACAGTAATCTAAAGAGGATTTTTTTTGTTCACAGACATATAAAAATATGCTTCCCACTAGCTAGCTGAGGAACAGAATTAAAACACTAGCATAAAAGAAAACAGAGAGTGATTTGACCCATACATTAAACATCTCAATGCGTGGTTTAACAGAAAAGCTTTCCACCTCTGGACATTTTATAAACAAATCAAAAACAGAATTGAAAGTGATACACATAACAATGCTGGAGGGAGCAACAACAAAAAAATGTGTGTGTGTGTGTGTTGTGGGCAAAAAGGGGAGAATACATTATTACCCTCATTATATATGGAGAAACAGCTTGAGTCATTAAAGCATGTTTCCATATGCAAATAATAAAAAGGTCTTTGGCCCACTTGCACTACAACTCTAATGGAAGTGAATTACCATTTAGGTACATTTACAGAATAGTGCACTCATTATCTTCAAATGCAGATTTTCCCAATTGTTTTTCCTTAATTAAAAAGGTTAAAACTTAAATCATGTCTGTTATATGTTTATGCATTTATATTCAAAGCCAGACTTACACAACCTACTTCTAATTTGATTTTGTCAATCTATATTCAAAGTAGAGGAAAGCAGAGAGTGTTGTAACATGGAGTCTGAAATCACTATCATACCACCACCCACCTAAAGTGACAGCAGAAGTAAGATTATGCACAAGTCACATTTCATGCCTGGCTTATAGTTTGATTCATGATCATGTTAAAGGATCATGTTAAATGACAGAACAATTTTGTTGATACGTAACATCCACACCAGCTTTGATCTACATGTTTCAAAAACTAGAAATATCATGGCTGACCAGACAGGGAGGGTTTTCAAGGACTTTTCAATATGCTTCTACTGGACCCAAGAATATTGCCCATAAAGGGACAGTGAATCGGCTACACATTTGCACAACACACTGTCCTATATTTCTATATTTGTTACCAATTTTATTTGCTTTTTAGAATTAAAATACTTAAAGGGTTAGTTCACCCAACATTTTTTGTCATTAATTATTCACCCTCATGTCGTTCCACACCTGTAAGACCTTCATTCATCTTCGGAACACAAATTAGGATATTTTTGATGAAATCCGAGAGGTATACGACTCGTCCATAAACAGCAATTTAACCACCACTTTCAACGTACAGAAAGGTACTAAAGACATCGTTAAAACAGTCAATGTGACTGCAGTGGTTCAACCTTAATTTTATGAAGCGACAAGAATACTTTTTGTGCGCAAAAACAAAACAAAAATAATGACTTTGTTCAAGAATTTTTCTTCTTCCCTGTCAGTCTGTAATGCAGTTGGTGCAGTAAGCTTCCTTTTTACGTCCGAACGCCGACTCATTATTGGCCGGCTCCTGCGTTAGCATCACACACAGGCATCGTGGTGCTCACGTGAACAGCCTCGGCCAATACTGAGCCCGAGTTCGGACATAAACATGGAAGCTCTGCAATGCTCTAACTGACAGGGAAGAGGAAAAATTGTTGGATAAAATCCTTATTTTTGTTTTGTTTTTGCGTGCAAAAAGTATTCTCGTCACTTCATAAAATTCAGGTTGAACCACTGCAGTCACGTCGACTGTTTTAACGATGTCTTCAGTACCTTACTGGATCTTGAAAGTGGTCGTTATATTGCTGTCTATGGACAAGTCATATACCTGTAGGATTTCATCAAAAATATCTTAATTTGTGTTTAATTCTTCAAATGTACGGGTGGAACGACACGAGGGTGAATAATTAATGATGGAATTTTCATTTTTGGGTGAACTAACCCATTAAAATAAAATGGGAGATGGAATAATTAGGCCTATTTTGAACAAGTAAATTTGATTAATTAAAATGTTTTTGAGATGAGTTGTAGATTTCCAAACTACATTAAGTTACAGACATTTTACAACAAACACAAAAGTGCTACAACACTCCTCTCTCTACCTTACTAAGTTAAAATCCCTGCTCACATTAATGTATTAATTTACATATTTTAGGAGAAAAATGTGTGAAGTTTGAGTCAACTAGCCAAAAAAAAAAAAAAAAAGTTACAACAAGAGGAAAAGTGAGAACGGCAGGTCTTGCCAGTGACTTACCCTCTGTGTGAACCGCAGACACATAAGTCCAGTTATAGTGTTTGACTATGTCGAGCATGGCGCGCGCCTGCAGTGTATCAGAGGGCACCACACGGAGGAAGTATTTGAAGAGGGTTTTGTCGCTCAGGTCTATGCTGGTGGCCGAATAAGCAATCTGGGGAATGTTAAACAGCTGGAGAAGATTCTGCACCTGGATGGCCACCGAGCTGGAGCCCGGACCTATGACTCCAGCGATAGGCTTCTTACTGGGAGGAGGCTGGTTGGAAGGCGTCCCGTCGATGCACCACTTAGATCCGTCTTTGTCGTCCCGAATGGAGATGAGAGAGTCTCGGATGAACTCGATGCTTTGCTCCAGAGCAACGGATGAGTGCCAGCACGAGTCCCTGATCTCGCAGCCCAAGGTGATGTTGGGCAGCAGGTTCTGGTCGGCGTTGATACGGTCCAGCGTATAGAACATCGCCTCCACCCGTTGAATGCCGTACTGCTCGCGCACATCCCCGCATTTCCTATCGGCCACACTTTCGGCGGACGGCTGGTGGTGCACGGAGAAGAGCGCACCGATGATCACGTCGCCATCCATGCGGGCGACAGACCGGGCCGCCGCGCGCTGGACCGCCGAGCGCTTGTATATGTTCCCAAGCGCGTGAGATAAGAGTGTCGGTAGAAATAGACACAGGAACAGTGGGAAGTGTCCACACGAGACACGGGGCATCTTCAAGCGTGCCATGTTCCACATTGTGTGACAGGCATAGTGTGCGAGCTGCTCGTGCCAGCGGTGCTCGTTTCTCTGCAGTCCCAGATTCAATTAAGCGACCAAGATGCGCACGTGAGACAACATAAATGCGCCCTGACACCTGCTGAGAAAACATAACACAGAGTTAGTTAGAGAAAACATCTATTATTTTAAAAGGATGCATAAAGTACAGTTCTAGAAACAGAGCATCATTTAACACTGATGAAGTAAGGAAGTGCTGTAACACAGGGTGAGTTGTAACAGATTAACCAATTAAAATGAGTTACATGGGTGAAATCAGGACCAGCACCCCACATGCTGAGATGGCAGTTATAAAACTCAAAATAAAATAGGCTACATAAGATTTATAGGACAAATAAAATGCGCTAAAAAAAGAAAAAGATCATGCGTAAGTTTAGAGTTTCATTTGTGATAATATTAAATGACAGAACATGTGCATTGTTTAATCTGATACATAACATCTACACAAGATTTTCATCAGTAGTTTAAAACTAGAACGCCATGTCTAAGGGTTGTAAAACTTAGCAACTTATTTCTGGGCGCAAAAAGATTGCACAAAATGGGACAGTGTTTAAGCCACATTTCCAAAAATGCAGTGTCTGTTATGCTTTTAACATTGTTAGCCAATGTTTCATGCATTTTATATCTGTTGTATAATTTTATTTCCAGTTTTGAATGAAAATATTTCCTATAGAGCCTTTTATACTATTTTAATTCAAATGAGGTGGGTGGCGTAACAATTGTTTGTACACTTGATTATCACAGTAAATACGTGCACAACTTAAAATGTAGGCTTTGTTTTCGGTTGTTGTTAGAGCTCACCTAGTGGGGTAGGCTGTAACAACAACACCCTTGTGACATAAAATTACATAGTTTAGGGATACGCTGTAGATTTACAAACTAATTTGTGTAGTGGCTAACAAATATGGGAATAATATATAGCTAACACACGCCGGTCTCTATTAGGTGTCGCTTTAGAAGCCTTGCCTATTAAGTTTGCCAAACGTACGTCATTATTCAGTCTATGCAAAATAACTGGCGAACGAGAGAGTCACTGGACGAATATAAGAAAAAGAAACATATAACCACAGAATGAGCACCATTCACAAGTTTTGTTGGCGAGGTCGTCGTTTTTCACGTCCTTGTAGGGGGCAAATACCGGGCGGTTTCAGCACCGCGGACAGCGCAGACAATCGTATGACGGACCGTGAATGAAACTATAAGACGCGCCTTTGTAGTCAAAGCACAACTATTGGATGCGATGTATTTGCCCACAAAACCTCGGATACTGCGTGTTCCCTTAAAACTCAATGCGACTATATACAAGACAGACTTATTTTCAAACAGAACGAGATGAATTTAATTGCCCTCATCTTACAACAATCTTAATTTGAGTCTAAATACAGAAAAACAGAACAAATAGAAGCCTAAAAACAACTATTTTTTCAATATCACATATCATCGCAAAGATAGATGTCTTATGCCATACATTCACATTCGTTGTTCTATCGTTTCCATTCAGCATTATAATGGCTTAATCGATTACACTCAATGACAAATGAGCCATAATTACGATCCAATGCCTCCTATACTCGCATTAGTGACATTGCCGCACATCTGTCCGTACCTGCAGTTACTAGGAAATACAAACAACGGAAACATCTGCACAGGAATTCGATCGCTACGCACCTGAGTCAATGAGATATCGCTTCACCTCCTTCTGAGACAGCTGCTGCACTGATGATATACTTCAGTTATCAGTCTGCATCCCAGCCAGTGGATCTCTCTCTCTCTCATATGGCACGTACAATGTGGATTGGTCTCTCTCTCTCTCTCTCTATTTCTCTCTCTCTCTTTCATCGTAGTGATGTAAATATTATATGGCACGTACAATGTGCTTGATTTACAGCTAACTATCATGATAACCAAACGTCAACTATTTTTAAACAAAACACTATTTTGTGATAAACTTGTTATATGTATCAATAAATCTTTAAGAAGTTTAAAAAGTAATAAATAATGACTGTAATTATGATTTGTCGATGTAAGTTACAGCCCGATACTACTCATCCGAACGGAAAACAGACTTATGTTGCTATGGTTACTTCATCAACCAAACGCGATTTCTAGGTTAAATTGAGAGTTCGGATTAATTTGTAATCTCACTTTTTTCGGTCACTGGAAAAACAAACATATTAATGAGTGCATATATAAGCAATACGTACTTTTAAAGTCCCCCTGAAATCAAAATTTAAGTTTTTTAGCTTGCGTTCACGTACTGTTGAGTAGGTAGCCTACTACATTTCAATTTAAATTTACTTCAGGACCGTTGAAAATGCGTGTAGTATGAATGAATCAAAGAATATACACTAACAAGAAGCGACAGTCAATAGAACGTTCCATTGCAACACCGGCGCCCAGCAGCAGCCCTGCGTTTCCGCCATTTTGGGGTGAAAGCCACCCGTCAGTCCACTAGTTTCTATGGCAATATCAGCTGCTTTGTTAAAACAAAACGTACATTTAAGCTGAAATCCAACCTGAACGATGCCAACACAGAATAAAATACTATCACTAGTGATCATCAAATCCTTTTAACACTTTTAACAGACTTTGTGTTTAAGTCTTCCACTTTTTTCACAAAACCTTTGGTCTCTAGAAACCCAGTCAGTTTGGGTTAAAATTCTTTGAAGTTCAAGTATTAGCATTATAAACACTGAATTAATACCAACATATGAAATTAAGTTAAGGACATGCATCAGAAAAATTGGGAATGTTGGACAATAAATATAGCTATGAATATAACAGTTTGATTTAGCAGTGTATGTCGTTAAAGCAAAAGTGTACAAAAGTGGGAATTATGCGATAATGGACACAGCAATGCATCATGTATTATAAGGTCGTTATGTTTGTAGCGTGATCCATTAAAACGTACAATATAGCCTATTTCAATTCAGACCTAGATACTATTATTACTATTACTCCACTAGGTCTGGAATATATTGTTCGCTGCAAACATGATCTTAAATTTATTGATTTACTATTAATAAATGTGTAAAGTTGCATAAAATGGAAATACTCAATGAAGTAGGCTAACTACGTTACCTCAGATGGATGAATGGTTGGATTCCACAACTGGTAAAATAAAACATATATAAGACAATACAACATTTACTGTAGGAGCCATACAATTTACTGGTGACTTAATTTAAAAAACTATTCTACATTGCTTCTGATTTGGCTGTGAAATTCGCCGATTTTGGGTGCGTAAGATGTGAAGGATTCTATGGTCCAGTTAGTATTTTCACCCCATAATGGCGGCCGCGTTACTGGAGCGCCATCTAGTGGCTGTTACCCAAAAAGTATCAAAGTGTCGCCTCTTGGGTTCTAAGCTCTTTGAATGAATTCGGACATGCTACATCCGCCATATTGTTACTGTCACATGACCTACCAACGTCAGTTACATCCCTTCAACTCCATTCACAAATCCTCTCTCGTGGCCTCATGGGATAGTGAAGTGTCCATGTTATGCGCACTTCAGAATCTCGCTGGAAGTAATAAGTCATCCGGGTACTTTTTGCCAACTGTTTTTCGAATACTATGAATTCGGACATACATACTCTAAAATGTGCAGTTTTACTGAATTGGGGGGGTCCGGGGGGGTCCGAAAACCAGTCAGTATCTGGTCTGATTGTGGCCTGTGGAATGTTGGTCCACTCCTCTTCAATGGCTGTGCGAAGTTGCTGGATATTGGCAAGAACTGGAACACGCTGTCGTATACGCCGATCCAGAGCATCCCAAACATGCTCAATAGGTGACATGTCCGGTGAGTATGCTGGCCATGCAAGAACTGGGATGTTTTAAGCTTCCAGGAATTGTGTACAGATCCTTGCAACATGGGGCCGTGCATTATCATGCTGCAACATGAGGTGATGGTCGTGGATGAATGGCACAACAATGGGCCTCAGGATCTCGTCACGGTATCTTTGTGCATTCAAAATGCCATCAATAAAATGCACCTGTGTTCGTTGTCCATAACATACGCCTGCCCATACCATAACCCCACCACCACCATGGGCCACTCAATCCACATCGTTGACACCAGCAAACCGCTCACCCACACAACGCCATACACGCTGTCTGCCATCTGCCCTGTACAGTGAAAACAGGGATTCATCCATGAAGAGAACGCCTCTCCAAAGTGCCAGATGCCATCGAATGTGAGCATTTGCCCACTCAAGTCGGTTACGACGACGAACTGCAGTCAGGTCGAGACCCCGATGAGGACGACGAACATGCAGATAAGCTTCCCTGAGACGGTTTCTGACAGTTTGTGCAGAAATTCTTTGGTTATGCAAACCGATTGTTGCAGCAGCTGTTGTCCAGGTGGCTGGTCTCAGACGATCTTGGAGGTGAAGATGCTGGATGTGGAGGCCCTGGGCTGGTGTGGTTACACGTGGTCTGCGGTTGTGAGGCCGGTTGGATGTACTGCCAAATTCTCTGAAACGCCTTTGGAGATGGCTTATGGTAGAGAAATAAACATTCAGTTCACGGGCAACAGCTCTGGTGGACATTCCTGTAGTCAGCATGCCAACTGCACGCTCCCTCAAAACTTGCGACATCTGTGGCATTGTGCTGTGTGATAAAACTGCACATTTTAGAGTGGCCTTTTATTGTGGCCAGCCTAAGACACACCTGTGCAATAATCATGCTGTCTAATCAGCATCTTGATTTGCCACACCTGTGAGGTGGATGGATTATCTCGGCAAAGGAGAAGTGCTCACTAACACAGATTTAGACAGATTTGTGAACAATATTTGAGAGAAATAGGCCTTTTGTGTACATAGAAAAAGTCTTAGATCTTTGAGTTCAGCTCATGAAAAATGGGGGCAAAAACAAAAGTGTTGCATTTATAATTTTGTTCAGTGTATATTTTAAAGCAATATGGAGGAGAAACGGTTAGAGATTATGAGGAAAATTGGATTTCAGGAGCTCAACGGCTCTGGCCGAGCTGTGATCTAGGCGAAACGCTACTGGCTATTTTGGAAAAAGGGGAGGAGCTTCTAGATATATCCTGCCCTGTCCTGTTTCATTAGAAATTACGTCAACACAGTGAATAAAGCGCGTTCCAAGGCACTTCAGTGGGCCAAACAGGCAAAACCAGCTTGGTCAGGCTGGGAGACCACCTTAAACCAGCAAACCATCTTATGTTGGTTTAAGCAGGTTTTTAGCTATAGGTAATTTAAAATGACCAAAGAAAGTTTTGGAATAGTGGAAAAAGCGGTGGGGGTGTGGAGGAGAACCATTCAAAATCAAGTTTTTAATTGGGTCCAAATTTGTATAGCCTATGGGAAAATTCTTTTTTTTTTTTTTTTTAAATGAATGAAGAGCTTGGTCCTTGGATATAGGCTTCATGGTGCAGGCAGAAAGGATGAACATCTTTCTGTAGAAAAACAGAAAATACTTCATGGTAACAGACATGAAAAATGCATAAGAAATTTAGGACACAATTAAACTTTTACATGACATGTTTGAGTTCGTTGCCACTGTCGCCTCTGGCTTGCTTAGTTGGGGACACAAAATATTTAGCAATATTACAGATTTGACTGCACTGATGTAACCCCTCCTGTTCGAACTGCCCACCCTAAGCAGGACTCGAACCCAGGTCCACCGGCATGGGAGTTGGGCATTCTAACAAGGAGGATAAAGACCTCAGTCTCTAGCACCAGTCGCTAGAGCGCCTCTTGAGATCAGGGGAGTGAGGTTTACACACACAGCTCTTACTGGCCTACGTCAATTACACTGACACTATTGGATGAAAACTGAACTGAGCTGGATGATGACATCACTGTTTTCTACAGAGCTGCTTTATAGCTGAACTGAACTAATTTCATATTTGATGAACTTTACACAGTTATTGAACGGAACTGAATCAACACTGAACTGACAGGCTGAACAATGTCACTATTTGCTTTTTAGAGCTGATTTACAGCAGAATTGAACTCCTGTTTATTTCCTGTTTATTCCTGTAAAGGTGTGCTTTGAAACAATCTGTATTGTAAAAAGCGCTATATAAATAAAGGTGACTTGACTTGATTTAACACTAGATTACATATTTAACACTAGAAATACATATGCTGATATGAATCTCATGTGAAGTAGCATAATTATCTGGATGTTAATTGAATTTTTCCATTGGCAGAGCAGTTCTCTATTCAGAAGGATTAGGCTACTAATTGCAGTATGAGGCTGAAAAGAATGTGAAAGTATACAGCGCCATCTGCTGACAGAACGACTCTTCGTTTCTAGACTTGATAATGTGGTTTAGATTTTGCCAACGTCTACTGGCAGCATTTCTCCGACCTAAAATGTCCAGGCAGTTGGGAAATTGTAAAGGTATGGAAAGCTAAGAGAGTTGGATCGTGCTATAGATAGTCTATGCTAGGCATATGTAAAAAAGTAAATAAAAATGCTGTTTAATATTTATTACAATGCTGCTCTCTGGTGATTTAAGGTTGATATTACAATACAACACATTTAGATACAGTGGAAAAAAGGTAGACTGTCCCATACTTTCTAGATGACTATTACATTTGTGAATTATTATAATATTATAGTTTAGCCCTAAATTATTTTTGCCTTGATATATTTTTGCTGTTATATTGCATCACTGTATTTTTGTGCGTGTAATTATTAGATTTTTTTTTTTTTTTTTTTACAATAAAGTTCTGAACGCTTGAAGAAAATATTTTAAAGGTTTAACAGATGATTTCCCATTAACACACACAATCATGGATTCGTCCACTGGGTGATAGCATAGCAACAGTTCAATATCTGCCAATAATTCTAAAACAAGTACTAAAACAAAATTAATGATTTACTGTTGTGTTTGTTCTGTACTAATAGCAATTTAGACCAATGTTAATCATGACTTGCATGTGATATTATAGCAGTTGTTGCCCGTTGGTGGAATGTAAACATAGTAAACTGTTCCAACACATTATTTTAATACCTTCAGTGCACTGGATTTTGAGTAGACCCTACTGGCATAAAATAGGTTATAGAACTGACAATACACAAGGAATTATTCTGGATTAAGCTCTTCATTATGTTCATCTGTTTCTATTTCTTTGTGTGTAAAGTTGTTTTCCCATATCTCAAAAATCAGTGACTGGTAGTAGCTCTAGATGGCGTCTTCCTATTACTCACCGGCAATGTGTTAGTAGGGCTGAAAAAGGCTTATAAGGTAAAAGCATTTTGTAGTTGTTAAAACGGTCGCTCTGCGAATTATTAATGAGCTAAACAAATATTGCATGCAGGGTTTCGCCAGTTGAGCTTTATTTTTATACATGGCAACATAAGGAAAGCAAACACGTGGCAATAAGAGAATGGAATGGCTATATCAGCAGGACAGGAGGCCGAAAATTGGGCGGGGCTTAGCGGCCCAAACGCTAACGTTACATACGATGAGATCTAAATGATATTCTTAATATTTTAACTTTTCAGTGTTTATTTTTAATTCAAATACAATTAAAGTTTCACGGTGTCTAGATTACTGTTAAATTAGCACTACGTTGTCACATGGTACATGTTACTTTTCTCAGCGCCTGTCAGGATGAGTCAATCACAATTGTTTTTTGATCACTATTATTAAACTTATTTTATAGCGACTGTCAGTGCATGTTTCTATTTAAATGTCAGGTACCAATCCTAGTAATTAACGATTACACTTTTACAAAACAAAAATGGCTCCAATCATACACAAAAAGTCCTGAGATTTGTTTGCAGCTCAATGAAAATTTAGCTTTGTGAACCCCCAAGCGCCCCTACAGGAAAACTGGTTTTAACCACACGCATTCAAGCCACATTTCCCATCCAATGACGAAAAGAAACAGTCACGTGATCTTGAAGCAGGAAGCGCAGCCACATCCACAGCAGCACTAGAGTGAAACTGCAGACAGCTCGACCTGAACGCCCTAACGAGGACTGAGAATAAACCAATTAGACACCATGTTTTGGAGACTTTTCTTCGTGACGTTGTTACTAGCCCTCTTGGGATCAATGACAGGACAGGAATTTGTGAAAAGTGAGTAAATTTATCATCTTTAATGTAACAGTGAAACAGCGTGTTCTAACGCAAGCCAAAACAATCTCTATCACGCCATCGGCTAACACCTAAACTGTGATTTTTTATTAGGGGTGGTGGCGATTTCGGTTCCATTAACGATTCTTTTAGCACTTTTGAGGAATAAATATTGGGTAATGATTCAGTTCTTAAGGCATCAACTGCCCTCGTCAGTCTGTTGCCAAATGACGAGGTCATTTTAGGTTTCAACAGAACTGATAAACAATTCAGAAATAAATTGTTTTAAAAACTATACCTACATAGAAATTTTAAAGAACCGACTTATAAGAGTCATTCGCACGGTAATCTGACTACACTGATCGCTCTGCATGTTTTAATACACAAAAAGAACCGATTCCTAAGAGTCGTTTATTCAGGAATTAAACTTCTCTGGTCGCTCTGTATGTTTTTGATTTACTTAAAGAATCGACTCGTAAGAATCAGTTGTTCGAGAATTTGTAATATCCTATTCGTGATATATGTTTCGCGCTGTACATTCTGTAGTGGCGTAATACAGGAAACTACGGTGTCTATTTCATACCGGCGGAAGTGTGAACGTTCGACTGCCGTCTTACTCGATTTTTAATGCATTGTTCTAAAGAACCGGTTGTTGATTCCCAATCCACGTTTTAATAACAAGAAACGCGGCTGATGCACTTTGGCCTCGCTCCGCAACCTAATGTGTTTTTTGTAACTCAGATATTTAGACTAAACTTGTGTGTTTCTTTTTACTTGATTTGTTTTCGATTATGCCCTGGCCTATACCGAAATCAAAATAGTATATTTTCTTCCCTAACTGAAATAATTAATCACTTATCTGTCACACAAAATGATCGCTGTCGTGCCTCTGTTATGTAATCAAATACATCAGGGTTTTCTATTTTGTTGTCTTGTGGCTTTGCTTCCATTTAGATCTACTGCGATTTGATGATCTATATTTATCCCGAGAATCACATGTTGTGCTGTAAAACAAACCCGAGAAGTCGGACTTCACCACACACACACACACACACACACACACACACAGGTTTGTTTTGCTATCAAAGTGAGGACATTCTATAGGCCTAATGGTTTTTATACTGTACAAACTGTACATTATATCCCCCTACACTACCCCTAAACCTACCCATCACAGAAAACATTCTGCATTATTACATTTTTAATAAAACATTTAGTATGTTTTTAAAGCTGTTTTAAATATGAGGACTCATGAAAGGTCCTCATATTTCATATGTACGTCATAATACCAGTGTAATACCCATGTCATTATACAAATTTGTTTCCTCATAAATCACAAAAAAACACACACACACACACACACTCTCTCTCTCTGTCTCTCTCTCTCTCTCTCTCTCTTTCTCTGTTGGGAAAGAGACACGCACTTGGACTGTCTTAAAACCTAGTGGGCTGCCTGCATAGCAGATTTGGGCTCCTTTAAAGTCAGCATGAAATGTAAATTCACTCTATTTTGTAAATTCATGTTATTTATCTTTATTGTGAAAATAATCTGTGCATATGTTTAATTTTTAAAAAAGTTTTGACCTTGTAATATTTCCTCAAAATGTCATAACTGAATATTCTGGTGAAGTATGCAGGACTTCTCCAATTTAGTCTGCTTAAACCTGCGCCTGCAAGTTTACATTAATCTCCCTCTACTTTTGATTGCAATGTTCACATCTCAAAATGAACCGATACACAACTGATACACAGAACCAAGTCCCCAATCTACATTTTTTCTTTTTTGATAATCTGTTACACTTGGATGCGCTTTACAATATGAACGAACAGATCTGTCATTGCTTCAATTTCATCGCAACTTTAAGGTCACTAAGGTTTTAAACAACCTTTGTTTAGGTTTTGCCAGAGACATCCGATCATGTTCACTTGATCACAAGACTCATTGGTCCCCTTCCCAGTTTTTCTGTTCAGCTACTCCTTATCTACACTATTTAAGATTAAATGTGTGGTTTGAAAAGAAGAGAAGATTCTAGATTGGCATATTGCGAGCATGGCTCTGTTGTCTTTTACCTAGAGACTTGGAAAATGGTTTACTGATTGAAATATTTTGTGGTTATATAGTTTTTCTTGTTTTCAGGTTTAAAGGCAAAGAGAAAACACTGACACATGCTCTGGCAGCAAATCTCAGTCAACATGGAGCAAACAATGCATTGCTTGATTATTACATGATTGTTGTAAAACTCAATGATATTTTGTTAGGCATGCAAGAGATGTTATTTAATGGTTGGTTTCTTTTGCAGATGAAGACTGTAGTTCATTGACCGGTTGTGCTGCATGTGAAAATGTGACTCTCTGCAAGTGGATGAACTGCACAGGTCAGTCCCTCCTCCATGTCAAATTCAAAGCTCACATGACAACAATTAACTGACCTCAAAACAGTATAATGCTGACAAGGTTGTGTGTTTTCCAAAAAGAGGCTGCTAAATCATGGTTGGTTGTGTGTGTGTGTGTGTATATATATATATAGTGTATGTGTGTGTGTGTATGTAATACACATGCATGCATGCATACACACACACACACACACACACACAAACACTCTCTCTCTCTCTCCTCCAATAGCGAGTTGACACACAAACCCACCTCCCCTCACTCAATCATTTCATTTGCTCCAGATGAGTATTGTTGGTGTTACAGGGCTTGAATTTGTGCATGGGATTGTGCCTATTGCACATAATTTTACCCATTCCCGCAGATTTTGTGCTCACACAAAGCGCGCACACATAAAGCCTCTCAGTACTAAATTGAGTGCTTTTTCACTGCTTATTGTGCTTAAACAGCCAAATACACACGAAGTAATGTCAAAATGCTGGTCATGGCGAGTAATGTTAATGTAAACACAGTCAGTTATGTTTTAAGTGAACGTAAACATTTAAGAAAGAAAACGCATGTGTAACAGTATAATGGATGCATGCGTCAGGTCTTAAAGTGACAGCAGCCTAATATACCTGCAGCCAAATTATGAGATTATATTAAAAATATCTATATAGCTTTAAGTTTTTCAAAATTGTGGCCAGTAAAAATGCTGAGTGGCTAGTAACTTTGTAAAACTACTAGCCACAGTGGCTGGTGAGCAAAAAAGTTAATGTTGAGCCCTGTATACTATATATATATATATATATATAAGAGAAAGAGAGAGGTTTCCTATTAAGATAAGTGGGATGAATAAATCAGTTATTATTATATTAATGGAAAGCCTTATTTTTTCCCATTACCTGAAGAGAAAATTCTAAGCATAACCCGTAGTTCCCAGATTATATTATGGGTCTGCTCATATGTTACATCTAAACACAGATCCTGTAACTGTCTAAGGTGTTCCTGATGTGGTGTACAGATAATAAATGAAAACCTGTGTTTCAGTTCTTAATGCTGGTTTCGGTTAGTGTGAACCTGAAGTAACTGCCCTTTTATCCCTGGAGTCCTTCTCCATGCCGCTTTGCTAATGGATGACGTGAAATGAATCAGAGAGAGTAAATATACTAATGAAACGCACACACTGTTGCTATGGCGCTCAAGGCTCTTCAGAAAAAAAAAAAAAAAGAGAGAGAGGGAGAGAGAAAGTAAGCAGAAAGAAAGTGGCTGTATCATGGATCAAAGGAGTGAAAAATTCAAATTACAACAGAAAATAAATGAATACTAATGAAATATATTTCATATATTGTTTCAAATGAAATTAAATTAAATTAGGGTTTTAAAGACAAATGATCTCGAACTTCTCCCCATGTTTGTTGTATAAATTCATACATATTTGAGTTTGCTTTAACATAGTAGGAGAGATACCTGCTACCAGATAACTATAAAAGATCCTTGGTTATTCTAAGATTCATGGTAAACTATTTAAAATAGGCAGAGACAGTGATTGATAGTTTTGTATTGTTTGCTATCATGCTTGATGCATGGTATTGTTAAAACTGCAGTAAAGGTCCAGAGTTTTGTATGACAATTCCTGCAAAAATCTGATTTTTTTGTTTTGTTTACTTTTTATGAATTTATTTTTATAATTTTTAATTGTTTTTTTTTTCACTTTTTGAAATCTGTCTTCTGGTTAATAGTTAAACAGAATTTATTACACTGCCTTCAACAATACAGTTATAAACCACTTCCTTGAAGGAGCACTTTCACATGCTTTGTTCTCGATCTTAAATTAAAAGTCAGCTGTCATTCTCCATTCTCCTGAGTCTGTATTGTATGAGACTATGCTTGACAATAAGGAGAAGTGGTTTGACGGGCCCAAGCAGGTGTAGTTTCTGTAACTGCACCTCCCTCTATAACAAAGCCTGTAGCATTAGCACTGTGCTATCGGCTCCCTAGAGATGACGCTATCGGTTTACACTGATTCAGTCAAACAACAGACTGGAAATATCTGGGTCTTTCCTACTGTAGTGCAGACTAGTGGGTAGTATAAACAGGTTCTTTTGATAATTAGAAATGGGTTTGCAAATAGTTTTGAGTATTTAATTCTACTTTTTATTAATATTATTATTGTTATTATTATTGTGTCCAGGTTCAAAATATGGTGTAAAAGCAGATATTTCGGTTTTAGGACAGGACTTTTTTTTTATTATTGGTTTTGAGGGCGTTTCCACAAAGCCATGGTTTCCAGTGGCCTGTTTGAATCCATTTTCAGGCAAAATCTATGTGTTGCGACATGCGCTGTAAATACACTCATTTGAATTATTGACATATGGCTCTGTGTGGGTGTAGATGGAAGGTGAGACAAACTGGAAGGCGCAGTGTTTGCGCAACAAATTTTGAAATGTTTCCCTATGTTAAATATTAATTGCTGATGTAATTGACATAATCATAACTTGATAGCATGCTGTATGTAAACTTGCCTGGACTATATGTAGCATTTCATTCACTTCTCTTACAGATTGGACTGTTGAAACAGTCTTTTGAAATAATAATAATTTCATTGTTGTTCTTTTATAATTATTGATATTTATAACAAATTATACATAATACCTACCAGTACATATCATATGTTTTTATTGTTATAGTCTAAGGATGATGTACTTATTGTGTCAAAGCACAAATAAAACAATTATTGAAAATCATTTAAAGGGATAGTTCACCCAAAATTAAAGAAGACTCTGTCATTGACTCACCCTCAAATTGTTCTAAACCTGTATTAGTTTCTTTGTTCTTTTGAACACAAAAATGTTCAAACAGTTGCTGGTCCCCATTGACTTCCATAGTATGAAAAAAAAAAATACTGTGGAAGTCAATGAGTGAGTAAATGACAGAATTTTTATTTTTGGGTTAGCTATCTCTTTAAATTTACTGCATGTATTTTTCAAATTAGTTATCAGTCTCTTAAACCTAAAATAACCTGTATCTGTCATAAAAAAAAAAAATCTCTAGTTTGTACTAAGTTATTTTCAGTTATTTTACTGTAAGTTTTATTTTTCATATAGCTTTCCAAAGAAAAGAAACCAGGAAATGTATGTGGCACTTCTCGTTGGCACACGTGTACTGAGACCGAGGCACAGATGTTCACTCTGTTCTGTTAAGAATAGAATCTCAACAGCAGGTTTTTGCAGTCTAATCTGTGAAAACCAGTAAATGTGGGCTGATTGACATCATATTCATTCAACTGATTGCTCCAGAAAGTGCCTGCGCAGTCCTTTTAAAGTAATGAACGTATGCATTTCCCTTCAATCATTACTTGAGCCGGGTAGATGAATTTGTTTCGCTGTCCATACAAACTGCTGAGGGGTGGGAAGCAGTGTGGAATGTGTGGACATTTTTGCTAGTCAAGCACTTATTCGGAAAGCAAGGAATTGAAAACATCTTGGTGTTGTCATAGTGGAATTTCAACAGGAGAGTTGTACCTTTCACAAAAGCATGTGACATTTCTTTCTCTGTGCATGCTGTTTTGAGGTCATGTACTTTCATACACTGAGCTATAGTTTAAACCAACTGTTTCTTGGGGCTCAGTTCACTGAGAAGCACTTCTTTTGACATAAAATACTCAGCCCGTGACACTCATACTGAAAGAGAAGGCTGTTATGCTTGACTCATCAAAATTGATATACAGTCACAAAGCAAGCAAGTTGTAACAACAACCAAATCTTTTTATACTGGCCTTGACTAAGACTACACAAGATTATTTCTCAAACCTTGAGAACCTGGTTATTTGATTTATATAATATAATATAATATAATGATTTTATTTATTGTGTGATTTTGAAATGGTTCTACATTTAAGTATTTTAATTTCTAAATAATTTTAAGTATAAAATAATTGATGAACATGTTTTAAGCACATATTGTGTTAGTTAATGAGTTAGTCAGTGAGTCCATTGTGACAGGGCTTTCTGAACTTAAGTCAGTGACAAACATGAGGAAGACAACAGTGCCGGTAAAGTGGATTATGAAACAATGTGTAATAAATTGAATTATTGCTATTAGTAGGAAGTAGGAATTTGAGCGATGAGCTGTCTGTCATACTTGCAATACAATGCTGTTCATGTGTGACGGGGAGGATACTCTAAATGGAAACCAGCTGATTGTGACACAGAAGTTTCTGGAAAATCTTCCTTGATTCATCCTCCTCTTTTGCTTTATCTTTCTTATTGCAGTGTGACATACTGCCAGTTCCTCCTTATTTCTGGATCAATAACCTTTTTTAAGTTATGGGAGTGTTTATGTGACTTTATTCTTTATCTGATGGCATGTAATGTAAGGTTTATCGAAAAATAGATGCAATCACCCCAGTTCTTTCTACTGTCTTTTTTTTAAACTATTATATTACAAGTATTAAATTAAGCAATATGGTATGTGTTACTGCTTTTTATAACAAGTTAACAGAAGTTAAGTGACTTTTCTTTTTTTTCCCACCTCCGGTGTACAAGGTTTTTTTTTTTTTGAGTCAACAATACCACAAATAAAAAAAAAAAAGCCATTTGTTGAAGAACTTCTACAATTTTAATTAGTGCAGCTAAAATATTTAAGTCAATCAGTTGAGATTTAGATGCCAGTATTTTGCCAATAGCAAATTCCTGTTTCTTGCAGTTCAAATGCACAGTGACTTTATCTTTCTTTTTCTTTTTTTGCCCCGTACATTTCAGATGGTATACCCAAGTGCATTAATGACAGTGTTGTTAATGCAACAGTCAACTGCATCAGTGTAAACTGCACAGGTAAGTCCTGTCCTACAATCTCAAGCTCCTTTATATAATAACTAAAATAATGTTTGGCTGTAGCATTCATTAACTGCAAAAAATAAGCTATTATTAGAGTCATTAGCTATGAATGTTCTGTGACTTGACCAATTGTATGTTTGGATGATGACTGTTTTCTCTGGACTGCAGATCCAGTACTGACCACCACAGTGAGCCCCACCACCACAAACACTACCAATGGTACAGCCTTCCAGACTCACCTCATTTGCATTCATACACACCTCAGAACACATACCTACCTAATTCATAGCCCAATGTCTTTTTCATTCAGAGCACATTTAAAAACAATATTGTTTGACTGCACAATATAAATAAAGAGCCATAAAATAGAATGACAGATAACAATAATGAATAGAAAAAGTAAACAATAAAATCAACAAATTTAAAATAAATAAATAAATTGATTAATAAAAATTTAGCCCGCTTACATCTCAATGATTCAGGTCCCTTACACACTTATTAAAGAAGCTATGATACCTTGTTTATTACATGCTAATATAGATAGAATACAGACCTAAACAAACACTCACACAGAACATTTCATCACGTCTATCCGCTTAGAACCAGTCTCACAATGACTTTAAAAAGGAATTAAAAAAGAAAATACACCCACATCACTTTATAACACAGAGCAATTTGTAAAATATGACGTATTGGAATTTTTTTGTTTACTGTTGAAATACAAAAATTAATCTGAACAGCTCTTTTTTTTCTGTTTAGCTACCACGATAACCACTTCCACGGTAATCACCTCTACTTCAGTTGCTCCGACTAACGAGACGGCCACAAGTAAGTACTGCTCTCTCTGATGTCTGCATCTCTTAGTGAGTGAAACACTTCTTCACCCTGTTAGGTTTGACTGAAATTGTGGTTTTCCACAGACAGCACAACAACGTCACCTACAACTTCTCCATCTAAGACGTCCACATTCGATGCTGCCAGTTTCATCGGGGGAATTGTGTTAGTCCTTGGCCTTCAAGCTGTCATCTTTTTCCTTTACAAGTTCTGCAAATCCAAGGATCGCAACTACCACACCCTGTAACACTCTGCTACCGGGAGGCACCACAAAACCTACACTCCAACCCCAAAAGAGAGAGAGAGAGACACACGTACACACAAATTCTATGATATTTCTTAAACACTCTTGTGATTCCCCCATGTTTAGTCTCATAATTGACATTTGATGCCTGTGGTTGGAGCTTTATATTTCATTTATGTTAGAGCTCTCAGAAGCACTCAAGTTCGTTAACTCAAATTCACACAACACAGAGTGATGCCCCAATTGTTTTCGAGCGTTGGAATTATGGGGTATGCAAAATGTGTCCTGCTACTTTCTTGAACAACCACAACTTTCCAAATTAAGTCATGTCTGCTAATGTTCCAATTATTTCATCTTTGATGACAAAACAGTGATTTGTCTCTTCAATATCATGGCCTTTCCCCTGAAAGTCGCATGACGCGGAATCTTCTCATCATGCCTGTGGCAATACTTCCCCATTTCCAGTGTTAATTTCACGATGTTCAGGTATCTTCACTAGAACAGTGTTTTATACAGTTGTCATGAATGGTTCTTTGTATTCTACCCAGTCCTTCATCATCTTCACCAAGTGCAAAAATAATATCTGTATAGTTCAGGAGTGAAATGAAGGTTTTTTTTTTTTTTTTTTTTCCCCTTTACATCATCTTTTGGTTTGTGTCCACCTGTGTTGTGGTGTTCGTTTATACAACCCTTTATTTGCCCATTGCTCTCATTCATACCAACCAAGAGAGCCAGAGTGTTTGTAATAAATTATGTTCCCCAGCTTAGTCCCTCATTGTTAACTATCTACATTTAGAGAACCAGTAGACATCAGTTATCAAAACTAGTTAAACCTGGCATCTCGCTCCCTTTTCCCCCCAATTTTGACAGTGGAGTGCTGGATAATATCAGAGATGCGTTATACACCCTTAGTTAACATCCCATGACCTCATTGGGGATCATTGTGGGGGACTTACCAGCGTATCGGCCATTTTAAGTTGTACATTTGGGAGTTTATGGGGATTTAGTAGAGGCTCAGCCAATCCAGTTCTACTTAACAGCAGAAATGAGTCTTTATTAGAATTATAAGATTCTGACGGACATGCGAATGGAACAAGGCACTATGTGAGGGGCAGAGTATCGAGGATCCCATTCAGAATGATTGACAGTTGAGTCAAAGTGCCTTTAGGTGGAGGCAGTGGCTTGCTGCCTTAAAAGTGAGCCTTAAAAGTGTGAATGCGTTCGTTGCGGGCCGCCGCTCTGTGTTAGTGTGTCTGCCTGTATGTCAGTGTGTTTATAGACATGCATGCGTGCTTGTATCAATGAAGTAGATCTAGTGTCTGCCAGCTGGACTGATCGCTATATTATACAGAGTAGATAATTAAAGGTTAATTCATTTGTTTGCAGATTATAGATTAATGTCATGTTTCCCAAAAGCTTCTCCCAGTTCTCAAGAGCCATTTCTTGCTAGCACAAAGATATCAGTCATGTTCTAGCATTCCCATTCAAAAGCAGATTGATATTTGTATATAATCTGAACTCTTTGACCATAAACTGAAATCAATATAATTTTATATTAGGCACTAAAATGTCTTAAACTGAGGTGTACATACTTCAGGGCTTGTACACAGAGCCTGATGTTTTTTTTTTTTTTTTTTTTTTAAAGAGCTTTTGTGTTAAATACCCTTAAAGAGAACTGAAATGTGCCCTAGAAAAGTGCATTCAGGATATGTTTTGTATTCATCTGCAGATTTTGATGGAGACTTAGAATAGAGCTGTGTCAGACTCATAATTTAATGCTTGGGTTTGATTTCTTGAATATAATTGAGTAGATTTGTTTCAAATGCAGAATTGACCTAGACTATGCCTAATTGCCTTGTTCAGCATATTACGTTTAGTACTCTGTTCATAAATGCATTTGTTTGGCTAGTGCGCTGGTACGTGTATAGGCCGAGGGCCTGTATTTTTTTTTTTTTTTTTTTCCATTCCTCTATTATCAAATATAAAATGTAATAATCTCGATTAGCTTGCTGCTAATAACTTCCTCTGTGAGTCGTAATGTCGTTGGCTTAGGAAGTGATTCATATTATTTGGGTTGCAAATTTTGTAATGGCTGAAATGAATAGATTTGTTTGATGTGTGCTTTAGTTTCATCTGCTTCCCTGACATCCCAGTGTCGAAATGTTCAGTTCCCAGCATTGTGTTAACTGCATGTTTCTCAAAAGATGACTGTTAAGGCCTCACTCTTTATTGAACCACTCTAACTGCTTGTGCATTGTTATATCACGGTGCTTAAATGCCAAAGGTGTCTATTTTAGCATGAGTCACTAAAAAGCTGCTATAATGCTTCACAAGCTTCATCTTGCCCATAGTGTAGTCAGATAAAATCCATCTGTTTGCCATTTCACTTCAGCTTTGCCAAATTAAAAACACTGTAAAAAAGTTCAGACTGCACAGTGTTTCGATTTTGTAACTTCTTTTAATTAACATAAATACACAATTATACAAGTCATCTCAGTATTGTCTGTATAGCATCAGGCTACATCCAAAGATCCCACTTAGTTGCAAATGGATTTTAGCTGTGCATGCGAAGGGCAGTAATGGACGTTACATGTTGGATTTAAAGGGATAGTACACACAAAAATGACAATTTTTCATCTTCACTTCATTTCAAACGTGTGCATTTCTTTCTTCAGTAGAATACAAAAGGATGTTTTTTTGTTTTTTGGGTCATTGTAAAGACAAAACACTTACACCATTCTTCAGAATATATTTCTTGTTCACCAAACAATACAGTCATACAGATTTGGAATTACGTGAGGGTGAGAGAATGACAATTTTCATTTTTGGGGTGAACTATCCATTTTTAGTTCCAGATTCAGAGCTCAGTGAAGGATGCTAATGTTCATAGTTAAACAACTCAAAATCCTCTCACACACTCAATTTAACCTAACTTTAATTAGTCTGTGGCCTTGTTTTCTTGTGCCATTATGTTTGTTTGTGTGCATGCATCAGATTTCCACAGAAACAGCCATAATAATGCCATATTTTGCCATCGCTCCCTGAGCTAGTGTTGCATTCCTTTCTGCACCTTTTGAAGAAAAAGTGCCTTAATTATTTAAGATTAAATGAAGAAATTGAAATGTCATGAAAACTTGTATTCAAAGGGATTTTGAGCGTTTTAGATTGAAGGTTTGGTTTATTGAAGTTGTGAGTGGTTAATGAGAGGAACATGGAGTATTGCATCTTGCTTGTGCCAACATTTAGTTATCTAATTACAAAAAGAGTTAATTTTTTTTTTTTTTTAATGTGTAATTACCTATGGCCTATTGTCCAGTAGTGCATTTTTTAATTGCTTCTCATAAAACTGCACACGCCCCACATACGCTCTTGTCGACTACTGTTGCGTCTGTGTCCAGACAGTCTGCCTTAATAGTTTTATGCTTTGTTATATTGGTTTTATTTCTCTGGAACTCAGATATCTTTCTTTTGTTCTTGTGTTTTCCCTCGTTTCAGATCTGCATTCGCAATTAGGTTGAAAATGTGATCAATTAATTAAAGTTTGAGTATTGTAAAACAGTTGTGGTTGTTGTGTTTTATGTTGGCTTTTTCTTTAAGAGCTTTTACAGTGGCATATGTTTACAGATTGCCACTATGGAGATCCGCTCTCATCTCAAGAGTAAAATAAATCAAATTAATTGCAATTTTTGTATCTCCCGATGCACCATTAAATCTTCCAACTGTGACTGTTTATTTTTATAATTGTGACTTTATGTCTCCCAAATGTAACTTTGTATCTCACAACATGACTTTATTTATTTTAAACTTTATCCCCCTTTTTTTTTTTTTTTTTTTTTTTTTTTTTTTAAAGTCTGAGGTGGAAATGGGCTTCATAGATCACAGTTTGCAAAATATAATGATTGTTTTTTCGGTGTTAAGGTTCGTAAAGATGTTTTTGGTATTTCACTTTAAAAACTGTTATCAAAAACTGAACAAGATCTCATGCGGTTGTGGTTATATTGTAGCAGGCCAAAATTTGATTAAAGTTTTACATATAATACTGGATTTTCTTTCTAGAACTCATGGTCACTTACACAGCATAATAAGCAAATAGGAATACAGCTTAAAGAGCGATTACAGAAAACTGACTAATGACTAAGATAAAAATGGACAAAGCAAATGCACTGTGACAAGAATCCAAAACAATCTGAATATTTCAGACCCGTTTCCCATGGATGATCATCTAAATTCAGGGAATAACAATCACACCAGCACCAGAAGACCTTAGAGAACAGAGAAGGGAACACGGGGTGGAGTAGCTCTGATATTATTTAGAATAAAGAGCCGTAAGATAATTAAGTTTACAACAAAAGTCCAGTGAGGATTCTCATTAAATCCCTGGACTATGTTTAATCAATTTCAATGTAACTCTGTCCTAGAAAACAGTCCTTAAACCACACTTTGTAATGTTTAACAGGATATGCGCTCACCCTGAGGGTCAGCTTTATTCCTGCTTAGTCTGCATTAAATCCTCAAACTTCTTCTCTGGACAGGATGTGCATGTATTGTGATTCAATGTTTTTCCCATACCACATACTACTGAAAATGATGACCATAAGGGTGCATGATGCACAGTAACAACCAGTCAAAAATGTACATAAAAATGCGTAGATGACATCATCTTGCCAGAATCAAGGATTGTGATAACCAAGAATCAACAATATTGCTGTATCTGTGTTTGCCAGTGTTTCCTGTATTCAAATGAGTTTATGCAATACTGATTTAATCTGTACTGTGTCACAGAGCATAATCCAATAAAACCATCGGAACAAAACAGAGTCCATCTTTTCTGGTTACATCTAGAATGCTTTTGTTCCCCGTTTTATATATCTGCTCTTTTCTTTTATATGTTTTTCCACATTTGTGGTTTCTCGAAGTGTAAAGCATGGTTGTAATAAGATCAGATGTCGGACAATGGGATCATTTTGTTGTGGAAACAGTGGAGGAAACAATGTGTCAGCTGATTGTAAATCTCATAAGCAAGAAACCACACAAAAGCTGAGGCTGCAAGGATGCTCATTTTTCCCCTTGTGACCATCACTACCTTTCCTGGTGTTATTATTTTTTTTTTTTTTTTCACACTTTGAGTGAGTGAAAAATAAAAAGCCTCATCAACATCCCTTTTATTTAATTTTTTTAACTGATTGCGTAAAATAAGTGTTCATTTAAATCTGTTATTATTCATATTTTGTGTTTTATTTCTGGGTGAAACAGCATACTGAACCTGAAAATGTAGGGTTGGACTTAATTTTATCCTTCAGAAATTAATTGGATTGTGTAAAGTGATCTGAGATCAGGTTAGTAATAAACTGCAGATTAAAAAGGCAAGTTGGTCTGCACTTTAAAACATACATAGATATTTTATTTACAACTTATTATTCAAACAAAAAATATGAACAGAAATAAAAAAAACAATTAAGCTCACTGAATTTATACGCAGATGAATCAATGTTTTGTGATCTTCCTGTGGGCGTTGTGTCCTCTTGAACTGCAGTGACTGTTCTAAGCCCCGGATGTGTGTTACAGGATAATGTAACTATGTCTCCCATGTGATGTCCTGTCTGCGGAGACTAGAGCACAGTTTCTGTGTCTCTCTGAGGAGCTTCAGGGTCTCATGGCTGCTCCTGATCTGTTTCTGTCCCGTGCAGGGTGAGGCTTTGACAGGGGATGGTGGCAATGGTTGTACCCCACTCTGTGCTCTGGTTTTGCCCTCTACACTGGTGCCCAATTGTGGCTTCTGCTTGGGGCTACAGGATGGCTGGGAGAGTTTCTGAACCTACAGGAGTAATAACATACATTTGGAGGCAGTTCAGCTTGATATGTATCAGCAGCTGCGTTTCCATTACCCTTCAAATTGTGCAAATTGAAATTGTGAATTGAAAATATGCCCAATGGAAATTACGCAAGAACTCCCATATATGTTACGCTTGCATGAGGTGGTTTTTCAGGCAATTCGAAAAAGCAATATTTCACAAAACTCTAATGGAAATGGATTTACAGGTCACCTGGTGTACGTAAAAGTATGATTGGACAGAAGACGAGACAGAGTTCTTTATTAAACTCATAAAACAAAAGAATTATGTGAATATTGGATTCTAAACAGGAAGAAAAAACAATTTATCAAGACCTCAAAGCAGATCGGAGGGATCAGAGAACGGAGGGAGCGGCCAGATACGTGGCCGCTCCCAAGTATAAGAGGTTTTCCCTGCCATTAATGCTTGGATAACGCGCCTACGTCTCCTTTGATTAAAAATAATGGCTAGTCCAGTGGCTGTGATATACTTATACCTACTAACATCTGTTGCTATGATTTTTAGAATGACTTGTCGCGAGAGGAAAAAATTGTGTTTTAGTCACATAACGTCAGTTAATGGAAACGCCGTCATTTCGCAATAGTTTTGTCTTTACAGACATTTAGAAAATATCGCAAAAGTTCTGCGCAAATCTGTAATGGAAACCCGGCTAATGTTTTTCTTATAGCAGTTGTTCCTAACCCTGGTCCTGGAGTACCCCCAACACTGCACATTTTTGATGTCTCTCTTATCTGACACACTCATTTGAGATCTTGGTGTCTTTACTAATGAGCTGATAAGTTGAAACAGATTTTAGCCCGATTTTCACTAGCCAACAGTTTTGTTAAAGTCGCCGACAAACGGCAGGCAAATCGGTGCTCGTTCACGTGAGTGACACTAGCGTAGTGTGTATGATCAAAGACGTGATCTGAGAGAACCGCCGATGCGTCGGCAATGCCCATTAAATATTAAGCATGCTAAATATCTGGACCTGTCTGTGGGTGCATCTCAATCAGCTCCTTAGTTCAGTAATCAGGGAGTGAGCCATTTTTAAGGGATAGTTCACCCAAAAATTAAAATTCTGTCATCATTTTCTCACCCTCAAGTTGTTCCAAACCTGTATGAGTTCCTGTATAGTAGGAAAAAAATACTATGGAAGTCCATGGCTTGCCAAATTTGCTGATCAAGTCTGAACTACCAAGGATGCAAGTCAAAACTTTGCGTACTTGATATGGAGAAATGCCTACAGACCTGCAACAGAACATCAGCAAGCATGGCTTCTGCAAGCAACCATTCCTATTCTTCTTTTTTCTTTTTGGCTGCAAATCACAAGGTTCTTTTGTGCATTTTAACAAGCAGAAATCCAGTCTCACGTGTGATCTTGCATTATTTCCTGTATCACTTCTCATGTGTGTTTGGCTGATCCATCGTGTAATATGCACATAAAAGCAACTAAATTGTACCACAGACTATTGTGTAATGTGAGAAGAACAGCAATCCGATGACTATGAAAATCAGGAATTACTGTCCAATAGAATGTTTTTTTATTTAAATACTACTGAATGTGTAATGTGCTATAATTAGTAAAAAAAAAAAAAAAAAAAAAAAAGTAGACTCACTGTTTGCTGATGTTTGCGTAGTTTGGAGATTTGAGCTGCTTTCTCCTCCATTCTCTTGACCAGACAGTCCAGCTCTCGCTCCAGATCATCACGAAGCTCTCGTTTAGTAGTCTCATCTATCTGCTTGACCAGCTCCTGGTGTTCACTGTCTCACACACACACAAACAATATATGAATCCTGTCCTACTCTCCCCGCCAACACATTTCAAAAGCTTATCTTGATCTGTTCATGGTCAGAATGGTGTTACTCACAAGCTCATCTGGCCCAGTTCATCCTGAAGGGCAAGCAGAAGTTCAGAAAGGCTGCCCATTGCGGAAGCTGCCTTGCTGGGGGAGGACGAAGGCCTGCGATGGACCCGCTGGTTCTGAGGACATGACTTCTGCAGAGCGCTCACTCTCTCACACAGTCGTGGGTTTCTGTGCTTCATCATATGCAACACACTCTGAACATTGGCATTGACTGAGTGGCTGGGACTGGTTGACTGAGAGAGAGAAAATTAACATTAATTACCAGTCTTTAGTGTCACGTGATCCTTCAGAAATCATTCTAATATGGTGAATTGCTGCTCAAGAAACATTTCTTATTATCAATGTTGAAAAGAGTTGTGCTGCTTAACTTTTTTCAGGATTACTTAATGAATGTATACATTTTTTTTTTTAGAAAAATAGAAATCTTTTGTAACATTACATTATAGATGTCTTTACTGTCACTTTTGATTAACTGAAAGCATCCTTAATGAAAATGACTTAATTTCTTTCAAGGAATAAAAAGTAAAAACACCTTACTGACCCGAAACCTTTAAACAGTCATGTATTTCTCTATATCTCTCTATATATATATGCATTTTCATCAGTAATTTTAGACGTTTTGGACTCCACTGTATATGATTAAAACTGTAATTCATAAAATGAATGTTGTGTCAGGGTGAGGTCATACTCACTGTTCCAGCCACAAATGGGAGGCGTTTAGCTTTAGGGGTGGGGGAAGTTTCCACCTTCACTGAAGGGGACTTCTGACACAATATGAAAGAAAAAACACCACTCACTGAAGAATACATTGATAGTATTCTGTTCTGTAAATATACTGCCACCTAGTGCTCACAACATATTACTGCAGAGCATTTTTCTTTTACCTTGCAAGAGGCCTTGCTTTTCTTTTTCTTGCCTTTAGGTTGAGTCGCAACAGAAAGGGAGAGGAGATTGTTTTCAAGCTCTCGCTCCAACTGATCAAAGTCAAAGAGACGACATATATGCTTTTTTATTGAAAGATGTTTTAGGGAAAAGTTAGCATGATTCATAAATCTATTTTTTGAGAATGTTTACATATGTTTTTTTGTTTTGTTTTACCTTCTCTGCTTTCTCCTGTACAAGTTTGCGTTCATGTTCCTCCTCTAAAAGTTTCTGTTCTAAGAGCTCAATCTTCCTCTGTAGACAAAAGACATCACAACAGGTCAACAAAGAAAACGGTGTCCTATATACAGTACCTGTCAAAAGCTTGGAAACATTAAATTTTTTAATGTTTTTGAAAGAAGTCTCTTATGCTCACCAAGGCTGCATTTATTCAAAAATACAGTAAAAACAGTAATATTGCACAAATATTATTACAAATTAAAAGTTTTCTATTTGAATATATTTTAAAATGTAATATATTCCTGTGATGGCAAAACTGAATTTTTAGCATCATTAGTCTTCAGTGTCACATGATCCTTCAGAAATCATTCTAATGATGATTTGGTGCTGAGGTAACATTTCTTCTTATTATTATCAATGTTGAAAACAGTTGTAATGCTTAACATTTTTGTGGAAATGGTGATACTTTTTTCAGGATTCTTTGATTAATAGAAAGTTCAATGAACATTTATTTGCATTTTATTAAAGCACTTATTAAATAGAAATGTTTTGTAACATTATAAATGTCTTCACAGTCACTTTTGATCAATTTAATGCCTCCTTGATGAATAAAAGTAATAATTTCTTATTAATAAAAATATTTTTTTTAAAATCACAAATGTTTTCACAAAATGTTAAGCAGCAAAAACTGTTTTCAACATTGATAAAAATAATAATATATGTTTCTTTAGCACCAAATCAGCATATTCAAATTATTTCTGAAGGATCATGTGACACTGAAGAATGGAGTAATGGCTGCTGAAAATTCAGCTTTGTCACTCATCACAGGAATAAATTACATTTTAAATTTATTAAAATAGAAAACTATTATTTTAAATTGTAATAATATTTCTGTTTTTACTGTATTGTTAATAAAATAAATGTAGCCTCTGTGAGCATGAGAGATGCATTTTTATCATTATATCATGAATATAATATAATATATATGTGCGTACCTCAGCCATAGACTGTGTACTAGTGAGTTTGAGATACTCCTTTTCCAGTCTTTCCAATTTATTGAGCTGCGCCTGCATTTGTGGGTCTGTATGTTTGCTCTCCTTGCAAAGAGAGTCCTACAGACCAGTTAGAGTTGTGAAAAAGAAAAAAAGAGAGAGATAAAGAGGGGCATTGAAAGATTCTTAAGTTGTACTCAAAATGCATTTTTCAGATGAGAACTCGCAGCATATTTAAGCTTTTGTCTGCCTGCTCACCTGTCTGTCTGTGTGAGTGATTCTGTCTCTCTCTGCACACTCCACCATTTTCCTCATATAGTCGAGCTGTTTTTCCAGCAGAGAGCAACGTGTTTCTGCAGAATGAACTTTTGAAACCAGCTCTACAAAAACAAAAGCAACAGAGACTTAGTACATACTAATTTTACTTTCCAAAAACTTTGAGAATAGATGAATAACTGCAGTTCAACACTTTCTGTTACCTTTCCTCTGTGTGGAGTGATTCTCTTGTGTGTTGTTCTCTGGTTCTCTCTTTGCAATAGCATCTACCTGGTGTCGAGCAGCATGAGAGAACTGTTGGATGTTCCTCTCTGCCTGAACTCTCTCCAGCTCCAAGCGTCGCATCTTCTCCTGCAGTGTTTTCAGGGCTGCTATCACTGCTTCTCAAATGCAGAAATGTTGTTTGGAAACTTGTATATTTGGTCTTAAATATCTGGATCCAGCAACTTAACTTACCTCTACTTCCAGCATCAGGTACTCTTTGATAAAGCTGTGGGCTGATGTCCTGTACGCCTGAGCTCTTTCTGTCCAGTGGATCTGTGACTGTGTTCATATACAGGGGCCTTGACAGCCTCTCTGGAGGCTGGTAATAACTGCCAACATAACTCTGTTTAGATGGGGAGTCCAGGTTTAAACTCTGAAATTCGTAAATAATTAGAAGATTAGCAAAAAACAAACACTTTGTGAAAAGATAATAATACAGATAGCTACACTGAGTCTTAAAAAAATAGCATGTTAGCCACACTGTTGTATAAACTGATATAGTACAGTCAAATGATATAAATGCCTTGAATAAATAGTTTAATGGCTGTGTCAAAGCCTAGAGAGCTTTAATCTAGGCTGCATAAATGCGTAACGAACCAAAACTGCTGCTCAGTACAAAAAAAAAATGCTAATGAGGCTAACGACTGTGAAACGTCAACGTAAATATCGCTTAGAATAATAACAACCTCAATAAGACAACTTAGCATAAAGCATATATACCTGATCTCCTAAGTGATCCATTATGAATCAGTTTCTTCGTTTATTCACATAAGAATGAATGATGTATTCATCTAGGTTCATATGAGTTAGCTGTGAGTGTCACCATGTTAACAGCTGTAGCCGACAGCGCCGCCCAGTTTCAAATTTCCCTCTTCTTTTACCGCCTTCATTGGTTCCTCATGCACACAATGACCACAGCTTCTACATTCAAGACAAATACCGTTGTTAAAAAAGAAAACGATAGATAGATAGATAGATAGATAGACAAACAGATAGATAGATTGATTGATTGATTTGACAATGCTGGAATTTTACAGGCTCAGACAACTTAAGGGCTTGGGTTATAACATTTAAAAAAAAAAAAAAATTCACAAATGGACACTTATCTTAAAAGTCTACTTGTTTTCTAGTTCTATTTTTTATTGAGGATGCCTTCATACAGAGGAACTTTGACACAAAGAGGAGTGCATTGCTTATACAAAAGGCTAGGCATAATGAAATAGTCACATCTATTCTATTTTTTAGAGATTAGTTAACATATTTTCATTGAATAAGATATATGGATATCTGGTGAAAGCTTTGGGTTTTGAGATAAACAAGTGGTGGCGGGGCCCCTGCAGTTATCGATGTTTTTATGTGGAAATTGGTATTTGTAGTTCTATGTTGCATTTGGACCACAATGAGAACGTTAAGATTAACGAGCGTCTGAACTACAATTCCCGTTTTATTTGAACTGGGAGGTGCGCACTGACAGGAACGCCTTTGGTGAGTATGTCTCCGCCTATTAGTTTTTTTTCTAGAACACTATTGGACTGTTGTACCTGTCAATCAATTGTTAACTCAAGCCTTGCGCAAAGGACTGAAATCGACTGAAGAGCTAGAGCGCAGGAAGGTCTCATTCAACGGTAGCAGGGACGACTAGAGAGAATGTGAATTTAGTAAGTATTTTCATCTGACATGTTTTGCACAAATATAAATACAACGCGCTTAATAATTACTAACCACACTTGTGGTTTTATTAATTGTGTAGCCTTATATATTTGAAAGTTGCTGAATAACTGAACTTGATTCAACGTCATTCAACGGTTTTTTACAGTGTTTACTGTATTATACTCATTGTATTTTTTTGTTTGAAATTTTTTATAGAAAACTATGGATAATTATTTGCCAAGACATTTGAAATTTGTGTCAGTCCTTCTGTTTAAAGAACAGAAAACACACAAACACACACATACAAAAACATTACAACTTTTGTTTAATTCACCACATTATATACACACAATGCCTGCTAAGACATGCCCACGCATTTGCAAGTCTGTATATATTAGCAGAATATGGAACATTTTTAGAGGGATTTGCAGATTTCCTTTGCCAGCTTTGGATTGTTTTGACCATATAAATAATTACCACACCTTTTTTTGTCTTATGCATGGCTCAGTCTGTCAGGTGTATATGACTGAAGAATAGTAGACTGTTACAGTGATGGATGTGAGAGACTCTGCGAGAAGGTGGGATGCTCTGGGCAGTAGAGATTCGAGCTCCAGAAATGCAGCGATGGAGCTCATTCACCAGGAGGTGATGAAGAGAATAGAGAACATCGGGCCAATACCAGACCCACAGTCCTCCTCTCCCTCTGCCATGGATGACAGTCTGTCCAGTGATCTTAACTCTCTTCTTGCCCATGTCCTGATGCTCTCCAAAAGGAGTCCTTATGAAGACGTCAGGGAGAAATGCATATGTTTGCTCCAGAGGGTTCAGGTAGGTATTATAGTAATTATTGAGTTAATAGTTAAGATTATATTAATTATATGTTCAACAATACCATATACTCTACATATTCTATGTGTCTTCTGAAAAAGAAGAAAACACCCTTGCAAATAATATGTTGGTGTATAATTGCACCACATTTGTGCAGAACAACCCCCATGCATTTATAATGTGCTGTATAAATGATACGGGTGGAAATTGTTGGAAAGAGAGTCATTTCTTTATCTAAATGAATTTAGAAAAAAGTTGCTCAGATAACAAAAAGCATAATTTAATCTTTCATATACAATATTTTGAAAAATATTTAGCTTCAGTTCTGTTGCAGTCTTAATTTAAAAACATATCAGTGATTTAACTTTAATATTTTCAACTAATATGATGACCAGAGTTCCCACGTCATGGAAAACCTGGAATTATCAGTGAATTTTAAAGGTTGACTTGACAAGTCATGGACATTTTGATAGTTCATATAAGTATTTATGTTTATGCTCAATTCTAAAGTATTTCTTTTTGCCTGGATATTTACTTATTGTTAGTGTGATTTCTATAAAATGCTTTTTTGTTTTGCAAATCCTTATCCATTCATCTCAAACCACTGGAAAAGTTATGGTAAAATCCTGAAAGGGAACCCTTGAAGAACCATTTATTCTTAAAAAGCAGTGTGTGAATTTTTGGGTTTGGAATTAATAATGTTCCCCTATGTTCCTATGTTGTTTTTCATTTAATTTCACACCATACTAACATTATTATTATAAGTCTGTAGCTTGTAAGTAAAGACTGCAAGAGAACTGAAGCAAGATATTTTGAGATTGCCGATAGGCAAGATACCAGTGAAGTGTAGCAGTTACTATGTTTGTTGTTGACACAAGTATGTGTTTGTTTATGCAGGATTGTATGTGCGCCGCAGCTTAAAATAGCTCTGCCCGGGTTAGGGGAGCTAGGGGACCAGGTCATTTCTTACAGTATTTGAGGCCTTTAGTGTCACAGAGTTCAGTGGAGGGGTAAAAAAGGATCAGGAACTCTCCTTACTCGTAGATGATGCTGAAAGGTTTACCAGAGTATGTAAATCCATTTGGCCTATGTCTGTATATTGAATGCTATTTGCTATCACTATTTATTTTTCTTTAATCCTAAAGAGAGAAGGAGAATAAGGGAGAATTTTCCCGAAAGTTTTCCTTCAGAAAAACAGAGAGGAATCTTTTGATGTCAGAATATTAGCATGTAGTTGTTGCAGTTTGCTTTGTTGGTGTTATTTTTTCAGGATCAACAACTTTGGTAATTAACACAGATGTGTGATTAATTAACCCAGAATGTCACTCCACTGTGTCCATGGCAAAAATATGCAAACATACATACACATGGACACTGATAAATACTTTAGATCAAGGATATTCTGACTAAATGGTTTTGAGTACAATGATATTTTATTATAATGGTCTGTGAGAATCAGTTTGGTTTAATGTGTAAGGACAGAATATATGAAATCGTAATTTCACTCTACGAGTGAAAAAATAGATATAGATATTTCAATCATGACAACTCTTTGAATAATGTTAATGTGTTTGGTCTTGGTGGACTACATCTGCTATGCTGCTGCTGCTGTTGAGTATTGCTGCCATTGCTGCAGATCAAGTATGGACTTAATACTGCTAATAGATACACAGACACACTACTGTGAGCATGTAAGATATGCTGCTGCTGCATAAATAGACATACATAAATCCTGTAGCAGATCTAGGCAGGTGGAGCTGGGGGAGGTAGAGGGTTCCAGAGGAGCTCTGATAATAGAGTACCTCAGGGATGACGTGTTTTAGAACAGTTAGCGGCACACGGGTTCCCTCGATCGAAAGCCTATGCATTTTTGGAAAATCGCAAAAAATAAGCTCTGTGTTTAACAAAGGGTTATGACACTTACACGTTTTGTCTATCAAGATAATCTTTTCAAGTTAACACAACATTTATACATTTTGAAGCCTAAATAAAGTCATCAGATATAAAAAGCTAACAGTAGGCTATAAACGGACTACAGCACACCATGGTCACGGATCAACGTCACCACCACCAAGCTTCCTCAAACTTTATTTAAAAAGCAACTTATACTAATTATGATATGCGCTGTGTATGAATACTTAACCACTTTTTCATGAGAAATGCTGTCCAAATGTCCTGTTTGTCATGATGACGTCTAAAGTCCCCACCAAAGGAAGTAGTCCCTTTTAGCAACTTGTTTGCAACCAACGTTTTTTAAGACACAATAAAGGTTTAAAAAATCACAAGCAGGTTATAACTGGTGTGTTTTATGTCATAGATCAAAACGTGAAAATATTTAGAGGCTTTGTTAACCACAGACCTTATTTCAGGCGATTTAGCAAAAAGCCATAGACTTTAGGGCGATAGAACCGGAAGTCCTAAAATGCTAACTCGCTTCCAGGTTTTGCATACAAAAACACGTCATCTCTGAGGTACTCTATGCACTGCAGAATCAACAGAGGCCAATCAACTTGTGCCATGCGGTCATGATGTAATTGCTTGCAGATTGCATGTAAAGGACCTGTCAGCCTGTGCCCACTAGAGTTTCATGTCTGATCTATCTATCTATCTATCTATCTATCTATATATAAATGCTTACTCTATATACACTAAAAAAAAGAATGCATAGTCTCTTCCTTTTCTGTTTAAAAAGCCCTCCGTTTTAGATGCTTGTTTTGTGTTGTGGTTTGTTACATAACAGGATGTTCCTCCCTTGTTTTGTGTTGACCTTTTGACCTTTTCTTCTTACTGTATCAGCGGTAAGCTCTCTGCTCTGATATCTGCAATTATGCGATTCAAGGGGCTGTGACAAATGAGGCCACAGCAGCAGAGAGAAAAAATAAAATTGACCTTTGATCCAGTGAGCACCACACAGATGCCGGCAGGCATAGACACACTCAGGATGTGACCTCAGAATGATTACTAGCACGGCATCTTCATTGTCATTGGGAACGGTGCAGCCCACTTGCTTGATAACACACTAACAGGATGGGTCCTCTGGTTGTGCATCACACCTGAGTGACTTGGGCATTGTTCGTTGTGAGAGTGTGTTTATGTGTGTGTGCACTAATGCATGTTTCTGCAGTGATAAGCCCTGAGAAGCTGTGGATAGAGAGGCAGATCTAGGTCAGTGTCAGTCCACTTGTTTGAAAGGAGTTTAGAAATTATGTAAGATTTCCTAAGGCCTGTGTTTTGTTCGTTATGGCTCATAGTGTCACGTTTCTTATTCAGATGTGATGCTAGTTGTGAATGAGAAATTCACAAGTACTCAACTTTGCAAATGATCTACACAAAGAGGATTTGACAAATAATATTCATATTTGTGTTTCTGTATTTCTTATTTTAATTATCAAGTAAATGTGTTTTACCTCATTAGATATTAGCCTGAAAGAAAGATGCCAGGCCTTCTAGAATAATATTACAATACAGTGTACTTAGGCTTAATTTTTATATTATATAGACATCAAGAAATTTTATAAAAAGGTATAAAGGAGTGTATTTGTTGTCCACACAGGCTTTGAAAATGATGCCTTCCCTTGGGTCTTAAATTAGCTGTGGGCCTTGTGAGGGTCATGTGGACTGGATGTGTGTGTGTGTGTGTGTGTGTGGAAGCTGGGTGTCACCATGGCATTTGGCACCAGTTCAGTGAGCTGAGTGCTAGTAATGTTAAAGCTACTGTGGTGGGTTGCATAAACTGCAGACTATTCTTACAACTTAGTCATCTATTTTTTCTTCAAGACTGGTCCTGACTTTTCAAAGTCAGTTACATAAAATGGTAGTTTGTTCTAATTTGAATTGGAAAATTAAAACTGATTACCGCTTGTCTAAACACTACGCTTTTAAGTGTCATAACCACAAATATTTGTCAGGAAATTTAAGCGTTTTTGGCAGAAGTTTTTGGCAGAATATCAGAAATTGTGTGTGGAGCGATGAATCATAATGAAACTAGTTGCATGGTGATGCTCCAGAGAAAATCTGCTGAGAAATATAATAATAAATGCATTTCTACCACAGTGAAGCATGGAGGAAGAGGTGTCTTTGTGTGGGGAACCTTTTTAGCTGCTGGTATTGTTGATCTACTTGACTGTGAAAAGTCATTTAATGCTTTGGAGTTGCAGAATGGTTTGCTTCCCACAAATGAAAAGTTGTGATCTAAAGAGAAAATTATCAGATGTTATTTTTCAACAAGATAATGCTCCTGCCTAAATTGCAAAGACAACCAAGAAGTGGCTTGAGAACAGGTATGGTGTGGTGTAGACTTCCATATTTTCATATAGTTATCATCCTTGGTGTGAATGGGCCTTTATTGCTGCATGATGGAAACTAATAGTATCGGCTCATAATTTAACTTTTTATTTAAATGTTAATTAAAGACTAAAAGGCAGATGCTAAAAGGATATTTTTCATATCCATTCCACTTTGGCACTGTTGCTTCTATGAAACAAACACATTTCTGTGTAACATAGAAATCATTTATATGACTAAATGTTTTAAAATTAAGTTTACTTACTAAAAAATGTAAATCATATTTATGATGGTTTAAAAAAAAAGCTTTTCTCAAAGCAAATCTCCAGAGCAAAAGCTTCCCCTTAACAGTGTACCATGCCAGAAGAAAAAAAAAAAGTTCAACATAGCCATCAGGAAAGTATGACAAAAAGCTTTTTATTAAAAGTCTTCCCTTCCCTATTAACCATTTTATTGCCATTTATATGCACTATGTGACTGAAGAAAATGGGTTTCTCACCCTGAGGCAGCATTGTGCAATAGTGGGTTAAGTGTGGAGAAAAGGAAAGAATAAATAGGCACTTTATTTATATTTTACCATAGAGAGATTGAAAGAAAATGAGTGGAAAACTGCAGACTGTTTTCACCCCTGTTCAGAAAGGGGGCTATCATGACAGCATAGAGCTCTGGAGAACAACAACCCCACGATTGGGGAGGGGAACTTGTTTGTGGTAACTGTGCTGACGGGTGAAATCCTTAGAATCCTCTCTCAACTCTAGGAATTGAGGTATGACGCCTATTTGGATGTGAAAAATGGCCTGGTTCCAAAAAAACAAGTCTTATTTGGATGGAAAATGGAATGAAAGACACCCGCCCCCCAAACACTCAGTACACAACATAACATCACACAGTTAACACATTGGCTTCTAAGTCGGTGTGTGCATGTGACATTTTCTCTCCCCTGCTGGTTCAGTCTGGGAGTGTTGTGAGCGTTGTTAATGCTTTTATGAGAGTGCTGTTAATGCCTCTTCTGTTGATCTGCACAAACACCTCATGAAATAAGTCGGATGAGGAAAGTGCTGCGGATGATTTGCAGAATCTGTTGATGGCAAAGCTACCAGTGTGAAAGTTGGAGACAGCAGAAAGATGAGGACAAAGCAAGGGAACAAAATTTTTGAGTGTGTTGGATGTTATGTTGCGTATAAGGATCAGATTACAGCCCATCTGTTGTTGATTAATATGGATGAATGCATGTAAAGCTGTGCACATGGATCCATACAGGATATGATTTGGGAATAATTTCAAACTTTTACATATTATAGTTAGTTTTGGAATCAGGATTTAGTCCCCATGGTCAGGGAGGAGACCTATTTTTTTAGATTACGTCAAATGTGTGCAACAGTGTTGACTTTTACTCAAAATGACATTTAAATCACGTCATGAATGTTATATAAAAGCTGTGTTTGGCAATTGGACACTCTGTGACAATACTGTGGTAATCTGGTGAGTGACCACAACACCAAGTTTTTCCCATAGTGTAAAATTATGAACACCAGAGGGCGCCATTACCTCATTATAAAGCCACATACTAACTCGACTGAGTTGAGCTTGATACAGCGGAAATTTCCACCACTTGACCTAAATGTTTGCAGAGCTGTATTATTTTTTTTTACTCCTGGTGTCAAGACAAGGATCAGGATTAGGTTTCTAAATGTATGTCTATAATACCATTAACATTCCCATTCATCTCACTAGCAGTTGATTTTTAGCTGTCCATAACATGCAAGACAATGACGTCATGACAACATTGATTGGCAGGGCCTTCACTAGTGACTATCCTGTGATGTCAAAGGCAAAGGAAAAAATATATATCCATTTAATGCTTTTAAGAGCCCTCCAAACAAGAAATAGACATTGGTAAAACATCTGCTGTACTATAATGTAATATTATGCTTGCAAATGTTATTTAGTCTGAATACACAGCTAACTTTGAATGGTAGTTACAGCATCTACCAGCAGGGGGTATTGGCACCATTTATCCAGCCAAACTTTGACCCCCCTGGGCTAAACAAGTAGACGTGTATGTGTGAGTGTTAAAAGTATAAAGATCGGAAAACTTAGGGCCTGTTTACACAACGGTAACATTGTTTGCATTTTGGCCGTCATTTACATGACAACGGCGTTTTGGGGGCCTGAAAATGCAAACTTTTGAAAACAGGATTCAAAGTGCAGGTTTTTGAAAATGATCCGTTATCCGTTGTGTAAACTACAAAAATGCAAATTTGTGAACAGTGATGGCATACGTATTACTTGTTCAGTCTATAGGCACGTAGTGTTTCTTTACAACAGGACATCGCCACCTACTGGCCTGGCATGCATAATACAGCGTTTTTAGTTGCTTTTAGTTTCGCGGATCGTGTAAACAGGGATGGTTTTGACAACGCTGTTGTCTGTATGTGAAAAACACAAAGGAAAAAAATTCCATTTACAGTATGTCGTCGTCATGTAAACACCCTTAGTTTCAGCTTTGATTTTGATTTTTTTTAATACAATAAAAGTTATATTTGGAGCTTCTGGATATTAATGTATGTGTGTGTGCGTACTCTATAAAGGGCTAAATGAGAGCTTTCACAACTGTTCATTTAGAAGAGAAAACAACTGTTGCACTTTTTTTTTTTAAAAGCACATCAACAGGTTCTGGACACTTTTATTGTCCTGAGAAGTACCTCACTGTGATTAGCCATCCATTTATAAAACCACAAATGAAGCGTTTCATATGATCTGTGAAGTGCACGTTAAACACAGACAGGTGTAATTTAGTTTTTATAGATGTAAGCATCTCCATCATCTCAGTGCTTCTGAATGAATTTTTCACATTTAAAGTGTCCTTTGAGTTTCTATGAGAGTAACTGATTCAGTTTATTGAAATAAACATCTTTTTCTTTCTCAAAGACATAAATTGGTGTAACCTTGAAAATGGTGGCTGCTGTTTAATCCCATTGAATTTGGAGACTCCAATCAGCACAGTTCTTTTAATGCATCATCACTTGTGTCAAATGACCACAAACCTGATGAAGCAAAGCACCTTGAGAAGTTCTCAGCTTCCATTATGGCCACATCCGGGGCACCAAAAGTGTTTTTTTTTTTTTTTTTTTTTTTTTTTGCACGTGTGTGTGGGGGGCATATAAAATATATGTATATTACATTTTATATGCGGGATTTCTGCAAAGTAAAAGGAGCAACGTGAGCCGCAGCCACACGTGCCACAGAACCCACGTGTAACCAGACCCGAAGAGGAAGTGGCATGACTCCTGCAGAAATGAACAGTTTTTTTGTGTTGTTATAGAACATAAGAATGTCATAGGGTAAAAAAAACAGAAATCAGAGGGATGTGAAATAGAGAACAGAAATAAACCGTGTTGTCAGGCAAAGTAGAGAAGAAATCTGTTTGGAGATTTCAGGGTCTTTAAGTCAAAACCTAAAAATAATAAACTTTATTGCATAGTAGTGTCCATGAAGCATTCTTTTTTTTTTTTTTTTTTTAAAGTAACATCTGCCTTGATCCCAGTATTTGAGCTCTAATCGTTGCTTCCTTTATGGAAGCAATTTCTGTTTCCTGTGTGATTTTATTTTCATGGGAAAATTACAGAAAAAGATAATGACAGGTGTAGGATGGAAAAAACTCTCTTCATTGTAATGAAGCCCCCCTATAAATGTGCATCATTTTCCACTGGGTAGGTGAAAAGGATTTGACCGCCATTGAGAAGTCACATTTTGCAGTAATGCTATGTTCTAAGGTTTGACATGAGGCATAATCCTTGGCCAAATGTGGGTGAAGGAACGTGCCTCTTGAGGAATGCTGAGATTACATTTCATTGTTTACGTTGTGTATTGGGGTTAGTATGAGTCTCCAGTTAATGCAACAGTGTAACAGGCTTTTCATGCTTGCGCATTCAACACTCATCCATCTTAGTATCATCTTCTTTGTTGTGATGTGATGTAGGTCTCACTGTTCAAGCATCTCAGAGGGTTTTCTAATGGATGCTGTGAAAACCTTGAAAAGCTTTCTTTGATGGTTATGTCATGCTTAGCCTTTCTCAGGTAAAAATTTACATAAATATTGGAACCCAAACAACTTGGCATGTCTTGAAGCAACAGATCACTATGATGACTGAGGCAGTGAGAAGTTGAAAAAGGAATTCAACAAAGAAGAAAGGACAATCTCATTCATAAGTAAACTTTGAGAGGTGGAATGTTTAGAAGCTGAATAAAAAGGTCTGAAAGGAGTGAGAGATGAGTTACAACTAGAGCGAGATAGGGAGAGACAGTGAGGAGTGAAAGGAAGAACAGAAAACAGGGCTATCAATTTCATAACCTGAATGTTAGCCATGTTTATGTCTCCCTCTGGACCCTTGGCATTTTCCACCTCCCTGATAAAACGCACACATTCTTAAAGTATATACTAGGGATATCAGAGTGCTGGTACTTTGGTATGAAGTTCATTCTTAGAAAATATAATGATATCAGTCTTTTGGTTGTATCCATAACAAAATTAAACTTGTGTAGTATAGTAAAAAAGTAAAAAATAGAAAGATTGTGTAGTAAAAATATTAATATTTAATATAAGTATGTTTGTTTTATTTTTTAAATATTAAACATGTAAAATAAATAAAAATAATATTATTAAATATAATTTTTTTCTAATGAGGGTGTTAAGTAGCACATTTAATTTAAAAATTATCAATAATTAGGGGCTATAATCGAAGGTGCTTAGGCACCTATTGTATCCGTTGGATTTCTTTTTTTTTATTATTCTTCTTCTTCTTCTTCTTCTTCTTCTTCTTCTTCTTCCGCTCTGGAAGTCTATGGTAGCCTATAGAACCGCTTATGGAAAGTTGTGAAATTTGGCACACAGTTAGATGACAGTCTGACCCTGGTCCATAGCAAATTTGGAGTCTCTAACTCAATCCCTCTAGCGCCACCAGCTGTCCAAAGTTGCACTTATGTTTATGTTAATAACTTTTGAACCGTAAGGGTTAGAAACAAAATTCTTTTTCCTCTGATTCCTTGGCTCATGACGAATCGATTGCACCCTATGACGTCATTTTCCGTCATGAAAATTTTTCCGCCATTTTGAATTTTCTGAAAAACCTACTTTTTCGAACTCCTCCTAGGCCGTTACTCCGATTTTCACGAAAATTGAACCAGATCATCTTCAGACCATGCTGACAAAAGTTATGGAATTCAAGTCGATTTCTCAAATCGTTTCAAAACACGCCGAATGAATTTCACGTGGCGCTTGCGAAAATAGACATAATGCTGTATCTCCGCAACGCTTTATCGTATTCAGACCAAACTTGGTACATGTCATCACAAGCATGACCTGAGGCAACATGCAGCGTTTCGGCACAGCGCCACCTACTGGTCGGAGATACGAAAAATTGCTATTTTTGCTTATAACTTCTGATGGGTTTGTTCAAAAATCATAAATATGGTCTCGTTGGATTCGGGCATCATGCTGAGTCGAATGCTATACAATTTTCACATATCAGCCATTTTCACCGTCGGCCATGTTGAATTTTGTGCTAAAATGCTGTATTTTACGAACGCATTAGCGCATTGTTACGAAACTCGGTATGGGTCATCAGGACAATGCCCTGAAGGAGCCTGAGAAGTTTCGGACCAGCGCCACCTAGTGGAGAATTTGTTTTTTCATATGCATATAACTTTTGATCTGGTTGGCTTATTTTCACAGGAGTCACATTCTTAGACTCCTGAATCCTTGCCGAGTCCAACGATACCAAACATGATGGATTTCAACTTACGGTTTGTGCGGGCCGTGTTTTAGCGCTTAAAAACAATTGCGAATATCTTTGAAACCGTTAGTCCGATCGAGACGAAACCACCATAGGAAACACGGAACCTAAGCTGGTTAACTATATGTTAAAGCCCAAATGTCAAAATTTTGATAGGAAGTGGCAAAAAAATCAAAACAAAGTCGTCAAGGAGTCATTTTTTATGATCTCTTACATGTAAATGTCTATAACTCCAAAACGAAATGAGATATTTGCACCAAATTTGATACACACATGTATGGGGTCACCCTGAGGACACACAAAAATTAGGTGGGATTGTGCCTCTTGGTGGCGCTATAATTGAACAAAACATGAAATTTCATTGATGTACCATTCTGAAACTCAGGATGTGGCATCGGCATCATGCTCTGAAGGTACACAATAGGTTTTGAGATAGCGCCTCCTTGTGGTCAGATTTTATAACGATATATTTAAAAATGCTAATAGCTTTATAAAAATGGGGCCTATTGTAATGAGATGGTCTTATTGATTTCATGTTGATAGACATAACCTTTTTCCATACTGCAGCAACGAATCAGAGGCATGATGCCAAAATCACTGTTGAGTCTGTATCTCTGCAAGGCTTTGAAATATTGGCACCAAACTTTGCAAGTGTCATTGTCACCTCACTCTGACCACACCACATTAATTTGGTCACAGCGCCACCTATTGGTCGAAAGTGATGAACCAGTAAATCCTCATTTTTGATCATTTTTCAGCTCTTTTGCATAAAATGATCTTAATAGATCTTTAATTGCTCACTGTTGCAGTTGGTCTGTTGCTCCCAGCCGTGTTGGCTGGCATCTTGTGCCGCTTTGTGCTTGGCCCGTAATTGCTGCTTGCAGCTATATTTTACACTTATTTTCGGTTTTACTTTTACAATATTAATAATTTAATTAATAAAATAAATATTAATATGTATTACTAAGCATATTGCATTATTTTTATAAATGAGTGTGTTAAGTAGCACTTTTAATTTGAATAAAAAGTATTAATAATTTATATCATTATTTTTGTTAATAAAAATAAACACATATATATATATATATATATATATATATATATATATATATATATATATATATACACAGTCAAACCAAAAACTATTCAGACATTTTTTATATTTTTTTATATATTTTTACTAGTGGGTGCAGTACACTATAGTTCATTTATGTAAGTGAGGATAGCAAAATAAAGTAAACTGACATATTATTCCCAAAAATTATTCATACAGTGGACTACCAGTAAAATTGATACAAATTTGGAACCAAAAATTATTCAGACACTTCGACCTGACCATATTTTGCTTAAGTGTTATCTGACATAATTAAGATTAATTTTTTTCTGGCACAGTTTAACTGAATAAAATGTTCAAGGTGTCTGAATAAATTTTGGTTTGACTGTGTGTGTGTATATATATATAAATATATATATAAATTTTTTTTTTTTTTTTTTTTTGCTGAGCTAATCAGCAAAATCAGAGTCTCCTTATTTAAGTTTTTTACCTCAGGCTCTCATCTGTATTTCCTTAACTTCAGAACTAAATAACTGGCATTAGCTTGACAGGTCTGCACCAGTTCAAGCACATAAAAAAACTGGTATGACATTTTGAATGTTGAGCCTGGCAAGGTATGGCTGGATTGTTCTGTCAAGCAGGTGGCTCTTAGGACAGGTTTGAATCAGTGACCTACCTCTAACCCTAATTTAGCGATATGTGTGCCAGTGCTGGCACTGAGTCACTAGCTAACATGTTACACATTTAGGGAAGAACCTAACAAAACAATCAAGCAATATTTGTCTCTCTCACGAACAGCAGTCTGGTTTACGTGTCTGTGTGTGCGCATATTGTTTTGTGTTTTTTTTAGGCAGACAAAATCATTTTGAAGACGCCAGTCATTATTATCGGTATGTCTGGATATGTTTGTATTTTTAGTTGAGGTTTCCACAGTAGTGTCACCTGCCGCCATCCTCTCTGTCTGGATATAGGCTGTGTGGTCAGCTGTCTGACGGTCTTGAGATGTTCATGTGACATTCATTTTTTATATTATTTAACAATTGATGGTTAATATCTAACCCATGGCCACATGGTGGGCCTTGCATTGATTGTTTTAGCAAGTTAGCAGCTGTTGCTAAAAGATATTGCATGATGCTGTTTTTTACTTCAAAAAGGAACTACTTTTTCTAAACAATTTTGTTCTCTTGTTTCAACTATTTGAGAAGACACTCAAACTAGCTCTCCATGTAAATCAGTGTAAAGACACCAGATCCTGCTAGGTACCTAATATGTTAGCAAATGTATTGACTGATGTATTTGTCAGCTATGAATTGTATTATGCAATGGCCCTAGTTAACTATGATGTGGTATGATAAACAGCTAAGACTGTTAGCTTGCTTTTGACAATTATAGACTATAGCATGTCTATAACCTTATGTGAACTCATTGGAGCATGTGTGTAGGACAGTTTTAGATGCACATGTTGAACTTGAACTAGAATGATCTTGAAGCCTAGAATGACCTTACACCAGATGCATAAGCTTTGTGACATGTCATATTGTAAAACTGAACTATTAATTATTTTCCCCATTTCTCTGAAATAAAACCATTTTACTTACAAATATCATACATATGGGTAGATTTTTGCTGTTGATATTTTTTTTTGTTATATAAGTAACTATTAAAAAACTTATCACAGTTAGGCCCACCATCAAAGCCAGCTTGTGATGTTTTTCTGGTGTCTAGAGTTTAATTTAAATTAAAAAAATAAATAAATTGTGTTCTCTGAACATATACAGTACTGTTCAAATGTTTCGGGTCAGTAAGATTAAAAATATATATATATTTATTCAGCAGGAATGCATTAAATGGATCTAAAGTGACAGTGAAGACTTTTATAATGTTACCAAACATTTAATAAAAAATAAAAATTTTTAAATTGTAATAATATTTCACAATATTAATGTTTTTACTGTATTTTCTCTCAAATAAATGTATCCTTGATGAGCATAAGTGACTTCTTTCAAAAATATGAAAATATCTTACACATCCTTCCTATGCAGTTGAAGCAATATTATTGTAATAGACATAATACAATAAAAACATAAAAATATTATACAAATATTACACATTTCACACCAACAGATTTCTGAAAAATTCATTTTTAACTGGTTTTATTTCCACTTTAGTCGCTGAATACTTGATTCTGATTGGTCAATCACAGCATTCTCTACTCAAATATTTTTTTATAATGACTGTTAAACTGTATAATTGACTGTTGTCCCTGGCAACCCATCTCTTACATAGCTGTGTCAATTTAATGTCTCCCATATCACTTCACGTTCTCTTTGTATCAGGGACCTGGGTTTATCATCCTGTCTGGTTTATTTTGTGATAATGACTGGCTGACTTTATAGCTGGATTGAATTAACACTGAGTGTTTGTGTGTGTTTTGACTCCATCATTAGAACTAATGGCCAGGTGTTATTGCTTCTGTTCAGTACAGATAGTGCTTTCAGTTGAAGTTATGGGCCAGGCCCACCCTCCGACCAGTTTACTCAATAACTGTCATCAGTATGTGTAAGTGGGGGTGGTGGGGACCTTCCCAATATGAGCAGTTCATATTCTATTTATGCCAGGTCCTGACCTCTGCTTCATTAGTATAATAAATCAATAGAGAGGGAAAGAGAGCGAATGATAATGTGAGAGGGAGATGATAAAAGAAAGAGATGGAGTACAGTGAAAAACAACTAGTACATATCGCTTAGTGGCTCCACCCCCACTCCTCTGTCATTGGTTGAGACTCACAGCATGAGCGCACTGTGATTGGCTGAGAGGATACACACCTCCAGAATCCTAGAATGTGTTTGTGTCCTGTGTAAAAAAGAACGGTGCTAGCTGAAAAAAGAGTGAGACAGAAGCATGTAGAAGATGGAAAGGGGGCTTGGAAAAGGGGGTGTGGACCATATGGCTGGATATGTCCCAGAAATTTCTTGGAAAGTGGAGAACTGTTTATTTGCGGTGATGGCTGGGAGACAAAAGGAGTTGACACATTAAGCCACTGATTCTCCTGCATCTTTAGCTACTCCCTTTATTACTCCTATTTATGCATTCCTGGAATCAAAACATATCCCAAGTAGCTCCCATCTGCCAAAAAAAAAAAAAAAAATGTTTTTCTGCACTTAAAACCCACCATACTAACAAAACATGCCTTCATGGTACGTCTACTTTTGATTTATGTATTTCATCATGAGGGAGTGTGACTGCTTGGTCAAAGTAAAGTTCTATTTTAGTGTCACACTTGTTTTTCCTCTCATCAGACGTCAATTTACCTAATTAGATTAGCTAATGCATTAAATTTAATAAAGCCAATTGACCGTTCTACTAAACGGAGACGTTGACTGTAGAAAATGTGCACATTTTCAAGCATTAACAGGAAACAATCTGTGATGTAATACAGGGGACCCTTCATTGTGAAAGAAACAACAAGATTAGCATACTTGTAGGTGTCTGTAACAGTAGGCATTGTGCATGTCTTTGAAATGGTCTTGCTTTTGAACCACATGCTTTGCACTCGGTATGACCCTCTTTGGTGCAGTATTTTCTAGCTCAGTGCAAATGAGAAACAGGTCTGTTGCACTTTGCATTGCTGCCATATTTCTGACTGATAAACATGACAAAAAGGGATTCCACAGAGTGTTATTAGACAAGTTCATGCTCAAAACAACCTAATTATGGTGTTCTCTCAGTTCAGTGAGATACATAATTGCACTGGGTGTTATTATTGATTGTATATTTGTAGGGATGCAGAATATTAAAATTGTGGCTGATAAGACAATAATTGGTTTTATGTTCCATTGTTTTGCATTGAAAAAAACATGGAAAAGTAGTGTATGTTTAAACTGTTCAGACTATGTAGTATCATGTTCTATTTACATGTTAGCAGTGGAGTTGAACCAAGCAGAAGGCTCATGCTGATATGCCACATTTATCGCAGACCATGGCCAAGGCACCGGAGTGTTTGGTATTGCTGTTATCTAACTGATAGGCCTAATCATAGTCATTATGTGCTAATAGGGACAAATAAAGAAGCCAGTCTGATCATATGACAACAAACTACAGGCCACATAACGGTAGCAAAAACCAAAAGAGGAACGTTTTTATGAATCTCAAGTGTGAGCCTGTGGCTTGTGAGGACACATTTTGTTCCGTCTGTTTGTCTTCGTGTGGTCAGCTGCTAGTTGTTTGGACATGCGATATGACGGCCCAGATTCACCTGCCACCTGTCGGCACACATTTCACTGAAGACATTTAAAGGCCAGCAGCGTTTGGGAAGCTGCCTTTAAACTTCCCATGTTACTCATATAATTAAAAGCAGCTACTAACAAAAAGTAGCTAAATTAAATCATTATGAATTAAATATGAATTATTTTTTGAATTAAATATGAATTTTTTCAATCTCAATTAGGATGACAGTATTGAACAATATTATTATATATCCTGAAAATTTGTGAACAGTGGCATTTAAAGCTGCTGTGTGTACCCTTTTTTGGTTAAAAATGATCCAAAATCTATTTTTGAGCAAGTACATAACCAGCCAGTATTCAAAACTATCTCCTTACTTTACCCCGATGACGATGACTCCGATGACATTTTCCGGTGAAAATTCTTATTTTGGTCATACTTACAAGACTACAATCTGTGATTCCGAAGTACAGTATCCACCATTGCAGTGATTGACAGCCACACATTCTCCTCAAAACATTAGTATCATCCGCGTGCCGATGCACAACCCATGTGAAGATGATAATTCCGCAAATAACTGCAATTGCAAGTTTCAAACAGAGATGGTGACAAAGAGGCAAAACTTACGGACTGCAGCTTTAAATATATAAAATAAGATATTTCAGAGCTATTTCTGCACAGTGATTCAAAGGAATCTGTGAATTGTTTTTTTGAACCAGCTCATTTGTATGAATTATCTGAATTAACTGATTCACTACTTCACATTAGCGAAATTTCAAAGGCAAAAAAGTCCCTTGTATACAGTCAATACTGTAGTCAGCCCGATGGTCAAACATGTCCGTCTAGTGCATGTTTAACAAACCCCAAAACAGCCCCTTACACTGCATTAAAATAGTAGGTACAAACAAAATCACCTTGTTGTAAAAAAGGCAAGACTCGTTTGTACATTCCTTGATGTGTAAGGCAAGTAATAGTACAGTTCAGTACAGGGTCAAGGACAGGTGTTAGTTACTCATCAGTTATGAATCAGTGGCACTTTCTCTCCCCACCCTCATCTCTACCCATATCTCGGCTTGTTTACCATCTCAGGACAAAGCTGAAGGAGCTTATGTGCTGAGGGGAGTTTGTCTGCTTGCGTGACACAATAGGAAGAACAGGGAGAGAGGCCTCACATTGTGAATGAGAGGTAGTGGAAGTGTGTGTGTGAGTATGATTCAGATCTCAAATGCCTATTGCAATACAATCACCCCACCATCTAGCTTTTAAAAGGGTAACTAAAGGACAGGACGGACAACGTCACAAATTTTTCTCACAAAATGCCTCCCGATAGTTAGATATAATACACAAAGTTTTACACAAAGTAAAAGTGCTGCTACTGCAAAATATTATGTTTTTATTGGAAACTTGATATACATTTAATCTTTTGCACTTTGTAAGTTATAATGTTTGCAGACATTAAACTGTTGACACACAGAAACTTCCACACATTCCCCTTCTTGTCAGTATGTGTTCTATGTGTGTTATCTCTCTGAATCCCCTCACCCCACCCCTCACATGTTTGTGTAGCAACTCAGTGCTCATTCTCATACTTAAGTCAATCTGTTAAGTAGCTGTGGAGACAAACAGCTCAAGTTGAGCAACTCGACAGAGAGGGAGAGAGAAGTGAAGGAATACTGTTTTGAGAAACGGCGAAGACTGTGATTAGACCTCATTAGGTCTAAAAGGCCCTGAGCCTCATGGCTGAATGCAAGCCTCTGTGTGTGTGGATGTGTGAATGTTTGTGTGAACGCTCACTTCCCTTCCCCCCTTAAACTTAGTTCTGTACTGTTTTTTAGGCCTACCTGTAAGTAGACATGTTTAGACTTGTTTGGATCAAAGTTGTTTTTCGGGTTCTTACCATTTTTGTTATTTTTCTTCATCTTTGACCTATTTTTAGCATTGGGATCAAATATTTGGGGTCGGTAAGACTTTTTAAAATGTTATTGAAAGAAATCTTTTGTGCTTCCCAAGTCTGCATTTATTTGATCAAAATATTATTACAATTTAATATAACTTCTTTTCTATTTTAATATATTTTAAAATGTAATGCATTCCTGTGATGGCAAAGCTGAATTTTCAGCATCATTACTCCAGTCTTCAGTGTCACATGAGCCTTCAGAAATCATTCTAATATGCTGACTTGCTGCTCAAGAAACATTTCTTATTATTATCAATGTCAAACCTTTGCCAAACATTTCTTTGGCAGTTAGTAATATTGGGAAGTTTAGCTTTGACCTATGACCTCTCACAAAACATGCAGTGATTTAAGTTCTAGGAAATACTGTTGTTTTTGTGTGTGTGTGTGTGTGTGTGTGTGTGACTTTTTGTGATTTATGAGGATACAATTTTGTATAATGACATGGGTATTACACTGGTATTACGATGTAAACATGAAATATGAGGACATTTCATGAGTCCTCATATTTAAAATAGCTTTGAAAACATACTAAACAATGTTTTATTAAAAATGTAAAAATGCAGAATGCTTTCTGTGATGGGTAGGTTTAGGGGTAGTGTAGGGGGATAGAATGTACAGTTTGTGCAGTATAAAAACCATTAGGCCTATGGAATGTCCTCACTTTGATAGCAAAACAAACCTGTGTGTGTGTGTGCGTGTGTGTGTGTGTGTGTGTGAATATATCAGGGTGCAGGGGAATTTCCCCAAAGGTAAGACAACCTCTGATTTGCAGCATGATATCCTGTGAGAGCCATCACACTTTTCTGCACTTCCTGTTCAAGGTTATGCACTTCTAACTTCTAACGCAGTCACACAAAGTACTCAGACTGCTAACATCTCCCATCTTTGTTAACAGCTCTACCTTTATCTGACCTAAAACACAAAAAGTTAGTAGACAGCCACAGTGACATTTGATATACGCTAGGCCAAAAAAAAAAAGAAAATTTATAAATAAGTATGTGAATAAAATGCATGAAGGTGGAGAGAACTGTTCTAAGGCCAAAAACATACAAGGATATAGGAAACTGTTCGAAACACACATTCAAACCAACCCAGACACTACTGAAAAAGTCATGAACAGCTTGCTCATGCATCTTAGACAAAAGAACAAACGATCCGGTCACCCCTAACACTCTCAGACACTTAAGTATACATACTTCCTGTTTTATAAAAAGAAACAGAACATGCTGTTCTACCAAAAGAAGAATCCCTGAACCACAGCCTCTTCTACACCAGTGGAGCAAAACCTGCACACATACCCTACCCACCCACCCACTCAAGCGCACACACACACACACACACACACGTTTGTTTTTGTGAATTGTGGGGACATTTCATAGGCGTAATGGTTTTTATACTGTACAAACCATATTTTCTATCGCCCTACACCAACCCTACCCCTAAACCTACCCATCACAGAAAACTGTGCACATTTTTACTTTCTCAAAAAAACTCATTCTGTATGATTTATAAGCCTTTTGAAAAATGGGGACATGGGGTAATGTCCTCATAAGTCACCCTCTCCTTGTAATACCTATGTCATACCCATGTCATTATACAAATTTGTGTCCTGATATGTCAAAAACACACCACACACTATATCTAGAGCAATTAGCCACAAATAACGTGGGATGTAACAGATATATATATAACAAAACATGCAAAGACACAAGCTCACATGCACAATTTTCTCACATTTTTAAAGGCTGAACCCTAGTATCTTAAATACTGCCTTACATTTATCACTAATCACACCACATGTCATGCAGTTAAACCTGTGGCAAAACTACAATCAGCTAGCATCCTTGTAGCACACAAACTGAAACATAACATTGAATGATCATACATACAAGATCATACATCCAATGACAAAGAAAGTTATTGTATTTTTTTTTTTTTTTGTCACAATATGACAACAAAAGTCATAATTGTTCAGAGATGAATAGATGTTATCTATTCTTCATCACTGAGCACAGACCACAAAAATGTCCAAAAATTACCCATTTAGGTCTCATTACTAAATGTGATGTTAAATTGAAAACGTAACCTCCTAAGGCCTGACACATATTAAAATGTATATATATTTTACCCTGATTTCTTTCAGTAGACAAAAAAACACATTCTGCACAGTCGTACGAGAATAAAAGAAATTTCACGTTCACGCTCAAAATTCTGTATACACTGCTATTCAAAAGTTTGACAAAAGTCAGTAAGATTTTTCAAGAAATTAATACTTTTGATCAGCAAGGATGCATTACATTGATTAAAACTGACAGTAAGAACATTCACAATGTTACAAAATATTTCCATTTCAAATAAATCTATTTATCTATTAAGAATCCTAAAAAACATGTATGATTGTTTCCACAAACATTTAAGATGCACAAATGTTTTCAACATTGATAATAATGTTTAAAACTGTTTCTTGAACACCAAATCAGCATTTTAGAATGATTTCTGAGGGATCATGTGACACTGAAGATTGGAGTAATGGGATCCCAGGAATAAATTCCATTTTAAAATATAAAGCTGTTATTTTACATTGTAATTTAATATTTTAATAAATTAATTGCATCCTTGGATAGTAAATAAGAGACTTCTTTCAAAAACATTTTTAAAAATCTTACCGACCCCAAATTTTTGAACGGTAGTGTAACTGTAAGAGAATTGATTGAAATACCAGTTTCTTCTATTAAAACACTGTTTGAATTCTTATCAGTGTACGACAGCTCAACAACTACCTCTGTACATACAGGCAGTGACAGAGGGATCATTGTTACTGAGGGTAGCTGGCTCTGGTCTTTCCTGTCAAAACACACAAATGCTGAGGTAGCAGAGATACAGGCTGAGAGCTGTGTGTGAATGTGTTTGCATGCAAGGGAAAGAGTGAGTCTGTGAGAGAGCGAGGTCCGGCAGGATAAAGGGAAGAGATCATCCCATACCCTGTGCCCCCTAAACATCAGATCTTCCTGTTCCCCAACACACACATACATTCTCACGCCCTTTGTTACATCACAGCTCTTGATTAACGAAGACTTTCCATCCCACATTATACTCTTTGATTTCTGCTTTAGGAGCCATGGTCAGTCAATGATATCATTAACTATTCATTACTATTGTGTTTTTGGTTTGTATTTGTGTGAGCTGAAGTGAGAATAGACATAGACATGCCTTCCCAGGTTCCTGAGTTATGACACTTTGCTGACAGTTGCTTTTCATCATGTTCTTAAGGTCCAGGTTGCACATCTGACCCTCACTCTTGCCCTTATTACTTTGTATGTGGCGGTGTGACGCCCACAGAGAGGCTATTTTTGTGTGCTCTTACATCAAAGTGTGACATTCTTCATCCTGTAGTTTGCATGTGGAGTTTTCCTGTAGGCTGACAGAAAAGTACCTTTCGTTTCTGAAGTGCCCAGTTACTTTGCAGCTCCTCTAAACCTAAATGGAATGGAAAAGGACTGGAAGGCCAAGAAAGTTTCTCAGAAGTCAAAGAAGTCCAGGGGGTCACACTAAATACTGATTTTTGCATAAAGAAGCCTTTTTTTTTTTTTTTTTTACATTTTGTGTACATATTTTCTGTTTGTATCGTAATAAAGACCAAAACATAAATATAGATGGTCATTAAACTTTGCTAAAACAACAAAGCTGGTGGTGGCCTAAGACTTCTGCCCAGTACTGTATATAAACAATATTTGATTTTAAAAAAATAATATTTTAGTTGAAATATATATGTATATATAAATAGAAATATATTCTCTACAAAAAATTCAAAACCATTTTAACATGTTCTCATCCTTTTTGAGCCCACTGTAGCTACTAAGTGCATATGTGTTTGTGCACACTTGTGTGTGCACGTGTTCTGTGGTATGTGCATCTGTGTGTGTGTGTGCGGCTGTTCCAGCATTGCTTGATGTTTTATCTAATGATTCCTCTTGCATTCACTGTAATGTTGCATATAAAGGGGTTTTGTGTTGAGAGACTCACCACTGTCCGTTAGGTAGAGATCATTGTGTTTCTGTTTTTAAGTCAATGTCAGCATGATACTGAGAGAACATGTTCTTACAAACCACTGTGGGCCATAAAAAAATGCATAAAAAAATTAATAATAATAATAAAATAATTCATTCAAAATAAAAAAATATCATGTTCTCATTTACTAAATAAATATGTGTGTGTGTTTGATGGATAGGAGTTAATGTGCTAAGTCAAACCTTTGTTAGGGTATGTTTTGGCATTGCTGATATGTTCATCCATCACTCTAACTTACTTACACATACACAATCAACTGATGTCAATAACTGTTATACAAAATCTACACACCTGCTCTTATTTATGATCAATTTAATGCATCCTTGCTGAATAAAAGTATTAGTCAACCCCCCCCAAAAAAAAACCCCAAACTTTTGAATGATAGTATAGTTTCTGTACTATTGTTTCGATGTCTTTAACACATACAAAACATAATTGCATTTTTTAAATAAAATTTTAAGTATGGTAATCTGACCCTTTTTAATGTAAGTGAAATTCAAATCAAAAGCATACAAAACTACCCACTTAAGTACAAATTAGTGTAACTAATTGTTTAGGATGCCTAATCCAGAACTCCATATGGCAACACAGATGTGGAACATTCCTTGCATAAACCACCAAATAGTTAATCACATTGTGTCTCCACATTTTTGTGACAGGTTCTGTTACCTTTGAGACTGTCTCATCTTAGATATGATTATGTTTTCTCTACCAAGGGAATAGAATAGAGTAGAAGATTTATTGCTTTGTGTGCTTTGTTGATGGAAAACAGAGTGAGAAGAGGACAGGGCGTTCTGGGTTCCGCTTCAGTGGCCCTCCAGAACTCTAAAGGCCGCCCTACAGCTCTGTTACTACCACAGTGATGTCATCACGGCAGCTGGTGCTACATGTTCTCTTTGTCTCCGGACTTCCTGCTGCGAGACAGCAAGCCCTCCTCTCCTCTCATGTCATTAACTTTCTTCCTTCCGTCTCCTCCTCTATTTTTTGTCAATTATTGACCATGTGTCAATTATTGGCTTTTTTAGAAATAACAAATCTAATCTTGCATTTCGAGAAATGAGAGGGTCAAACGAGAGGCTTGAGAGTGTAGTCAGTGGGCGATGATGTCACTTGACCTTACTCTCACGGACTCTGGCCAGACCACAGCTGGTGGAGGTTCAAGCATGTGTCTGTGAGAAAAAAGTAAGAGTGTAGCAGACGTGTTGGTTTCTGCAAGATCAAGGCCTTTGTTGACGTGCACTTCTGAAATTCTATCACTCGGTCTTTCCTTTATTCCTGTAACATGAGGCAGTTAAATATTAAAATTCTTTGGGGCAAATTTAATTAATAGTTGCTCAAAAACCTTATTTAGTTAAAAAGTAACAACAGAAATATTGTTAAATATCATTACAATTTATAATAACTTTTCTATTTTGATAAAAATTAAAATGTAATTTATGGCAAAGCTAAATTATCAGCAGCCATTACTCCAGTGTTCAGTGTCACATGATCCTTCAGAAATCAGCGATTGGCTCTTTCATTTTAGAAGGTGGGACTATTCTGCAATATTTTATCTCTCAAAACTCATCTTTGATCACCAAAATGACATATTTATTTTTTTTCTGTAAAAAAAAGTCTTCATGCTTTAAAATAGCTTGAATATACAGGTGCTGGTCATATAATTAGAATATCATCAAAAAGTTGATTTATTTCACTAATTCCATTCAAAAAGTGAAACTTGTATATTATATTCATTCATTACACACAGACTGATATATTTCAAATATTTATTTCTTTTCATTTTGATGATTATAACTGACAACTAAGGAAAATCCCAAACTCAGTATCTCAGAAAATTAGAATATTACTTAAGACCAATACAAAGAAAGGATTTTTAGAAATCTTGGCCAACTGAAAAGTATGAACATGAAAAGTATGAGCATGTACAGCACTCAATACTTAGTCGGGGCTCCTTTTGCCTGAATTACTGCAGCAATGCGGCGTGGCATGGAGTCGATCAGTCTGTGGCACTGCTCAGGTGTTATAAGAGCCCAGGTTGCTCTGATAGTGGCCTTCAGCTCTTCTGCATTGTTGGGTCTGGCATATCGCATTTTCCTCTTCACAATACCCCATAGATTTTCTATGGGGTTAAGGTCAGGCGAGTTTGCTGGCCAATTAAGAACAGGGATACCATGGTCCTTAAACCAGGTACTGGTAGCTTTGGCACTGTGTGCAGGTGCCAAGTCCTGTTGGAAAATGAAATCTGCATCTCCATAAAGTTGGCCAGCAGCAGGAAGCATGAAGTGCTCTAAAACTTCCTGGTATACAGCTGCGTTGACCTTGGACCTCAGAAAACACAGTGGACCAACACCAGCAGATGACATGGCACCCCAAACCATCACTGACTGTGGAAACTTTACACTGGACCTCAAGCAACGTGGATTGTGTGCCTCTCCTCTCTTCCTCTAGACTCTGGGACCCTGATTTCCAAAGGAAATGCAAAATTTACTTTCATCAGAGAACATAACTTTGGACCACTCAGCAGCAGTCCAGTCCTTTTGTCTTTAGCCCAGGCGAGACGCTTCTGACGCTGTCTGTTGTTCAAGAGTGGCTTGACACAAGGAATGCGACAGCTAAAACCCATGTCTTGCATACGTCTGTGCGTAGTGGTTCTTGAAGCACTGACTCCAGCTGCAGTCCACTCTTTGTGAATCTCCCCACATTTTTGAATGGGTTTTGTTTCACAATCCTCTCCAGGGTGCGGTTATCCCTATTGCTTGTACACTTTTTTCTACCACATCTTTTCCTTCCCTTCGCCTCTCTATTAATGTGCTTGGACACAGAGCTCTGTGAACAGCCAGCCTCTTTGCAATGACCTTTGTGTCTTGCCCTCCTTGTGCAAGGTGTCAATGGTCGTCTTTTGGACAACTGTCAAGTCAGCAGTCTTCCCCATGATTGTGTAGCCTACAGAACTAGACTGAGAGACCATTTAAAGGCCTTTGCAGGTGTTTTGAGTTAATTAGCTGATTAGAGTGTGGCACCAGGTGTCTTCAATATTGAACCTTTTCACAATATTCTAATTTTCTGAGATTCTAATTTTGGGATTTTCCTTAGTTGTCAGTTATAATCATCAAAATTAAAAGAAATAAACATTTGAAATATATCAGTCTGTGTGTAATGAATGAATATAATATACAAGTTTCACTTTTTGAATGGAATTAGTGAAATAAATCAACTTTTTGATGATATTCTAATTATATGACCAGCACCTGTAACTCTGCACCCTTGCTTCATTTAGTATACGCGGATCTATGAATATGCTCATTAGCCCCGCCTCCACTCACGCGCACAAGCTCAGAGATCCACTCGGTCAACTTACTGAGGTAAACCCTGCACAATGGTATCGTTTTTTACAATGTCAGGCACATAACGGTAATTAATATGATAAGCCTTTTGCTTGACTACATAATCAAACAGCCAATAATGTGTTGCTAATGCTACACAAATCATGTTCCCGTTCCCTGCCTTCTAAAAATTAGTATCCTTAGAAATGCGTTGAACAACTAGTGGAGAAAGTTCATCATAACATCGTAATATACATCATACACCTGCTATATTGCTAAATTGACCTGATTTTTCAACAACAGAAAATACACCGGGATAACCTTTTGAGACTTCCTTGCACGGTCAGTTAATGATATGCTAAAGCCTGCTGGCACGTTGACGTGATTGGTTACAAGGTAGTTTGTGGCGTAAGAAACACCAGCGATTTCAAACCGCGTTTTTGAAACTGTCTTTAGGTCACTGCAGTTTTAAAGAGAAAATACTTAGCAATGTTGTTGACTTATGAATTTGCACATTGTTTGTCTTAAAGCATATTAAAAACACCACATAGACATATAAACAACATTAAAAACTTGATTTTCACCACAGGGGGTCTTTAAGGTTTTGATATTGATACATTTTTTCAGGATTTTTTGATTAGGCCTAATAGAAAGTTCAAAAGAACAGCATTTATTTGAAAAAGAAAACTTTCTTAACATTATGAATGTCTTTACTGTCAAGTTTGACCAAACTTTTGAATAGTAGTGTATATTTTCACATGCTTTGTGGTTGAGAACACTTTATATTTTAAAAAGTCAATCGAGGAGACTCGATAAAATGTTGTGCAGTCTCAGCAAAACAAGCCAGATCATGGTAGTCTGGAGAGTTAAACCAAAGCAAATGAATAAACAATGCTTTTAACAGGTACAATTAATTTTTATTTGTGCGAAGCAGTGTTTTATCCTTGTTTGTGTGTATGAGTCAGTCTGTCTTTTGGGAATCCGGCAATATCTGGTTTGTGTTATCTGTTGTCTGAGGTGACGTAGAAATTTGGCTTGAAGCTCCTGTTGTGGATTGTTGTTTGTTGGGGTCATTGAGGTTGCTAAGCTATCAAGGACATTAAAACTGTCATTATGAATATGGCATTTCCACTTAAAAATAAATAAATAAAACTGCCATTCAGGTGAAAGGTTGTTACATGCTTTTTCTGTCATTGCACAGACAAACTACTAGTCACTGTGAGTCACTCTGACAGCAAGTTGTTACAATCAGTTTGTGCTATTGAATCATTTCCTGGTTAAGATTATGGTTGGATCTTGGGTGTAGGACCTTGCTTTTTGGCTCGGTTAGTTTAGAGGGAATGTTAACAGTCAAATATGAGCAATAAGCACAAGACTGTGAGTGTGTTAGTCAGACAATAGGGGTTAAGCCAAAAAAGAGACAATTGATGTCCTTGTCCATCACAAGCTTTGTTTTTTCTTCACTTTCTCTCTGTCTCTGTGGTAATGTGGTATTTACTTACAGATAATTAGGCTTTCATGCATCTGTTGCTGGCCATCATATATCAAGCACAACACAGGCCAACTGAGAGAGACTACAAGGCAGGAAGATGGGACATCAGGGAGACAGTGGAACAAAGAGAGGATCATAGAGAAAAAAACATGGAGACAGAGAAGGGGGTTATGAAAGGGAGCAAGGCATAAGCATAAGTATTTTTTTCTGGGCCAGTAGTTCAGATTTGCACTTGCCCTGCCTATATTTTCAATGGTCCCAGGACAAAAATTATGATGTTGATTATTTTATAATTGTTATAAAATTCTTATTTATTTACCTAAAATTAATTTGATAATAATCCAAAAATATGCGGTACCTATACATGTGTTACGGTTGGTTGCGGTAGAGATGAGGCAATACACGGAAATCCACAATAAAGGGTATTTTACTGAATGAAAGAGCAAACATACAACCAGTACACGTTAGACTAACAATAGGACAGACAAGGAGTGAAGGGAAAGTGTCCATTATAAAGGGAGTGAAGATGATGAGGTCCAGGTGCAGGTGATGAGTGCTGATGGGGAGAAGACGAGGGAAGTGAGTGCAGGTGTGGAAACAAGAGGATGATGGGAAATGGAGTCCGGGGAACACGGGAACTGTGACAACATGATTATGTAATACATGAAACAATTTGTTTTTTTGTAAAATTTGTATAGCGGTTTTCGCAATCCATGTTGTTTCAAAAAAAATTATATTGCGACATATACCATTACTATGATAAAATATTGTGAGATAAGATTCAGATTTTACCGCCCACCCGTACGCACACTCTTTATCCTTGTAAATCATTCTTGCATTTTTCATGAAAACTCATATCAGCCATTTAGGTAAGGTTACCTTTGTGGCATATTTAAATCAGCAGAATTTGCAACAAACTTGGTTCAGTACATCACATAAAACCAAATGTTTAATTTTGCATAAAAATACATGATGCAGCAAATGTACCGACAAGGCAAGTGACTCTCGCACTAGCTCTGGACCATCAGATCATCCTTATTGTTGATCCTTGGGTAGGTTGTACCCACTGTATTTGAGAGGCTTTCACAGCTCTTTATGTTACACAGTTTGTAAAGAAGTCTGTGGGAAAGGCAGTGAAGGAGGGAGAGAAGAGAAGGATAAAGTTAAGCCCTTGTTTGGCTTCTTAAAACAACATATTATTGCATTATGTTAATGGAAGTCCAGTGATTTTTCTGAATTTGTTTTGAAAGGTCATCTGTCAGCTGATGATCTGTAAAGGAATGTCCATGGTGGAATGTCAGAAAAGGACCAGAATTGATGCAGTGTGGATTTGTGCTGACATGCACACAGTTTATCTGCTGGTAATGTGATCAGTGTTTGTTTTCTACAAGGGAAAAACCCACCACAGCCGGAGCTACTGTATGTAAACACACACGCATACACATAAAATACAGTAGAAAAGTTCAAAGACCCTGTAATTTGTAGTTTGTGTTTTTTAGTCCATGTCTATTAGCTTTGAGACACTCTTTATGCTAGTGTACTTTATAAAGTATTTATGCCCATATGGCAAAAAAATTTTTTTTTATATGTTTATATCATTATATTAAATTAAATTATATTAAATTCAAGTAAATTAAATCACGTTTAAATATATTTAAAAATATGCAACAAATAGCCACATTTTTATAAATATATGTTTTATTATTTTTTAGTTACTTATATTTCCTCATATATTGTTTGCTTATTTTTTTCAAACTAAATAAATCTATATAGTCTCAAATGTATTTTAAGATGGGAAATGTTTTTCTTGTCCCTTGTTCAAACAAAATATATTTCAAATTTTAAAGATATATTTACTTAAGCTGTTCTGTTTACAACATATATTTAGGATGTATTGAAAAACATATATTTGCCAGAAAAAAAAAAAATGTTTTTATGCCATATGTGTGCAGTACATAACTGTTTATGTTGTTGACATCGAGATAAAATGTTAACATTATAAAACATTACAACACAGGATGACTGAACAATACTATCAATATTATACATTGACTAATGCCTTCTGCATGTCACGTTCCAACTATTGTTCCATTGACAGAACAAGAACAAGATATTACAACTGATAAAGCAGCTGGAGCAAACACACCTCGAATGTGCAGGACCTCTATAGGGTCAGGGTGAATGCGTGAGAGGTGAAAATGTGGAAAAAGTGGCAAACTGAAACATACATTCTGCCTTGCCTTAAAATAATGATTTGTTCTCTCTCTCTCTCTCTTTCTTCACACCACAGACCTCATGTATTTTTTTTCGTCTTGTACAAAACATGTTTTCCAGTAGGAAACTTTTATAGACACAGTGCATCCATTCATACTCTCACAACCATGTTTGTGTGTGCACATTTGTAAGTATTGCTTAATAAAAATAAGATGTTCTTTTGAAAGCCCTTGTGCTTTGTTGTGTCCACTAATGTTGTTATCTAGAAAAGTTTCAGGTAAATAATACTGTATAGTGTTGTTGCCCTATTACAGAATAAGAGCACTGGAAAAGCCCCACTTTCCAAACTAATCCAAGCTTTCTAACTCTTTAAGGATTTAGCTTATCAACATGAAATTAAGTTGTTTTTTTTCCCGTTTCTTTCCCAACCTTTCTTTAGTCATCCTCTTTAGTCGACCTTTCACCTAGTTTTCTTTTTTTAAGTTTTCTTCCTCTCAGTGGAATTGCTGCTGCATGTTTTTGGTCAGAAATGCTTGATTTAGTAGTTTGGCTTTAATTTGAAGTACCCATGAGACTTTGGGATGCTAGCTGCTGGGCAAGTCATGTAGTTGCAGGTGTTTGCTGTCATAGGCTTAAAGCATTTTTGGTTTATTGCTTAAAGGGATAGTTCACCCAAAAATGAAAATTCTGTCATCATTTACTCACCCTCAAGTTGTTCCAAATCTGTATACATTTCTTTGATCTGCTGAACACAAAGGAAGATATTTGGAAGAACATTTGTAACCAAGCAGATCTTGAAATTTAAAACACCACATAGACATATAATTGAAAAGAAATTTATACAGGTTTAGAACAACTTGAGGGTGAGTAAATGATGACAGAATTTTCATTTTGGGTGAACTATCCCTTTAAAGCATTATGCTAGTGGATCATTAAATAGGCATGTTTGTTTGTGTGTGGGTGTTTGTGTGTGTGTTTGTTCATTGACCATGGTTATTGCTCATTGTGAAAAGAGGTTGTGGCCCTTGTAAAGGGGGGTTTGCATTGTCTGATTATTTCCTCTGAGAATCCCATAGGACAGTCTTGTCTCCCCCCTAGACAGAATGGGACCGAGGACAGTCTGGTTGCAAGAGCTCACAAAGGTTATGAAAAGAGCAATGAATGTTTCACCCTATCATTTCTATTCCTCTTGCTGTGGAGGAGACGTTTGAGAAGATAACAAAAGATTTGGAAATCCAAACACAGCCCTTCATGATGGGCATATTTATTGACTTGCTTGTTTTCTTGCATTTTATCTGCAAATCTTATCTGTTTTTTTTTAGAGGTCCAAGCAGTGAAGCTATTGTACGAATCCCTGTAGTGTTTGCTCTGATTTTTTCTTCTTTTTTTTTTCTGCGATAAAATTGTTTAACTGTCAGCAATGATTAATTGCAGATACATACAAATTTGCTATAATAAGCATATTTACACTACCATTCAAAAGCTGTGCCAATTTTGAAAGAAATGAATACTTTTCTGAACAAAAGCAACAGTAAAGACATTTATAATGTTACAAAATATTTCTATTTCAAATAAATGCTGTTCTTTTGAATGTTCTATTCATCAAAGAATCCTGAAAAAGTATCATGGTTTCCACAAAAAAATATTAAGCCGCGCAAATATTTTCAACTGTGATAATGAGAAATGTTTCTTGAGCACCAAATCAGCATATTAGAATGGTTTCTGAAGGATCATGTGACACTAAAAACGGGAAAAGAACAGTAGCAGAATATAAAGGGAAACTGTCATGAGATTTAGTTTATATTGGTATCCATAACTTCCACAGGATCTGTTCTCTTTGACAATTGTGATCCTTTTCACATCTTTTTTTAATCTGCTTGGACCCTGATGATTGACGCTTGTGGCTATAATAATTTTAACTAATTATAACTAATTTTCAACTTTCAAATTAATTTCCACACTAAAATTCATGACCCAGATTATAATGGGTGTGTATTTTCCACTGCTGCTACTCGTTTTCTTCCATGGCAGGTTGTTACAGATTGATTTGCTTTCTCACAGATTCTATCTTCTGTAGAGGTGCTGTGTTTGTATATAGTTTAATCTGGCCATTGCTTGACAAGTCTAGTCTTTCCTGCTGCTGTCCATATGGCTCCTCTAAATGGGCTCCCTAACAGACGGCCATGTATATGAGGCCAGTGTATTCATGAAGGAGAGTTGGACATAATTTGTTCTCCTTAAATCCATTGCGAAAGCATGTCCAGAACCAAATTTAACACTTCTCTGGCATTCAGAGTTTTTGGCTCATGTGCACGCTATACATTTCACTCTTCGTCCTGTTTAGTATAACCAACATACCAGTTCAGTGCAGTTACAGTTAATTTGAATAGTAATTTGACATGTTGTTCAGTTTATGAGTCTGTCAATGATCTATCATGCATAATCCCCCCCCAACCCTCCCAGTCTGTCTCAGTTTTGCAACATGTTATTCAGTCAGCAAGCTGCTGGTCTGTAGAACCTGTTTCTCCTCTTCTCTCGGATGGAAGGATGAAAAAGAATGCTTTGTGAGGGGGTGGTGTGGGTGTTTAAGGGGAATTTTTGGCACACTTCCTCATTTTGTCTTCATAAATAACAGTTTTCCTTACCTTCTTCTCTCTTTTGCAAGTTATAGCAGTGGAACAACAGTGATTCTGCTCTACTAAAAAAAGAGAAGAAGTGGTTTCGAAACCTTTGACTGTAGAATATGTGAGTTTGAGTGTGTCTGGGCATAAAATAGTCTTACACAATCATTCTATCAAAACTGACTTTAGTCAAGATGTTTTTATTAGATCTGTTCTTTCTAGAAGTCAGTGTTGGTTATGAAAGGGTCAGGAATTTTTTTATTAGTTAGACTGGGTTATCTAGATTTTTCATATTATTTATGTATTATTATTTTATTTATTTATTATTTAATTATTCATTTATTATTTTCATGTTATGGCAGATAACTGATAAATGGCATATTTATTACTCTTTTGTCTAAATAAATAAAGAATAAAAACAATAATGCAAACTAAAATCAGTCATTTTAAATGCTAAAAATGAATTTTGGCACCACAACATTATAATGTGCAGAATGAAAAATTGATTTGCTAAAGATTCCTTGCATGGTTCCATTATCAATTAACCGGTCAGTGAACAATATTGCACAAGTGAGCATGTTTGGGTGTGTCTCTAGAACATATAGAACTTATAGGATAATTAAAAACAAAACAAATAATAAGCAAAGACTGTGAACCTGCTCACCCTGAATTGTGTATATATATATAGGCGACTGACTTACAGTATAACTGCTAGTATGCATGTTTGTGCACGTGTACAATATCTATGCAAATGTGCTCAAACTGTGCACTGTATGTTCTGAGGATCTCACAGTGTTCTTGTGTCATTTGCACTGTAATCGTGCCATGATATACGGAATCATGTGAGGAAGAGAGAGAAGCTGTGTTTATGTGTGTGTTATCCTGTAAAGCTTTCCACTTGAGTGCATTAAACAGAGCCTAATTACATTACTTTTCAAGAAAGAGAGAAAGGGCCGTGTGCAGAGGTTTTTAGTGCTTGTAAATTATTTCCTTCTTTCAAAGATGGAAATTTCTACTGCTGGGGAGGGGAAATCTAGGAGTATGTAGTCTCTGCTGGCCTGTACAGGCCTTTCATAAACAATGAAATATTAAGTGGTTTTATTCTGACTGTGGCATGGCCCGACGCCCAGGCCTAGGCGGTTTTGTTCGGCCGTCCAGTTGTGTTCGGGCCTCATCTGATATTAATGAAGAAAGAGGACATGGCGAGTAAAATTAGTTCACAGGAGCTTTTTAATATAAGCTTATGATGCTGCAATGTTATTGGACTGCAAATGCATTTCCTCTTCACCACTGCACAGTTCTTAAGAATTTCAGATCTATATCAGTCTCAAACAATGGCCCTGTTCCAAAACCGACATACAGTCATCTGCCCTCTGAGGCAGTATTCTATCTGAAATGGAACCCTAATGGAACCTGTTCTTAACCTGTATGATTTACTTTCTTCTGAGGAAAATAAAAGATGATATTTTGAAAAATGTTGGAAACCAAACTGTTTTGGTGACCAATGAGTGCCATTGTATGGACCAAATAACACAGACATTTTTCAAAATATCTTTTGTGTTCCACAGAAGAAACTCATACAATTTTGGAACATTTGGAACAAGTTTGCTTTAATTAGTAGTGGTGCAAGAGGAATGATGCACTACTCTAATATGCATAAACATATATAGCATAGAACATTCATGACATGTTCTTGGGATTCATGCTGGTATCATTCTTGTATAATGGAAGGTCAGGCTGTTTATGGAAAGTATTTATATTACAACAATATTCATAAAAATTATAAACTCATATAGAGGCAGTTGAATTGAGATTTATTAGATTAGAATATGTCTCGAGTTCATCTGCTGCCCTCAGTGAAGTGAGCAACTGTGAATACTTCATGTTTAGATTCTTTCTCCTCAGGTATGATGTTGTATGTTACAGATGCTGAATTGACAGCAGGTTCACTGACATCATAATTTTTTTGTTCCAAGACTGGTTATGTAAGGCGTGATAGTTTGACTGAACAGGCAGGCATTCAAAAGATCATGTTACCTTTCCACAGCTGTGAACTGTGAATAAAAAGAAGGGTGATAAAAAGGATAAGTCTATGACTTTGTTAGATATTTATTTTTGTTTTGAGGAACAGTGTTCTGCGGTCTAAATGAGGAAGTGTTGTTTTGTTGAGGCTGTCACGCCGCTGCTCGACGCAAGCAAGCAGTATGTCCAAGGTACAGTAATGACTTGGCATATAATGGACCGATTTTAATAAAGCATCATATTTACATGACAGTTCAGTCAAAGGCTAATGCAGGGTAACATTCAGTAATGACGGTAAACCACACACCTTTATCAGTCATGACCACTAAACCTTATGTATTGATCGTCACTGTTATAAAGCAAAGTCTGCTTGGGTTTCACATCAGATGATAAGGGACAGTCATTATTTCTGTGGCACTGTGGTTTGTGCTGCTGTGCTAAAGATAGCTGAAGAGGAGGTTCTTGCCTTTATTTATGTTAGATATATGTATTGAATTTTGTGGGAGAACTGTGCCCCGTGTATTTTAACAGCTGTGAGCACTCCCTGTTAACATAACATCCACGGGAACTTTGGCTTCCTCACGAGCAAAGCGAGCAGCAGATCTGCAGCTATACAGCAAAAGAGGGAGAGCGAGACATAGGAGAACAGAGAAAGAGATTTTTTAAAATGTTTTTCTGCAAAACATTGGCTTCAAAAAGTATTCAGACACTTAAGCCAGAGTTCAGATTCAAAATATCTAATGCCTGGATTTACAGACATGGCTTAAACCTAGTCCCAGACTAAAATGCATGTTTGAGCTGTTTTAACTGAAAGCAACTTGCACTGATATATCTTAAAATATGCCAGTTCCATTGTTTTGTCTCAAGATGCACACCAGTCATGCTTTTTTTCTAAAACACGTTTATAAAAGCTACTTAAAAGTCCTAATTTAACCTAATCTTGGCTTAATCTAAGCCTTGTATGTGAAACTGGGCCTAAATGTAATTGTTTTAAACCTTATTATTATTATTTGACCTTGATACAAGCTAAAAATCATTACAGTAGTGACCAAGAAGTAAAATTAGTTCTGAGAAAAAGGCTTGCTTCATTTGTTTGCAGATACTAGTTAGTTTGATATTGGATGTATCTAATGCAGTGTCTTTCAGACATTTGAGGCCTTTTAGGGCCTTTTAGGGACACTGTATATATTGGTTGCTTGTGAGAAGGGTGTTCACTACTGTTGAAATTAGTCTGGGGTCGGTAAGATTTTTTAATGTTTTGGCAGCATTTATTTGATCTGAAATAACTGAATGAACTAATGAAAATAACTGTTTTAATATATTTTAAAGTGTAATTTATTCCTGTGATAATTTAATCCAGATTTCAGTGTCACATGATCCTTCCGAAATCCTAATATGCTGATTTGGTGCTCAAGAAACATTTCTTAGTATTATCAATGTTGTAAATAGTGGTGCTGATTAATATTTTTTTGGAAACGATACATATTTTGGGTGATTCTTTGGAAATAGAAAGTGCAAAAGAAGCATTTATTTGAAATAGAAATCTTTTGTAACATTCTCTTTGTCTTTACTGTCACTTATGATGAATTTAATGCATCCTTGGTAAATAAAAGTATTAATTTTCTTACTGACCCAAACATTCAAATGGTAGTGTACATACAGGACACGTTCTTGCATTCAAAAACAGCTAGACAAAGTGGAATGCAGTAGGTTGGTACTATTTTTAAGTTGTTCATGGTGTGAGATACTAAAACTGAGAGGCGCAATATAATGGCCAAAGATGTCATCTGATTGCTTTCCAACATCGACGGTAGAGAGAAAATACCACAGGAATGCAGGAGAGCGTCCTGTGTGTATAACCCCCTTAAAAGTTGCTGTTGTCGTAACAACCAGTGCATGTTGTTTTCTTTGCATGATTATAGCTCTATCATATACTTTTTTTAATAATATTTCTTTATTATTATGTTGCCACGGAGGAGGTAAAAATCCAAACTGCTGACCGGTAGATACAATCTTTATTGTTGAGTCCTGAGTGTATGCATATGCGTGCTAACATGCTCTGTAGTTTGTGCTTTGGGAGTGCCATTTCCTCTGACTGTCTGGATGTGTATGTGTGTACATTTGTATCTGTGTTCCTAGCGGACCGCACCTCTTTCAGGAAGACAGATGCAAGACTGAGCTGCTCCAATCAGCTTGGTTCTCAGAACTCCCAAGCTGAATCCAAGTACTAGACTGAGAGAGAGGAACATGGGAAGTTGAGTGGGAGAAATGACCAGTGACATAGAGGATATAAGGATGAAAGAGTTAGAGGAAAGGTGGATCTAATAGCGGAGGAAAACGCTGTTGAATGGTTATATGTTTAGTGTCATGAAAAGAGCTATTGAGCCTGAGCACAGTCTTCTGACAGTCATTGAACTCTCACTGTAAAGCAAGTTCATTGACCTCCACCAGGGAAAAGACACTCACTCAGAAGACATAAACAAGGTTCAAAATGAATGCCGAAAATGGCAAGTTGATAAAATGGAACAGCAATATAATATTGTATGACCTGGTTTCACAGACAAGGCTTAGATTAAGCCAGGATTAGGCCTTAGTTTAATTAGGAAGTTTAAGTAGCTTTTATAAACATGCCTTAGAAAAAGCATGACTGGTGTGCATCTTGAGACAAAACAATGGCACTGACATTTTAAGATATGTCAGTGCAAGTTGCTTTCAGTTAAAACAGCTCAAACATGCATTTTAGTCTGGGATTAGGCTTAAATCTTGTCTGTGAAACCGGGGGTAAATGATTTATCTGTAAGAATGATAGTTCTTTTATTTGTGTAAACTCACAATAACAAGAAAACATTGTGTCATTGTAAAATAAAGAAAACAAACAGGATGTGCTTTTTGCTGTCGTAATCTCTGTGAACCTGAGCGAGTCAAAAAAATAAACCAAAACTAAGTGTATACTTGCCTCACAGACATGAGAAATATATCTATAGAAAGCTTGAAATGTCAAGCGATTGTCAATCAATTCAAGTGGAAAACAAATATTCTCACATTATGTAATCCGTATGAAACGTGGCGCGTCCACTACTGCGATGACGAATCAGCATCGTCGACTTAACCTCTGCAGCCGAAAACACAGAAAACATAACAATACATTATTAAAATGTTTAGTCTCCTTGTTGTTGTTTCATGACACATTCATATTCATTACTTTTGCTGGTGCACTGTGGCTTTATGCGTGCGCTTGAGCGGTGATTAGGCTATGTATTATATATAGGCAATTAAAGGCTCATTATTATGATTTATATGGCTTATTAATATATATATATATATATATATATATATATATATATAAAATACATTAACATACAAATTGTATTATCATGTAAACACAAATATTTATATATTTATTAATATTTTATTTACTCGCCATGGTATATTTTGGACCCCATCTTCAAGCCCCAGAAAGGTAGTAAAGACATTATTAAAGTGATCCATGTGGCCCAAGTGGTTTAACCTCAATTTTATGAAGCGACACAAGTGCTTTGTACTTAATTTGGTAAAACATAATTTACCAACTTATCTACAAAATATTAATCTCCAACACATGGGTCACATGGATTACTTTAATGATGTCTTTACTACCTTTCTAGGGATTTGAAAGTGGTAGTTGTGTAGGCTGTCAATGGAGAGAAAGCTCTGTGTTCTGAAGATGAACAAATTGTCCTACGGGTTTGGAACAACATGAGGGTTATTAATTAATGATGAGTTTTTATTTTTGGGTGATCTAACCCTTGAAAGCAACTCAGTTTAAGTCTATTCCTTAAGACATTTTCTTCATAAACATATGAAGACATCCATTGCAAAAGCATCTAAAAGCCACCTCGGTCAAAAATGAGATAACGATACTCAGTGAATGCTCTCATTACATAGTATACGTTCATCGAATTCTTTCACTTCAAGCCCGCTAAAACCCAGCCTCAGCCCAATCAGAAGTACCGGTACTTAGGTAGAAATCTATACATAGGAGCCTGATAAAAATGCTAATTTTAAAGAAAACCGTCAGACGAACTTAGAGGCTTTTGCATCTTAAGTATTCATACAGTATTGATCTCTCTTTTGCAGTTCTTATTGGTCACTTGTAATGATCTATGAAACAAAGGGGACATGTTCAGGCAGGACACGACTGCTTCATTTGTACATGCATTTACAGTGAAAAGATCATTACACCTTTAGCTAAATTAAACAATTAGAGTTGACTAATATGCAAAGTTAAGTGATTACTGGGAAGAAAACAAACTGAGAAAAAGAAAGACCCCAGTCTACTGCAGAATTAGTGTTTATTTGCCTGTTCCTCTTTCCTGCTGTAATATTGACTCTAAAAAGATCTTTGTTTAATACAGACAGAATAAGACTTTAATCATTGTCAGAGTGAATGAGACAAATTGTATAAACAGTAAATGCTTAGTGTGGGTCATGGAAAGCACATCTTTCCCTTCTTTTTATTAATATTTTTTTACATTGTGGTTATTGTCACACCATATGGTCTAAAGTTCAAGGCTGTAAAGACTTTAGTCGACTTGCAACACTTTTTCTGCAAACAAAGCAGCAGATACATTCAGCCATAAAAACATATAACTCCTAGACATTAAATAGACTGAGAAACAACTTCATTTTGAAGTTAGACTACTTTTTTTTCTTTCAGAGGCACTACGGTGGGGGAGTGAGGGTGAAAAAAACAGATTGGACCCTGAAACTGTTGTTCTGCTTTCTGATTGGCTGACTCCTGTTGCTAGGCTTGTCTTTTGTGTTTTTTTCAGTCTTTCTTCCCCCTGTTCTCTGATAGGTCAGGATGGAACTGGTTCAGACGAAGGCTGCGTCAGGCAACTTTTCTGCCACTTGTTGAACATCCGAAGGCTTGTGGTTTTAGCGTGGCTGCTCGTTCAGCACAAGAAAAACAACAGCTCAGAGACACATTCACACAGAGAAGCACTTCTACAAACACACCCTGTTACTCCGAAAGCGTTCAAACATAATGAAAAAATTTTCAACAGTAGAAAGTCCAGAAAAGAGAGTTATTAGAAGATGTTGGCTGTTTTTCCTCACAGCTCCAAGAAATCACCTTTTTAATCGAACATTCACATATATAGTCTTAAATGAACATGGCTTAACCCTGGACTTTTCACACTTGAGATTACCACAGCTGGAACTGCAGTCTCTATGAATTTTAAGGATAGATTTAATAAGATTGAATAAGTTTGGACGTTTTATCTGTTAAAAAAATATGAAAATATTTTTTAATAAGATAATCCATAAAAGTGAAGAGAAAAGCTTGCAGCTGTTGATTGATCATTTCCTTGATTGACATGTTTTACTGGTTCACAAAAAAAAATTGAATTTGATAGATGTATTCTTCTAAGAAGTAGATGTGATGCATTTGTCCGGACATGTTCCTTTTGTGTGATGCTTAAATGACTTCAATAATACAACCAAAAAATGACTTAAAGGGTTAGTTCACCCAAAAATGAAAATTCTGTAATTTATTACTCACCCTCATGTCGTTCTACACCCGTAAGACCTTTGTTCATCTTCAGAACACAAATTAAAATAGTTTTCATAAAATCTGATGGCTCAGTGAGGCCTGCATTGCTAGCAAGACAATTAACACTTTCAGTGCCCAGAAAGCTACTAAAAACATATTTAAAACAGTTCATGTGACTACAGTGGTTTAACCTTAATGTTATAAAGCGACGAGAATACTTTTTGTACACCAAAAAAAACATAACTTTATTCAACAATATCTAGTGATGGGAGAGTTCAAAACACTGCTTCATGAAGCTTCAAAGCTTTACGAATCTTTTGTTTCGAATCAGTGGTACGGAGGGTGTATCAAACTGCCAAAATCACGTGATTTCAGTAAACGAGGCTTCGTTATGTCATAAGTGTTTTGAAATTTCAATGGTTCACCACTGTGGGGCGTGACTTTGGCAGTTTAATACACGCTCCGAACCACTGATTCGAAACAAAAAGATTCGTAAAGCTTTGAAGCTTCATGAAGCAGTGTTTTGAAATCGCCCATCACTAGATATTGTTGAATAAAGTCCTTATTTTGTTCTTTTTGGTGCACAAAAAGTATTCTTGTTGCTTCATAACATTAAGGTTAAACCACTGTAGTCACATGAACTTTTTTAAATATATTTTTAGTGGTTTTCTGGGCATTGAAAGTGTTAATTGTCTTGCTGGCAATGCAGGCCTCACTGAGCCATCAGATTTTATGAAAAAAATTGTTCTGAAGATGAACGAAGGTCTTATGGGTGTGGAACGACATGAGGGTGAGTAATTAATGACAGAATTTTCATTTTTGGGTGAGCTAACCCTTTAAAATAACTCTAAAAGTAGGTTTAAGTAACTTAAATTAAGTTTCTGTCAGCCATTTTGAAAGCTTTTATTAGCAGTTGTTTGTATTTGCATATGACTGGAGTACTATACTAACCCCTTTTTGCTGTCTATTCAGCCACAGTGACATTAGTGCACTGGTCCAACTAAGCAGTCCAGCCCAGTGTTTTGATACGGTGTGGGTACAGTAAAGCCTGAAGTTTGTTCTCATATAAGAGTTATGGCTCTTTTTAATAAAGAGAGGAAAGGGTGCCCTGGGGGAGGTGGGTGCAAGGCAAACGCTGACCATTCTCTTCTGTAGGTTTGCTGAGCCATAGGGCTCAGTGGGCCTGGTTAACCACCCCCTATCACCAGAGAGAGTGCTGACTCCTGCTCTGGTCTGTTTACACCCCCCTCAGCCCCCGATGTAGGACGGTCCCTTCAGACACAATGAACATGCTGAATAGCTACTCTTCATCTCGTGAGCGATGCCAAATCCAAATGCTTTGACAGTCTTCTGCTTGTGCACAGGACTTTATTTCATGTTTGTTAGACTTTTTTATTACTCCACTATATATTATACAATCATGCATTTCAGCATATAATAATACATTATGTATGCAAGTTGTAAATCATTTAATATGTTGGTAAGATTGCAATTGAAACTGTACATTGTGAACAAAATTATGAAGTGCACTGCATTGCATCATCTTGACCAACTACCTTTTTAGTTTAACCAACTGAAAACCAAGGCACCTGTAGAAGCTTTTTATTTCTTTCCCCCGAGAAAATAATCAATCCCTGAGCCAAGAGCATCATTTTATCTATTAGGTGCCTTGACTTGTCCCCTGTGAGGGATATGAAGCTCAGGGCAGGAATTGATCTTGGCTTGTTTTTCACTGTAGTCCATGCCGTCATCCTCATTCACGTTGCAGGGCTTGTTTACTGCAGTTCTCATTTGCTCAAGGAAAAACATCCCCTCCCACTTGCTTGGGCTACTTAAAACTCTCTTACACTGGGCAATTGGAACTGCAGTAAGTAACAATGTAATATAGACTAGACAAATCCTGATTATGTAAATAGGTTTATTGGAAGACAAAGTTAAAAGTCTGTTAAGTATTAACCAATGTTAGAAAGCTTTTCCAGTCATGCTCTTGAAAGCCAAAAAAAAAAAAAAAAAAAAGCTTCCTATCAAAAGTGCATTGAGATCTAATAGAAATGCATGTTGGATAGCAACAATTCAGACAATTTGCATATTAATCAACATAAATAAATAAATAAATAAATAAACGTTTTAAATTTCACCCAAAAATGAAATTATGTCATCATTTACTTTCACTCATGTTGTTCCAAACCTGTACATTTTCTTCTGTTTAACACGAAAGGAAATATTAGGCAGAATTTGAGGCACCGACGGACTCCCTTCCAGTTTCACGGTCACTATTCAATTTCATTACATTTTTCCCACCATACAAAGTAAAAGGCTATCGTTCTGCCTAAAACGTACTTTTTCACAACAGAAACAACCAAATCGTTTTTCAGAAGGTGTATAAGTGATGACAGAATTTTCTTTTTTGCGTGAATTACCGTTTTAAGTCCACTGTCGGCGCAAGTCGCTTCTTTAACCCTGCCCATTTGGCGTTGATTGGACAACGTAGGTTGTTTTCGCAACGCGATTGGCTCTTGGGCGCGTCAGTCATGTTTACAGCCTGTTATTTACCACAAGAGGGTTAGTAAAGAGTGGGTATTCTGCTCGGGAGCTTCAACAGCTGATATGGGCGAGTAGTGTAACCCAATGCCTCAAGAAACAACGGGAGCTAAAGCAAATACAAGATAGTCGCTCTAATTTTTTAATTAGAAGCAGAAAAGCGCAATATGAGGCTCGCATCGGCATCAAATGAAACTATAGAAAATTCCTCTCTCACCATGACAGACTTGTTTAAAATTTGCACACAGTGCGAGCGGCTTAATAAAAAGGTAAGAACGCGGATAAGAGCTTGACATCGAGTTTAACTAGTGAAATATGTATTTTTCGTTCGACTGTTTCGTTAGTGCACTTTTTTCATTGATTTTAAATAATGTCCGTTCATTCAGTCCGTCTGCTGCAGTGCGGTCAGTTCTTTGTACTTGGATCATGAACACTGCTAGCTTGTTTTTCTCAGCCTGTTGTCATCGGATCAATAGACATTCGTCTTTGATCAATGGCTAACAGGATCAAGTCAGTGTCACATTGTCTAAATGCTGCTGTCTTTTTTTTTTTTCTAATCAACGCACAAAAATAATATATGCAAGATTGCCATTGTGTAGAACTGCTGTATGCTTCTGCAAATGGACATATTGCATTGCTCGCGGTGTCAGGTTTATTAGCGTTTAATAATATATTCTAGACAATTGCTTGCATATTTCTGAGTCAGCTATTTTGGCATGTTTATGTCACTGGTGTATTGCTAACTCGGACAACCTTTTTGTTCCTAGGGAATCTAGGTTGTTTTGAATCGTTCTGTTTGTGCCTTTGACAGCTTCTATAGTATCAATAGGCAGATGAATGATGTTCAAGGTCTGACGGTTGTTATACTGATTGCATTGTGTTATGTATTATAAAGAATTTATTTACAGAGAAAATTCTAGAACCAGCGGTTGATATTTGAGCTGAGGAAGGATGTTGTTTTTAAGAGCTCTGGGTCTGATGCCAAAATTTATTTGATAGTTTCATGCCAAATGCTTCTCTCTGGTTTTGACATGTATGTCGATCATGTAATCATGTTATTGGTTTTGATCTTTTTTAGGACGTTGGAGTGCGAATCCCCAGACCGATGGGAAATGGACCAAGTAGATTCATACCAGAGAAAGAGGTTAGTGTTATCTACCCTGCTGGCTGTAAAGTTGGCATGAATATCACTTTTCTTATTCTTTTTTTTTTTGCATTAATGTTTAACATGACAGTCTAGTGAAGGTATTTTACCAGCTCTGAATTCCCCAGGTTCACCTCATCTTTATTCCCCTGTTGTCCCAGATACTTCAAGTCAGTAAATTGGATGAAAGAACACAGTCGATTTTTGAGGACGCCGTCGCAGTGCTCGGTCGCCTTGACAACATCTCCTTGGTGATGGGGTTCCATCCTCAGTATCTGGAGAGCTTTCTTAAGACACAGCATTACCTGCTTCAGATTGACGGCCCCTTGTCTCTGCACTGCAGACATTATATAGGGATAATGGTGAGATGGCAGAATATATTTTTGTATGCAATTCCAAAAACCACAGTGCCAGATTCTTCTAAAAGCATGTTTGTGTTCGACAGGCTGCCGCCAGGCACCAGTGCACGTATCTGGTCAACCTGCACGTGAATGACTTCCTGCAGGTCGGAGGTGATCCCAAGTGGTTGAACGGTCTCGATGAAGCCCCACAGAAGCTGCAGGCTCTCGGGGAGCTCAATAAGATCCTGGCCCACCGCCCCTGGCTGCTCACCAAAGAACACATTGAGGTATGACTTCAACCTCACAGTCACATATGGACACTCGCTCACAGCTGTTATGCAACTGTAAAAGTTTTATAATGCTATGAACTATTAGGTCAGGCTGGTTTTAGTAGATAGAAAGTTAATTAGCTTTAATGGAGTTTTCATAATTTATGTGCCAGTCACATGGCACTGTGTTTTTGTCACAAATCTATTCATTTATTTAAAAATGCATATATACAGTGATTTAAATGCACCTCTTCTATAATGAGCTTGTTAATTTGTTATAATATGTTAATTTATTAAAAGAAAATAAGTTAATTTCTGAATATATATTTATTTTGCTATTTTTTTGTGGTGCATAATGTCAAAAATGTCAGGTTGTCATTGTCAACTGGCCTAATATCATAATTAAAAGAATCGAATTCTTGGAAAGAAAGCCTTATTAAATAGTTTGATGTAATATTTTATTATTATTTTAACAAAATTGGTTACTGCTATATATTTTAATATTATCAATATTTTAAAAATTGTCATGTGATTCTCCCCAAAAATGTATAAATATTACATATATATATATATATATATATATTCATGATATTTGTAAAGAAAAGCCATTACCTTAAAAATATATATTTTTAAAAATATATATATATATTTTTTTTTTAAAGCAGTAAATAAGACAATAGGAAAATCTGATTACTTTTTACTTGATTGTTACACCACATGATGAGTCATTAAACTGAAACTTGAAAATTGAAAATGAAAAGTTTTTTGAAACCACCATGAATATCAAGAGTACATTTCTAGGAATCTAGCACAAACTAGACTTTTCCTTTTCTTTGTCACAGACACTCTTATATCATTGACTCTTATAAATGTTGCTGTTTTTTTTTTTTTAAATAACAGCGTCTACTGAAGGCAGAGGAGCACAGCTGGTCCCTGGCCGAGCTGATCCACGTTGTGGTGCTACTCACACACTATCACTCTCTGGCCTCCTTTACGTTTGGTTGCGGCATCACCCCTGACATCCAAACAGATGGAGGACATACATTCAGGCCGCCCTCGCTCAGTGGTTACTGCGTTTGTGACATTGCCAATGGCAACGGTGCCCTGGAGGAGATGTTTGGGAACCAGCAGGTGAGACTGATGGAAATGTATTCAAAGAAAATGATTGCGAGACTGAAAAGGGATCTGTGAGGTTCAAATTACTGACCATACAGTGTACATAAAGCATGTAATGACCTAGATTCCTGTATGTATGTGTTTAAGGTGTCAGAGTCATCTGGTGAGGTGGAAGTGCTGATGGAGAGGATGAAGCAGCTCCAAGAATGCCGTGACGAAGAGGAAGCCAGTCAGGAGGAAATGGCCACTCGTTTTGAGAGGGAAAAGACAGAGAGCATGCTGGTGGTCACCTCTGGTAAGTTGATTTATGATTATGATGTTAAAATGCAACGCAGAATGACTTTTATTAAATCACCATGTTCGCTCAACAGAGGATGAGGAGTGTGTACCATCCAGAGATGTTTCACGACACTTCGAAGACCCTAGTTACGGCTACAAAGACTTCTCCAGGAGAGGAGAACATGTACCCACCCTCAGAGTGCAGGTGAGATTAAAGTGAAGTTGTCTTGCTTGTTGGAGAACAAAGGAAACGGAGGATTAAAATAACAGCGGTATGTTTTCTGCCCTCGACAGGACTACAGTTGGGAAGACCATGGCTTTTCCCTTGTGAATCGGCTGTATCCGGATTTTGGACAGCTTCTGGATGAAAAGTTCCAGATCGCATTCAATTTGACATATAACACAATGGCGACACACCAGGGTGTGGACACTTCCATGCTCCGTAGAGCCATCTGGAACTACATCCACTGCATGTTCGGGATTCGGTCAGTCTCTCCACTGTTCACTGTTTAAGAATTAGTTTGTTTGTCATTCTATTTATGTAATGTTAATATTTAATTTTTCCTGTCCAGTTGCTAAGGTATCTTTCTCTCTCTGTCTGTTACATGGCAGATACGATGATTATGATTATGGAGAAATTAACCAACTGTTAGACCGCAGTTTTAAAGTCTACATCAAAACCATGGTGTGCAGTCCGGAGAAGATCACCAAGAGGATGTACGAGAGCTTCTGGAGGCAGTTTCGGCACTCTGAGAAAGTACGAAGCACTTTAATAACACAAAAATGAACAGACGTAGATTGTTTTAGTTCACCCAAAAATGATAATTCTGTCATCATTTACTCACCCTCAAGTAGTTCCAAACCTGTATGGATTTCTTTGTTCTGTTGAACGCAAAGAAAGAGCCAAACAAATCTCGCCCCCCATTTACTACCATAGTAGGAAAAATAAATACTATGGTAGTCAATGGGGGGCGAGATCTGTTTGTTTACTGACATTCTTCCAAATGTCTTTCTTTGTGTTCAGCAGAACTAAGAAATTCATACAGGTTTGGAAATACTTGATGACAGAATTTTCATTTTTGGGTGAACTTTCCCTTTAAGGTTAAATCTGTTCAGTTGAGAGTTAATGAGGATTCTTTTATTCTGTCTTTCAGGTCCACGTTAATTTGCTTCTTATGGAAGCGCGCATGCAGGCAGAACTGCTCTACGCTCTGAGAGCTATCACTCGCTACATGACATGAAGTGCTGTTCTTGTCTACCTTTTTATTTTTTTACTGTTGTTGATGTTGCTACAGTGGGACACTTCAATAAATGAAAGAAAAAAAAATGGAAAAAGAAAACTGAGGAAGAAGAAGAAGAAAGCCTGAGCGGCGGTAGAGAATGATGAGAAGATTGTTTTGTTAACAAAAAGAAAAACAACTGTCAACTGAACCTACTTGCTGAATAACTTGTGTGGCTGCTCAGCCTGCAGTGCCAAAACTGGCCACTGGGGGCTGTCTGAGCAGACTCAATCCCTCACGTGTGTTAGAGGACAAGCTGAGACTGCGAGCTTCTGGAGGTCAGACCTCCTTTAGTATTTCAAATGCATCTTCGATAAGATGCCATATAATCATATCTTCTTTTTGTGAGATGAGATTAAAAAAAAAAAAAAAAACACAAATAGCAACTCCAGCACCGGTGCAGATAGACTGCACTAACATGCCTATCTACTAGTGTTTTTTTTTTCTTTTCCATATCGTTTTTATTTTTTTTTTCGGCAGTGGCTAGAGATAGAAGCATTACTGATTTTGCATAAACGCGTGCCTAGTCATGCGCAGCACTGGCAACAGATGCTGAGGTGCCGTCTGTTCATGCTGCTTTTCTCAAATGAGAGCCCTCAAGACACCCAAACCATCACCCATTTGTATAAGCTAATCCAGGAACGATTGTGTTAGTGTGAGTGTGAGAGCGCAATTCAAAAGTAATAGCTGCCTGAGCCCTTGTTAGAGTTTACTGTAAGACACCACTTTGTCTCTTTGTGACATTTTCAATGTGTGAATGTGGGGGGTGGGGGGATAAAGAAAAAATCCATTGGCTCTTTTTGGGTTTCCATGCATTAACAATATCAAAGCACTTTTTAAAAAAAAATGTTAAGCTTCAGCTGTTATGTAGCCATTTTGTTTCAATGACTGTTTTCTATCTTTTTTTTTTTTTTATTTGTGTTAATGACTTTTAAAGTGAAAAGGTCTTCCTTTTGTGACATGCTTCCTGTTGCTCTGAACCATCCGCCTTATCTGTCTTCCTTTTAATGCACGGTCATCTTAACTCCTCAAGCTTTTTGTTGTTTTTATTTTGAGGTTTATTATAACTAAATACCTCCTGTTATGTATCCTTAAATATCTAAGTGCTGTCTGGTGAGCAGAACTTTGTCTTACGTGGCTGCCTGTCGTGGGCTACAATCTGTACAGACCTAGAAGCTAAGAACCAGGCAACCCGCACGACTTCACGGTTGTGGGGTTAAACGATGCTTGTTCTCATTCTCAGAACTTTAACCAGTGTAACTAAGCAGTTTTGTTTCGAGTGTGTGTGTTTTCTTTTCAAGCGGGGTGGATTCTCTGCTGTCTTTTTTTTTTTTTGTTGTTGTTGTTTACTAAAACCAGTTAAGTACTGCATTCTGATGATGGCAGGACTAGAGGGATGGTACTTTTTCCTTTGGAAATGGATATGAGGAGGTTTTAAGTCAGACTTGAGAGACTGATGTCAGTTACTGACACTTTTATAAGAAAATATTTGATTAAAAAAATAAAACATGGTATTTCATTGGTTGTATCATTTGTAATTTAATCAAACTTTTTTTTTTCTTCCCAGAAAGTCACATTAAGATGATACATTACACCAAACAAACATTGTTATTCAGTATTAATTGCAACAAAAAAGATTTGAGCAGTCTAAACACCTCGTACTACAAGAATTGAGACTTCTTATTCCTATTTTTGTGCTTATTAAGAATAACACACTTTTAAAAATATAATTTATGTAGCTTTTAGGTCACATAATCAATGTTTTCATGTCTATAAACATCTACTCATCTCTAAAGAGACACTAGGCCTATAGAAAAGCATCTCCTGCTGTGCACTAATGATTTAAACACACAATGTTGAAGGCGGCAATTCGTCTTCTCACAGCGAGGATTAAAGGAAGTAACATTGTTGACCTGAGAACAATCCGTTTGCATAAATAATGAAATTTTCCCGTGTCGCTGGCAATTTCCCTGTTATTATCTGTGGTTGTGAGGCTGGTGGACATGCATTCAGTGCCAGTAAAGGATCATTATATGGAAATCACCATAGGGTAGTTGTTGCTCATTTTAAAATAATAATGTGAGAAGTCAGGCAAACCATAAAATATCCTGCTCTTTTCTGAAAAAGTCCCTTAGAGACTAAATTGCTTCAGACTTTACACACTGAAGATTGAGAGGAAAAAGTTAAAATCACAATAAATACACAAAATCATGTTTTGGTCATTGGATTTTAAGCATGTCAACTCTAGGGCAGCTCTGTAAACTTGATATTAATGTATAGACTGTAGCTGTGAAGTGTAACCATCGTGGGTAAAAGGAGGGAAGCCAGTGCCATATTATATCATTTTTTGATGTGATTGTATTAAGAAAGTATGACAATGTTTCTATTCTGTGTTCTTTACAGACTTTTCTGGAAGTGTGTTTAATAAAGTCTTTGCGATCACTGAGATGCTCATGAGTGATTTTTGCATGTACATCCGATGGCCTTCTTCACATAGACTTGCTTTCTGTGTCTGACACAATTCATGCTTTCTCCTATCTTGACTACTGTAAATACAGCAGCATCAGGTTGAATAATAAACATCTGAACAGTATTTTATTAAAAAAAATATTGTTGGTCGTAATTGACAAATTCCTTACTACCGTTTACAACTAGTATGTTTACAACATTAAATAGGATATTGTTTGAAAGTGCAATATACACACTGGCTCACTCCTCAGTCTGTATGTGTACATATACAGACACAAGCATGTGAAAGTTGGAGAGAAGGTGTATCAGTGGAGATTACTGAATGATCCCAGTAGTTCCTTCAATATGAAAACGTTGTCTTAGCCTCTCAGCAACAGGCAAAAAGAGCAGCTCCCAGCATGCTTCCTGAACCTGTCTGACTCCATCATCAGAAGGCCATTGCAAAGCTCCTCTATCTGTCCAAAACAGAAGACAAAACATTTAAGTTGCGACCAAAATGACACTACCTACAGGTGCTGGTCATATAATTAGAATATCATCAAAAAGTTGATTTATTTCACTAATTCCATTCAAAAAGTGAAACTTGTATATTATATTCATTCATTACACACAGACTGATATATTTCAAATGTTTATTTCTTTTAATTTTGATGATTATAACTGACAACTAAGGAAAATCCCAAATTCAGTATCTCAGAAAATTAGAATATTGTGAAAAGGTTCAATATTGAAGACACCTGGTGCCACACTCTAATCAGCTAATTAACTCAAAACACCTGCAAAGGCCTTTAAATGGTCTCTCAGTCTAGTTCTGTAGGCTACACAATCATGGGGAAGACTGCTGACTTGACAGTTGTCCAAAAGACGACCATTGACACCTTGCACAAGGAGGGCAAGACACAAAGGTCATTGCAAAAGAGGCTGGCTGTTCACAGAGCTCTGTGTCCAAGCACATTAATAGAGAGGCAAAGGGAAGGAAAAGATGTGGTAGAAAAAAGTGTACAAGCAATAGGGATAACCGCACCCTGGAGAGGATTGTGAAACAAAACCCATTCAAAAATGTGGGGGAGATTCACAAAGAGTGGACTGCAGCTGGAGTCAGTGCTTCAAGAACCACTACGCACAGACGTATGCAAGACATGGGTTTCAGCTGTCGCATTCCATGTGTCAAGCCACTCTTGAACAACAGACAGCGTCAGAAGCGTCTCGCCTGGGCTAAAGACAAAAAGGACTGGACTGCTGCTGAGTGGTCCAAAGTTATGTTCTCTGATGAAAGTAAATTTTGCATTTCCTTTGGAAATCAGAGTCTCGAGGAAGAGAGGAGAGGCACACAATCCACGTTGCTTGAGGTCCAGTGTAAAGTTTCCACAGTCAGTGATGGTTTGGGGTGCCATGTCATCTGCTGGTGTTGGTCCACTGTGTTTTCTGAGGTCCAAGGTCAACGCAGCCGTATACCAGGAAGTTTTAGAGAACTTCATGCTTCCTGCTGCTGACCAACTTTATGGAGACGCAGATTTCATTTTCCAACAGGACTTGGCACCTGCACACAGTGCCAAAGCTACCAGTACCTGGTTTAAGGACCATGGTATCCCTGTTCTTAATTGGCCAGCAAACTCGCCTGACCTTAACCCCATAGAAAATCTATGGGGTATTGTGAAGAGGAAGATGCGATATGCCAGACCCAACAATGCAGAAGAGCTGAAGGCCACTATCAGAGCAACCTGGGCTCTTATAACACCTGAGCAGTGCCACAGACCAATCGACTCCATGCCACGCCGCATTGCTGCAGTAATTCAGGCAAAAGGAGCCCCAACTAAGTATTGAGTGCTGTACATGCTCAAACTTTTCATGTTCATACTTTTCAGTTGGCCAAGATTCCTAAAAATCCTTTCTTTGTATTGGTCTTAAGTAATATTCTAATTTTCTGAGATACTGAATTTGGGATTTTCCTTAGTTGTCAGTTATAATCATCAAAATTAAAAGAAATAAACATTTGAAATATATCAGTCTGTGTGTAATGAATGAATATAATATACAAGTTTCACTTTTTGAATGGAATTAGTGAAATAAATCAACTTTTTGATGATATTCTAATTATATGACCAGCACCTGTATACTATGCACTTATACTACACACAGTGTATGAATTTTATCTTATATTGTCATCCAACTTTGGAGTCTGATTGCCTGATTTTTCAATTTTGCATTTAAATAATTTCTGTGCATTTTATTTCTCTCCGAATTGGCTCTGTTTGTGTGTGCTCGTGAGTCTATGCGCTGAGATGAGTAAATATCCAATCACTATGTAAAGTTAGGGGGTGCTTAGCCACACTTGCAATGCTGGTGTCAGATTTCACACTTTAGCAGGGTGAGCGGTGAAGTGAGGCTGCAGTACAAGGCTGCACCAACGTATTTCAAATCTGTGGTGTGGGTAGGGGTGTGTATTATCACCAGTTTTTGATCGTGTATGATATACTGCACAACGAAACGTACATTCGCATCACGAGTTACTCTCATGGGACACTGCAGTTTTTTGCAATCACGAAAATTAATTTATTTGCATGATTTTCAAAGCTTTGTCGGGTAAGAAATAGTATTTAAAAATAGTGTTTTTTCTCCTTACCTCTTACTGTTCCTGTTGCCAATGCATAGAATAACAAAAACACTGATGGGCCCAACACACACCAATCAGGCATAACATTATGACCACCTTCCTAATATTGTGTTGGTCCTCCTTTTGCTGACAAAACAGCCCTGACCCATCGAGGAATGGACTCCACTAGACCCCTGAAGGTGTGTTGTGGTATCTGGCACTAAGATGTTAGCAGCAGATCCTTTAAGTCCTGTAAGTTGCAAGGTGGGGCCTTCATGGATCGGACATGTTTGTTCAGCACATCCCACAGATGCTCGATTGGATTGAGATCTGGGGAATTTGGAGGCCAAATTAACACCTCAAACCCGTTGTTGTGCTCCTCAAACCATTCCTGAACCATTTTTGCTTTGTGACAGGGCGCATTATCCTGCTGAAAGAGGCCACAGCCACCAGGGAATACCATTTTCATGAAAGGGTGTACATGGTCTGCAACAATGCTTAGGTAGGTTGTACGTGTCAAAGTAACATCCACATGGATGGCAGGACCCAGGGTTTCCCAGCAGAACATTGCCCAAAGCATCACACTGCCTACGGCAGCTTGCCTTCTTCCCATAGTGCATCCTGATGCCATGTGTTTCCCAGGTAAGCGACGTACACACACCCGGCCATCCACGTGATGTAAAAGAAAACGTGATTCATCAGACCAGGCCACCTTCTTCCATTGCTCCATGGGCCAGTTCTGATGCTCACGTGCCCACTGTTGGCACTTTCGGTGGTGGACAGGGGTCAGCATGGGCACCATGACTGGTCTGCGGCTATGCAGCCCCATACGCAACAAACTGTGTATTCTGACACCTTTCTATCAGAACCAGCATTAACTTCTTGAGCAATCTGAGCTACAGTATCTCGTCTGTTGGAACGGACCACACGGGCCAGCCTTTTCTCCCCAAGTGCATCAATGAGCCTTTGCCACCCATGACCCTGTCGCTGGTTCACCACTGTTCCTTCCTTGGACCACTTTTGATAGATACTGACCACTGCAGACCAGGAACACCCCACAAGAGCTGCAGTTTTGAAGATGCTTTGACCCAGTCGTCAAGCCATCACAATTTGACCTTTGTCAAACTCACTCAAATCCTTACGCTTGCCCATTTTTCCTGCTTCTAACACATCATTTTTGAGGACATAATGTTGACTTGCTGCCTAATATTGTATATCCCACCCACTAACAGGTGCCATGATGAAGAGATAATCAGTGTTATTCACTTCACCTTTCAGAGGTCACACACTACCAATCAAAAGTTTGGACACGGTAAGATTTTTAATGTTTTAAAAAGAAGTTTCGTCTGCTCACCAAGGCTGCATTTATTTAATTAAAAATACAGTAAAAACAGTGATATTGTAACGAGGCGGGACACGACGTGAGATCCATGTGCAAGCTTTTATTTAACAGAGTTCGTAGTCAAACAGGCAATGGTGGAACAACAGCAAACAGGTATGGCAGAGAGCAGGCAGAATCGTAGTCGAGGAACAGGCAATGGGTCAGGGCGGGCAGATAACAATCGTAAGTCCAAGACAGGGCAAATAGTCCAAAGGGCAGGCAGCAGAGAATCGTAAACGGGAAACAGACAGGATCAGTAACAGGCAGACAAACACAATGACAAACGCTCAGAATTGCAACCAGAGTATACAAGACTTCGCCATGAGGTGGTGTGTGAGTGTGTCTTAAGTAGTCCAGATGATAGGCACCAGTTGTATGTGGCAACGGGTGATTGGTGAGGAGAGTGCATGTGACTGGCAAGGAAGATTAGGGGAACTGTAGTCCGGGAACTGACAGGTACAGACGGCGATCGTGACAGATATTGTGAAATATTATTACAATTTAAAATAACTGTGTTCCATTTGAAAATATTTTAAAATGTAATTTGTTCTTGTGTTGGCAAAGCTGAATTTTCAGCATCATTACTCCAGTTTTCAGTGTCACATGATCCTTCAGAAATCATTCTAATATGATGATTTGCTGCTCAAGAAACATTTCTTGTGTACAATTGTACAAAATATTTGTGTACAATATTTTTTTTAGGATTCTTTGATGAATAGAAAGTTCAAAAGGACAGCGTTTATTTGAAATATAATCTTTTGTAACATTATAAATGTCTTTACTGTCACTTTTGATTGATTTATTAATTTCTTTAATTTCTTTAAAAAATAAAAAATAATTCTTACTGTCCCCAAACTTTTGAACGGTAGTGTATAATGTTACAAAAGCTTTGTATTTCAGATAAATGCTGTTCTTTTGAACTTTCTATTCATCAAAGAATCCTGAAAAAGAAATATTGTACACACATATTTTGTACAATTGTACACAATAAATGTTTCTTGAGCATCAAATCATCATATTAGAATGATTTCTGAAGGATCATGTGACACTGAAGACTGGAGTAATGATGCTGAAAATTCAGCTTTGCCAACACAAGAATAAATTACATTTTAAAATATTTCCAAATAGAACACAGTTATTTTAAATTGTAATAATATTTCACAATATTACTGTTTTTACTGTATTTTTAATTAAATAATTGCAGCCTTGGTGACGAAACTTCTTTTAAAAACATTAAAAATCTTACCGTGTCCAAATTTTTGACTGGTAGTATATATATATATATATATATATATATATATATATATATACTACCAGTCAAAAGTATATATATATATATATATATATATATATTAGTCCTGGTGACTGTGTTTATATGTACCTGTGTACAGCCATAAGATCTCCAGAAGCTTTTGAGAGTGTTGCAGCTCTCCATCTAAAGAACAGTTCCACAGAGTCTGACACACCACAGCGGCCAGATGCCAGTCCTGAGGCCCAAAATCACGCAGACAGTCAATAAGCCTGCAGTAGGGAGAGTCAGAGAAAGCACAGTACTTGTATACTTTACAGTACATTCAAAAGAAGAAAGCACACTGAAGAGAGGTAAGTTACTTCTGAACGGTTCCCTCAACCCTCAGTACGGCCCTGTTGTCTGGGTCTGCAGATAAGTTGATGAGAACTCCACATGCAGAGAAACACACATCAGGGGTCTTGGAGTCCAGGAGGGTTACCACAAACTGCTCCACTGACAACATAAAAACATGAGCACAACGTCAGCCTCTGGGAGATTTAAGACAGATAAAGTAGCATAGAGAACGTTTCACACCTTTGTGCTGCATGATGAAGTGTCTCACGTCTTTGATTTGTGACAGATTTCCAAAAACACGTGTGGCCTCCAAAACAGCATCCATATTGGAGCCCAGCAAGAGCTTTAGTAGCACTGCAATGACAGAAGGACAGACGGGAGGGGGAAATTACTGAAGGACAAAGACAGATGCAACATACAGGCTGTGTTCACACACACACACACACACACACACTCATCTTACACTGTGAGATGTGTGTGTGCTGGGAACGGACCACTGAGCTTTCACCCTGGTAGAAAGACAGGTTGTTGATGGTGGCCACAGCATTAATCACTAACTCTTCACTCTTCTTCACACACCTGCACTCTGAGAGACAAGGGCAAAGGACAAAGAAAACCTAATCAGTTACATGCCATCTATTTAGAACTGATAGAATGGTTATATATATATATGTATGTGTATATGTGTGTGTGTGTGTGTGTGTGTATATATATATATATATATATATATATATATATATGTATGTGTATATGTGTGTGTGTGTGTGTGTATATATATATATATATATATACACACTACCAGTCAAAAGTTTGAAACGGTAAGATTTTTAATGTTTTTAAAAGAAGTTTCGTCTGCTCACCAAGGCTTCATTTATTTAATTAAAAATACAGTAAAAACAGTGATATTGTGAAATATTATTACAATGTAAAATAACTGTTTTCTATCTGAAAATATTTTAAAATGTAATTTATTCTTGTGTTGGCAAAGCTGAATTTTCAGCATCATTACTCCAGTCTTCAGTGTCACATGATCCTTCAGAAATCATTCTAATATGATGATCTGCTGCTCAAGAAACATTTATGATTATTATCAATGTTGAAAACAGTTGTGTACTTTTTTTTTTCAGGATTCCTTGATGAATAGAAAGTTCAAAAGAACAGCATTTATCTGAAATACAAAGCTTTTGTAACATTATACACTACCGTTCAAAAGTTTGGGGTCAGTAAGAATTTTTATTTTTTTGAAAATAAATTAAAGAAATTAATACTTTTATTCAGCAAGGTTGCATTAAATTGATCAAAAGTGACAGTAAAGACATTTATAATGTTACAAAAGATTATATTTCAAATAAACGCCGTTCTTTTGAGCTTTCTATTCATCAAAGAATCCTAAAAAAAAATATTGTGCACAAATATTTTGTACAATTGTACACAATAAATGTTTCTTGAGCAGCAAATCAGCATATTAGAATGATTTCTGAAGGATCATGTGACACTGAAGACTGGAGTAATGATGCTGAAAATTCAGCTTTGCCAACACAAGAATAAATTACATTTTAAAATATTTTCAAATAGAAAACAGTTATTTTAAATTGTAATAATATTTCACAATATCACTGTTTTTACTGTATTTATAATTAAATAAATGCAGCCTTGGTGAGCAGACGAAACTTGTTTTAAAAATATTAAAAATCTTACCGTTTCCAAACTTTTGACTGGTAGTGTATATATATGTGTGTATATATATATATATATATATATATATATATATGAAGACTTCAGATGCAAAAGCCTCTAAGTGCCATCTGAAATTTTCTTCTAAAATGAGCATTTTTATCAAGCTCGTATGTTTAGGTTTAGTAATTTCACTTTAATGGCAATGAAAATGACCTATTAATTGCCATTAAAGTGAAATTACTGAACCTAAACATATGAGCTTGATAAAAATGCTCATTTTAGAAGAAAATTTTAGATGGCACTTAGAGGCTTTTGCATCTGAAGTCTTCATATATATATATACACATACATACATACATACATATACAACAAAACAAAATTACTAAAACATTAAATAAAATTAAAATGAAAACAAATATATAAATACAATTTTCCATTTTCATACTGCACATTAAAATGTTGTGATGCCTAAATCCACTTAATTTGCATTTAAAACAATTGATTTCCTTTTTAGAATTTTATTTTTACTTTATTTAGACAAGACAGTACAGAACGTTAATATCGGCCATTTATACAACAGTTATTCATCAAATTACTTTGCTTTTCTTCGTTTGTAGCCACCTATTCAGCAGGATATATCATATGGGAGTAGGTGGTGACAAATGACTGACTTCATGGGTGAGTTGTTGAATGAATTTTAAATGATTCATTCAATCAGGAAAGGAACAACTGACTGTCTTTATGAATGAGTCATTGAATCATTCAACCGATTCATTCAAAAACAAATGTTCCAGTGGTTCTGCTGTGGCTTTGTTTTACCTTTACCTTAGTTGGTAGAACAAAAACAGACAGTAACTGAACAGTAACCATATGTGCAAAATTAAAAATACCATCTACTTGAAGCTGCAGTTTTGCCTCTTTGTCGCCATCTCTGTTTGAAACCTGCAATTGCAGTTATTTGCGGAATTATCATCTTTATGTTAGTTGTGCATTGGCACGGCTCCTCAGCACGGATGAATCTTATGCTTTGAAGAGAATGTGTGGCTGTCAGTCACCGCACTGGACAGTCAGCTGTCAGTCACCGCAACAGACGTGACGTAATAACGCATAGACGAACGGCTGCATGCTCGAATTTCCCGTGGAAACCTACCAATACCACTCAGATTAGAATACATTATTACAAGCTTACCATTGTGAATCGGGCTAAGGTAAGGAGTTTTGAACACTGGCTGGTGATGTACTTGCTCAAAAATTGATTTTAATTTTTAACCAAAAAAAGTAACAGACTGCAGCTTTAAGTAGACCTATTAGCTTTTTGTTTTGACCGAAGTCATAAGACTATTTAAAAGTAGGTTCATTCCTTTATGAAAATACTTTTACACATTTACCGGACTAGGCAAGATATATAATACAGAAGCTGCCAGACAGTTCACTTCTTGGTATTGAAGATGAAATCGCACAGAGTTCTAATCAGGTATCACTTCCTCCTTGAGAAGTTTCAAAACCATTCGTGTGAATTTCAGACTGTGTACTTCATGATAAATCCGAATTTGAGGTAGTCAGAATCTGACAAGAGTGTGTGACTGTAGTAAGATCCTGTATTTCCCGTGCAAAGTGCGGTTTGCTCTGTCAGTGTTTGTGCGTCACGCTGCAAAGCATAAGTTCGTTTCGAAACACCTTTTGTTGTGGCGAATGCTCTGTCATTGTTACCCTTGATTTCTCGGTTTCTTTTTCCTTCTCAATTTTTATTTTCATCATAACAGGATGTCATTTTAATGTAGCAGACATAAAGTAGATAAGCGAGAAAGAATAAATCTCCCACCCATTTCCTTTTCAACTGTCCACATCTCTGTTCTAAAAAACGACAGCATCCTCTAACTGTCATTTCTGCAGTAATCTAGCAGTAAGGTTTCATTTTATTTTCTCACATTCTAAAAATGATATAGGACAAATATTTCCACGGGACAAAAATCTCCCTCTCTATTTCAAAAAGGAAATACATAACCACCTTTTCACTCTAGCATGCCTGCTTCTGAAACTTCCACATGCAGAACCAAAACGGAGCTTGCATCCATCAACATCAAACCACACTGCAACATCTCTGAGAACACCAGGCTGTAAATAAAGAACTATGCATAAGAAAAACAAGCAGTTTACAGTCTGGCTGTTCTCGTTACTGGAGAGGATGCAGTAACTTCAGGGTCTGTGCCAGTAACTGACGTGGAGAGAACAGCATGTGTTTTGCACAGCGCAGAGCAACCAACTTGCACATTCATTCAAGTTCAAGGAAGTAAACTTAGCCTGAAACATCTGTGTTACTGGGTTTAAAGTCACATCACTTCTGATAACCACTGGTCCCACATACAATGCTTTGAGAGTGACAACCGCATTGAAAAGCATGAGTGAATAAACTACTGTATATGTAAAATATGTTCCGTGTGAGATTTTTGTAAATATGACTTTGGTTGAATGGTAGTAGAATGTAGAACTGAACTAATTAAGTGCTCAAAAGAGTGAGTGTGTATATTACACAATTATAATATTTACCCAGTAGTTCCAGTAGCAGCTGCACACACAATGTGTTGGCAGCTAATGCCGTGCCCACGGTGGGATGGATGGCCAGGTTGGCCAGCAGTCTGATCAGTTTGACCAGGACGTCCTCTCTCTCAGGGGCATGACATTGCTCAGGTGGCAATAGTGTTTCCTGGTAGGCCTGGAAAAGATCTAAGAGGACATCTATCCCTCCTTCCTCTTCATAAATACTCTCTCGGGCTTCAGTGCTTTTGGCTGTCAGATTTCCTAGTGTGAACAGGAGACGCACTACGAGATCCTGCACATAAGAAAAGAGGACATGTGTTAACACCTGCAATTATGCAGAGCTTGACATTAACACTCGCCAACCCGCCAAATGCGGATGGATTTCAGCAGTGGCGTGTAATGCAGTCACTCCTACTAGCCACTTTGGCGGGTTGAATTTTATATATAATATATACATTTTTCAATTGTGGTCTTTTAAAAAGGTATTTGAAGTAATAAACTAAGTGCAATGTAGTGTTGCCAAAAATATAATTTTTTCAATACATATCGATCCTGAAATATCTGAAAAACTTCCAATACTTATTTTCCGCAGAATAGATACACAATACCAGCTGCGTTTTCTCGTTTTCTCATCTCTCAGACAGCGAGTTGACACACAAACCCACCTCCCCTCACCCACTTGTTTCATTTGCTCCGGATGAGTATTGTTGGTGTTACAGGGCTTGAATTTCAGCATGGGATTACGCGTATTGCACATAATTTTACTCATTTCCGAGGATTTTGTTCTCACACCCAAAGTGTGCACACATAAAGCTGCCGTTTTTGCACATAAAAAATGTATGTGCTCAAATGAGTAGGATTTTTTTTATGCGACAAAAACATGCATATAAACTACGATGGAAACACTTTTACCGAATAAATTCCTTGATGCACATCAAAAAAAGACATGAGACTTTGCATTGTAACAGCATAACTGGACCAACCAGCGGTTGCACAGCATCTGAAATGCTGTTTTTGGTCATTCTGTAATGCCTGAGCAAAGTCTGCCGTTAAAGCGGTTTGGTTTAATTCCCTCCCAGAAGCGCCTCACACGATTGCGTTCACAAATACCAGGCATTTGAATGCAAGATAACATGACAACGTTTATTGTGTTTCACGAGTTCACACTTACAAATAATCAGATAGCTAACAGTATGCGTATCGGATAGTAATAGTATGCGTATTTGGCGTGCTGTCCGAGGAGAGGGCTCCGAGCTCGGTATTTGGCCCGAACCCAGAGTACTCCCCCCGTATTTCTGGTTTAGGAAAGTAACCAGGCGAGTGTGAGGAGACGGGGTGGTGGAGGGATGCTGAAAATGGTCAAAAAAACATAGGTGAGTCGATTGCCTTTATATATAGGTCTCAACTCATGCTGATTGGGTAGATATGTTGATTGCTGATTGATGACTGCTGGTTGGAGTGATGTGATGATTAGTTAGATCATTTGAATGTGTTCCTCCCGAACTTTGTTAATAAAACATTTCATCTGCACTCTCTGAGGCACAAATTTATATTATATATGAAAATTATTATATACAATGGCTTCTATTGCGGAAACTTCCATTTTTCTTAGTGATATTTAGTGCCAGTGTATCAGGAAATTACGTTTTTGTTCTCTTTGACTTCCTGGATGGAAACAGTGCTTTATTCACAAATGTTTTATGCAATAATCAACATTTGCGCACATTAAATACGCAACTTTGGATGGAAACATAGCTATTATAGCCTACTGTAACAGTATAATGGATCCGTGCGTCAGGTCTTAAAGTGACAGCAGGCTAATATACCTGCTAACAAATTATGAGATAATATTAAAAATATCTATATGGCAGTTTTTCCCCATGGTATTGCTGTCAAAACTGTGGCCAGTGAAAATGCTGAGTGGCTAGTAACTTTGGAAAACCACTAGCCACAGTTGTCAAAAATGTCAAGCCCTATATATATATATATGAAGAGTTCATTTGCAAAAGCAGATAACTCAGTTTTTATTAATTCTCACAAATCATGTTTTTTTTTTGTGCATTCCAAGTAATATAAAGATCAGTGGCATACATATCTAAAATATGTACCAATTTGGGTCATTGCATATTTTAATTGAGTCCCATGTTGTATTTCCTATGCATTGTGAAGGAGTTTGAGAAATAAGTAATCTGTTTTTGTGCATCATAAAGCACAAGTAAAGTTACATACATTTACAAATTGTTAAACCTAATAATTAATCACAGACCTATTAATAAAAAGAATATGATTATATGTTAACTATGAAAAAAATTCATTTTGATTCATTTTGATTAAAATTGATCAAATATTTAAATTTGATTACCTATTTAAATCAATTGACATGCCTAGTGACTAGTACTTTTATGGTCCACTAAACCCACACAAAAATTGCTTGAATCTCCAGTGAATTCAGCAGCCTTCGGTGAACTTTATTTTGTCAGACAGTTTAAACTGGTTTACAACAACTCCTTTCTGTTTTCATTCAGAATGTATGAAAAAGCAGGGTGCAGAAAGAGACTTCTGCCATTAGTCTAGTGAACAGTATGTCCCAATGTTAGGCACAGGGTGTGTGTTGGACTGTTTATGATACCTAGTACACAGTGTGAACCGTGTTTATTCTTTATGAGATTAGGAGCACATGATCTCATTACTCTCAGTGCCAGAAGGAAAGAGAGAGAAGAACATCTGAACTGTCTGTACCGAAATAAAACGAACAGAAAAACACACACACACCTTCATAGACCATTGCTCAAGTTTCACTTGAGAGCAGAAAGAGGAACAAGCAGCCTATATGCCTACGTCTGTGCTTGTTTCAGTTTACATCAAAGTGCGCGTGGACAGTGCACATATACTTGAGCCAAATTCACCTGTTTCCTGCTGTGTTTGCCTAGAAGGTCCAAAAATAGGCTGCAGCAGCGTGGCGTCTCAGCTAGTGCATGACAGCATTCAGTGTAGGTGGACAGCTTGCTGGAGACAGAGCACACACAAACATGTTCTCACACATCACATGGCAAAACTTTATCAACGCTAATATTAAAAATACATTTTATACCAGTGCATTATAAATCACTAAACCGGTGGTTCTCAACCAGGGGTTCTCAAGATGAACATTAAACTACTAAACTATGTAGCTTCTAAAATCAAGATATTTATTATTTTAATTCAACTTTTCTTTTCTTCTTTTGAAGAACCAGGGTTCCCACAATCTTGGAAAACCTGGATATATATATGCAGTCTAATTTTAAAAGTTTGATTTCTAGACCTGGAAAATTGTTATAAATGAATAAAACTCCATGGACATTTTTATAATGAATATACATTCAAGTTTTCTAGTTATGCCAAGCTTTACCATATTTTATCAGGTAGATAAAAAGGTATTTTTACCAATGGGAGCCTTGGAGTCAAAAAGGTTGAGAACCACTGCTCTAAACACTTACTTTGATCCTCACCTGAATATTCGGGCCACATTAATGCAGATGTCGAGGTCATTACGATGGTTCTCCAGAATCAAGCAAAGAGTAAAGAATGCCTTGTTGGACAGGAAGGAAGGCCGAGACTCAGACTGGTCAGCTATATTTCTCAAAGCTGCTGTGACCTAGAAAGGGTGAAGAGGTCAAGACTATGTGCAACTGTAGTGTGTTTGGTAACTAAGTGTGAATGAGCTACTGTGCAGCAGGTGTGTGTGTGTATGTGTTTATTATTGCCTAATGGGTAGAGATGCATATAAAAGAGGAAGTACTTATAATCAAGAAGAAATAACAGAAGGCCTTTAAAGTGGCTTCATAAATCGTTCCATCAAGAGCTTAAGACACTGATTAGGGTACAAGGAGGGTTCCTGCTAGAGCTGCTTGGCCCATCGTGCCGTACTTTCATAAAAACCCTCATTTCCATCTGCCAACAGGCTAATGAGTGGCACGGCAATTGGCGCTGAACATCAAACCATGCGTGCCGAGTCCAGGAAGTTTGTTTGGGCAGAGTTAAATCATTCCCGTTTAACATACTTTGTGCTGAAGGAGTATAAAGTAAAATATGGACACGAAGAAGTGGAAAAAGGGCATCCTCCCAGACAAAAGCAAAAACAAAAGCAGAGGAAAAGCACATTAAAATCCGCCCTTTTTTTTCGACCCCAAGCCAACCCACCCTTGTGAAGTGCTCACATTTTGTTCTATTTCGCTCCCAGAGCAGAGTTCTGAGAAACGTCCGGGTGGGGCTTAAGCATGTTCTATTCCTCCTGTTTTAAGGTCTTAAAGACACAGATTTACCATGTTTGCAATGCAAACCAATGTGTGTGTCTATGGCGGTGTATGTGTGTTGCACAAAGCAGTATTCCAACATATAGGGGAAGCACTCGGTCACTGTGGAAATGTATGATGGAATCTTACATGGTTTTGAGACAAGACAGAGACAGAGACATCACAGAAAAGACTCTCTGCATTTTTTATGGGGATAATTCACCTAAAGATTTAAATTATTGACTCACCTTCATGTCATTTCAAAAATGTATGACTTTCTTTCAAAATGACAGACAATGGTAACTAAAACCGTTCTTCTTCAAAATATCTTTTCTTGTGTTACACTGAAGAAAAAAGCTCATTCTTGGGTGAACTATCCCTTTAAGATGTCACATTTGATCCACCAAAATGCTTCAGTTTGTTTGTGAGTTTCCTGGGTATGTGTGTGATTGCGAAAATGATTTGCATACTGAAAACAGGGTTAAACATGACAATAAAGCAACGTTGACCTTTGACACCTGCCCAAACAAGGCAACCATCAAAGATGACCTACCTGTACCAGTATGTGTCCTGCGATGATATGCTGGCCTTCCCCCTCCGACCTCTGAGGAGTTGCATTAGCTGAAGTTGTAGATGGACCATGCATCAGTCTCTTTGACAGCTGCAGCAGTATGCCGATGAAGCCTTTAGCCAGCAGCAGCCTGGAGATGGCACTGTTTCCTGAGAGGAGCTTCAGTGAGCCAACACAGTACAGCACAGCCTCACCTTTACTCCACACATCCTCACATTGTAGCAGAGACAGAAGGGAGTCTGTGTGGAAACACATACACACAATGGGCTGATGAGATAATGCCTGATTGAGCTTAGAGAGTCTGGGTGAGTTATACAATAATCAGGTCTAACCTAGGATGGAGTCGGTGAGGAACAGGGCGTCATTACTAGCGTTCCGGCTGATTTTGAAGACGAGTTTGCAGATGTTCAGCAAGTTGTTTCCACTCACATTGAGCTTGTAATACAAACAAAAGCAGTAAGGTAATGTAAATTATTTCAAATTTCAGATATACTAATAGACACTTATAGACACATCTTATAAAGTAGAGGCTGTTTAAGATCAGACCTTTTAAAAGATTATGTAGTGGGTCAATTTGACCCATTTCGATTTTTGGGTTGTTGGAAATACTGGTTAACCTATGATATTTTATGACTTTTTCTCATTTAGTGTCATGAACATGCCTGCAAAATGTTGACGCTCTGATGTGTTGTGGAATTCGCAAACAAAATTTCTATTGCGATTATGATGGGTTAATTTGACCTGCATATTTCATTGTTAAAGGCAGCTGAACAGACCTGAAATAAAAACATTTTTGATGTATTTGGTTATGTCAGTTTCTCAACTACCCTCTGAAGACATTTGAATTTACATTTATGCATTTGGCAAATGCTTTTCTCAGAAGAAACTTAAGTGAAAGGGGACCTATAATGCCCTTTTTACAAGATGTAATATAAGTCTCTGGTGTCCCCAGAATGTGTCTGTGAAGTTTCAGCTCGAAATACCTCACAGATCATTAATTGTAGCTTGTCAAATTTGCCCCTATTTGGGTGTGAGCAAAAACACGCCGTTTTTGTGCGTGTCCCTTTAAATGCAAATGAGCTGTTGCTCCCAGCCCACTTTCCAGAAGAGGGCAGAGCTTTAACAGTTCACACTTCGGTTGCTCAACAACAAAGCTGGAGAATCTCACGCAGCCAAAATAACGATTGTCAGTAACGTGTTCAGCCTTACATTGTTCAAACCGGAGTCAGACACTGATGGAGAGACTCAGGAAAAAAGTTTGAACTTTTAGAATGCATCTGGATGTTTCTGAACGGTTAGTTGAGTTGATTCAACTCATCGACTAGCATGTGCTGTCATGTTAATCTTTTAACGCAAATCTAGCGTTGAATTGACCCTCGTTTGTGAAGTAGTCCGCGTAAAATGACGACATGGCAACAACACTGTACAACAAAAAACACTTCCTCTTCTCTAAAGCAGCCTAACATGGCCTTGGCTCCTTTATGGCGTCTTCTGGGGGCAGGGTTTATGTAAATTTTAGGGTTAGTGATGTCACTAACCCGGGAAGAAGCTCGTTGTAGTCCCTACCAGCCGTTTGTTGTAGTCCTTAAACAGAGAACTCTTTAAAAGGAAATAACTCCCTTTGCATTGAACTTTGAGTGTCGTAACTTTGCAGACGTTGTTAATGCTCTAACAGCAACATTACACACTAACTAAAGTTAAAAAAGTGAAATCATAATAAACCACCCCTTTAAACTTGTTTTTGTTTTGTTAAATTTGACCCAGACCATAACAATCATACCCAGATTTTTAACCTAATACAAGGTTTAAAGGGTTAGTTCACCCAAAAATTAAAATGTTTTGGCGCACAAAAAGTATTCTCATCGCTTCATAACATTAAGGTTGAACCACTGTAGTCACATGAACTGTTTTAAATAAGTCTTTAGTCTGGGCATCTGAAAGTGTTAATTATCTTGATGTCAATAGAGGCCTCACTGAGCCATTGGATTTCATCAAAAATATCTTAATTTGTGTTCCGAAGATGAACAAAGGTCTTATGGGTGTGGAACGACATGAGGGTGAGTAAGTAATGACAGAATTTTAATTTTTGGGTGAACTAACCCTTTAAGGGTCATATTGTGTGTGTGTGTGTGTGTGTGTGTGTACTCACTGCCAGAATAAATTTGGATAACGTTAGATTAAGTCGGTCGGATCCCACATCTATAAGTCTGAAGAGTGTTCTAAGGATGGCGGACCTCTTTTTACACTGCCTCCCCAGCATGCCTCTCTCAGCTAGGGCGTCATGGAGACCATTGCATGAGTTACACAGCTGTCCCACAATCTCATCTGACACGCCATCACCTATAAGGATTGTTTTTTTTTTGTTTTTGTTTTTTAAAAGAGACAAAACCTGATCAGTATTCTGTATGTTCAAGTGCAAAAGAAATGTAACAGTGTCAAGGCCGCATTTCAAACCGAATGTCTCGCACAGTATTAATTGCAGAATTGTCACCTTTCAACTGTCCCTGTGAAGGACAGTGAAAGAAGAGAAGTCTGTGGGATACACAGACTCTTTCATATAGCTGAATTGATGTGTACACAGAGTAGGCTTACTGACATTTCAGTGACATTTGGCCCACATGTCAACACCCACTGACAGAGTTAACATGGTCCTTTAGGGCACATTCTCCCCCTGTATGGTATGCATCATTAGTGTGTATATAATAGCTCTTTACTGTCTTTCTGTATGTACTGGCTTTGAGCACGACAACATAATATGTCATAAGTTAGATTAGACTTGAATAGAGAATCAATATCTCCAAATTCTCCTGAGCTCAATTTTAACATTTTTTTTTCATCTTAGACTAGCTGTTTGCTTACAAAATAATTATCAATTTCTACATGCTTTTTAAGCATTTTGTGCACTGGCAATGCCTTATTCTTGCTGGATCGAACTTGCCTTTAGGGGATAAGGGCAGGGGCTGCATTTTTCTAAAGCTATTTTTGCTAAAACAAATGTTGTTTCTTAAATCTGTTTCCAAGATGGTTGGCATTTTCCCCAACGGCACCCTCTGATGATGCCATGGAGAATATGAATGGTATTTTATGCATGAACTGAAAGGCTCTTGGCACAATAAATATTTGATATTTATCTTTCAAATGAATTTCAATTGAATTTTCAAAGTGCTTAAATATTTACTGCTATTAGATTGCTTTTCACGGTTCTTTTCTCCCACATGCTTTGACTTTAAAAGCCTATACCGTGCCAAGCTCAACACAAGCTTTGTTTTTATTCCTCTGCATTCAGATATTGTGTTTTCTTTCTCCCTGCAGTTTTGCTTTCAGTCTGGAACACATTCAAGTGCTGAACTGCAGCTTCTTAGTACGAACTTGCATAAGCACAATCCAATAACCCCAGAATTAGGACTATCTTTCTAAATTTAGAGTCAGTAATAGGGGGGAAAAAACCTTAAAAATCTGTACTAGGGTGAATGGAAAATAAAAAGCAGAGCTATTATATTGGGATTGACTATTTGTGTCTTTGCATGTAAAAAAAAAAAAAACTTTGGAACTGCTGTATTATTTCTCTTTAAATTATAAATAAAAAAGACTGGAGGGAGTATACTGCAAAAAATCATTAAATTTATTTATGTTCATCTTTCTAAGAGTCCAAACAGAAGTAAAGTAAAAATTTTCATGGAGGGTGTTTGAAGCATGTTATGCTAATATTTTGTTCTCATAAAGTTCTCATAAGACAATGAAAAGCCATGAGGTATCAATCAGAATGTTAAATATGTTTTTGTAGCTATTAAAATGGCGTTGTGGTTTTTCCTACCCTAAACATAGCATTATGCTTAAATAAAAAAGCAAAATAATTGCTAAGACTGCTAATTTTGAAATGACTAGTTCTGTGCAAACATATTGCTGGTTTGATGATGTACAGCAAACCAGAATGTGGCCCTTTGCTCTTTAAGGTCATCAGATCATTACTTGTATGTATTAAGCACATCCACAAGAGTAATTTCATCATCACCTGGTGCAAAGGACTCAAATTCTTGAAGGACAGGAAGGACCTTAGTGTTCCAGAACACAGATTCATCCATGTTGTCATCACTGGTGTCTCCATACCCAAGCCTGATTTCTACCGCAGAAAGACATGGAGTGGGTGTTAGAAAGACAGACAGAACGGATAAATATCTAAACAGACAGGTAGATGTACTTTATTGATCCTGGAAGGGAAATTCAGACAGTTCACCCCAGCAGTTCTTAAAGCATATGAATGTGATACAGGATGTTCAACATAGCATGAAAAGGTCAAAGCTTCACACCCACACGTCTTTTCATTAGAGTCTCTTCTGTTCAGATGCCTCTCTGAGCATTTGCATTGTGGACGAGCTGCAGGAAGCAGTGGGTTGTGAAAACAACAGATCAAACGACCAACTCGCATCTGGATAAAGAACACTGAGAAACTGCTGCAGCAAAAGTGGTTTAGGTTTATAATCCTATCAGATGTTTGCGGTCACCGGCAAGATTGTGTCAGAGGCAAAATTTACAAGATTGTGAGAAGTTTGCTTTGTTTATCACGTGTTTGACTGCCAGTTAGCGGTTTCGAGTGTAGATATAAAAAGTATAGAAATAGCAATATACCTGGTTTCGACTCTTTTTCACTGGATACATCAGTTTGCAGTATCCTGCTAATCACAAACATACAGTAAGACAAAGAGCAGACAAAGAGCATAAATGACATCATTGTGTTTGAAACAACGGTTAGATGAACTACAAGCCTTGATGGCTTTTGAAAACATTTATGCGGATGTAAATGTTAAATATGCACCAAAAAAATACAAATATGTTCACTGGGTACTTTTTAAATACGACTTACAGTAGAGTATTCTCATGAAATTCTCCTATTTCCTGGCAGACACAAGAGGTCACTGTTGTGATATCCTGATGCAGAATTTCATTGCCCAATTTTTTGATTATCTTTTTACTGTCAGTTGTGTCAAAACTAGTTACTAGTGAAAAACCGATATCTTTCAAAATGTGCTTGTGTAAACGTTTATTAAAACATGCATGTATGTGAGGGCTACTGCAATAGACAGGAAACCACAGGTTCACGTGATTGTCTCAGAGCTAGTCATGCACTGTCACAGTGAATTTTATCTCAAACATCAAGATATCCGTTAACACGGTTTTAGTCTGTGCTACCTTTAATAATAGATTAAACTCACTCAAATTGTGAGGATTCTGAAGAAATGATGGTACAGCGAGGCATATTTGTGGCATTGATCATGTTTGGGCTTTGTACTGTCTCGATAATGCCTCTTTGTTGATGGGATGCCTCGGCCGAGACGTGATCTCATCGTGTGAATCTCAAATGAGACTGTACTGGTGGTCAGCAGACCAGTCAGCCTGCCAGCCACAAACGGCCTGCATAATCTAATATCGCTCCATTAGCAACTATAACAAGGATATGGTAGAGAAAGAAGGAGAGAGAGGCTTGCTGCTTGACTTTAACTTACTATTAAATACCAGAGTGTCCGTAAATGCATCCAAATTGGAAACATTACGATTTTCATAAGTGGGAATTCTGGGCAATGTATTAATGAGATCGCTTGGAACTGAATAAGCGAACCTTTTAATGTGGTCTTACTGATAGATCACACAATTCTGCTGCATGTAATGGAAGATGTACACAAAAGAGGATATCAACCTCAGAAAATATTGGTAACGAAAGGATCTACTGATCTTCAGAATGGTTACGAATAAACAAGTTCACTCTCTGAACAGGGTGTCCTGTGAGGCAACAACGCATAAAAATGGTTTATTGCTGTTCTTAGGCACAGAGCATAAATCAATTTACTGAGGGAGTTTGATGGTGTATTGACAGTAGAGGTTTTTGTTATGAAGCCCAAATGGACACACCTGATGTGAGTCCCTGTCATAAACATATGCTGATTTGAAGCTACCCAACTAGAGAGGTTTCAAACTTCTAAATGTACAGTGAAGGTAGTACATTAAATTGATGTGTAACCTTCAAGTAAATAAACTCTTATGCCCAAAATGCATACCTGTGTTTGATAAGTGTGTGCAGGTCAGTTTCTGAGGATGATTTTGTATTATGCTCTGTAACTTCAGCACAATGTAGCTTTTCTCTGTCATCTGGTTGGTCTACTCCGATTCTTGCCTCTAGAGACATATCTGAACAGACACACAAGAATACAACTTAGCTAAATAGTCAAAAACACATAGATTGACAGATATAATCAACACACATTTAATGTTTTAAAAGAAATCTCTCTAAATATGTGACCCTGGACCACAAAACCAGTCATAAGTAGCACTGGTACATTTGTAGCAATTGCCAACAATACATTGTATGGGTCAAAATTATCGATTTTTCTTTTATGCCAAAAATTATTTGGATATTAAGTAAAGATCATGTTCCATGAAAATATTTTGTAAATTTCCTACTGTAAATATATCAAAAAATTTTATTTTTGTGAGTGGATATGCATTGCTAAGGACATCATTTGGTCAACTTCAAAGGCAATTTTCTCAATATTTTGATTTTTTTGCACTCTCAGATTCCAGATTTTCAAATAGTTGTATCTCAGCCAAATATTGTCCTATAACAAACCATACATCAATAAAAAGCTTATTTATTCAGCTTTCAGATGATGTATAAATCTCAATTTCAAAAAATTGACCCTTATGATTGGTTTTGTGGTCCGTGGTCACATATTTTTAGAATTTAAACTAATGTTTAGAATTTTTGTAACATTATAAATTTCACTTTTGATCAGTTTATTGTAACCTGAAAGCATTAAACGGATAGTTCACCCAAAAATGAAAATTCTGTCATCATTTACTCACCCTCAAGTATTTCTAAACCTGTATGAATTTCTTTGTTCTGCTGAATACAAAGGAAGATATTTGGAAGAATGTCAGTAACTTTTTCCTACTATGGTAGTAAATGGGGGACTTCTTGAGGGTGAGTAAATGATGACAATTTTCATTTTTGGGTGAACTATCCCTTTTATTTATTTATTTATTTAAATCTTACTGACCCCATACAGTTTGACAGGACAAACACACACACATTTTGTTTTCTCAGTCCAAACAAACTCAAGGCATACATGGCAGAGTTACATCCTGGGGATGTAAACGGATTTATATCTGATTTTTGGAGGAGTCTATTCATTTCGCTTTGGTGTGAAACATTCAAACAGCTAGTAGACTGTCTTTTCAGAGGAACTGACACAGGACACAAAGAAGTTATAGAGGGTTATCAATCTGCCTGACGGGTGAATATGCACTATTACTGCACTGAAGTATTCCTGTGCTATCTTGCCATTTAATATCTTTTCTTTTGGGATATTCATTCAAAAGTAAAAAATAAATAAATAAAAATTAAAACAGAAATACAGAATAAAAAACACTGTTTTATTTCTTTTCTTACTCTTTGCGTGTGGCGTCATGGGTGGAAGTCTGTTGATGGATGCTGCTCTAAGCAGTCTGGCACGAGAGCCTCCTGATCCTATCCTGGTATTCCCTCGTTCAGCTGGGGGTTTGGGGAGAGTTGCTTCATCGTCACAGCCATCCTTATCCAGGGACACAAACAGCCTGGGTTTCTAGGATTGACAGAACTCTTCAATTACTGTTTCCTGTTTTCATTTGAATAGTCAAACATAAAGCTTTGAAAAGCCTTTTACATGTTCCAGTGGGCTGAGACGAGTTCCAGAGCCGGGCCTGGAGTCAGGAATTTCAAAATTTCGTCCATGAAGACTAGAAAAGAAATTTGTGTAGGCAATTAAAACCAGCATATCAGTCTTGTATGAATAAGCAACCAGTTAACATTATAATTCAAGTACTTCATAGAGTGCAACAGTCGGGTTCTGGAAGTAAAAAACTTATTCATTTTCTCCATATGGGGACTTTTTTTTTTTTTTTACAATAACTTATAAACCTTGAAATCTCCATCCATTAAAAAATGATATCTCCATCATTTTTTAATCAATAGTTTTTTATTTATCTATCGCTTTTAATTTATGTTGTTTGCAATGCTTCAATTGAAGTTCTTTCCCACATTAAAGCTGCTAACTACTCTTTTAACTTTGTCTTTTTGTCTAATTTTTAAACACTTTTTTGGTTCGAATCAAAGTTTGAAATGTTGTGAGTGATTCACGTCGTAGCTGGCTGGTTTGGTTCATGGCTTATAACTCTTAAATGAAGAATTTTTAAAAAGTGAGTGGGTTCTGTTGCACTATAATAAAAAAATACTACAATAAAAAATTATTATAGGGATGCACCGATACCAGTATCGGTATCGGGCCGATACCAAGCTCATGTACTTGTACTCGTAAAAATACCCTCGATACCAAAAACTGATACCTCACGTGACGTAACTGACAGAATTTTCGTGCACAGAGACACCGGCGGCAGCAGCAGAAACAATGTCAGCCTCAGGTGTGGAAATACTTCAAAAATGATGACAACACACACATTGCGAACTGCATGCTTTCAATCACAATTCGTTATCGATTAGTGAAGGCGGGATAGGCGGAATCGCGCTGAATGACACAGACCCAGAAGCGCGCTCTCTCTCTCGCACGCGCCCTCTCTCTTTCTTGCGCGCGATCCCAGTTCTCTCAGACAGCGCGCGATCGGTTCTCCTCGCGCCTGAATTGTCAAATGCACACATAGTTGTCAAAATGTCCATCGTGTGGAGTATCTCACGTAAATACAGTCGGTTATGGCTTAAGTCGACCTAAACATTCGGGTGAAAACAGGATGTGTGTCAGTATCCATGGATTCGGTCTTAAAGGGACCGTAGCCTATATTTGTCATTAATGTTAATAAAACAACAAAATATGTTAAATAAATGTGTACATGGTAAATAAACCTTCTTTATCTGAAAAACAAGTTTATTTAATTTGTATCGCTATAGTATTTGTTGTATTGTTTGTAATTTGTTTGTAAATTTCTTTATATAACAACAATTATATATATATTAGTAATTATGCCCTTTGAAGGTTATTGGACACTGAAATTTTTGTTTTTAAGTTTGTGACAAGCACATAAAAATTATTACTTTTTTCATTAGAGTAATAATAAATAAGCTGACCTACATTCATTAGTCTCACTGTGGTTGGAAAACTGCAACATCAAAAAAAAAAAAAAAGAGAGAAATTAATAAATGTATAGGCATCGGTATCGGCAAGTACTAGAAAAAAAAGTATCGGTACTAGTACTCAGTCCTTAAAAAAATGGTATCGGTGCATCCTTAATAATAAGCATTAAATAAATGCAAAAAAAGAGACAAACACATCAACATAACATCTCAGATGTTGTTTTACCTGAATGCAGATGGTGGTCGTCCATCATGAGCACGAGAAGATGATTCTCCAAAGAGCTGCCGGTGCTTCTCCTGAGGTGTGAAAGGTCGCTGTGTGGCAAGAGTTCTGAGAGAGCGACGAGCCTCTGACACTATCTCAGCACTTGTCCGTCTCCTGAGGCCAGTGCTCATGTGGACATGCTCACTTTTGTCCTGCTGGAGCTCCATTCCAGACATTGATCCATAGGGAAGTGTACCAGTATCAAAAGCCTGAGACCTTGACCATTATTCTATAACAAAAACTGGTTGGAAAGATGCATAACTATGATAAAAGGAAGAGGAGCATTTATCTTTTGAACAAAATTAGCTGCTACTTGGAAATATAAAGATTTTACTGTCCCAGAAATCTATAGCAGACTTTATTGCATATTTTTCTGACATTCTTATCTTTATTACCTCAGTCGGTCTATTCACATGGGTTTGCTGTCCTGTAAGACTTGTTTTCAATATTTTATATTTATTACTTTTTAAAAGTAATTTCAAATGCACCGCATACACACGTGTTCAAATGTTTATAAACCGGAGTCATACAATCCAGTGCAAGACAAGCATGCGCGTCCACGCACCGTCACCATGGAAACACACAACGCTGTTACAGTGGCTTGGGTGTAGCAAAACAAAACATTTAAAACATATAACGTAAAATGAAACTAAATAATAATAATAATAAAAACTCGCTTAGCGATCTTAAATTCAGGTAACCAACAAAACAACAACATTAAACTACGACACTATTAGTATCAAGTGTTGCTTGGAGCCTACTTCATCAGAAAACTTGTTCTTTTATGCAGTGCGTGATGTAAACAGCACATAAAAAACAATATTACCCTTTACCTTGATTTCCAAACGAGTCTTTGTTTCACTGTTTTAAAGAGATCATCTTTAATCCAGAAAGATGAGCGTGTGTGACAGCAGAAAGAGGGACGCACACCAGAGTTAATCACGGCCACGCGCATGGTCATGTGACACACGAAGGCTTTTGTTGTGTGAAACCTCCTACCTTTTCACTTTATTTCTTTGTCATCTTTTTTTTAGAGTTAGAACAAAGTAATTAGAAGCCATAACCCGTAATTACATACAGATTACCTTATTAGGTGTGTTGAATCTTGTGAGCCTCAGCCATAACATATTTACAACGGAAAAAAAGATGAGACCATTCAAACGTTGACCTGTTGTAACGAAAAGAAAATATTTAATTTAATTTTATTTAGCCTGAAACTAAATTAAGCCTTAATTTATATTCCTCTCCAAAACTCATATGCCTGCATGGCGTTCTGTGCAAAATCCTAAAATTCAGGCCCACAGAGTCGAGAGGTGCAATTGTGAGGCGACACTTACGAGAGGTAACAGGTAAGCTGATACTTACCCACCCAGAATGACAAATAAAAGAGGGATTTAAAGCTACAGATTTGTAGCCTTGTTCAAATGAGACAGTATCATCAGAAATATCTCAAATTCCTTTAAGTATGTAACTTTAACAGAGGGCATTATGCAAATGGTTAACGTGCTTGTCTTTTGTAACTGAGACATCTGTTTTGTCTGTTGTGGTTTTACCATAGTCATTTCCCACAGAGCTTGTCCTCCCATTTAAGTCTTCTGAGAATCTGTCTTCTCATTCGTTAAATTGTATAGGTTATCAGAGACTTCAAACATCCTGTGACATGTTTCTGCAGACTGTCTAATTTTCATAAGCAAATCCACATATATGACGGAATAAGGAAATTTTCTTCATGCAATGTTGAAATTATCCTCTCACGTTGTTTAGCGGGTTATTTTAAAACTACTCTGCAAGAAAGACTGATATGGTTTGTCTAACACACTATAAAACGTCCTATATTTCTCAGTTCCTCATGAAGTAAAATGCACATAAGAGCCATCTTTTGGCTCTGGTTAGATTTAAATAACTCTACAAGCTTCATTCTCATGGATACAAGAAGCCTCATTGGTGTAATGTGATTGGAGGTGCTAGCCAATAAGGAGTTAGTACAAGAGTGCTCATTGGCCAATGGCTGCATAGATATGGTTGCCCTCTTTCATTGTCACTAGGGGAGTGTGGTGCCAAGGATGGCAATTTTGATAACATTATGTGAAGTGAACTGCATTTTTCCCTGCTTGTCAGATTTTTGATAAAGCTTGCATGAGGTGCACACATCTGTATTTAGAGGGCTGCATGAATGGTGTAAATTAAATTATCTTGTGAACCTCGACACATACGCACATACACCACTGATGCTGGTTGCTCTTCGTCTACGTCACTGAGGTAAATTGGTTTGCTTTGCAAGGACCATCATTTTTCTTGCTGCTGTCTCCTTGGCAACCAGTTCCTTATGGGCAGTCTTTGGACACACATTGACTCCGTCACCTGGTGATAAGGAGAACGCAGTGATGACACACAAATATATGACGAGAAGGTTAAGCAATGTGTTTGCTTAGACTTTACACAAAGTAAGAACTGTCAAACACTTTGAGCTTGTGTCAACATGTGGTCGAGAAGCACTACAGTTTTTGTTTTGATCAAGGACAAAGAGCTCTTTACTTTCTTTGCAGACTTAATAGGAACTATGCTATATTTAATTGAGGATAAAGCCACCATAAAATCAAATTTTGACAATTCTTATTTTTTATGGAATATTGCAGTGTTTAATTATAAATTATTTATTCGATTCACTCTGATATATGTCAAATTAGGGAAGAAAGGAAGATCTCAACTTCCATTTCATGCAGATTTTAATTGGATAATTTAGGTCCACCACTTTTAGCCGTTGTAGATCACTTGCTGCTTAGCATATTTATCTGTGTTTGATCCATGAAAGTAGGATAGAGGAACAAATGTGGCTGGAAATGTCACGAACTAAGCTGGGGGCTGTTCAGATTGTCGTGCCTCAGCGGTACAAGTAACCAAATCCCAGAATACATTGCTGTCATTGTATCTTCCCAGCACATACTCAATCACATGCTCTACCTTGCTTGACATAAATAAAAATACCTGTGGTGTACCAGACATGTTTAGCCTGCTCAGCATAAATAAAAGCACATGGTCAAGCATGTATAGGTGTATATATCTAAGCCAGGATAGATTGTCAGGATAAAAATGTCATTGCTGTTGGAGCCATAACCTTGTGGAAAGTTCTCTGTCCAATGGTGGAATGTGTGATACTGTATATATATATATACTGTATATATACTGTATATGAATATGAATATATGAACATAAATATAGGTGAGTTCTGTGTTGTGTTTGGAAACATTTGTTGCTTTTTCCATCCAATATACTAATTTGCTGTGAGAAAAATAGTGAAAACAAGCAGCTGACATTGGCATTTTCTTTTCTAACAGATTGGCTTTGATTATGACGCGGTGACGACAGGCTGCTGATTGACTCATCTGCTTACAGTGCTGTCCAGAAAAGCCAGCCACACACTCTCTCAGTTTGTTCTGTGAGCTCTGAGTGGGGTGCTGTATATTTCAAACAACTATAGTAATGAATCCAGTTCCGGTAAAAGGTGATGGGATGGAATTTGAGGTAGAATGTAGTGACGATAGCAGTGACAGAACTTAACTTTTCTATTAAGGGGCGATATTTACTCCCTTAAAAGGGCATTTTTCTAACCTTATTAAATGTATGAATCTTTTTTTTTTTTTGTCAAATTCTTAAATTTAATCTATAAATTCAGTTACAATAATAAGATAGGGCTGTTACTAATCAAATGAAATCAGTATCAACAATATCCAATCTTTGCACAGAATCTGCACCTGATATGGCATTTAGATGTATTTACACTGCAGCTCAGAGGTGGCATGAATGCATTTCTACTGATTTCAGTTGCATAAATAATACAATGTATGTGATGTTTAAATAAAATGAAAATGAAATAGTTTTTTTTGAATATGAGACCAAATCTGCCAGTAGGTGGCAGCAAGTCACTGTATTAATGAGGGAGTCATTGAGTCATTCATTCATTCATTCAAACGATTCGTTCAAAACGGCTTATTCATGACTGAAGCAAGAGACTGCCTTTTATGAATGCATCATTGAATCATTTACTCAACCGATTCATTCAAAAACACAGATTTGTTCAGTATCAAAACAACAGTGTGTATTATTGCTCAGAGTTGATACGGATACAGCAGTGATGTATCTTTGTTTGGAAATATTTTTGTAGCGAAATAGACCAAAAACAGACAATATTGTGTAACTTCATATTAATTTTTGTATAAGTATCACATTTACAATCGTGCTGATATTCAGGAAAACAGCACTCTTGCTCATATGTTATAAAAACAACTTATACAGGATCATTTTTGCACCAATATCTTGAATTTTGGTGGCATTTTTACCCCAAACACCCATTAATTTCCGACCCTGGATTATAGTATCCACAGCATGTTGTGTCTTTTGTCAGTACGACACACCTCTGACACCCTTCTAAGGATGTGCAGGACAATATTGTCATGCACCCTGAGCCAAATAAATCACATTTTATCCAGCTACACCTATGTACACATAATGTAAAGGTATAATCAGACTAATACACACTAATAATGCTGTTAGATAAATAAAGTCATGGAATGTTGGCACAGCTAACACTCATTAGAGCTTTGCAGTCATAATGGCAGTTGATATGATGTAGTGATGTCACATAACATGCATTTACAGTATATGGATAAAGCCATAGTATGGTACAGGACTTTCTTTTAATTATCATTTTTCTTTTAATATTATTTTTTGAGGTTTATTTGAGGATTTCATTGGATTTGAACACAATGGGACTCTTTGTTTATTGTGTTTGTGGGGTGCTATACTACTGTTTGCCTCCCCCCATTCCCCTGCCCCAAGATTTATAGGTACAGCCCTATTTCCCCCTTCACTGCTGATTAGAAGGTTCCCTAAGGACTGTCATAAATGTGCTCTATCTCTTTCTCTCTCTATCCTTCTTTTTCATCCCCCCATCTACAGTACATTACTCTGTGATTTTATTCCCATGCTCATGTCTGTGGGTCTGTATGATGGGTCTATAATGAATAGAATCTACAGCTCATCTGGCCTGGGAAACAAAGAGATGAGTGTGCAGTTGGATGGTTTGTGTGTGTGTATCTCTGTGTGAGAAGGGTCAGTGTGAATATGTCTAAGTTATGTGAGAGATGTACATAATGGTGCTAATAAATCATGACTTTGGCCCATTTTCCTTTTGTAATCATGTCAGAAATCACCAAGGGCACAGATTGTGTACAGTAGATTATCGCTCTATTGTCTCACAAAGCATAGGGACTCATTTATTCTGTCTCAGTGACAGAGAGAGATTGTAATAAAAGAAAGGGATGGTCCAAGAGAGAGAGAATGGTCAACTGAAAGATGAAAGGAATAGGAGAATATGATCATGGATCAGATGTTAGTCTTTGTTGGACATTATAACATTATCAAGTTAAACATTCTTTACTTCTTTCTGAGATGCGGCACTAAAGGGCAATAAAAGAGGAGACATACTAAACAGGGATTAATTCATTTTAAAATGAACATTACCCCAAGACTTACTCACCCTCAAGCCATCCTAGGTGTATATGACTTTCTTCTTTCTGATGAACACAGTCGGAGTTATATTAATAAATATCCTGACGCATTCAAGCTTTATAATTGCAGTGAATAGGGACCAACAAGTCTGAAGCTCAAGAAAGTGCATCCATCCATCATAAACGTACTCCACACGGCTCCGGGGTGTTAATAAAGGCCTTCTGAAGCAAAGCAATGCTTTTAAGAAAAATATCCATATTTAAAAAGTTATAAAGTAAAATATAGCTTCTGCCAGACCGCTTTCCGTATTCAACTTATGAAATAAGCATAACTGATGGGACATTTTCTTACACAAATGCATCACTTCGCAGAAGGCCTTTATTAACCCCCTGGATCCGTGTGGAGTATGTTAATGATGGATGGATGCACTTTCTTGAGCTTCATACTTGTTGGTCCCTCGTTCACTGCCATTGACTACAGATTCGCAGGATATTGTGCTGTGCAATTAGACCAGGCCTCTATTGTTTGAAAAGAGCGAGCTAATGCACAGCTGATTGAGTAGATTGATGTGTCCTTCACTTAAGGATTTCTGTCTCTACATTGATTTCAGGTTCTCACTGATCACAGGACTGCACATTTCCCAGCCCATTTATCTGCTGCCTAATGGTTGTCTCTCCGTCAACTCCACCTTGTTCTTCTCTCGCTTTATCTCTCTCGTACAGACCCATAAAGAGTCGCCTATTTTCCTTTTCATTTAGCCTACACAAACAGGTATTTAAACTGAACTTTATTCTGGGAACACTGTTAAGATGTTCTACATCTTCAACAAATATTGGAGAATTCCTTGTGTGCCTGTGTGCATCTCCTACAGGTTTTCTTGTATCTGAGAACAGACTACTAAAGTGAACACTGTTGATGCTTATAAATTGAGGATTTTAGGGAACTTACAGAAAATTATTAATTTTAGTAGAGATTTTAAAAATTAACTAGTCAGTTAAAAAGTAACTAGTCAGCTACAAAACTAATTATGCATAATAATAGGAAAATTGGGAAAATTGTCCAGCATGCATTTGAAGCCTGATAGTAATTGTCTTGAAATACAGTGCTGCTTAAAAGTTTGTGAACCCCTCGCAGAATCTGTGAATAATTTTAACAAAATAAGAGGGATCATACAAAATGCATGTCTTTTTTTATTTAGTACTGTCCTGAGTAAGATATTTTACATAAAAAAATGTTTACATATAGTCCACAAGACAAAACAATCGCAGAATTTATAAAAACAACCCGCTCAAAAGTTTGTGAACCCTTGATTCTTAATACTGTCTGTGGTTACCTGGATGATCTATGACTTTTTTTTTTGTTTTGTGATGGTTGTTCACGAGTCCCTTGTTTGTCCTGAGCAGTTAAACTGCCCAATATTCTTCCGAAAAATCCTCCAGGTCCCGAAAATTCTTCAGATTTTCCAGCATCTTTTGCATATTTGAACCCTTTCCAGCAGTGACTGTATGATTCTCAGATCCATCTTTTCACACTGAGGACAATTGAGGGACTCACAACTATTAAAAGTTTCAAACATTCACTGATGCTCCAGAAGGAAACACAATGCATTAAGAGTCAGGGGTGAAAACTTTTAAACAGGATAAAGATGTCCAAATTTTTCTTATTTTGTTTAAATATCTTTTTTTTTTTTTTTTTTTTCATTTAGTACTGCCCTTCGGAAGCAACAGAAGACAGAAGACAAATTGAACCTTGGGACAATCTCTATGGTGCAATGACAATATATAAAGCCTCATTTAAACCTGAATAATTGGACTTTGGTACTTTGGTTGTTCAATTTATTTTTTATAGCATCAATAAAAGAGTTCACAAATGGTTTATATGGACAAGAAGACAAATTAAGTACAATTTACCTTGAGCTTCAAGTTCAAAAAGTTTTCACCCCTTAATGCATTGTGTTTCCTCAGTTGTCCTCAGATGGATCTCAAAATCATACAGTCACTGCTGGAAATGGTACAAATAGGCAAAAGATGCTGGAAAACTGAAGAATTTTTGGGACCTGGAGGATTCTTTTGAAGAATATTGGGCAGTTTAACTGCTCAGGACAAACAAGCGACTCATGAACAACCATCACAAAACATAAAAACAGTTGTGGTTCATCCAGGTAACCACACACAGTATTAAGAATCAAGGGTTCATAAACTTTTAAATGGAGTCATATTTATAAATTCAGCATTTTTTTTTTTTTTGTCTTGTGGACTTTATATAAACATAATTTATGTAAGATATCTTACTCAGGACAGTACTAAATAAAAAATGACATGCATTTTGTTTGATCCCTCTTATTTTGTTAAAATTATTCACATTTTCACAGATTCTGCAAGTGGTTCACAAACTTTCAAGCAGCACTGTATACTGAAGCAGTGAATTTACTACAGATGCAGCACTTTGATGACTGTAAATTGGTTTAATATAGAGACATAATCTTTGTAATCTTGCTGCAATATTTCATTGTACAAATCCCGGTAACACTTTAGAATAATGGTCCGTCATTAATAAGTAACTATGCAGGAAGTAATGCAGGAATAATGAGTAGTACTACATTAACACTTCAGCTACTACTATTAACTAATATAGAAACAAGCTTAACTAATCAGTAAGTAATATCAAATTTAGGACTAAGATAGTTCCTTATTAGCTAATCAATAATTAGAGAATGAGATTGGCATCATTAAGAACTAATAGGTAACTATGACAAACTATAAAGAATCACTAATTATTATTAAAGAATTACTAATTATTATTAAAGAATTACTAATTAATTACTAATCACAACATTAAAGTGTCTGAGATGTGAGCAATTGTCTTTTTTTACTCTCAACGTGGTCATAAAATGCATAAAAAAATGCATCATTAATTACTCAAGTGTTACTTAGTCACTATGCAGGATCTGGACCATTATTTTAAAGTGAAAAAGATGTTTTTCACTTTAAAATAATGGTCCTGATCACTAGTAGTTCCTGCATAGTGACTAGGTAACACTTGAGTAATTAATGATGCATTTTATGACTATATTCAGAGTAAAAATGATGACTGATAATGTCTCAGACACACGATAATGTTCTTTACAATTTGTCTGTTAGTTAATAGTTATTAATGATGGTAATCTCAATAGGTAATTATTGATTAGCTAATAAGAAACTATCTTCTAAATTTGATATTACTTACTGATTAGTTAAGCTTGTTTCTATATTAGTTAATAGTAGTAGCTGAAGTGTTAATGTAGTACTACTCATTAGTCCTGCATTACTTCCTGCATAGTTACTTATTAATGACGGACCATTATTCTGAAGTGTTACCCAAATCCCTTTCCACCTTGTAGTAATTTGTCCAGAAACTTATTTTCCCAGATGGTTCTGAAGACTATCAGTCAGCATAGACCTGTGTATGGTGCTTTAAAACACGTGATGTGCTCAACAATCACTAAAGAAGAAAAAAGAAAGTCATCTTCAGTAATCACTAATTAACTCTAATTAGCTATTGGATGACTAGTTGACCATCCTGTCCCATCCCAACTCTAAATGCTGAGTGTATACATGCCTATGTCCTGCTTCTGAACTGTATGTGTGTAACAAAGCCTAATGGTGTTTTCAGTCACAGATCCCAGAATGCTGTACGTCACACTGCTTTAAGGCAGATTGTATTCTACTGCCTAATGGATAGTGAACCTGAGATCCCTCACACATAGGCTCTCTCTCTCTTTTTGTTTCTCTGTCTCTCATTTACCATGTCACACTATCCCTTCAGCAATGACATCACCACACCACAGCCCGGTTCTCAAATCCCCTTGTCATCAATCCTTCCTCACAGTTTGACCAGTCAGACCACAGCACTGACAGGACTGGCTTCACCTGAAGAGTCAGAGGTTAAGACATTCACGGCATGCACATGATTCACGATGTAAACACCCATTAGCCCTTTTTAGCCCAAATGATTTGTTGTGTACACAATGCACTATAATAAAAAACCTCATGCCATACACACCTAATTGTTCGTACCGTTACTTATCAGTCATCATCAATATTCACACGTGAGAGGGACAGAAATATGACAAAGCATGTCTTAACAGAGTGATTCTGTGGTATTAAGGCACGTTTTTACTATTTTTACTGTACACAGCATACTGACACAATGGCATGCATCGTTATTTGGTCTTACCAATGTTATTTTAGTATTATTTATTTACTATTATAGTATTTATTTGTTTTACTAGTAATCCTGATATGCGCTTTTGTCATTTTCATTATTATTATTATTATTTTTTTTTTTTTCAATTTTAGTAATTTTAGTACTTCTAAAACTTTAGTACAGCTTAAACATTATTATTTCATTTAGTTGCCAAGGCATTTCTTAATTTTTATATTTTATTTCAGCTTTATTTTGATTACTGAGAAATGTAATAGTTTTATTTTTAGTTTTCAGTTAACAAAAACAACACTGGGTCTTAAAACAAGATTTATTTTAAATCTGTGAATTTTGATGAAGAACACCTTTTAACTTTGAAGTCAGATTTGTTTTCTGAGTCGGCATACTGTTCCCACAGCAAACATCACACCTTGAATATACACATACCTCTGATCCACAGTATTGGCAAAACAGATTTGCCCTTAGAATTATGTAACAACCCTTGACCTTTGTGTGTAATGGCCCATGAGTGTGTCTGTGTTTCAGTGGGACGGATTCCAGACATTTCTTATGGCTCTGTCAGAGAGGGACAGTCAACAATCTCTATTGGCTGTTAAGCGTTTCACATTTGACTTGTCCATATAAACCATTTGTGAACTCTTTTATTGATGCTATAAAAAATAAATTGAACAACCAAAGTACCAAAGTCCAATTATTCAGGTTTAAATGAGGCTTTATATATTGTCATTGCACCATAGAGATTGTCCCAAGGTTCAATGTAACATTTGACAAATGTATTAGTTTTCAAAGAATATACTGTAGCCTTTTCACCAAAGTGACAACTAAAAAAACAAAAACAAAGCAAAATTCCAATGAAAGCCACAAAAATACCCTATTTGAGTATTTAAAGCACCAAATCATTATTGGGGAATTTTTTTAGTTAACAGAAATTCATCATGTTTAAATGGATCAAAATTTAAAATAACTTAAAACAACAGCAGAGACATATAGCTCAATCAAGCTTTATTTACATGCGCACCATTTCTTATACAAACTAGATTACAATTCAAAATGGAGTACACAGGAAAAATACTCACAAACATCTAGTAGAGAAGCCATATGACTATAAGATAGGTAAAAGAGCAAAGGTAAGAGAGGTGAGGGAGGAAGGCTACGATCAGGGTGGTAAAATGTGGGAACGGTGCAGTGGCGTGCACTGGGGGAGGGGGGTGCCGGGGGGGCTTGAGCCCTGCCCCTTTAATCGCAAAAAGTAAAGTGCCCTTTCGGCCATATTGCGGTGCCCCCCGGAACGCGATTTCGCCCCTACGGAGGTCTGTGCAGGACACTGGAACAGTGGTATTTGCTGATTATCACGATGGGCATGTGTAAATAAAACCTGTAATGTTTGAGGATCTGAAATGGTCTTTTTAAGGTTTTTTTTTTTTCTATTTTTACCAGTGAAAGAGGTGTAAGAATACATGCAAGGCAGTTTTTGAGACAGTGAGATTGTCTCTGAAAGAATTTACAAGGTTCAGCTGTCTTATATGGGTGATTTTCCAATTTATTGCATACTGGATATTATCAGTTCAATGTGAGTTTGAAAAATGAATATGATGAAAGCAGTTTTAGGATGTAGAATCACGAATCACGGTGTAAAGCAGGTGTGTCAAACGCACAAGTAAAATTATATCAGTATTTTGTACTCATTAATTTTCATTTTTAGCTACAGTAGGACATCTAAACACTTTAATTTACACAGTTGCATGTTCTTGCATCTAAACTTCTCTTTTCATGTCAATGTTGTATGATAAATATTCTCTAATTAACAAATTTGTAAGCATTTTAGTAAGCATTTTATCAAAAGGTGTGTGTGTGTGAAATGGTTACATTTCATTTAATCTCCTCTCCTTTTGTTTTAACACATTATTAGTTATTAGAGCAAAATGAAGCTGATTCTGGACTTTGTTCTTTATGAAGTGCATGTACTGCGCATGCACTCTGAAAAAGTTAAATGCATACAGTAACGTTTAGTTTGACACCCCTGCTATAAACCATGTCTGTCCAACTCCCCATGTAACAATTACATTATTTTGTTCAACACGTGGACTGAAAGATATATTTGTATTATCACTACATTTTATAAGTATAGCAGGATGTATACATATATATGCATTGCACATGATGCATATGTACATTTACATGCATGCATACATGGAAGTATGCAGTGAAGGGTAACCTTCTCTGAGGGACAGAAACACAGAACATTAGGATTTGTACATGATTTGTGACAATAGTTGAGCACAATGAAACAATAAAGACATTAATAAACTGACAACAACACAGGATGAATTCCTGTTGCTTCATCTCCTTACTTCAGAAGACTGTTGTTCATGTACAAATGTTCATAAAACATTTCTGAAATTGTGTACAGCCAGGTTGCAGTTAATTCAAGATGAGGCCCTGATGTTGTAATGGAGACCCCACTCTCCCCTGAGCAATAGTGATGCATTTTGCATACAGGGACAGAAAAGTCCCCAAATTTCACTGTGTGTCTTTTGTGATTTTGGCTGCCAGCATCTCCTACATTTTCAAGTAATTTGGCAAATGTACAAAAGATAGCTTATTGTTTTTTTGCTCAGTAAAGATTGCTTCCAGAGGAAAGGCCCACCCACCATTGAATGCTGCCATGATGCTAATCACTAATCCTAATCAATTATGCTATGTCCTTGTGGCCAGGGAAACACAGATGGCCTTAATACAGGACAGGGATCAACACTGATCATTTAGCACCTGGTATGGCATGGAAACGTCCACGATGCAAGTTAATATTTATTTATTCATTACGTTTGGCTACAATTATATGCGAGAAGTCCAAACATAGCTTTGCTGGCTAAAAAAGACGCCTCCACCTGCTAAGCTTTCAATTTTACCACTTTTTTTTGTACAGTTACAGACAGTACACACAAATTAATTACTCCTTATAAGGTTATATTCAATCACAAAAATGTATTACTTAAGTACTATTATGAGGCAACTATATTTCAGATTGGGAACTAACTACTGTATGGTAACGGTGAATTAAAATCAAAAAACAATGGGTGAAGTGCACCGTGTCAAGCTACTCCACCTGAGCTCTGAAATTTTTCAGGTTAACTCTCCACCTCTTAGTTGTACTCTTATATTGATCAATGACTATACAGTTAGTGCTTAGAAGATAAGAAAAGTAGCCAATCGTTTAACAAAATTGTGATGGAAAACAGAGCGAGACCCCAGCCAAGGAAACTAAGTTTATAACAGAAAAGCTACAACAGGCCTATTTAAACATTTCTTTTTAGATTACTTCACCTCTAACAGTGGGACAATTTCAAATGTTGCATAATGATCTGTGAATTCACTGTTAGTTTGTGTTTCTCCCTTGGGCAGTCTTTTGTTATAGTCTGGGTCTGCTTTTACAGATGGACCTGTAAACAGGCATATCATCCAGTGCTTGCCGTAGACAGCAATCTTGGCAAAGATCGACTTCAAGTCTTTTGGATGTTTTTTTTTTTTGTGCAGGATTTTTTGTAGTTGTTATTTTATTCGTTTTCTCTGCAGTTCTGAACCTAGAGAGAAAGACAAAAAAGCTCTGTATTAAATAAATCTAATAAGATCAACAAAACACATCCTGTACAGTATAAGGAGCCGATCACACAAAAAGTGTTTTTGCATTCCACTGCACTGCTTTTCCATTGTTTTTCTATGTAAATATGCGCTAGACCATCGCACTCGCATATTTTGCAGCATCTCACACATGACACGGCGTTCAAAAAATGTAGCGCTCAAGTTAAAAGTAGTTTAAAATGCAAAAATGCGTTCTGTGTGAATGGCCCCTTACAAAATTTTTATTTCCTGCTGTAATGGATCTAAAAAACATCAACAGTGAACTATATTGAAGCTCTTTTGTTATTTATGTTGATCTTTTTGTCTTTTTGTTTCTTCATGGCATGGACAGCTATGTTTATAAAATGTATTTTGGCTCACCTAAGAGAAAGCCTTCAGCCAGGCACCCAACTTTGATTGGACTGTTTTGTCCCAGTGAAGTTTCCCACAGGATTCAGACTAACAGCGTTTTGCACCAATGCATCAAAGTTAAAATCCAGTCCATCAGATTCCATTAGTTCAGAGCGGATTATAGAATCCACATCGCAATCCAGACTGCCGTTAAACATGTCCAGGTCTAAGTCTGAGGGAAAACGATCTGTTCCTGAGGGGTGACAGATCCCTACCCCGTTACTTCCGTTCAGGCCAGAGTAAAGCGATGTCTCTGTCATCAACATGGAGGGCTGTGGCTGGAGGTGCTGCTTTGCGGAGACTAAATTATTAGCATCATTAACTAGACTTTGCGCCCTGTTGTTGGAGAGGGAACGGAAAGCACCCTGGGAATTGGACCCCTGATGGTGTTGCTTGTTCTGGAGGTGGCCGCTTCGCCCATTGAGCACAGTACTGAATGATGACATCATGGGATCATTACGAAGCATGAGGCCATTGCGAAGACGGGAGTTTTGAGAGGTGACGGCAGTGCTGGCCTGTGATATAAGTGGGTCTGACTGCGTCATCATAACATCACTATGACTGTGTGAGACCAGTGAATCAGAATTCAGCAGCTCCTGAAGTGAGTTTCCAAAACAAGAAACACTAGAAAATGACGTTTGCTTGTTTTCCTGGATGGTCTGCATGGGCGCCTGACGCAGGCCTCCTGCTGAAGGCCCAAAAATGGGGTTACTGAATCCTCCGGTGTTGTTGCTCACAGTTTGGGATGATGAGGAGCTTGGGGGTGATGCAGTGCTCTTTGAGCCAAAACTGAAAGTAGAAGACCCCTGAACAACCTGCACTTGTGTGGCGATGTTGTCCAACAGATCGACCATTAGGTTGTCAGCCTCATTGAGATTCATTGTGCCAGTCAGGTCAGCTAGCCCTGGAAGTTCCGTCGGGCACGTTTTGGAGTTTGATGAAGATGATGAGGGAGGAGAGAGACTGCTGGGGCTGGAGTAGAGCATTGGGGACAGGGGTGGGCCGTCTGGGACATCATCAAGCTCTGGATTGGCAAGAATAGGTGACAGGCGGCCACTCAGGGTGCTAGCATTGGAGTTAGTTCGCGAGCGGAAGTCAGTCCAACAGGATTCCAGTTCATCGCTGCTCCGGGAAGTGGGACTTCCTGGCCACTTAGACAGACCACCAGCAGATACGTTCTCCAGCGAACCCTCCTGGGCAGCCTGCAGCGCTGCCTTTTTCTTGGCCGCACGTCCACGTGCAGTCTTGGTGTATTTGTTACCATTGTCCATGGAGACTGCACGTCGCCTTGGCGCTTTACCTCCCCGCCCCCCTTCAGGATTGATCATCCACCACGAGCTCTTTCCAGTTCCCTCGTTCTGTACACGGATGAAACGGCTATGCAAGGACAGGTTATGCCGGATAGAGTTCTAGAAGAAGAACATACAGAAAACAGGTGGTTATAAATCATTCCATCACGCATTTATACACAACACATACACACACAGTCACTATGTATCTCATGTACATATTTAGCTTGCTGCCATAATTACACAGTGTTTGGCTGTACACCAATTGCATTACTTTCCCAAACGGCCACTGCCCCCGCTGTAGTTTTGCCTTTTTATAGAAATAAAACCATATAGTTCACTTGGACAATGGACACTACAATTATAAACTAAAAGCGTCTGCTCTGCTCTATACAGCACAAGCTGTAAAGTCACATTCAAAAGCGATCCCCCACCACCCCCAGTGTTATCGGAAATTCCGGTGTTGTTGCACGTTTATATACCGGTGTGAAAATGACCTCACCGTGACATCCCTAGTACATATTTACACTATTGTGTGCACACTGAGAACCTTTAGTGTCACAAGTCAGCTTTGTTGAGAAAAGATATAAAGTTCTATATAGATCATACAGACAATTTGATTTAACATACAAGAGACCAACATAGTTCCAACCTAACTCATGACATCTGACGAACAGGTACTTTTCAGTGCTAATGAATAGGAAACCAGTGGAAAATAAATGCCATTGTGTATTACAAATACAATGTGATCTCAAGAGGCTAAAAAGCACAATGTGCCGTGTAACTATAGTAACTTAGCAGAGGAAAGGTTTTACAGCCAGTGACCTTGGGAGAACAGACAGGTTACGTTTCTAAAACATTATCTTTTTCCCCTCAATAATGCAGTAGGCTGCAGTGGGATATACAGAAGCTAAATATTTAAATTATTATATACATTCTAATATATAATGTGCCTTATTTTTATAACTATCAGACATACAGAGCTAAGTTCATATTGATAAGCACATTTCTAAACTGAAGAACCCCGTCTTATGACTCACAAGATGCGTGCGTGTGTGTGTGTGTGTTGAGTTATGATGAGCGATACCACGGATACCGGTGTTTACAGTGCCAAGTCCCTCTAGAGATTAATGACATAATGTTTGTGTGTGTGAGGAAAAAGAGGCGTAAGGGTATGACTAAAACCTCAATGGAGCAGCATGTTGTGAATGAAGTCATTAAAACCAATTCATTTTCTTCCTCTGCTTGGCGCTTGCTTGGCAGCTCTAAACAAACTTGTGGCCCTGACACCAAAAACAAACTTGTGCCATTTACACCAAATACAGTACATTTCTCCTTTCTTTCCATGCATATACCACCCTTATTTCAACTGTTTGTTTTTTTTTGTTTGTTTGTTTGTTTTTTTACTTTTTTACTTGCTCTAGGTAAGGCCCTCGGGAGATGACCTTAATAAGTGTTTATTGAGTGCCTATGCATGTTTTGATTGTCAGAGTATCGGTGTCTTTGTGGTTGACTTTTCTGAGCTGACTCATAGCAACTCTACTGCCCTTGAACTTGAACCATAAAAATATACAGTAGTACACCATAGTTTGATTTGTATTTATATCCCCCTACATGAGATAACTGTGGAGGAAGATAACATAACCTACAGTATCCATACACATTATACTCTCAATAAAATGCTCCACGTACAAACTATGAGATATACGAGTGCAGAGCACACACCCTGTAAATCCTATATTTATACTCTCAGTCAGAAAACACATACCCACACTTTGCTTAATCTGCAAAGCTCATCCTTTAGCTTGAAACTAATGGGACACTAACACATTTTCTGTCATTTAATGCTAAAAAGATTACAAAATCTAAAACAAAATCAGTTTTCACCTGTTGTGTTTAAATTGAACCTATTTTGTTTAAATGTCTAGTCAGTGAATGATGTGTATGATCTCTCAGGACGCATGTGTGTGTTGTAAGAGGCTGTTAACTGAGCGCCCAGCTGCACACTGAATCTCTCTGGAACACAGAGACCTTTTTGTCTGTCAGCAACATGTGGTAACAATCCATCAATGTCAGCAGCCACGCAAAGCACACACACGCAACTACGGCTTCGCTCACATTCTTCTTCTCAGAGATGTGTTTTGGTTATCTGGTGCTCTCTGTGAATGTTATTGCGCTCTGGCTGGTAATTTTTGTGATGTCAGGAAGCCAGTGGCAATACAAACCTATAACCAGCAGGCATTTGCCCACAAATCAACCAAACCAAAACCACAATGAAATAAACCTGCCAACCCTTACAAAAGAGTTAGAAAAGAGAAAATTATATTGATTAAAGGGACATTTTAAATATTGAGACAATCTAAATGTAGGTTTGTCCTAATGTTACTGTTGAGTCTAGGGCTGGACAATAGCTAAAATGAATGAATGAACAAATATTGTCATGATAGATAGATAGATAGATAGATAGATAGAAACTCGTGAAGTCCTTCTTTCTCTCTGTTAGACACACACCATTATTTCGGCAGTAGTAGCACACACTTACTGCAGCAACTCAAAGCAGAGTGTGTGTGTCTGTGTACACACAAAAATGTTGCTTTTCCAGAAATCTTATTTCTTAGCAAACCCAAGTATTGGCCTTCTGAGAATTTGGTCCATGTGTGCTTTTATGTTTGTGTCCAAAAGGAAACGAAAACATTCAAAGTCAAGTGTTTATGTTTTTAGGAAGGGTCAGACCAGAAGAGACCAGAAAAAGACAAAACAAGTTAAAGAGTGTTTAAGAGGGAGGGAGCTCAGGGTACTAGCAATTTAGAAACAAATTGAGACCAGTGTTAATTTCTACACCATTTTTGTTATAGACAAACTTTTCAGAACATGGCCAACATTTATAATAGTCAATATTTCGTCTTGTCAATAAGTCAGTGTTTACAATAATTGTTTATCCTTTATATACTACTGGGTTTTTTTTTCCTATCCAAACGCTGGGTTGAGCCTGTTGGGTCATTTTGTCAGGTTATTTTTTCCATGGTTGGGTAGTTTTTGTGTTACCCAGCTGTTGGGTTAGAGGCTGGTCAATCTCACTGACAGTTGAAAATATAAACCCTTTCTCCACCCGCCGTCTGACACATCAACCCAGCTGTTGGGTTATACAAAGCGTGGGCTTTTTGCATCCTGGTTAGGAGAGAGCAGATCTCAACTCCGCCAAATTGATGCATTACTTCGGTTAAATAAAGGTTTGTATACTTTTTATTTTGTCTATTAAGTCTTTACAGTGCTTTAAGTCATTTTATTTAATGCAATGCAATATACAGGGTTGAGATGTCAGTCAGCATCGGTCATCTTTCAAGATGGAAACTTCTTTTTCCTTGAATAAACTGATTTTTATTCATTATAATACTGAATATTATTATTTTGGATGTTAAAATATGTTCTCAGAACTCTGTACTGTTTGTTTATGTGCAGGTTATAAGGAGCCTGTCACGATATCTTTCGGTTATGAGAAACGCGGAGCAGCGGTCCATCACTGGCTCAGATTTCGGCAACACACCGCTGTGCTTACAACAGGAATATATGTGGAAAATAGAAGAAAATTAACTGAAGTGGAGAGGAGAACTTTGAAAACTGGCTGCAGCGAGTTTTGGCCATAGTGCTTTTTTTCTGTTCATTGGCGTGAGAAAAAATAAGCGAAATATGGTCAATTTTAAAAGCAATTTCATTTTAACTGTATAAGCTGTAGGCCTATAGTTGCGTTGTCATTCTTTTCTGCACTTTTTCACTCAAATACACATGTACACGCTTTAAGTCTTGCCTATTTTTTTGTGCATTCCTGTATGTTCTTGTTTATTAATAAATGCTCACCTTTTGATTATTACTGTTGCCTGTGTTGTTACTCTAGTAATTCTGTGTGATTTTATTTTTCAATGTATTTTTGGGTTCATTTTAAGCCAGCAATACAGTAATTTTTAATCTATAGTTGAGTTTGGTAAAAACAACCCAACGCTGGGTTTGTCCAATTTTAGCCCAGTGCTGGGTTGCCAAATAACACAAATTGGATTATTTTTAACCCAGCATTTTTTTTACAGTGTACCATTCAAAAGTTTATGCTCTATTTAATCTGCATCTATTTGATCAAAAATATAGTAAGAAGTAAAGAACAGTAATATTGTGAAATATTATTATTCTGAATTTTTAGCAGCCATTACTCCAGTCTTCAGTGTCACATGATCCTTCAGAAATTATTCTAATAGGCTGATTTTGTGCCCAAGAAAAAAATTCTTCTTATTGTCAATGTTGAAAACAGTTGTACTGCTTAATATTGTAGAAACAGTGAAACTTCTTTAAGAATTATTTGATGAAAAGATCAGCATTTATTTGAAATAAAAATCCTTTATAAAGTTATAAACGTCTTTACTGTCACTTTTGATCAATTTAATGCATCCTCGCTAAACAAAGGTATTAATTTCTTTTCTGTACATTGCATTTATATCTCATCTTCATTGTTGTTGATGATACTAAAAAGCTTGAGTAATTTCTTTGACTAGATTAACACTGCCGCTGACACAGCAAAGGTGAAGACTTGAGAAAGGCAGTTTATACACAAATGCAAGCATGCAAACATACACGGTCCAAGTACGCTGACCCGCACCCTCCCACTCTCGCCTCATCCCTTTCCCAGCTGCCTTGACTGCTGGAGAGAAAGAGAGAACATTCCATTCCATCCAACCAAAATGTGCGTTTTCCAGCCAACACAGGACGCCTCTCCTGTGTGCGTGCATCTTGTTCAAAATTGTGTGTGTGTGTGTGTGTGTGTGTGTGTGTGTGTGTGAGAGAGAGAGAGAGAGAGTGTTTGTATATGAATCAACTGAAAACTGTAGTGGACTGCATGTGGAGTGGGGATCCAGTTCTCTCTGAAAGTACATAGTGTGTTTTCTGTTCTCTTTCTTCTGTTATTCTTATGTTACTTTTGAGGTCCATATGTTCCAGTCAAACATATAACATTTATTTTTATCTTACTAAAAGTACAAAACACATAAATTAAAGTCATTCGTGTTATTGTGAAGGTCATTCATGATTAACCAACTAGAAACAATTACATAACTGCATGCAAATCTATGGGAATGTTTATTCTTTCCCTTCAGAGTTTTACTGAGAACTAATAATTGGAGCACATGTTTCCATAACATGAACAATACAAATCATCTTACCATGTAAGAATGCCTAAGCAGGGTATGTGTGTGTTGTGCACATTGCATAATGTGACATGTTCAAAGACCTCCTTGTTTATTCTGGGACTTCAGATCCAGGGGGTGGTGGCCTTCCCAGCCCACACTGTTTAGCCAATCACAGCGTTTATATAAAGGCGTACACAAACATGCACCATTGCATAGCTGACCTCACTGTAGGTCGGTATGTGTCACCTGTGCTGTCCAGCAAACATACACAATCCCTCCTAACCGGTTTCTTCACATTTCAGCTGAGTATTTATAGTTTGCAAACACAAATATTCACATAAACACGCTCACTGTCTGATGTTTTAACACATTCAAGAGCTTGGCATCCACTGTCATTAGCATGTCACTGCCACCAACTCATTGAGACGTCACAGCAGTGCTGGAGTAGTAATACTATTAGGTGGCATGGAGTATCTTAGGACAACATTATCTGCGTCTTGGGTACAGTTAGTCCTATTATCAGGCCTGTGTCTGTGTGCCAAAGAACCACAAATCCCATCCGTTCAACTCTAAACAAACACAATGGAGATGGAAAATAAGATCATATATATTTAATAATATTTTTTTAATATTATAATTATTCTTCAGTTCCTTTAATTTGTTCATAAACTTTTCATTACTCGTTATTATAGTAAACTAAAACCCTAAAAACACATTCGTTACTTGAGAAAAATGTCAACTGAAATAGTAATAATAATAATAATAATAATATTATATATATATATATATATATATATATATATATATATATAAACTTTTAACTTTTTAACTTATAGCTAACATTTCTCATTTTAATTTAGTTTAATTGATGTACTAAAATAAAAAAAGAAATGAAATAAAAATGAATAAAAACTATAAAGATATTTAAAAAATAATAATAAAAATTACAAAAACAAAACAAAATGACTAAAACTTTAACCTAAACTAAAATAAAAATGCAAATTGTAAAAATAAAAATTAATTCAAAATATTAATAAAAACTATAATAGTATCTCAATGATAGTAAAATAGCATTTGCTGTATCCGAATTCAGAGGCTGCATCCTTTGAAAGTCTAACTGAGCATTATTAAATGGGATGGTCTAGCTATGCAAAAACTTGCATTTAAAAGTGTAATCTAGCATTTTCTTAAAAGAAAAAAAAAAAAAACTAGTCATCACTGGCGCTCAATGAATCTTGGGTTAGGCTAGGCTGCGAAGGATCCGCCCGTTCTATCCTTCAGATAGGGAAAGTAGGACGCATTTGTAGGCCGCATTCAAAGGAGCCAGTTCGAATTGAGACAGCCTTCATCGTGCCAGTGTTACGCATTCGGCCTTCATATGCAGCCTTTGAAGGATGCAGCTTCTGAATTGGGACACAGCTATTGTTATATAATCATGTCAATATAAGACATATAAATATCACCATACATGTATTTTTGTAATTAATTAAAAAAAGAAAAAAAATCTTCAAATAATTAAAAAAAAAATATTTATTTATAAATAATGAATATTTATTCATTATTTCTATATTAAAACTCAGATCATTGACAAAAAGTATTCTGAAGTACAGAGTTTCAAAACCACATTTAACCAATCCAGTGGAGAAGATTAAACCCTCTCTCTAATCAGGAAGTACTAAATGTGCCCTTCCTGTCAGGTGGTGATGAATGACTGAGAGAATTGTCTGAACCACATCTAAAGCTTAGCTATTTAGGGTGATGAACTAAACAGGCTATGCAAAGTATAGAAATGTAAAAGAGGGACAAAAGAAAGGGAAAGTTGACTATTAAACCCATGAGAAATGTATGTCTGGCCATGGATTTTGAAGTTTATCCTCATAGTAAACTCCTCACACATGCTTAAAATACACACACACATGTGTGACATTCCTTACAATGTGTGTCTATCATGTACTTCTCTCCACTACTCAACTCGCTTCCCACATGTCCAACCTCTTGGTCCACACCCTGTTTGGCATCTCTCTTGGAATATGAAAGACCCACGACCCACTCAACAGATAAACAACACTGAACAGACATCAGCCATACATGTGATATTTTTAGATGCAATTTGGAACACTGTGTCCCTTGATGTCCCAGGTTAACCTGGCCAAATTGATAGAGTAGGGACCTCTTTATTCACATCTTCGCCAGACAGGTCTGCTAGTATAAGCTAGAATTCTTATTCCAATAGAGAGGGTTTTTTCTCAGTAAAGCAATAAAACAAGCCCTCATGGCCCCAACAAATCTGTTCTCAATCATTGCTGTATTTGGTTCTCACTTTATCGTTCCTGGAACCTGTTTGTCTAGCAAAATGCAAGCAGCATGTATTGAACATGTATATGGACGACTACAGCTGCTATATTTTCCCCATTATAATGGCAGAGCTTGTGACATTTCAGTGAATAATTGCTTTCAAAGGTTTGCCTCTGTAAAATGCACAGTATTGCGTGACACTGTTGGGATGATTCACTGACTGAATATCGGAAATGTAGAGTAACAAAGACTCATAATGGAAAAGGTTTTCTTTATTTCTGCTCTAATATTCTCATAATGAATTTGTTCATAGTGGCTGTTATCGTTACATTACTGTGGCTCTCGGGAGTAACTAAAAACATCTTTATCAATGTTTGGCTCCGTCTCTATGCGAATGTTTGTCGCTCTTGTGCACATCTGGGCTGGATTTAAAAAAGGCACTGTTCTGTTTTATTTTTTTGCGGGTGTTTGTGTGTTTGAGAATGTGTATACACTGTGGCTTTTCTAGCTATGATCACAAGGGTGCAGCTTGCTCAAGGGGCAAGCCTGTGTTTCATTTGTTTTTACAATTTCATTGTATGCCTACATGAATTTCATGAATTGGTGTTGAAGTGAATTGTTGTTTAAGACTGGGTAATTAGCAATGTCTGAAATCACTCACTCATTCACTATTCAGTGGGGAGGCCTGTTTTACATTATTTACACATAAGAGAGACAGAGAAACATGGCGCAATGCAAAATGCAGAGCAAAATGTGTCCCAAAGCAAGACAAGATAACTCAAGATGACAAAGTCACAATATGAATATCAGCTGTTTTACAATGGCTATGAATGCAACTCATCCAGTCACAATTTATCTTTTGGTTTGCGCTCCTCTTGCTTCAAATATAAATATTTATTTCCTTCTCTATCTCCATTTTTCATACCCTATATAATTACATCAAGTTATTGCCATATGATCCCCTTTGGATCCCCTCTTTGGCTTTGGATGACAGAAAATACAGCAGGTAAATGTACATTGGCTGTATGCAAAAAATCCTAGTGCATTATTTATATAAAATATGTATATAACAATATAGAAAATGAAGTTGTTTATTCAGAATTCACTACAGTGTAGCTGGAATAGGGAGCAATTTCAAATGCAATTTAGGTGACTGTTTTTGAGCATTCATACGCTGACCTCAACTTTTAGCCCACTAAACACAATGAGAAGCACTATTATATTGTGTGTCTGTGTGTGAGCATATGCTTGTGTTGAAATATTTGCGTAGAAACTTGCATTTTACTTTGCTGAGCTCTGCAGAGTATGCCAGAGAGCCAGCACCCCCACACGCATTTTCCTGCAAAAACTAGATAACAAGGCAGCACGTCTTTATCGTCTACATGCAACACTATTCAACGTCACTGTATGACGATCGTTTACAGTAACGCCTGCACTACAGGGACATATAATTCATGAGGGTCTCAACAGACCTAAAAAAGGAGACAAAGAAATTAGAGTTGCAGCAGAGAGTCTCACAGTGTTTTCTGCTGTACCAGCAATTTTCAACCCCCCTCCCCTAGTTCCTGCTGCCTTGACTTTTGGGCCGCATGATTTCCTGTTTCTGCTGATGTGACACACACAAACAAAAATACACTCAGCGAGTTGCACGTGCATGTATGCGTACATTGTGTCACACACAGATCTGGACAGCAATGCTCGGTCTTTAAACAAAACGCTTGTTCTGTGACCAGGTGACCTACTTCTGAGTTATATCACACATGCACACAGTCAGCTGGGGATAATCTCATGAGAGTTTTACCCACAAGTAACAAATATCAATCTAAATAATGTAGGAATCCACTCCTTTGGCTCTTATACCAATTAAGCTTTTGCTTTGCTTGCAGTTTTAAAGCGTGTACAGCCTTATGCTTGTGTTTGATAGAGATAGAGTGAAAAGAGGAAGGACGATCTCATTGGTTGATGCAATATGTCTTCGGATAAGGTGACAAGTTCATGTTCTCTGTGTAAACTGTGTAGTCTGAGTTGATCTCTGAGTTGACAAAAATTTATACGAATATATGTATGTATATATATATACACACACACACACACACACATATACATACAAATTAGAAAATGTAAAGATCACATGACCAGCTAAATATTATTCACTTTATCTTGATAACCCCGTTTTACTGGACACTTTCACTCGCAGGATAAATGAAAAAGGATAAATGAAAAAAGACCACCTCGACATAAATAAAAAATTCTGAGTGCACCTTTAACCTCTTTAATATTGAAAACAGTCAAGAGCGCTGCCTGCTAATGTCTTCCTTCAAAATAAACCGGGCTGATTAGATGATTAAGGATGGGGTCACTTTGGCTGTGTACGTGTGTTTGGATAAATAGGAGATTACAGTTCTAAACATAGAAATATCGAGACGTGCAGGAATACGCATAACATCAACCTCTCAGTCTCTGTGCTTTTCCCTTACTCATTTGCTCTTTTGCTTTCTCATCTATACACTGTAAACAGAAAAGGCTACAAGAAAAGCTTTTTACGTCATGGTTTTTGTCCCAAGTCTATCACACAGTTGAGTTGAGTTGAACAAAAAACCCAACAACAACTCAATAAACAAAAACAAACAAACGAGCATGTTTTCTTGTGCTGGGTCGGTGTTTGTGTGTCTGGGACATGGCTGGTTTAAACAGCACAGTCTCTTCTCTGTGTAACTGGCTTAGGAGGCTTCGATCTGTCACTTATTCGTTCTTCTCCCTTTCTCTCTTCATGTCTCTTTGTTCTGGTTCTCTGAGGCACACAAGCTTTAACCACATGCTGCAGCTCCCCATCATGACGAAACACACTGAAACACATCTCACGGACATGTCCTCTGAGCTGTGTCTGTCTATTGATTTTCCCCCTCCCCCTCCACACTTTCTCTCTCGCCCTCACATTTTCCTTTCACAGAGATATATGACAATCCCCTGCGCTGTATTCAAGGGGTCAAGGTTTGCCTGGTTAGCGTGGTCCTCTTAACCCCTGCTGGTAGATGTCATAATTACACAATCTGCCTGCAAAAAAGCCTTTCTATGCTGTCAGTCATTCAAAAGTAGCTACATATTCTAACATATTCTGACTAGGGCTTGCAGAGACTACATTTACATTTTACATTTATGCATTTGGCAGACGCTTTTATCCAAAGCGACTTACATTGCATTATACTATACATTTGTATCTGAGTATGTGCAATCCCTGGGATCGAACCCACGACCTTGGCATTGCTAGTGCCATGCTCTAACCACTGAGCTACAGGAAAGCCAACTAGTCAACTTGTCGACTTTAATGCTCTGCCATAACGATTTAAGCTTGACATTGACTAATCGCTGATCATGTGATTTTGACACTAACAACATGGACACCTTACAGAAGACAACAGGCAGAAGACTTTTTTGCTCAGTTTCCATCAGTTAAAATGACAAATAAATGCATACTCCGAGAGCGCTCCACAAGTTATATATATATATATATATATATATATATAAAAATGTGTGTGTGTGTGTTTTTGTGTGTGTGTAAGCAATAAGGTACGAGAGGCTGTGCTGTATAGTGAATGAGTCACGGCTGAAGCGCGTTGTAAGGCACGACGCAAAGTGCCTGCAACCCCTTTAGCCGTGACTTATTCACGATACAGCACTAGCTTCGAGTACCTTATTGCTTTTATAAAATAGTTACCACACAATACAAATATTAAAGCCTAAAATATTTATCAATGCAACTTTTATGAAGTAAACTTTTACTAAAAGCCTTTCTTTCGCCAGAAAAAATAGTCCCTGACCGTGAACATCAACAGAAGTTACATTATTACGCCATTAGATGGCGGCAAAGACTTGAGTGTGTCAGTCAGTAGCGAAGACTTTTCTATTGAAAAGACTGAATTGTTGTGAACACGGAACAAGACGCAACTGACAAATGCTTTGACTAGTGCTGTCAGTCATGGGAAAACCCCTTAAATGTTAAAAGGACAAGATATCGCAGCGGACATTTAAACTGAATTTTTATTATGAACATAGGACTGACCTGAAGGAAAATGCTAAATCTGAATGCAGGTAATAAACTCACTCAATCGATCTCTTTCTTACAATACTCTTCTACATAATACAGTAAGCTTCAATGAACAATATCAATTGAGAACATACAGTTTACTTTCTAAGAGTGTTTGCTAAGGGTGTTGTGTAGTGATACACAGAACCGTTGGGTGAAGCGGTCATAGGCGTGTTTTACTGTGAATTTTTTTTTTTTTTTTTCCCCAATGAACTTTTGATTGAAAGCATCAGTGTCTGTAAATTTGTAAATAAACACAGTTTTACTGGTGCGGGTAATAGCAATTAGTTTTTACATAGGAGCCATAACCACATAGTTGTTGAGTGACACTAGGACAACATCCTACAGACTTTTGCCCTTAACTACATTAGTGTGTCACAGGTCTGGTCTCACTCTTAGACCTCACTTCCACAACCATAGAGAGCTCTATCTCCAACTATTTCCTGTTCCAGAGATCATATACAGTATGGGCAGTGGCCCCAAGAAGTACTTACACCATACTAAAAAGTTTGGTCAAAGTAATTGCAAAAATTGCAAATAATCACATATAATTATTGTGAAAGTATATGTATGTCAGGGGGGTGTGATTAAAGTGTCTAAATACTTATTTTTTTTATTTTACCCATATATATTATTATCTGATCTGTTCACTGTGATATGCCTACATTGCATTAAAACACAGGTGTCAGAATTACGATGACTAAGGGCATAATTAGTTCTAAGATTCCAAAGCAAGCCACAGTTCCAAGAAAACAGCTTATTGTGGATAGGAACGCATATCTCCATGGCAGTGGTATCTCAGCTGAATCTTAAAGGCTATTGGTGAAGTCCTCGATAGGAGATCGGTCTCACAAGTAGGACATTTGGGTTTTTTCCCCCTCCTCCTCTCCTTTTCCTCTTCTTTCTCCCTTCTGCCATTTTGACTGGCTGACTCCTGTAAAGGGCTTTTCTCTAGTGGAACCCAGAACAAAAGCCTTCCAGTAACAACTCATCTACTGCGCTGAACTTTTTTGGCACAGCTCCAGTGCATTCACACGCTCTCTGGCAAATTGGACTCCTTCCAGAATCATTACACACACGCACACTCATAGTTGAACTGGGCCTCTCTCTGGAATTAAAAAAAAACTCTAGGAGAGAGCTTTGGAACTCAACACAATCAAGACATATGCGAGTGAGTGTATAGCACTGGTTTCCATCCACTAAAGAACACTGATACATGAGCAAGGTGCCAATCCAGAGGCTTAATCTCACCATGAAACCACTTTTGAAAAAGGTCTGTGCAGTAATCCCGCCAGAAACATAGAGCGAATGGGGGTTGGAGTGGCAAAAAGTGCTGACAAGTTCTTCGGTTGAGGATTGGATAGTACAACTCTGAGACAACTTGAAAAACCTGCATAGCAACCTTCTTTCTGACTTCTCTGTAACGTACACCCATACACACACACACACATATGTCTACTCAATCACTCATCTCATCCTCCCTGAAATAAAATACCTATATTTATTAAATGTCTTGACTGAATTTAAACTAACCTCTGACACAGCTGTTGACGTGACTGCTCATACATACATCTTTCAAAATCAGCTTTGCTTTTCTTGTATCAAAAATGCTAACGCTTTTTCACCCACAGCAGTGACTAAGGTTATAATTTGCCATTTTAAATAGTCATCAGAAAAGGGAAGTAAGGTTATGTTCTATTTTTATTTGCAGACATACAGAAATGGTGGTCAGATCACGAGATGAGGCGAAAAACCAACAGAGGTGTGCAGGATGTTTACTCTTTGGTTCCTCTTCGTCCATCTACTGGAATAATGTGTGCTTATTCTGAAGATATGACTGTCAGTTGACACTTTTTTAAACTCTCTGCTTGTGTTTCAAGGCTTCAACGAAACTCCTGTTTAAACACATATGGAAAGTATGCAGTAAATATTTGATTAAATTGTTAACTGATTAAATATATAAAGTCATAGACATATCTATCTGTCCACATATGGATAGATGGATGGATGGATGTGACAGACAGATGGATGTCTATGACAGATAGATACATAGAATGACAAATACAAAGATAGACAGAACGATGGATGTATGGATGGAATGACAGACGTTTTTCTGTATTCACTAAGGCAGAGTATATAGTTTGTAAAAAGTAACTTGATCACATATTTCTGCTAACAATGTGTGTCTAGACACACTGCTGAGCTGTGCATGTGGGCTGTATGAAATCTGGGTAAAGACCTTGTGCGTTCAGTCTGCCTAACAACAGTGATTCATAATTCATTGAAGTGTAGAATGTGCCCACCAGGCTTTTAGTAATTTTGTACTTGGGTACGTGTGCATGTATAAGTGTGTGTGTGCTCACTGAGTTGGTTCACTGTAAAATGCACAGACAGAGATGCTCAGGAGACTCTTTGTCCGATCTTTTCGCTCTCTCTGTCTAGACATCCAGTGTCTGGAGATAGAGAGTTGATGTTTTCGCCTCTGCCAGGTTGACTAGCACATGTGCGTGTGCAGCGGGAGCTTTTTAGAGGGGATAGTTATTCACTGCGGGTAAGCTTAGCAGCTCAACAGACTTTCTGTGCTTTTTGTGGCACGCCTTAGGGACTTGAGCTAAATTCCTGGCCATGCCAGAGGGAAGTGCTTGAGAAGTACATGGGGCACTCTCAGGGCACAGTCGTTAAAGGCAGATACAGAAGTGTAGGTTTGGACAACACTCAAAGCCTGATTTTCCCTCTCTGGCATTCTCTTTCATTCTCATTTTCACTATAAATCCACTTCCTTCGAAAACACTACTGCTTTCCAAGTCGGGCTGTTTAGGTTGCCAATGGTACGTCTACTTAAAAAACCAGCGAGAAGCATTGAATGGCACAGATTGATGTTTGCATCCTCGTGTATTTATATGTAGTGGTTTGGTAAAAAGTTGATTCAGAGGTTGTGTCATAGTAACCGGCCACTGTTGACATTCTCTGTGGCAGCAAGATTCTTTTTACAGGATTAAAAGAGTAGCCGAGGCCACAAAATGCAAATCTGTTTGGCGTTACAGTACGTTCAGAAAAGTTGTTCAAAATGTTTGTCACCAATCCGAGACTAAACACTAATGCGTTTAGTGTCGCTAATGCGCAGACTGGATAGAAGAGGCCTCACAGTCTACTCCTCACTCTGTCCTATCCTCTCCCTCCCCCTCCGCTCCCTTCTGTAACTCTGAAAGAGAAAGCTGGAGGACTGCCAGAGTACGCGACCGCACGGTACACACACGAACACACCATGCAGCACAGCTACACACTGACCTACATATGCTTCCACTGCACTGATTGAGTGCCCCACTGAACCTTCGAGCCAATCGCAGACAGGGGAGGAGTACAAGTCAGCCAATAGCACTTCTCACCCTTAGCACAAGCTTTTACAGTCTCTATACAATTTTAGAGTTAAAGCAGGAACATAAATGCTTGCCAAGAATGGAAATTATATATGACTACTTTTTTTGGCCTTTGCATGAGATTTTACTATTTCAGAATTCTTAAACCAGGGTCTGTGCTGGGTTTTGTTTGTCTAAATGATGGGGTACCCGACTGATGTTAAATTTGCCTGTTCACCACTGAGACGAAACCTTAGTAGACCATGAAGAGGGTAGTATTGGCCAATCAAATATACACTCAGTATACACTAACACACACAAAGAAACATGAACTCCTGTATAAACGTACTTGCTCCCGCACACATTCAACAGACACCAAAGCAGGGTCATCAGGAGGTCATATAATAGAGCACTGATTCCTAATCATTGGAGTACTTGAAATGATTTTCATTTGTTAAACATATAGAACAGAATAAAATATGTTTAATATTTTACATTTTCAAACTTAAAATATATTTATTACATTAAAATAACGAATCATGATTCATCAGATTTAGTTTTAGTTCTCTTTTAACAAAAAAAGCAGATTTTTGTTTAGTGTGTTTGAGTTGAGTGTGCAAGATAATACATAATTTTGCAGATGATTATTTATGCTACTTGATGGGTCTGTTTTTCCCCATTTTCATTTTTGTAGGCAGGAGTCTGTGAGGATATACAAGACAAAAAATTGGAAAACAGTCCTGACATCTTCAAAGACTCATCCTGGTCAGCAACTGGTAAAAAAAAAAAATCAAAAAAAAAAAAAAAATCAAAGCACTTTCTTCATTCTCTTTTTTATCTTGGCTGTTTTTATCTGTAAGTCTGTTTTTATCTGCTTTTATTCTTTCCCTGACTCTCTCCACCTCTTTTTTTTTCCATGGTGTCATTTCTCTCTGCATTAAGCAATCTGGTGTGATGCATGGTGTGATAGTGAAGCTGATGTAACCACACAGCAGATTACACTATGATCCTTAGTTTAATCTCCACTCGCTCTCTGTACGCACACACTGTATGTGTACATGCACACATTGTACACTAAGTCAGCTCATATGACCAGCCACCTGACTAAGCCTCAAGTTTAGAGAGACTAATCCACACACTGCACATCACACCACTGAAAAATTGTCTTTACAACGCATACTGTATACAACATGCCTATATCAAACACCAGTCTTGTACAAAATAACATTAGTATATTAACCAGAGGTTGTAAGTGTCTTCAGATGAACATTTGCAATTCAGCATAACGCTGTTTGTCAGAAAGCCTGGCTGTTCCAAGCCTTTGTGTTCTCCTGGTAAAACCTTGGATCCCGCTGCACAGCTGCAGGAAGAGGGAAAAAATAGAAGGGAGCAAAAAGCTGGGTGGAAGAAAAGGAAAAGTAAAACAAACAGGGGGAAGAAGTGGGGAGAGGAGTGACAGGAAAGGCACACTAACCCATATTTACTGTGAAGCGCTGGGAGGGAAGAAAATCTGTGGGGAAAGGCAATGATTTTACCAATCATTCAGACCAATAATACACGCACTTGTGTATGTGTGGCACTGATACTGCAAATGCTAACACACGTCAGCATCATATTCTCACTCGCATATGTGCGAATCAATCAGTCTAAAAGCCCTTTCAGTCGAGCGGTGATGTCATCCACAGCTAGATCATCAGCAATCCTCTCCCACTGGACCAGTCTCTATCTATCCATCTCTCTACTTCTCTCTCTATTTGCCTTTTCCCTTTCTTTTTTTATTTTGGCTTTATCTGAAGAGTGCACAATGTGGATTGTGTACAACTTCACATTAATTATGAATCATTTTAGCATTTACTTTTTCAAGTTTTAAGATATTGCACTTCAATTTACAATAACAAAATGTTGCATAACAAACTCACTGCTTTTTATACCACAGTGCTCTGACCAGAGTTGTTGTTGTACAGTTTCACTGTATCCAAGTAGCACAAACAGTGTGGTTATTTTATTTTCACTTGGATCTATGGAAATAAGATCAAGATGGTGAACTATAAACACACAACGTTCAGCCAGAAGTAAGCATTAACCACTTATATTAGCAACTGTAGCAATGTCAACCAAGATCTCTCTCTAAAAAAGTTCATACACAGCTTTCATACACTGTTGTTTAATGAGTCGTTTGTATTCAAAGTAACACTGAGACTGTATGTTTCCTCAAGGTTTACAAAAAACATGGGAAAGTGTAACCTCACACCCCCACCTACTCGTTCACAGTAATCTGAGAGAAAGAGAAGGAGGGAAACTCAGATAAAATAAAGGAAGAGAGAGAAGGCGAGGGGCCCCTTTTTCTGGTACCCCATGTAACCCCTTATTGGGCCTCTACACAGAAAGAAATAAAAAGCATAAAACGAAGAGGACACTGTAACACCATAGATGCACAGAAAAGATCCTTTCACAGACAAGATCCTTTCAGCAATAATGATAATAATAATAATAATAATAATAAATATATATATATTTATATATAAAAATATATGAAGAGTTCAGATGCAAAAGCCGCTAAACGCCACTCAAAAATTATGATTAAATCATGATTAACTATATATATATATATATATATATATGAAGAGTTCAGATGCAAAAGCCGCTAAACGCCACTCAAAAATTAGATAATGATATTGAGCAAATATTCTCTGCATGTTGTAGTATACGTTCATCAAATACTTTCGCTTCAAATCCGCTAAATCCTAGCATCAGCCCATTCAGAAATACAGGTTTGTTGGCAGAAACCGCTAAACGCCACTCATATCAAATCATATAATTTCAAGATAATTGACAGTGTGCATATGAGTTGGCTGCAAGTTTTTATCATGTTTTCAGGTATGTGCACACACACATACACAAAAAACAGGTTTGAGATTTCACGCTACATTACTGCATATGGTCACTCAACCGCACATGCTTTTATCCACACAAAAAAGAAAAGCTCCATCTTTGAAGCATATGAGCAAGGAAATGCATTACTGTTCCCAGAAAAGGGGTGTGTGCATGTGTCTGTGCCCATTTGCCTTTGTGCATGTCAAAAGCATCAACACACACCACGGGAACGAAAGAAACAAGAAGAAACAGACTTAGGGCCTCTTAACTACTCCTTAAATACAAAGGGGGTGTCATAAGAGTACATGAATATATAGCAGATCATGTAAACTCTGTGAACCCTGCATGCTTGGTTGGCGGCATTCAGAGAGCGTGACTGTTTGCAGGCGCAGTCAATGAAGAGCATGTTTACTCATTAAACCCTGTGACTCTTCATGACACTCAAGCATACTATTACTACTGTTCAAAAGTTTGGGGGCAGTAAGATTCTTTAATGTTTTTAAAATAAGTCTATTCTGCTCCCTAAAACTGCATTTATTTCTTGAAAAATATAGTAAAACTTGTGAAGATAATATGTATTATTGTGAAATATTATTACAATTTAATATAACCATTTACTGTTTTAAATATAGTTTAAAATATAATTTATTCATGTAATGGAAAAGTTGAATTTTATGCACCCATTACTCCACTCTTCAGTGTCACATGATCCTTTAGAAATCATTCTAATATGATGATTTGGTGCTCAAGAAACATTTATTTTTATTATCAATGTTGAAACCAGTTGTGCTGCTTAATATTTTTGTGGAAACCATGATACATTTCTTAGAAAATTCAAAGAACAGAATTTTTAAAAACTGCAATAATAATTATAAATGACTTAACTGTTTGATCAATTGATGAAGAAAAGTATTTATTTCTTTCATTAAAAAGTTTAGGGTCAATAAGGTAGTGAGGTAAGTTCTCTAATCAAATCATACATTATTTAATATAAATTTTATTAGTACTGAAATAAATGGATTGCTTTATTTTTTATCAAAGTCTTTCTGATTTCTTGTTAATCACTATGTGTCCTGTAGTGAAATTTCAAACATGTGATGCATTGTGATTCTTGTGTGGATGTGTAAATACACATTTTAATTTAAATTATAGAATATACAATAAACCAAAATATTCATAATTTCAAATCCCTATTATAACTTTTTTTTTTTTTGTGGATCAATCCAAAATTGTTTGAGAAAGAAATACAATTCATCAGTAAATCAGTTTCTTCTACCATCCATTATGTTTATGTTATGGTGTACTGGACCTACTGTACTCTGACTAGGTTTAAACTTACAATTGTTTTAAAGAGAGGTAATGATTGGAATATGCAAAGACAGAGATAGAGAATGATCTTTTCTGAGAATGTGCAATGCAAAAGAAGAACAAATGAGAGAGACAAATACAGACAAGCAACGTGTCAGTGATGGCAGTCTGAGTAAGAAAGCACACGAGATGCCCAGGAGCTGTGGAGCAATTTCATGCCCCCATAAACACTGTAGCACACATGGGAGAATATATAGAGGGAGAGAGATGGGAGAGGAGGGCAGGCAGAGGTAAATGGGACAAAACTGTGCGAATTTAACTAAAAATACAGACAAAATTAGTTAGAGATTAGAACGGCTATGTTGAAATGCGTGCCAAAAGGCATGTACCACATTATTTCTGCCCATAATGTTCCTGATATACTGCTTCCTCACTCTGACTGAGCTGGCTGATAACAAACTGCTGATGTGTCCAGCAGCTGGAACCGTTGCAGACTTTACTGCTAAGTCAGCGCTTTGGCCCCATTCAACTTGATCCACTGGCCTCCGCTGACATCCATATCACCAGAAATGACCTAGGGGCAGGTTAAAGACAGGTGTGTAAACACTGAAGGTGCAGTGAAAAGAGATAAGCCTCCACTGATATCATGCAAGGCAATGGACTCTTAAAACAGATAATAGGCCTGTGCTGACCTCACCACCTGAGGAACATCTGATTGGCCTGTTATTTAGAACACACTGTATTGATAAGAGGTGTTAGTTTGGTGCCGTATGACTAACTGTACTGTTCACAGCAGTTCTCGGAAAAGACTTTCACTTTAAGAGAAACGCGGATTGAGAAACATTCAGACAGAGAGATATTTAGTGAGCAATCCAAAAGCCACAGTGATGAGGTAAAAAAATCCCTAAAATTTTAGGTGGAAACTACCTACAATAGAGATTTCACAATGGGCAGAGCTACTCTGTGAATGTTGTAAGGATAAATGAAAACTTTCAACCTGTCATTTGATGGCTATTCAAACCTGTAGCTCTGTAAATTTTCCGAAACTTTTGACTAAAGTGTCATATGTCACGTAGCCTATTTATTGGACCCTTAAAATGTTGCCCTGGGTTCCAGTGATTTGAGTTTATGGCTCTTTCAGATACACAAGCCATCATAAATTTGACTACCAAATTCACTGTGTGCATGTGGCCGCTGTGGTGTTATGTCACAGAAAATAAATTTGCTTAGTCAAGGAGGATCTGAAAGCCTTACATCATCACAGAACCATATTTAAACACCTGCTTCACAATCGAAACAGGAACCGCCACACTCAATCTACAATAATCTGTGTTTATCAATCCAATCTTTTGTCTAATCAAAAGTCGACACATACACTCCTACGTACAAGCACCAAAATAGACCCTATGCGTCACCAGAACCAGGCTAATAATCGTGGCTAACCACGAGGCTAACCACTCCTGTCTGACAATGTTTGTCTGTTTTCATTCAAAGGGATGATGCATGAGATTTCGCCAAAACTATCATTTCCCTATGTTCACTGCAATAATCATTCGCTACAAAGCTGCATCTACTCTCATTACTGCTGCCTTTGTCTGGCCAAAAGCTCCTGACTTAGAAATCTAGCATTATTTTACTCAATTAAAGTATAAACAAGAACAATTTATCTGCACTGTGGCAGGCAGACATGCATAATTAGAAATGACGGTTGGGAACAAAACAAATTAAACTTTCAAAAAAGCTCAGGTCAGAGCTACAAGCAAGTACACCTTTAGATAACTGATCAGGTACATATTAAGGGCATTGAAAAGGTGGGAAGAAGCACAGGCTGAACTAGAAATACATTCAAATGTCTTTACCGCAGCAGCATATGTGCTTCTAACATACCGCTGTAAATGCTGCCCCATCAGGAAGTCTGTGTTTTAATCAAATGTTTTTAAATATGAAAATGTCTGCTGCATGAGGGGGGAAGTGCATACTGTATGTAGGAGTTAGATGGAGTGATGTTGGTTGAATCTGTAATGGGAAGCATAATGTATATGAGTACAAGTGCTTGCACCTTATCAAAAAACCTTCCCACTATGTTTTTACATGTATACAGGGTATTGCTATATGCGTGATGTAAATTACATCATCAACTTAGTACGCACATACAAAGCCAAATTTTTCTAAATGCACTTACTTTGTATGCTCAGCTCTCATCTGCCTTGAATTGTTTTGCACTAATTAGTTTGTCCAAGAGGTGGGAACACTGCCCCAGCCCACTGTTTCACAGAACAAGGTAAAACTACTAAAGACGACAACAACAATATATGCCCACAACTCTAGTTTTAAAGAGTACACAGACATTTTATCAGTCTTAACTTCTGGAGAGAAATAGCGCAGACACTGGACAAGAACGAAACTTTGTAGTCTGCATGTGTCAAGGGGATGTTCATGCACACTATTAAATGGAGTATACTATAAAAGGCTATGCATTCAGCATAGCAAAACATCTACGACCCCAGTGACACTCACTTCAAGACCTCTCACACACCTAAACATGACCAGGCATGTATAAAAGCACCAAACATCAACATTCACATGTGTCACTCAAAACACAAAACAGTGACTGTATATGAGTTAACAGTCATAGCAATTACAAAATGTCTGCACATACCTCCTACACATTTTTTAAACACTCTTTGAAAGTCAGCATGACACGAAAATCTATGTTCTAAAAAATGTTTTCTCTGTTTACAGGATTCTCCAATCATTTAGGCCCCATTTACACTGCATGGTTCAAGTGACCCAATTCTGATTTTTTCCTCTCATGTGGCACAGATCGGATATGACATGTGAACGTGTAAGCAGGAAAAACAACGCATGAATTCCAATATTCTCAGATCGGTTTCAGGCCTCACTCATATGTGGAAATAAATCTGATATGATTCGGATACGTGCATTTGCGTTTGCCATGTAAGCGGTCAAATCGGATATTCCCCAGTAAATGCGAGTCGTACGCCATTGAAAAAGGGACGGAGGCGAGTGACGTCAACTCGAACTGCGATCACATGACACTAATGGCTCTCCTCTTTTTTCTCTGCCTTACGAGAACAATGTTTTGCTGACCTTTAAAGACACTGTACATTGTATAATCATTTCGTCTGCACCCATTGCGTCCATTGCATACCACGCCATTTTACTTCCTTTTCCGGGTCAGAACGTCTTGGGCTGTTTCGCCAGTGTGTAGTGTAAATGCAAATATCGGATACGGGTCACTTTTAAAAGATGATGTAAGTGGGTCGTCAAAAAAAAATCGGATATAGTCACCAAATCAGAATTGTGCATCAAGACCTGCAGTGTAAATGCATTTCCACCCGCGGCGCCGCCATTTTGTTTTCGCAAGCGACAACGGTGTACCAGTTCTAACGCCATGGCAAAAGTTCCAGCAAAGCATGCTAACTGTTCTATCATTGGCTGCACAGAACACTATTTAGGCCTTGTTGGGCTGCTTTAGAGAAGAGGAAGAGTTGTTGTAGTAGAGTGTTGTCACCATGCCGTCATTTTACGCCATACTCCTTCACAAATGAGGGTAAATTCAACACTGGATTTGCACAAAAGATTAACATGACGGCACATGCTAGTTGATGAGTTGAATCAACTCCACAGCAACTACATAAATTTATCCACTAACTGTTCAGAAACATCCAGATGCATTCTATAAGTTGTAACTTCTTCCTGAGTCTCTCCATCAGTGTCCGACTCCGGTTTGAACTATGTAAGGCTAAACACTGTTACTGGCAATCGTCATTTCGGCTGCATGAGATTCTCCAGCTTTGTTGTTGTTGAGCAACCAAAGCATGAGCTGTTAAAGCTAGGAGCAGGAGAAGCAGCTCATTTGCATTTAAAGGGACACACACAAAAACAGCACGTTTTTGCTCACACCCAAATAAAGGCAAATTTGACAAGCTATAATAAATGATCTGTGGGGTATTTGGAGCTGAAATTTCACAGACACATTCTGGGGACACCACATCTTGTGAAAAGGGGCATAATAGGTCCCCTTTAAACTCCACCCCACAAGCTTGCGTTTATCTGCCTCCACTTTTGAGTGCAACGCTCACATCTCAAAATCCAAATCAACAACCGATACAAAGAACCAAGTCCCCACCCTACATTTTTTCTTTTTCGATAATCCATTACACTCAGATGTACGTCACAATACAGAAGAAAAGATCTGTTGTTACTTCTGTTTCATTGCAACTTTAAAGATGCAGATATAACGTACAGCACTTCTAGAAGTGCAACTTTGCACGTATTATGCGTGTATATAATATTAAGGTTGTATTTGTTTACCCCACCCTCTTGACAATAAACAGATTACAGGAAACACTTAAAATAGCCCACCTACATTCTGGAACTGTGCAGAGTGAAATTCGGCGAATACAGACCCTCTGGAGAGTGACCAGATTGCTTTCATCACTGTGACTGAAACATTTCAATTGGGCCTAGAGTGGCAGCTCAGCATATTAAGTGTTCCAGGAATAAGAATGGTGCAACACGTTATAGTAGTAGCTTGTTCTTTTCAAGTTACATAATCTGATTATATTTCAGATGTGAGATAAACAGCAGGGTTACAAAAGGTCCTAACATTGCAAAGAGCATAGAGACAAGTGTGTGGTGGACAAGATTAAAAGTTTAAAAGCAGTGAGCTGGCAAATGTGCATGTGTGTGCATGAGATACTTAAGAGATGTCTCTTAAAAATGAATAAAAATGACCTGAATTAATGCTTGAAGAAGTGAATAATTTAAAGGCTGGCTTTTTTCAAGAGTAAAGTACATAATTTGGCACTAGAGCCATGATCTGGCACTGCAGGAGCTCATTGTGAAGGAAAACGATAAATCAATAAAATCTCATCACTTGTACACCTGCAAAAGAAACCTTGAAGATGAATTAATTTTCAAACACATTCTAGATTTAATTCACATTTACACCCGATTGTATAACCAGATCATTAAATAAACACACAGCATTATCCTGTAACATTCAGTGTAGAGAGTAAAGGTGGGTGCTGTAATGTCAACTATGCTTTAACACTTTAACAGTCTTGCCTCTCTCTCCCCTGTGCAGTCACAACAGGATGTTCAAGAGAAACAAAGGAACTTCTTTATGAGATCACATGTCATTCAAACCCTCTCATTAAAATTAGGACCAGTGACCTGGTAGCCATATTGATGCAGCTTCTTGTCATTTTCGCACCTGTGCTTGGCCATTCCAGCCTTTCTGTTTGAATAAGACATCTTTCGACTATTTTCATTGCTCATTCTGTTTCTTAATTTAACTTATTTTCTGGGTTCTCTCTCCTTTTTGTTGTATCCAATGGTTTTTGATTGGATGGAGGCAGATCTGAATGTGAACTTGCTATCTTGTAAAAAAAAAAAAAAAAAAAGAAAAAAAGGACGGGTTTAAGTGGACCAAATGATTGGAGAAGTCTGGCATATGTCACCAGAGAGAAGTTTTACTGGAAGATCAAGATATTTTGATTAAAAAAATTATGAGGTCAAAATTAAAAAAAGAGAAAGATCTGAATGAATGAATGAATGAATGAATTGTGCACATTAAGATCATTAAAGGATTAGTTCACTTCAGAATTAAAATTTCCTGACTCACCCCCATGTCATCCAAGATCTTTAATTTTTCAGTCGAAAAGAAATTAAGGTTTTTGAGAAAAACATTCCAGGATTTTTCTCCATATAGTAGACTTCAACGGCCACCAACGGGTTGCAGGTCCAAATTGCAGTTTCAATGCAGCTTCAAAGAGCTCTACACAATCCCAGATGAGGAATAAAGGTCTTATCTAGCGAAACAATCAGTCATTTTCTAAAAAAAGATAAAAAATTATCTTTAAAAAAATATATACTTTTTAACCACAAATGTTCATCTTGCACTAGCTCTGCAATGCACCACGCATTACGTAATCACATTAGAAAGGTCACGCGTGATGTAGGCGGAAGTACCGGAAGTCCTCCAACTTCTCCAAAATCGTCCGAAATTGTTGTTTTACCCTTTTTTTGTAAAGGCCGTTTGACTTAGTCTTTGCATGTTCGCTTTGTAAACATGGTACTTCCCCCTATGTCACGTGTGACCTTTACAATGTGATTACTTAATACATGGCGCATTGCAGAGCTAGTGCAAAGACGATCATTTGTGGTTTAAAAGTATATCATTTTTATTTATTTTTTTAGAAAATGACCCTTATTCCTCAGCTGGGATCATGTAGAGCCATTTGAAGCTGCATTGAAAATGCAATTTGGACCTTCAACCCGTTGGTAGGCGTTGAAGTCAACTAAATGGAGAAAAATCCTGGAATGTTTTCCTCAAAAACCTTAATTTCTTTTTGACTGGAGAAAGAAAGACATAATTTACTCACCCCCCTCTCATCCAAGATGTTTATCAGGAAATTTTAATTCTGAAATAAACTGATCCATTAAGAAACTTAAAATCAATTAGAAACTAGATGGGGTGAATTTCTATTCCATGCCAATTTTAGCACATAAAATCAGTGTTGATGCTTCAAATGATGCAAAAAATATGTGTTTGTGTACAAATATATAATTTATTGTGTGCGTGTATATGTTTTATTTAAATGCAATTGTGCATATTGGCAGCCAATTGCAGAAGTGTTTATCTGAGGTTCTGTTAAAACCAGCACCCGCACTCCAATCTGACTCACAGATCTGCTTGGAGTCGTCAGATGTGTGCTCGAATGTGTGTCATATTTAGAGCTTGAGGTAACACAGGAGCAAAAGTTCAGTGGAACACTGTTAGACATTTTTCCACATATCCGAAATGGCAGCAGGTACTTGCTACTCGTCCTAATAGAGACTGGGGGAGGTGTGTTTATTTGTGTGTACTCATGCTAGAATTGGGGTTATAGTATTTGATCATAAAACATGTTAGACTGACAGATAGTGTTTTGCATAGCAGTTTGAGAAATATGATCATGCACATACACGGTCCTGAATGTTAGATGAGTCGAGGTGCAAACAGTTCCACACTGAGCTGGGTGTCTGCATAGTTTGCCGTTGCCACAGACCCGGCAGTAACTCTCCTTTCACTGTTATAATTCATGGCTATTTACGGCCAATGGGACAGGCAAGCTATGCCTCCTGCTGCAAACTTGACCTTACACCCACAACCCAACCATATACCCCCTCCCCCAACCCACCCTGGCTCTGTAAGTGAAAGGCCCATATGTCTTATGCTGGCTACGGCCCATGTCCATGACATTCCCTTTGAAGGCAGTCCTGACTACTAAGGAGAAGCTCGCGCCATTCTGAGTTGTTATGCAATTCCTAATGCCATTCAACACCTACATAAACAGTCTGGGCAGCTTCTAGCAGGGGTACGTTTACCATGCCAAGTTTTACGTAAGCCGAGCTGCGTGGATATGAACATAAAGGCATTTGGATATGGACATTTATTAGGCTTGGCTCTGAGGATATTGTATTTTGTGGTTTTAACCATTATCACAAGACAAAGTCCATCTGAACTAACTTACCAGTTGAGCAAATTGTTTTGTTTTGTCACACAAATTTTTCATACAGATCATGCCTAATTTGCGGTTTATTTTTTATGCTGGCATCCAAGTAGTTTGTTTACAGGTCACGTCATGGTCACTGTTGAGTCACACGCACGTGAACCTTCGAAAACTTTCCAGTTTTCCGTGCGTGAGTAAGTGTGCCAAACATGCCAGAACATGTGTTTCTGGTTGTGATGCAGAATGGGACACAGCACGAAATAAATGAGGAGGAGCATGACAGACACTTGCACACCTTATGACACACAAATTCTCTAGCACAGTGATTCTCAACTTTGCACACCACTAGAACACATTTTGCATGTCTGCTTAATCAAATACACCTGATTAAACTCATCAGCTCATAAGCAGAGAAAACCAAAATGTGTATTGTTTGGGGGTCTTCAGGAACGAGGTTGGGAAGCACTGCTCGAGTGGATCTCTTACCTTCCAACCAGCTGAGCTGTTGCTGTCGCCTTTGTCTTTAAAGTAAGGGACACTTCTGACCATCCAGTCGTAGATCTGGGACAGTGTCAGTCTCTTGTCTGGGGTGCTCTCTATGGCTTTCGTGATAAGGTCTGCGTAGGACAGGTTGCCCCATGCGTTCCTCCTTGAAGATGACTTCCGGGGAGTTTGCTGTTGGCTACCTTGACCGCTCACCCCCGGACTCGCTGTGGTCGCAGAAGCAGGCTGAGAGGAGAGCGGGGAGTCAGTGTTCTCCTGACCGCTAATGGGATGCAGTTCCTCTGCCAGGCTTGGGCTGCCGTTGTCCTCTCCTTCACCCATGCCGTTGATTGCCATCGCGCTGTCATCCTCATCATCCTCTTCCTCTGGAATTATGTCAGTGTCGTTGGATGCAGGCTTCGCCGAACTGGACTCCGGCAGCGGCCAAGTGCATGATCTCGGCCGTTTCTGTGGCTCAAAATCTGGATCGATGGCAACATCCAGCGAGGTCAGTGGTTCAAGGGTTGTCTCCGCCATTGCCTCTACCAGCCTTCTCTGTCGCTCCTCTGTACTGTCTCACTCAAAGTTAGATAGGCAGTGGGAAGCGGTCACAGTCGCATTCCATGAATGCACCTGAACTCTAAATGGTGCTTAACGCTTCTTGTGCAGTGCAAATCTTAATGATCATTAACACCCTGTGTTTCAGAAAAACAAAAATACAATACAAAGCCATGTGACATAAAATACCTCATAATCATCAAATACAACTGTGGATTGTATGGACAATATATATATATATATATATATATATAAAGTCATTAAATGTGTAATTAAATTTTCACGCGTTCATGTGTCTAATTATACGGCGGTGTGCGCGCGAACGCGCCTGCGGTGGTTCGCGCAACAGTCACGTGAAAGTATAAACAAAGATTTAACGTCTGTAGTATACGCAAAGTGCTCCTGTTTCACTTTAATTTAACACTCGCTTGATGGCACACATTCTTGGTTGTTACACTTTCATAATGACACATATGAAAAGGAGAAGACCGCACGAATGATATATTAAAACCACTGTTTTTGTGAAAGTGAATAATATATTTGTCCTAAATTCCTCAATTTCACAATAACAGTGGTTTTAATATATCGTTTGTGCAGACATTATTGCATAACAATTTTCAATATTATTTTATGTATTATTAAGAATATAACAGCGTGAATGGAAAGTGGACTAAGAACCGATAAGAGAAACATTTTTAAAAATATGTAATGTTCATATATATGCATGAGTATATGATATAATATTATAATGCAAAATGCAATACCTCAACACGCACCATTCAGCTAGAGCCGCTTCTCCTCTCTGTGTCGCACTCCAGTCACTTGGTGCACTGATGTAATACAACTATATCTCTCCAGCGCACCCCGCCAGTAGCCACGGACAAAGCGCCACAACGTCACTGCACACAACCATCACAGGCAGTAAGTCACTGTGGTGACAAAAGAGCTGAACTGTCAGAGCCAAAGCACATTCAGCGGGCTATAACCAAAACGCCGTTATGTCAGCTCAAGACAGCTACAATAACGAGGACAGAACTAAGCGTGCTCGAAGACCGCAGTGATCATTTTGTGCCAGTTTACCCCGATGTCACTTCGCATTCAGAAGTCTCTTTAACAGTTAAAGGTAGAGACGCAACTATCACTTATTGACAGTGCCTTGTTAGAACGCGCGCCAAAGCCTCGAAGTCACGGACGGTACAGTGCGGAAAATTCCCATCTAGAAAATCCCTTGTCTTTCTGTACCTATCTATCTAAAGGCACAGGAGGACTATCTGCTCTAATCGTCTGTCAGCACTCAAGCGAGCTCAACTTAGGACTGAGTGACTGGAGGAGGGCGAGAAAAGAAACGCAGCCTCTACCGCTGACAGGGACCTGCCCCCTAGATTTTGCTCATGCGATCGCCTCTTAAAGGGCCACTGCTCCTCACGCACAGCTGCCAACAGGCAAGAGGACATGTTCAAACAAGCCACTCCAAGCATTGAGAGCCCATATCAGTTTATCGGATTTCCAAATATAGATTCAGTTGCTAGAATTTGTAGTTCAGACATGCAAACAACATTATCTGGGCATATTTTCAGAAATGTGCTGTCTTAGAGACAGCATTTTCAGGTAACACAAGTAGCCAACATTTTTATACAGGATTATAGAAACTAGTGGCAAATTTGGTTATAATGAGATGCCTGAGAAAGTAATATCTTTTTATTATTATTATTGCTTAATGTACATAAGCACATACAACCAACATTGTCCATTGAGACAAACATATAGAGTTTACATTAAAGAATATCTTAAAGGAATAGTTTACCCAAAATGTTGTCATTTTCCACCATTCCAACACAGTATTATTTTTTTCTTCTATTAAACTATAGGCAGAATGTCCTTATTGTGGTTTTCCATACAATAAAAGTCACCATGAAATGAAAATTCTTCCTATCTGTTTTGTAAATGCATGTCATAGATTTTATTGTGAATGAATCATAGGATAGGCATAGGATAGTTTTGTGTGAGGAACAGACTGAATTGAAGTTGTTATTCAAATAATATTCACAAATGTGTTTTTAAACATGTTGCAATCAGTGAAATTATAGGCAAGAGCCAATCAATGACATCAAAACCCTGCAAACACAGCACTTAATTGAATGCAACCACAAATTACATTTAAGAGCAAATATCAAAATTGATATTTTCAAAAGACTTGGACTAGAGTGAATGAGTTGCAGACCACTATTATGATACTTTTTTGTCTTTCTTGGAGCTTGGCATTTAAAATCACTGTCCACTTTCATTGTACGTAAAATGTAAAACTTCTGCCTAAAATATTTCATGGAAGAAATAAAATAATGGTGGTTAGGTATTGATAACATTTTTTAGTCGAACTGTTCCTTTAAATATTCAATCACCAGAAGATTTGCTACTAAATTTAAAAAGAAAAGAAAAAAGCTTTTACTAAATCTGGGGCCATTGACAACTGTTTAGGCATGTCTTGTACTTGCCTTCCGCTGGCCCTTTAATCCCAGCGTGAAATCGTCCGTCATGACACGCCCCCTGCTGCCAGCCTCGTTTTATTCAAACACATGACGTAATTCATAATCAAGAAATGTTATACCCGTTTGCTGTCCTCCGTGGCGCTACTCTAGTACAGTGACGTCTTACCAAAACACGAGCACGTCTTTGTTCCTACAGAGATGCGTATTTTCTCGGGCGGAGTGATTTCGACCCCGATGCTTGTGAAGAAATGCGTGCTCTTTTTCCACCTGTCCGATGCGCATAATCAAATTAATCGAGATGCTAGTTGAGATTAATAATAACGACATTTATGCAGGTTCAGAGTCAGAAATACCTGTAAAATAAAAAGCATGCACGATTTATGTTGGATAGATTGGTGCAATTCTGTGATACTGTTGCATGGGCAACAACAAGTGGCACTAAATTCTGTTGCTTATTCAGTCACTAAAAATTGTTTGCTGAAAGACTCCTTTATTCACTACTTATCTTTTTAAAATCAACCCTCCCCCTCTCTGTCTCCATCTCCTTTGTTCCTTACCCTGCACAAATGGAAAAATCTGCAGGTGACCATTACAATATCTGTGTTGACACCAGCTTTTGTAAAAACATCTTTCTTCAGCATCTAATACACCATGTTTCCACTGATGTCACTGTAGAGTAAACGTGTCTTGAGGATGGTGATAGTAGATATGAAATATGTGTTTGTCCAAGGTCTCTTGTGGGACATACATTTATAAATCAATTTTGTGCTTATTTTACTTAAGGCCTTTTAAATGTTTGTTCGGTATTCCTGAGCATATGGATATAGATGCATTGTATAGATTTGTTTAATGGAGAGGGTCACGATAATACTAGTTCTCTCAGATAGGGAGCTGCAGTATGCTTTACTAGTGTCATTTAAAACAATAACACAGAGCACGTGGGGTGTGTACAGGCAACAGAACTATCTTCTACTGCCACCTTTAGACCAGCAATTGAAATTACAGCAAAATGTAAGATTTTAAAGGGTTAGTTCACCCAAAAATGAAAATTCTATCATTAATTACTCACCCTCATGTCGTTCCACACCCGTAAGACCTTCGTTCATCTTCGGAACACAAGTTAAGATATTTTTGATAAAATCGAATGGCTCAGTGAGGCCTCCATTGCCAGCAAGATAATTAACACTTTCAGATGCCCAGAAAGCTACTAAAGACATATTTAAAACAGTTCATGTGACTACAGGGATTCAACCTTAATGTTATGAAGCGACAAGAATACGTTTTGTGCGCCAAAAAACAAAATAATGACTTTATTTAACAATACCTAGTGAAGGGCAAGGGTGATTCAGAGCGTGTATCAAGCTGCCAAAGTCACGCCCCCAGTGGTAAACCATTGCAATTTCGAAACGCTTATGATGCGAGAAGCCTCGTTTACTGAAATCACGTGACTTTGGCAGTTTGATACACGAGCTTCGAAGCTTCATGAAGCAGTGTTTTGAAATCGACCATCACTAAACATTGTTGAATGAAGTCGTTTTTTTGGCGCACAAAAAGTATTCTCATCACTTCATAACATTAAGGTTGAACCACTGTAGTCACTGTTTTAAATATGTCTTTAGTAGCTTTCTGGGCATCTGAAAGTGTTAATTATCTTGCTGGCAATGGAGGCCTCACTGAGCCACCGGATTTTATCAAAAATATCTTAAATTGTGTTCCGAAGATGAACGAAGGTCTTACAGGTGTGGAACAACATGAGGGTGAGTAACTAATGACAGAATTTTCATTTTTGGGTGAACTAACCCTTTAAAGAAACTGGGTTGGTGACTGTTTTTGGATTTTATGCTCACCATGGCTGGTCCCAAGTAGAGAAAAACAAACACAAAAAAAAAAAAAAACATTTTTTTTTTTGGTCATCTCTGCAGATTCATTTTGTCAGTTTAGCATTTAACATAAATAATTAGATCAAGTACAAACAATGTTTGAAGTTTTATTGTAACCATTTTAATAATTTAAGTATGGAACCTCACTTCAGCCACATTAGAAAAATATCATGCTTTGGTAAAAATACCAAGTCATAATTGTGACAAAAATTGACTGATGTCATAATAACTTCTCATAATTTCTACTTTATCTCATAATTTTTTTTAAAAGTCAGAATTGTGAGATACCAAGTCATAATTATGACAACAACAAAAAAAATGACTTTTTTTTCCCCCTCATAATTTCAATTTTGTCATAATTATTACTTATGTAGATAAATTATGAGCATTTATTTCTTATGTGGCAGAAATGGGCATAACTGTGTACATTAACATTAAAGACAAACATTCAAATATATGTATATATTGGCATTACATTTAGAACGATTTTTTTCTCCCTCACAGACATTGTATTCCAGAGTACATTATTTTCTAGATACTGCAGAATACATGATCCACTAGAGGGTGCTAGACATCTTCTCATTTAGCAGCATGTGCATTCTACTGCTGTCAATGAGATTTAGTTTTGCATATTAATAGTGCTGTGAGCATATTGATGACTCCAAATGCCTGTAAATTAGTAATACTATAATACAGGCTTACAGTCTGTTTATGGTGATGGAAAATACCACCCCATATGTTTTAATGTGGACTCTACTAAGAGGTAGTTGGTAACTGCAAAGGTGTTTCAGTTCACATTCGACTCCGATCCCCACTAATCCAGTACTGTTCTGTCTGCATCTCTGTGAGGCGAGACACTGTCCTCTTGAAGGCAAAGACCTCTTCATCCGCTGTGAACAGTGTCAACCGCTCACTGGTCTCCTGAACAAAATAAATACAGGCAGTTCTGAAGAGCAATTACAAATGCCATTCTGCAGAAATTAGCAAAGAGCCAAGGCTTAATAAATATTTTCTCTACTTTAAGGGGTCATATCAATACATTACAATATTTGAAGATGGAGCATGCATATTCAGATGGAACATGTCACTGTTGCCTGATTGATTAGAAACATGTCACTGTTGCCTGATAAGTGATTAGAAACTTCACTGCACTGACATAAAGACATTATAGAATGGTGCAGGGATGATGTATTTTTGTTGGCCAAAACCCAGAAACGCGTTAGCATTTCAGCACTTCTGGTTCCATCGTCCTGAAGTCAATGGGTTTTTCTGAATGGGTTTTTTGGTTAAATGGTGAACACAAGCTCAAGATATTTACCTGTCTTGAAAAAAAGTGTTTGCTAACAAGTGACATTAAATGTCATCAGCCAAACAGGTAAACTCATCTCACTTGTCCACATTCACAGCCTCATTGTGTTTATAATCATGCTCTTGCAAACTATTAAAACTCAAACTTTCAGGGAAAATGTTTTTAAACAAAGACCGAAAGAGTTGTCGGAAGCTTAGTGATGGTGATGTTGAAGTCATACGACTGTGGTCTAGTTCATTTATAGCCTGAGTTTGCTTTTGACTTCTGCCAATTATATTTACTCTTCAAAATTCATTAAAAATTGTTCATTTGTGAAGATTATCACAATGAACAAAACGTGTAAGAATCATAAGCTTTTCTTAGTCACAGAAATTATTTTCTGCAATAATCCGAAAGCCAATGGAAAAATCCTATTGGTTTTTTGTGTAACTTCCAAGTTTGCCTACAAAAATATGTCATTTCTGCACCACTCTATAAAGAGGAAGCCAAAATGCTGAGATGTTTCTTAAAAGGAACAGGAGAAAAAAAGGCCTATTCAATTCAGAGAAAATGGAGTGGAAACATTTTGGCATAAAAATGTTACTAACATTACAATTCGACATAAGGGAATAATTGAAATAATAGAAATGTATGATATTTAATCATTGATAACTCCTCTTCATGGACTAGTGTTACTATTGCTAACTAAAACTAAAACTATTAAAAATAGTTTTCGGTAACTGAAATGAAGCTGAAATAAAATATAAATATTAGATAACTCAGATTTAACTTAGAAAAAAAAATGAAAACTGAAAATATAAACAAAAAGCTATTTCAAAATAAAAATAAATACTGAAATATAAATGATATAAATTATACTAAAACACATGGACTGGTAGAAAGCATTTTTGATGCTACATTAATGTATGCTGAGAGTATGTGTTTATGATTTAGTTTCAGAATTATAATGTAAAGTTCTAATGTAATGCCTATAGGTGGCACTGTTTTGAGGGTGTTGTCATTACATCAGTCAGGCCGAGTTCATCCAGCATTAGGCGATCTCTCGCTTCCTCTCCGGTCATTGGTCCCTGATCAAGGAGGCGGTCTAACGGTGCATCAGCCAGCATCACCACTCTAACCTGAGAGATTTGGACATAGAGAAAGTGTGCCATTGTACATATGTTGGTGCTAACAAAGTCTACACAGGAAATTATGATTAGGAAATAGACAAAGGTATGAAACAAATGTATATGAAGAAGGACTGCACATGAATATCAAGTGTTTTTAATTCTGAAGACATGTTCAGGCCTACTTGAGCTTTCAGGAAGTCAGGGTCAGCATTGTGGCGTGTCTTGTGGCACATTACCTTTTGGTCGTAAAAGTTGTCAATGAGTGTGGTGAGGCGTCTAGCTTGGTCCTTCATTCCAAGCCGAAGGTGAGGAACATTCCGTATGATGACTGTGTCAAAATGCCGTGCAATTTCTAAATAATCACCAGCACCCAACGGCTTTAACAACAAATAAACAGACACACACATACACACGAAGAGATTAGGTAACATTAATGATAAAACATTCATTTTCTTTATGATAGTAAGCTATAAAGGGATAGTTCATCAAAAAACTAAAATTCTGTTTATTTACTCATTTAAAGGGTTAGTTCACTCAAAAATGAAAATTCTGTCATTAATTACTCACCCTCATGTCATTCCACACCCGTACGACCTTCGTTCATCTTCAGAACACAAATTAAGATATTTTTGATAAAATCCGATGGCTCAGCGAGTCAAAATAATTAACACTTTCAGATGCCCAGAAAGCAACTAAAGACATATTTAAAACAGTTCATGTGACTACAGTGGTTCAACCTTAATGTTATGAAGTGACGAGAATACTTTTTGTGCACCAAAAAAACAAAATAACTTTATTCAACAATATCTAGTGATGGGCGATTTCAAAACACTGCTTCATGAAGCTTCGAAGCTTTTGTTTCGAATCAGTGGTTCGAAGCGTGTATCAAACTGCCAAAGTCACGCCCCCCCCAGTGGTGAACCATTGAAATTTTGAAACACTTATGATGTAACGAAGCCAAGTTTACTGAAATCAGTGACTTTAGCAGTTTGATACGTGCTACGAAGCACTGATTCGGAACAAAAGATTTGTAAAGCTTTGAAGCTTCATGAAGCAGTGTTTTGAAATCGTCCATCACTAGATATTGTTTAATAAAGTCGTTATTTTGTTTTTTTGGTGCACAAAAACATTAAGGTTGAACCATGTAGTCACATGAACTGTTTTAAATATGTCTTTAGTAGCTTTCTGGGCATCTGAAAGTGTTAATTATCTTGCTGTCAATGGAGGCCTCACTGAGCCTCGACGCTCGACAGCCGACGGCCAAGTAGCACGTCCGTTCTGCGCCTGTGTAAGATGAAATGCCTTTCCGTACCAGCAAGTGGCAGTAGCTGAACAGCCAATCAGAATGATCAGATGGCCCGATGGAACGGCGAGCTCCGACTCCGATTCAACATGTCGAATCGGCCGAAAATAAGCTGACCATTACCAACTTCAGCCGACGGTGCGGAACACACTGAGAAAACTTAGTCGGCCGACGAAGAAAAACTGCCCGATGGCCGACCGTCGGCTTGGTGTGTTCCTGCCTTTATGGGTGAGGAACGACATGAGGGTGAGTAATTAATGACAGAATTTACATTTTTGGGTGAACTAACCCTTTAAATTTCAATCTGTTGATTACATATAGCTATAATATGGCTTCAGTTCAGAACAGTACTTTTACAATTAATAATTCAGCTTTGTCATCACAGGAATAATTACATTTTAAAATATATTAAAATAGAAAATTATTTTAATAGATTTTCACATTATTACTGGTTTTACTGTTTTTTGATCAAATAAATGCAGCGCTGGTAAACGTAAGAGATTTCTTTCAAAAACATTAAATCTTAACGACACCAAACTTTGGAACGCTTGTGTATATTGTATTATTTTTGGTCAGTATAATATAATATACACACAAAAACATAAATTCATCTGCTTCAGCATCAGGGGTCTCTCCACCTTGATAGTGAATGAGAGGGAAACTTCACTGATGTTGTCTCAGAAACCTTGGCACATACCTTTTTACCCATCCATCTCTCTTATCTCATGTGCTTATTCCCTCTTGAATTTTTGTCTCTAATCTTCTATTTCACCCTATATTCTGTCTTCTTTAGGTAACATGTTTCTCTGTGGTAACTAAGTGGAAAGGCACATTAACACATGCTGACATAGTCCCTACTGCATTAGCCTGACTATGAAGAAGTTGAGGACTCTTCAGACAAATCCACACATGTACATGCACGCACACAAACACACACACACACACACACTCGCTCACACTCTCAGAACACTGAAGTGAACAGCGCTCTCAAAAGCACTGAAGGACGCAGAGACAGTGCCTCGGCTCCATTAGAGAACAGCATACTCATCCTTTCTTTCCTTCACAAACAAAAGGGAGCTTCAAACTGGTAAACCAAGTCCAAGGTTACATACATAAACAAGCACACACACACACACACACAAGCTGGCTTAGACTAGCCATAGACAGGGCTGCAATGATGAATTGAGTTATGGATGGATGAGGGCATGGGCGATTACATACACTGCATCCAAAATTGAATACTTCCCTTACTATATAGTATGTGAAAAACAGTACACCAAAAGAATAGTATGTCCGAATACATAGTATTAAAAAAACAGCAGGTGAAAAGTCCTCGAATTACCTACTACTTCCGCCGAGATTCTGAAGTGCGCATACGATGGACACTTTAATATCCCACGAGGCCACAGGAAGGGATTTATGAATGGAAGTGAAGCGACGCAACAGACGCTGGTAGGTCACGTGACAGTAACAACATGGCGGATGTAGTGCGTCCAAATTTCTTTCATTCTACCCATATTCATACTATACAGAGCATTTTTTTTTTTTTGACGGTTGCTAAGTAAATTCAAATTCAAACGTAGTACCAACTCAGACAGTATGCAATTTTGGATGCAGCGATAGTATCAGGAGAGTGGTATGATGGATCTGGTGGTAGAAGATGAACATGAAAAACAAAGTGGCAAAACGCAGAGTGATACATAAAAGAAAAGAAAGTTAGGTAAGAGAGTAAAAAGAAAAATTTGACATCCTTACCATCCCAAAAGTAATCATCTGTGTTAATGCATTTGCGTTACTCCACTACTGTTCAAAAGTTTGGGGTCAGAATTTTTTTAACATCTTTTGTTTCGAATCAGTGGTTCGGAGCGTGTATCAAACTGCCAAAGTCACCCCCCCAGTGGTGAACCATTGAAATTTTGAAAAGTTTTGAAACACTTACGACGTAACAAAGCCTCGTTTACTGAAATCACGTGACTTTGGCAGTTTGATACACGCTCCGAACCACTGATTCGAAACAAAAGATTCATAAAGCTTCAAAGCTTCATGAAGCAGTGTTTTGAAGTCGTCCATCACTAGATATTGTTGAATAAAGTCGTTATTTTGTTTTTTTTGGCGCACAAAAAGTATTCTCGTCGCTTCATAACATTAAGGTTGAACCACTGTAGTCACATGAACTGTTTTAAATGTGTCTTTAGTAGCTTTCTGGGCATCTGAAAGTGTTAATTATCTTGCTGTCAATGGAGGCCTCAATGAGCCATTGGATTTCATCAAAAATATCTTAATTTGTGTTCTGAAGATGAACGAAGGTCTTACGTGTGTGGAATGACATGAGGGTGAGTAATTAATGACAGAATTTAAATTTTTGGGTGAGCTAACCCTTTAAGGTGACGTAGTTACATGTTACGACATGTACTTACTATAGTAATAACATAATTACAACTAACTCTAAACCAAACCCTAACTGTAACTCTATAGTAAGTACACATAGTTAATTAATATTACTCAGTACTTACTAAAATAAGTACAATGTAACTATGTCACCTTAAAATAAATTGTAACCAAACTTATTTTATTCAGAAAGGATCCATTCAATTGATCAAGTGTAACAGTAAAAACATTTGTATAGTTACAAAAAAAAAAAAACTTTATTTATCAAAGAATCCTGAAAAAATGTATCACGGTTTCCACAATAATATTAATAAGTACAAATGTTTTCAACATTGGTAATAAGAAGAAATGTTTCTTGAGCAGCAAATCAGCATATTAGAATGATTTCTAAAGAATCATGTGACACTGAAAACTGGTGTAATGATGCTGATAATTCAGCTTTGCCATCACAGGAATAAATTATATAATTAATTATATAATAAATTTTAAATATATTAAAATCAAATATTAAAATGGACTATTATTATAAATGCAGCATAAAAGCATAAGAGACTTCTTTCAAAAAAGTCTTATTGAACCTAAACTTTTAAACAACAGTGTATATATAGTATATTTACTATAAAATAAAGAAAAAAAGCAAATGACAAATAAAACAAAATGAAATACACTAACATATGGATATATAAATATCACTTAAGCCTTATGGGGTGGATTCAAAACCTGAGTGTTAAAAACAGGGGCTATTTTGAGTGGGCCATATTGCCAGAATACTGTTCATTCCCAATTTAACCCCCACCTTCCTATATCCACATCCAAAACTTTTGTAAAATATACCACACAAACCAGATCTCAAATCAGCATTTTATGTCCTTTTCTACAGACTTACTCGCTCACACAGCTCTTGAAAGGTGCAGTCCGCAATGGTTCCACAGGTCCGGCTCAAGGTTACTTCTCTTCCCTGCACGTTCAACACCCTTGGTCTGGTTACTATCAATGGTAGACATATAGTTACCAGACTGAATGCATTGGAAAGATCTAACAATTTAGCACTGAAACGTTAAAGTCTACACATAAAAACAGTCAATATAAGATCTAAGTCAACTATAAGATCAAACCTCACACACTAAGCCAAGGAAACATCCACACTTAACCTTAAAACCTCATCTATGCAAAGGCAAATTAACTTGCTTACCATCATTTTGTCTGTACGCCAGTTCCTCAAACAGAGTATTGACAGCATTCTCTGCATCAGGCTCACTTGATCTATGGAAAGCGAGTGAAAGAGAGAGATAATTGAATATGAAATTAACCAGGTTTGAAGTGCTCACATCAAACAGTGTGTGCTGAAGGCCTGTGTTTGAATTTTCACAGTGCCTCCTGGAACAGGATGTTGAATTCAAAACGCAAACATTGAGAGAGTGTGAATAAGAGGGAGCAGCAATCAGGTGTCAACAAACACATGCATATTAAACATCCTCTGAAAGAGCAGCTGTTGAGATAAAGGGTTTATAATAAGTCAGAAAAAGGCGGCGCGTGTATATTTATTTTAATGCGCACTCATGACATGTAATTCTGTTTTCTCTTCTATTCATCAAGGAATCCTGAAAAAAAAGTACACAACTGTTTTCAACATTGATAATAATCATAAATGTTTCTTGAGCAGTAAATCAGCATATTAGAATGATTTCTGAAGGATCATGTGACACTGAAGACTGGAGCAATGATGCTGAAAATTCAGCTTTGCCATCACAGGAATAAATTACTTTATAAAATATATTCAAACAGAAAACAGATATTTTAAATTGTAATAATATTTCACAATATTACTGTTTTTACTGTATTTTTAATTAAATAAATGAAGCCTTGGTGAGCAGACGAAACTTCTTTTAAAAACATTAAACATCTTACCGTGTCCAAACTTTTGACTGGTAGTGTACATGAGCACACAAAGTAAAAAATATAATTGCTTTACTACTTAACTTCAGTGTCACATGATCCTTTCGAATCAGAGGTTCAGAGCGTGTATCAAACTACCAAAGTCACGCCCCCCATTGAAATTTCATAACACTTATGACGTAACGAAGCCTCGTTTACTGAAATCACGTGACTTTGGCAGTTTGATACACGCTCCGAACCACTGATTCGAAACAAAAGATTTGTAAAGTTTTGAAGCTTCATGAAGCAGTGTTTTGAAATCGCCCATCACTAGACATTGTTGAAAAAAGTCATTATTTAGTTTTTTTGGCACACAAAAAGTATTCTCGTCGCTTCATAACATTAAGGTTGAACCCCTGTAGTCACATGAACTGTTTTAAATATGTCTTTAGTAGCTTTCTGGGCATTTGAAAGTGTTAATTATCTTGCCGTCAGTGGAGGCCTCACTGAGCCATCGGATTTCATCAAAAATATCTTAATTTGTGTTCCGAATATGAACGAAGGTCTTACAGGTGTGGAACGACGTGAGGGTGAGTAATTAATGACAGAATTTTTATTTTTGGGTGAACTAACCCTTTAAGAAACATTTCTTATTATTACCGTCAATGCTGAACACAGCTGTGCTGAAATATCTGTGTGAAAAAGTGGTTTCTTGAAAAATGCGAAAGAAATGAAAAGTGCATTTATTTGAAATAGAAATATGTATTTACTATCACTTTTGACCAATTTAATGTATCCTTGCTGAATAAAAGTATTAATTTCTTTTTAAAAACAATCTTACTGACCCCAAACTTTTTCAATCTTTGTCAAATTTGTCAGGAATAACGTGTATAAGCCATAAAAGTCTAAGTACAAGGCATCCAAAACAAACAAACAAATAATAGTAATCATAAGAGTTAGTGTAGTGTGTTACAATTGCCCCAAACTATATTACAGCTTTTTAGTAATTACCAGTTTTATGTTGTTACATCACTTTTTCACTCACTACTTGTGCAGTGCTCTAAAAGTGAGAGTGTTACATGTCTTACATATAGTATAGTCTTTCCAATGATTCCATTTCCCTTTTCCGGTAATCTATTCCAGTGTCAAGACAGATAGAATGACAGTGCTCCTGTGCAGCAAAGGGAGAAATGTGATAAAAGAGAACGGTTACAAATAAGAAGAGAGAAAGTGACATTGTTTCAAGAGTAAGTTTTAAATGAAATGACACCAGTTTTGTTTGTATTTTGGCTTGCAATACACATTTTCCCCCTAGGGGGTGACAATGCGACACGTAGGTTACTAATGCATTCATTTTAATTGCTATAAGAAAATAATATTCACAACATGTGGTCCATATTATACAGATATAAGCCATATTTTGAGGCCTTACATTAAGTTTGACCTTTTCTAATGACTTTGAACTACTGTAAACTGTTTTAGCATCCAGGTATTAACAGATAAACAGAGAATAAATACATTCTTATTAAACACATTCGTGTAAAAGATTAACTTTATCAGTCCTCACAATGCATGTATACAGATTTTATAATGGCGCCTTTGCACTTGCCATGTTTTATGAAATTATCCTATAATGAAATTCAAAAGTAATGATCATTTGAATTAATGCGTACCAACTATCAGCACTGTTAAACATGTCACTCACTTTTACAGAGTGACTGTGTGGAACTAGTGCATCAAACCTCTATGACGAGGGGAAAAAAACACATTAAAACAGAACAAAATGCTGGAGGAACGATGACAAAAATGACTGATGAAAAGGAAGGGTGATTATTTTTAACAGGATGTGGATAATATGTGGTATTTAGGCGAGAGGCCTTTGCCTGAATCAGTCCTCAATGACAGCTCCAGCGAATTATGAAATCAGTGAATTTTCCGCCACCCTCCTCCTTGAACTAAAGATAATTAGCAATCACCACACAGAGCGAGAGAGGAGCGATCTATTCCTCTTCTTCCTGTATCTCTCGCCTCTTCCCCCCATTCTCCAGTGCTGTCAACTTTTCTCTCTCGAGCGCAGAGTTCCGCGTCCGAGCCAATTGGCTGAATCAGCCGTAATGACAGGCTGACAAACCGTGAGCAGAAGAACACAAAAGGAAAAGTGTCACTTCATCAACCCTGCTCGACCTTGTCACCAGGCCGCCATGTAAACAACCGCCACGGCCACGACAACCACGCTTCCCCAGCAGCCGTCAAAATGGGTTATTCCTCTGCATACCCTAGTCTGCCTATCTTTTTTTTGTAAAAACTTTCCATTTCCACAAGTATATCTTAACAGTTGATGGGCCATCTCGCAGGAGAGTAATCGAGAGGAGGGAGAGAGGGAGAGAAATACAATCAGCAATGATTCCAGTGCATGGTTCTTTATAATCAGCTGAAGACACGTCCTCTTGTGGATCATTGCATGATTATGGTCTTTGATGGGTTCATTAAAGACTCATAACTCCTCAAAGATCTTCATCGCCTGCCCTTCTTAACTCAGAATGCACTTTGCCACACAACTCTGATGCGCATCCTCGGCTTTCAACAAGACCCGTCAGACCCTCAAAATGTGCAGGATCTCCTAACTGACTGACCTTTTAATAAAATAACTAAAACGTGTTTCTGCGGAATTAAAATGGCAATGGAAAATACATAATTTGAGATTTAGCACTAGCTGGCTGTAAGATGAATTATTTATGGCTGTTGTTTAGTGGATAATTTCAGCCATTTTGAAAACTTTTTTACCCCTATTGCTCAACAGAACATGCCCTCCAAGATGTAAAATGATTGACAGGTAGATTGACAGGTGTTTCTGATTGGCTATGTTTCTAATTGGCTAAAAAAAGAGTGGGCTGCTCACCTGACTTTTGTTTTTATTTCTCATAACACACACTTTCCAGTTACATCTGTCAGGTAACATGGACATATTGCAAGGTATTCCAAAAATAAATAAATAAATCTCATATTTAACCATAAGAAGAATTATTATTTTGAGTCCACATTACCTGACAGACATTAATTAAAATCTTTAAAAATAAATTAGTCTGTTTCTTCTTCATCATCATCATAATATTTTTCTAATACCATGAATGTCCATATTACCTGACAGATATTTATTTTATTTAAGTCCACCTGGAAGATATAACAAAATAAATAAATACATTTTTTCTTATTAATATTTTATTTTATTTATTTATTTATTTATTTGTAATACCATGAATGTCCATATTACCTGACAGATATTAAAATAAATAAAAAAAAAATTCTTATTAATATGTTATTTTATTTTGTATTTATTTTTTTGTAATAACATAAATGTCCATATTACCTGACAGATATTTATTTTATTTATGTCCACATAACCTGGAAGATATAACAAAATAAATAAATAAATAAAATAAATATTTTTCCTTATTAATTTTTTTGTAATAACATCAAAGTCCATATTATATATATATATATATATATATATATATATATAAAATAAAATATTTTATTTCTTATTAATATATATATTTTTTTGTAATAACATGAATGTCCATATTACCTGACAGATATTTATTTTATTTATGTCCACATAACCTGGAAGATATAACAAAATAAATAAATAAATAAATAAAATATTTTTCCTTATTAATATATTTTTTTGTAATAACATCAAAGTCCATATTATATATTATATATATATATATATATATATATATATATATATATATATATATATATATATATATATATATATATATATAAAATAAAATATTTTATTTCTTATTAATATATATATATTTTTTTGTAATAACATGAATGTCCATATTACCTGACAGATATGTATTTTATTTATGTCCACATAACCTGGAAGATATAACAAACAAACAAACAAACAAAATAAATAAATAAATATAATAAATAAAAAATAAAATAAATATTTTTCTTATTAATATTTTGTTTTTATTTTTTATTTATTTTTTGTAATAACATGCATGTACATATTACCTGACAAAAAGGATTATGTTAATAATAATAATAATAATAAATTTATTATTCAATGATCAATTTTATAGTAAAAGTTTTAATCAAAGTTTCTTTTAAAGTCATGGTTGCATGTGCTGGATGCCCACAGCTTCCCTGCACAACCATTTAGAATGAGAATGAAGTCTGTCTCTCTTTCTGTCTGTCTTGCTCTCTCTCTCTCTCTCTCTCTCTCTTTCTATCTCTTCTCCACTCCTCAAAAAAGTTGCCTTTGAGTTTTTCAAAGCAAGGGTTGCCATTGAGCTCCAACAAAAGCCAAGGATAGCTGGCGATTGGACCCTGATGAGGTCCACTACCTCATTACTGACAGCCAAAAACATTTGATGCTTTTTTCCCTTCTGTTTGGGAGGAAGAGGGGTGGATTGACAGAGCCTGGCTTAAGGAGCGCGCGGTGGGAGAACTGAAAAAGAGAGGTGGCAGAGGGGACAGGGGAAAGGTTGTAGTCCATTCATCTTTGTGTGTCTTACAGCCTCTGTGGGTAGGAGAAAAGAAAAGGGGGTGGAAGCAAGGGCGGGGTAAAAAGAGAACGAGAGACAGCTTAAAACACTGCCTTTATGCTTTTGAGTCCAGGACGACTCCTCTTACATCAAAGTGTTTTTACCACTGCGGTGTGTGATTTTGTCTCTATGTGTGTGTGTGCGTGTCTTGAGTGAATGTATTGAGAGATTAGGTGACTAGTGAGTGTGTGTGAGGGAGAGAAAGAGAGAGAGCTATGGGGGTGGTTAACGACGTGAACGCACTAATTACGCCTAATTATCTATTCCCTTTACATGTAACAGGCTTTGTTAGTTACTCAGAACACTCTCAAAACATACTCAAAATGTTCTCACAACCTCTCCTTGCCCTGTCCAGGACTCTTAAAGAAACATCACCCTTGGAACATCTGCCTCACTTTGAAAGCGTGGACCCCCCAGACCTCGACAGAGGCCACAGGCCACAGCTCTCATCCTCTCCGTCACAATCACTCGCTCCTCAGTCTTTGCTAATCTGCGCCTGCTAAAAACATGACTGAACAACTTTAGTGGTGACTTGGCAAAACAACATCTTTTGAGTGACTGTTAACGAACGTCAAGTCACCTCGAATGTTGATCTTAAGGCTTATTCACACCAAAGCCAGAAGTTTTGACAGGGCCAGCAAGATTTTAAATCCAAACTATTGTACTGTTACAGTTATTTTTTGCTTAAAAAAATAATTTAATAAGATAACATTACCATTCATGGTTTGCTATTTTCAGAGAATGACAAAATTTGCGTCAGACAATTCAGTGTGAGTAGTTTTGGTGGATAAAAATGTTTGGAAATATTTTGAATTCTAATATTTTGGCTACATTTTACAGTAAGGATTCATTGGTTATCATTAGTTCATGCATTAACTAACATGAACCAACAATGAGCAATATTTTCACAGCATTTTTAACCTTTGTTAATGTTAGTTAATAAAAATGTTAGTTCATACTCACAGTGCATTAACTAATGTTAACAGATACAACATTTGACATTAAAAATTTTTAGTAAACGTTGAAATTGACATGAACTAATAAATGCAGTAGAAGTATTGTTCATTGTTTACTAATGTAATTAAAAGGATAGTTCACCTAAAAATGAAAATTCTGTCATCATTTACTCGCCCTCAAGTAGTTCCAAACCTTTATGTATTTATTTGTTCTGCTGAACACAAAGGATGATATTTGGAAGTAACCAAACAGATCTCGCCCCCCATTGACTACCATAGTATTTATTTTTCCTACTGTGCACTCTAAAAAATAGCTGTAAAAAAACGAAACAAAGTTACACGGTAAAATACCATTTTCCACAGTAATATACCATAAAAAAATGCATTCTGGGTAATTTTATTAGTCAAAAATGACAAATATTACCCATAATGCATTGTTTTACGGCATATTACTGTTTCAAAACTGTGGAAAACAGTATTTTACTGTGTAAATTTGTTTCATTTTTTTTTCAGCAATTTTTTAGAGTGTGGTAGTTAATGGGGGGCGAGATCTGTTTGGTTACTGACATTCTTCCAAATATCTTCCTTTCTGTTCAGCAGAACAAACAAATTCATACAGGTTTGGAACAACTTGAGGGTGAGTAAATGATGACAGAATTTTCATTTCTGTCAAGCAATGTTAACAAATGAGACCTTATTGTAAAGCATTACCAATATTTCTTAGTCATATTGGCTTTGGTGTAAACAGGCCTTTAGGCACAAATATCAGACAAAAAATAATAACAGCACGAGAAGAGACAGCGGCATTCCTGGCAACCACTTCTCTGTCCCTCTCTCTAATGGTTTATGAGATTATATATCTTTCATAGGTCTGTTCTTATTAATGGCCTCTAATTAATCAGATCAAGTCAGTCTGTCTAGTTAACTATTCTTCAAAACTACTTTAAGGTTTCTGTAAGGGTTTAGACATTTTTATGATAAATTGGCTTTGAAGGAAGGGAATGATAAGAAATATTAGAAATAGGAGGTTAACAAAAGGTTAGTGGAATACTAGCAGCCATACAACATAAATTGCCTCTTTTCATTTTCGTTCCATCTTCAAGTCATTCAATCATCATACACTCATCCTTACCCACCAGAGACCTTCACCATGAAAACACACACACACAAGACCTAGACAATACCATTTGCTCCAACCAAAGGAAGATAGGGAACAGCAGTTAGCAAAAATGAAGCGAAATTAAGATCATCACACCTCTATTTTAATGTGACTGTCTGATCAAAAATCAATAAGGGGTTCTGACCTTAGTTTTTTTCATTTGCTAACAAGCATTTATCCATACATAAAGTACTTTTTCTAAACTCTTAACACAGCAACACACCTACATCACACAATTAGCCAAATAGTTAATTTTCTGCCCAAAACCATATTTTGTTAAATAAACCCAAACTCTACGCTTCAAAATGCTAAAAACCTTTTTCAACACATACTAACTCTATCAAAACACAGCAAACCTGATTCAAAATCGAGTTGTTCTGTCAAAACACTAGCACTAGTTTTCTATCCAACATGATCATATAGTCAATCAAAGCGCAATGACTGTCAAAATACTAACAGTTGATATCATTACAAAAACTGCATTACTTGTCATATTTCAGTTCTACCTGCAGACAATATGAAATCCATTGTTTTTATAATTCAGTTTCCTTTTACTGCAGTAATAGTAGAATGCTTACATGTAAGCCATTCTACATTTTTGGTTGAGTGTTGAATGTGTGCATTCTTGGCAACATAAGTGAATGAGTCATTACATTATAGAATGTGCAGCAGAAAAAAGAAGAAAGTAACAGAATTGCTCAGGGCAGCTACTGGTCAAATGGAGCCCCTATGCAGAACTTGGTTAAAATCTCTTTTTGAGGGTGGGTGTATGGGGTTGATGGTGCCCTCATAGAGGGTGGGATGGTGTCCCCCTGGTAGTTAGTGCCCTACGCAGACCACATATTCTGCATATATGGAACAGTGGTAGTGGAATCGTTGTAGTAAAAGCTTTACATGAAGCTTTTACTGAAATGAAAACATGAAATTGCTGCCATTGATCAACAACAAATCCAACATACATGGCCTTTGGTTACTGTTGAAGCTTTTTTTCTGCCACAGAATAAAAAAGTATAAAAGGTAATTGTGACTTTTTATCTCACAATTCTGTTTTTTTTTTTTTTGTTTTTTTTTGCAATTGTAAGTTTATATTTCACAATTCTGAGAAATAAGCTTTCATAGGTTCTAGATGTGTAAGTGAAAAAAAAAAACAGAGATGCACAGTCCAGCACACATTCTTCCTTCTCTCCCATACCTCTTCTTCTCCCTTGTCCTGATCCAACTTCTCCTTTCCTCCTTCATCTATTCCTCTCCCTTAACCAGACATTTTTTTTTTTTTTTTTGCTCCTCTGTGTTGTTCTTCATCCACACTGAAAAAATCCAATTCAAAGAGTCCTATTTTACTGTATGTTCATGTAATGGAAAGAACTTCAACACCTGACTGTGCCTCCAACTGAGATTGGAATCTGCTATTTCTCAATATTTCAGTGATCTGCTAATTAAAAATGCTTATCAATTATTTCAGTATTTGTTTTATATATTTTTTCAATACTTTTGAGGTGCTGTTGTTGCAAAAGTAGAGGTTTTATACTATATTTAATGATTGGAACATTGGGTCTTCATTTCTGACTTGCTGTGTTTAAGCATTTGCAAATAAGATGAGAAAGATCCATGATTTTGGTATGGGGTAAGCTTATATGAAAAGACAATTTAAATATTTTAGAAATGTGTTAATTGACTGCATTTTGTGTGAAAACGACATGAATTGTGTTAATGGTACGGTCACAACAGATGGATGTTCTGCTAAATGTGTTTAGAGTTTGAAAATGTGACTACAGATTGGACAAAAGTATGTTAGCAACTGAATAAAAAAAAAAAAATTAATATGAATAATAATTAGGGCTGTCAAATCAAAATCAATGAATTAAATTAATCATATATATTAATATTCATTCAAAGAAATTACAATTAATGTGGCAAACAAAAGCACTGAATAGAAAGGTGTCTTATAGTTTTTTTTAATTGCTAACATAATTTTTTCCAATCTGTAGTCACATTTTCAAAAGTATTTGGATCAAAACAAGGAAGAGGGGAGAGAAGGAAGAATGTGTGCTGGATTGTGCATCTAAAAGGTAATTGTGACTTTTCAATTCTGACTTTTTTCCTCTCAATTCCTAGTTTATATCTCACAATTCAGAGGAAAAAAGTCAGAATTGTGAGATGTAAACTCACAATTGAAAGAAAAAAAAAAAAATAGAATTGTGAGATAAAGATTCACAATTACCTTTTATACTTTTTTATTCTGTGGCAGAAAAAAGGTTCCATAATAACCAAAGGCCATGTATGTTGGATTTGTTGTTGAACAATGGCAGCAATTTCATGCTTTTGTTTCAGTAAAAGCTTCATGTAAAGCTTTTACTACAACGATTCCAGTACCACTGTTCCATATATGCAGAATATGTGGCTGCCCTGAGAAATTCTATTACTTTATTCTTCTTCTTTTTTTTCTACTGTACATTCTATAAAGTAATGACTCATTCACTTTTACATAGTATGTTGGTATGTTGCCAAGAATGCACACATTCAACACTCAAGCAAAAAATGTAGAATGGCATTCTACTTTTACTGCAGTATAAAAACAATGGATTTCATATTGTCTGCAGCTAGAACTGAAACATGACAAGTAATGCAGTTTTTGTAATGATATCAACTGTTAGTATTTTGATAGTCATTGCGCTTTGATTGACTATATGATCATGTTGGATAGTAAACTAGTGCTAGTGTTTTGACAGAACAACTCGATTTTGAATCAGGTTTGCTGTGTTTTGATGGATGAGATATGTAGAAAAAGTTTTTTAGAATTTTGAAATGTAGAGTTTGTATTTATTTAACAAAATATGGTTTTGGGGCAGAAAATGAACTATTTGGCTAATTGCATGATGTAGAGTTTAGAAAAAAGTACTTTAAGTATTGGTAAACACTTGTTAGCAATTGTAAAAAACTGTAAAGTAACTTTAGAAGCCAATATATTGTTTCATACATAATAAATATATGCTAGTACAATTCGAATTATTATTACAATTTAAAAGAATTTTTTATTTTAATATATTTTAAAATGTAATTTATTCCAGTAATGGCAAAGTTAAAATTTTAGCAGCCATTACTCCAGTCTTCAGTGTCACATGATCCTTCAGAAATCATTCTAATATGCTGAATTGGTGCTTAAGAAATATTTCTTATTATTATCAATGTTGAAAACAGTGCTTCTTAATACTTTTGAGGTAACCATTCAGTGCTGCCAAGTCTGCGGTTTTCCTGCGGAATTGGGCTACTTTAACACTGTTACCGTGGGTTGAAGCGACCCCAAATAACATGATATTTAGCCCCTGGAAAGCAAATTTTAGCAGGGGAACCTGGCCAAAAATGCGTATTTTACCCCCCAGAATGCAATTTTTATGGGGGACCCCCGCTGAAACGCGATTGGGCTAGTTTTGAGTAGCAATTGGGCGGGTTTTATGTGAAAACCTGGCAACCCTGAAATCATTGAATAGAAAAGTTCAAAAGAACATCTTTTATTTGAAATAAAAATCTTTTGTAACAATGTAAATGTCTGTACTGTCACTTTTGATCAATTTAAAGAATCCTTGCTGAATAAAAGTATTGATTTCTTTGAAAAAAAAAAAAAATACCAACCCCAACTTTTATACTATAATACTTTTAATAGAGAAATATATTTTATATTATATTGTTATTATTAATTATAATTTTCATGATTAATCATATTGAATTAATGTGTTAAACTGACAAGAATTCAATCATATTTAGTGAGCAAATAAGCACCCTGAAGAGAGATAAAGATATAGAAGGAGAACAAGAGCCAGTGAGTGCATTTCAGTGAGTCTGTCACACATTATTAGGGTTGACCAGACATGAGAGGCGGCACTTGGGCCACCCTAGTTACCCTGAACTGGGATCCTAGGTTGCCCCAAAACCAGATGGCCTAACAAAGAAGCTCGAGCTTTAGAGGTGCAAGGCAGGGCGCACTCTTACCAGGCAAGATTAACACTGACCAGAATAGAGGGTGACTTTACAGACCCCAGGGATTTGACAGAGACTGGCTGAACCAGAGTGACTGTGCTGGGCCACTGACCATAAAAGACCCAGGGGTCAAACTGAGAAAAATCACAACCTGAATGAAGCGTCTAGCGGCTTTTATTTTCAGCACATTCTGCTGACAGGGCCCTTTAACTATCAGGTATACTACAATATAATGTGGATTAGAAAGACATTGTACTGCCAGTCATCAAAGCATCCTCTTATTCTGTCAATCTTCAAGATAACAGAGAGAAAAGGAACATGATGTAAAGGATGACTGGTTTGTTTTGCCATTTGCACCTCCCTTACAATTGTGACGACTTAACAACATACTCAATATCTAACCAGAAAAAAAAGAAAAAAAAAAAAGAAAGACATATTCACAGTGCCACAGCCACAAACAAGCCATTTGACGTTAAAACGTATTCAGCTCAGTGTGTCGATATCAATCAAATGTGCAAGAATGTGGCCAGCTGTAAAATGCCTGAAAATGATCGTCTGATTATTTATGATGGAAAGCTGTCGCAGGATGATGGTAATTACCCAGACAGCACACAGGATAATGCCAATACCTGCTTAAAATAATACAATTAACTTGCAAAGCAGATCAGAGCACTGCTGGCGTCCATGGCCGGGCGCACTTTGAAATGCAAGCAGCTTCCCGCAATGGCGTCTCATTCCAGCCAACCCACGCCAGTCAATTAAACGGCCTCCATGTCTGTCACACTCTTTCTCAGTCTGTTGCTCTCATCTCCAGGTATGATCAAAGCTGTCTTTTTTCTGTTTTGTGTGTTTTTGCAAACACATATGAGGTTGTGTATTTTTACCTGTGAATAAAATACATCAAAAACCAGACAGAGCAGAGGAGGAAACATGAAGAGAGATAGACGGAGATAGAATGAAAGGATAAATAAATTAACTGAGAGAATGACTTTGTCTTTACCTTGAGTACACCAATGAAAGGCACAAAAGCAGCCCTCTGAAGCCCATTTTTGTACAGTTCTGAGAGAGAGAGAGCACGAGAGGGAGAGATGCTGGTTAGATTCACTCTTTAGCCTCCTCATAATGTCATTTTCCATCTATGATTGGCAAATAAAGTGTCTATTGATGAAGTGAGGGATGGGAGGGGAGGAGGAACAAAAGGGACGAGGAGAGGCAGAAATTGATTTCTGTGGGCAGCGCAGGAGAAAGGCAGTACATGAAATTCATTACATTCCCAAACAATGAGCTCAAGAGAAGAAGTCTCTCTCTTTCTGCACAGACAATAAACCTGCATCACGGTGAATAGAGACTTCAATTAGCCACACGGGCATTATAAGCCACACAGACACACACACAGATGTAAAGAGACCATGAGTATATGCGTCTGTCTTGTTTAAAGCTGCCATGGGCAAGAAAATATAAAGGAAACAGAACTGTCATAACAGAGGCATGTTGAGCTATAAACAGTCCAGTGAGAGACATTCGGCCAGTTCTCACCCAAGAAATGAAAGCTTTCCATATGGATCCTACTATGAAAGAACAAATAAGAGCTAGGGATCTGAAGACCACTTGTGACAATCATTCAGGTGATTCATTCATTTTTTCAAGAGGAAAGCAAACTGGAATCATCTTTACATACCGAGAGATATTTTAAAGGCATCATACATACTTTTTCCCCTCACGTTAATGGCCATTTTCCCCCTCTCTGACCTTTAAAATGAAAAGAGACATTTTTGGCTCCTGTATCTTCAGATTTCGATGTAAATAGCCTATTCACTTTGTAGCACAATGTGTAAGTGGTCATGTGTTAAAGGGTTAGTTCATCCAAAAATAAAAATAATGTTATTAATTACTCACCCACATGTTGTTCTACACCCGTACGACCTTCGTTCATCATCGCAACACAAATTAAGATATTTTTGATAAAATCCGATGGCTCAGTGAGGCCTCCGTTGCCAGCAAGATAATTAACACTTTCAGTGTAAAACATTTTTTTTGGCACACAAAAAGTATGCTTGTCACTTCATAACATTAAGATTGAACCACTGTACTCACATGAACTGTTTTAAATATGTCTTTAGTAGCTTTCTGGGCATCTGAAAGTGTTGATTATCTTGCTGTCTATGTAGGCCTCACTGAGCCATCGGATTTTATCAAAAATATCTTAATTTGTTTTTCTGAAGATGAACGAAGGTCGTACGGGTGTAGAACGACATGAGGTTGAGTAATAAATGATTTTTGGGTGGACTAACCCTTTAATGTACTCTTCTGATGCCAGAAAGTAGCAGAAGTTCAGAACGAGTTAATTTTGCAGCTTATTTTTTAATAAAAAGATTTTCGTTATGGAAGTTACAGAATGCATTTATGGTACATAAGAACTCTTTTCTTATTATGTTTCTCATTATATGACACTTTAAACCAGGGGCCTCAGCAAACTTCCAAGGCAGTGTAAAGATGACTTAAAATAATATAAATTAAGACAAATCAAGCATTTGAAATAAACTATAAATACAACTAAAACTCAATATATTTCTTATTGTAGTTTCCCAACCCTGTTTCTAGAAGCACACCAACACATTTTCTAACTCTTCCTAATCAAACACACCTGAATCAACTTATCATCTCAAGACTCCAAGACCAGAAATCAGGGAGACATCTACAATGTGCACTGTTAGTGTGCCTCTAGAAACAGGGTTGGGAATCACTGGTCTAGAAAAACCTGAATATATGAGGTAGTCTAATTTTAAAAGAGCTATTTCCAAACCTGGAAAAGGCATGCCATTTAATAATAATAATAATAAAAAATAAAAAAAACTCCAAAACGCATTTGTATACATTTTATGAATATACATTTTCTCTATTTACGCCAAGCTCTAAATTATTCTATCAGGTAGAAATTGTGAGAAAAAATGCGCACGATTTACTTTTTTTTCTTGCATGTCATGTGCGGGGCTCCGTAAGATACAAACAGAAAATACAGTAAATATATACGCAAAATGTACAAAAAAAAAAAAAAAAATTCTGAACAAAATGGTTTCAAGAATCAGTATTTAGTAACTCTGAGAAACTTCTCATCAGATTTTGAAAGTTTTCTTGGCCTTCCAGTCCTTTTCTGTTCCATTTAGGTTTAAGAGAGCCAGGGTCCTGCTATTGCTCAAGTGTAAGGGGAGGTCACTAAGTATTTAGCCTTTAAAAGCTGTTTTTTTTCTGATTTTTTTTTTCTGTTTTTTTATACCGCATACAAATTTACTTTATTTTCTGGTTATGTTCTAATAAAGAGACTGAGAAATAATTATATATGGTCATTATGTCATTGCTAAAAGAACATCTAATAGTGGCCTAAGACTTTTGCATAGTACTTGTGGCAAATAATTTACAGGAGCATCTGGACATTAAAACCAAACTAACAAACAAACACATTCAGATGCTTCGGAACAAATTCTCCATTCTTTTGGCACTTTAGTTACCCATATCCCAGCGCATAACTAAAAGGTCATTTAAAGATTTAGGATCTGAAGTGCACCCTCTTTCACATTTGTCTATCCATTTCCCTCACTTTACCTGAAGAAACGGTTCTGGGTGGTGGTGAACATCAAGTTCAAACACGCAAGCCTCTTTAGCGGCTCTTCAGCCTAGCATTTTATATCAATAAACGAGCAATCTCTCTTGGTGCCATCTCTCTCCCTCCCATCTTTCATGTGTACCAGTCTATCCATTAGTCACCTAATTAAAATGGAATAAGATGCTATTAAGTTTTAGCGTAAGCTTTGTTCTCAGTGGCTGGTTAATGTTAGGAGAGGGTCTCTTTATGTAACTGCCGCTTACCGTTTTGTACTCGGGCACACAAGGCCACTTCATACAACGAGACATTAGCAGCGCTCCAAGACAGAGACGGAGAAGAGAAGAGAAAGGCAGAAGGACTGTCTTATCTCTACCCTTATCACTCTCGCTCTCCAGTTTAATGTAACATCACAGCAATTGCAAAAAACAGCATCTATTGAATCAACAATGAGGCAGAGGAAGAAAAGAGTGGGAACGGCGGAGAGAGATAAAAGAGTAACTGCTCACGTTCAAGCGGGTATCAAATAAAGTTGCCTCGTTTTATGATGAACGGCATATAGGCGAGACATCTTTGATGCCGGTGAGGTTGATGTACGATTTAAAGGGATAGTTCACCCAAACATGTCGCCCACATATCATTCTAAACTTGCATGACTTTCTTTTTTTCTATGAAACAAAAAAGGAGATATTTAGAAGAAAGTTCAAGCTGCTTTTCCCCCGGAACAGCTTTGGTCACCATTCACTTTCATTGTATGGAAAACAACAGCTTGGACATTCTGCTAGATAACTGCCCTTGTGTTCCACAGAAGAAAGAAAGTCATATGGGTGAATAAATTCATTTTTGGGTGAATTATTCCTTAAGCTACACCAAAACGCACACAGAAAATAAATGGTTTACTGAAGAACAAAGGGTTTAAAGTTCAGATGGATGCAGTCATCATTGTGTTTCAGCCCTAAATAACACGCCTCAGATTAGTTTCACATAATCCACCAAAGGGAAGCAGCCAATGACAGGTGTTTGAGTGTATGCGAGAGAGGAAGAGAGCAATAAAAAAAGCAAAAAAGGAGTGAGAGACTTTATGCAGATTATCAATAGACCTCAAACATCATGGCATCAAAATACATGGATTAACCAAGGAGTGACTAAAAGGGGAGGTGAACTTTAGAAAAGGGTAAAAAAGAAGAAACACGAGACTGACACACGAGACGGTGCAGAACTGGATTAGAACACGAGACGGACGTGTAGTTTAGGAACATGTTTTACTTTCAGGCCACACAAAGACTGAGGAGAGTGAGAAAGGTCTATTGTTGAGAAGTTGGTAGAGAACAATACAAGGTGAAAAAGTACAAGAGTCATGTGTGCTGTGTAGGTGACAGGTCAGTATCAGAAAACACACACTTAACCCTGGAAATTGGAGGAGAAAATGAAAGGAATAAACTACTTTGATTTATTTCAAATTTGAATGTGTTCGCAAAAATTATGTTGAATTAAAAAACGTTAATCTAAATAAATTTATTTACACTGCAGTTCAAAAGTTTAGAGTTGGTATTTTTAATGTTCTTTTAAAGTCTCTTAGGCCCCATTTACAGTAGTGTGCTTTCGTTTTAAAACGCATACGTTTTGCTACGGATACGCCTGTCGTTGACACTACGCCGGCATTTTCAAACCTCGAAAACTGAGGCTTTCGAAAACGCTGAGGAACCCGTTTTAGTTTGAAAACGCCGGGTTGCATTTCAGTATATAAACGGACTAAAATGGAGACTTTTGAAAACGATGGAGTGGCTGCCTACTTTCACACTGCGTATTTTTGACGACCGTGTAAACAATAACATGGAGACTGAACTGCAATCTTTGCTGGCTTTGTTGTCATTTTTAGCAGCCATTGTGTAGTTAAACTCTGCATTTTTTTAATACTGCAGCTGCCTACATGCGCAACAGGCAACTGTTTACACTTGTACGCGAATAAATGAACGTTCATGTGACATGCGTTTTCGGCTGTGTAGTGTAGACGGAGATGAAACGCTGTGGAAACGCCAGTGTATATGAGGATAGTTTTCATTTTAAAACACCGTTTCAAAACAAAAATGCACTAGTGTAAACAGGGCCTTACACTCACCAATTTAAAGGCACAATATGTAGGATTTTTGGATTAAAATATCAAAAAAACACTAGAATAGTGTTATATATTTTGTTGACGTGTGTACATACATTATCCCAAATGTTTCCAAGAATGTTGAAATCCAGATAAATATTTTTAACCAGGACACGGACATGTCCGACTGTGACATGTCAGTGACATCACCCTCGATTTTATTTTGTAGAAACCATGGAAACACCAAAGACGCTTTAATATATTACGTTTTATTAGACAAGGGAACCGCAGTTTGGTTACATTATAGACGGAAAACGAATTATTGTTATATAGCTCAACACATTTAGTCTTATTGTTTAAATCCATGCCTCAGAAAAAAATACACTATTTTGTCAAGTGGCTAACATAGCATAATCAGATGCAGCTTTATTTTTAGTAACAGTATAATACAGCAGTTTCTCCATTATACAATACATTTGTGTTTAATTGCATGCCATTTTTCAGCACAAGCTTACTGCAATGTAAAACAAGTCTCACGGCGTTCGCTCGGCAGCAACACACTCAAATGTATCCAATATGATAAACAGTGCTGCGTTACCTCAAACGCTTGACCAGTAGAAGCGGAAGCGACGACTGTGGCATAATAAAAGTTCCTCTGCTGACTCAACTAATGGATAAACTTTTTCGCTTTCGCCTCTCATTATCAATCATTCAGCTCCCACAGCACCCGGCCCCACTCTGCTTCATACTACAGTAACATTAATAAACTCATCCATGAACATGATTGCCCGAGTCCCATCCCGATTTTTTTTCCTCCGGCTGTGAGGTGAAGACGACATCTCCCAAGATTCCGTGCTCAAACTCGGTGTCATCAAGCTATGCCTTTGTTTTGAATAGGCAACCTCTAGCGGTGAAAATTCTACATACTGTGCCTTTAAAATATCCGTTTTGACCCCAAACGTTTGAACATTATATTTAATGATTTTCTCTTGAATTTCACAATAGTGTAGCTAAACGAGTACCCTTGAGAAATGCTTCTATTTTACATTTTTATAATGTGAGGTATTTTAAATAATTTATTTAAATGTAAATTTCATTTTAAAAAGTGAAAAGTTGAAAATTATGAAGTAGTGACGGCTAAATTTTCAATATATACATTTTTATTTATTTCTCAGGTTAAATTACGTTTGATTGTAATTGCAGATTTTCAAGATGCATAAACTTTTTTTGACATTATCCAGATATCTCACCTTCAGGTGGTCGGTTTGAGGTTGCCACAACTACGACTCCACACTTGAACAAGCCCTCAAATAATTGTTTCAGAATCATAGCATCCGCTATATCCACCACCTGAAAAAAAAAAAAAAAAAAGATTATTAATCATTGAACTTTGAGGAAAGATTTATTTTGACAGCACATAATCTGATTCAGCAATTTCCTTTATCCTGCTCATGTAAAATACAGCATACCATCAGTTTAGTTCACAGGAATCGGTCAAATTCACCTGCATTTTATGGCCAGAATTCATTGTCTGAAGTAAAACAGTAATACAGAAAATAGGGTCGGTTTTCATTTTATGTTGACTTTAAACCAGCCTATATGTGCTGTTGTTTCCATTCTGTCCTCTAGGCAGGACCGTCAGACACTATAAGAGCAAGCGCAGGTGTATCAGCTGAAGATGAGCGAGGTGCAACTCTCTCCCCTCTGCTCTTCCGCTGCCTTGAGCTAATTACCACAATTGTGCGCATACATGTGTACTTTTGCGTGTACATGCGAATGAATGAGCAAAAACCAGGTGTCGTTACATTTTAAAACCGAAGCCTCGGCCAAGGTCCTTTGACATCACCCTCCCCAACGCGCTCGCACACAGACGCAGGACAGACACAAAGCCACTCCACCTGACTGTAAAATGGCCACACAGAGCCACGGCTTTCTGCTGGAGACAAGGACAAGTGGCCAAAGCACTGAAAAAGGTAAATAATTGAATACATAAATAAATAAATAAACAGCGTTTCGAGGTAAAATCAGTGGCACAATGACAGCCAGATGGCCACACAGAAACAAATACATACACGCACACACACACACGCTGTCCCATTGTGCTCTTAAGGGCCTGGCATGGCTGTCCCTGAATCTCAGAAGCGAGAGGATGAGTGGTTCTTTCATTATTATCATTTTCATCATCATCATTCATTATTATCATTTAAACGTTGCCTTTTTCACAGCAGCGAGCTGTTGCCTCACACACATCTGCAGCAACACAGGGGCTGCTGACCCTCCCCTGACAAAAGGAGCCCTTTAGTCAATAACACACAATGAGATCGACAAATATCCGCTCTCATCTTCTCCCATGTTTCTGCTACTTTTTCAGGGCTGAAATGCATTTAGTCAAAAGCAAAATTTCTCCTCGTTTTGCATTAATACTTTATTAGCATTTGCATATCTGGCAGCGAGGAGCTAAATTTGAGGCCGGGGATGTTTTTGTCATGTAGAAGATCTCCTTTTTTACTGAGCTCTACTATTCTTAGAAGGACACACTTATGACTGCCATACCCCCAGCATATGTTGTTTTTCTTATATTGAAGTGTTTCCCTTTTTTGCATATTAAACCTTCGGCCCCATCAAACTCAATTAGCATCTTCTATAGCGGCCTTACGTGCGGCAAGGTGGAGGGCGTGCGTGTGTTGTTGTCGGAAGTGTGGTCGGTTACAAAGACGAGGTGCTACGGCATAAATTGGATCACATTTCCTTTAACCGTCCTCTTCTCTTCTTCATTTCAAAGGAGTCATTTAATTATGACCTTTTCATCCGTCCTGTATTTGTTTTTTGTTTGTCGCGCAGGCACCGTGACACTCATGTGCGCGCGTGTATACACACACACACACACACTTTTAGTCTCAGGGTATTGATTGCCAGGTTGAGTGCAAGAAAGCCCTCTGTGTGGCGTTGTTGTGGACGACAGCGAAAACAACGGTGCGGATATTCAAATGAGCATCCAATTATGCCAGCAAAGAGTCACTTTTGTGTGGCGCACACGGGTGCCAAATTGCACTCTTTTGATCTTAAACCTTTACTTACACAACTCCGTCGATGAGTAATTTCACCCCGGCGACTGACAGGGGTCTGAGACAATACCTCAAGCGGTTTCTGCTTGCTCTTCCTCTTTCTATATCTCTCTTGGGCCTTCTCTCAATACCTTGCATTCATTAAGGGAGTGGAGAGGGACAAAAGGGGAAGGCTACAAATTACTGATAATGATGCCGGACTAATGAAGAGAATGGAGAAATTTCATTAGCATTTAAGAGGCATGGATGCATGCGACCCGCCATAGTCGCTCTCCATTACCCCTCACTCAAGGAAGCAAGAGGGGCCGACTGAAACTCGATGCTTCATTTGCATGCTTAAGTGGCGGTAGCTCCTGATTGGTAAGGGGCTGTCAGCTCCTCATCTATGCATCATAAACAAAATGTGTGTGCTTGCCATATTGCCGCTAGCGACGACTGGCAAGCAGATTGAAGGTGAGCTTCTAGGCAATAATGAGATCCAAAACTTAATAAATAAATGAAAGTGATCAGCATTTCAATTTAAAAGGCATTAATAAAAAGAGCAGCCATTCATCCTTAAGCAGTAAGAGAATGAGCAATGGGACAAAAATAATTATTACAGATTCAGAAATAGGCTGATGGGTTTAAATCTGCAAAAATGTACCTCTGACATTTAATTTGCAACAACAACAACAAATACTGTTTTCTGTTCATTTCTAGCTTTTTTTCTCATCTCAATTATCTGTGGCCCCAACATGTTTTCAGCTTTGTATTAAAGTCTCTGACTCCACTAGATGGCTCCAAAATGAACAAGATTTATTTATTTATTTATTTTTAAATGAACAAGACTTATATCTATGAAGTGCTAGTCGACGCTCTGGTCAAATGAACTACATCATCATAAACATACCATCAGAATGCTGATTCTTTCTTACAGCTGTATATTTGGGATTTTCCCCTCACATTATTCCCCTCAGCCATGCACAAACACACAGTGAACGTGCATTAAATTGCAGCTTAGAAATCTTTCAACAATTTTACAAACTCTTCACCCTCTCAATTTCCCTACTCTTGCCCTCACCTGAAACTCATCAAAGCATATGAGACAGGTTTCCTCTGCAATCTCCATGGCAACCGGAAAGATGGGGTCATACACTGTCATTTTACCTATCCGTCGCTTTGGCAGCCTCAGTTTCAGTTTGTGGATCCCTGAATGGAAGGCACAAATTAAAATCAATACAAATAATGGTAAATGCTCTCAAAACTAATTTTGATCATATTTTGGAAAAGCAACAAACTATTCTACTTTATGCTGAAAACAAAAGCATGAAAACAAGTGTATTTTAGTTAGCTACTTGTACAAATAATAGTACTATTTATTGCTCAATAAGAAATGAGGTAAATATACACTACTGTTCAAAAGTTTGGGGTCAGTAGTTTTTTAATTCCACATCAGAACGGCAGCTTATTATTGGCCGACGCTGTTCACGTGAGCACCACGACGCATGCGTGTGATGCTAATGCAGGAGCCAGCCAATAATGAGACGACGTTCGGATGTAGAACCTGGAAGCGCTGCAATGTGTCTTCAACGTAAACAGCGTAGGAGAATGACAGGGTAGAGAAGAAATTATTGAATAAAGTCGTTACTTTTGTTTTGTTTTTGCGCACAATAAGTATTAAGGTTGAACAACTGTAGTCACGTTGACTATTTTAACGATGTCTTTACTACTTTGTTGGACCTTGAATGTGATAATTACATTGCTTTCTATAGGAGATACAAAAAAAAAAAAAAAAACATCCGAAGATGAACAAAGGTCTTACAGGTTTGGAACGACATGAGGGTGAGTAATTAATGACAAAATTTTCATTTTTGGGTGAACTAACCCTGTAACACTAATTTAGCAAAGATACATTCAACTGATAAACAATTGAAGATATTTATATTGTTGCAAGACTTCCATTTCAAATAAATATTCTTTTGAACTTACTATTCAACAAGGAATATTGGAAATAATATTAATCAAAACAACTGTTGATAATAATCATAAATGTTTCTTGAGCACCAAATCAGCATATTAGAATCATTTCTGAAGGATCATGTGACACTGAAGACTAGAGTAATGATGCTGAAAGATCAGCTTTGCCATCAAAGGAGTAAATTACATTTTAGCATTTATCAAAATAGAACAGTTATTTTAAAATTTAATATTATTTCACAATATTACCAATTTTTACTGTATCAAATAAATGCAGCCTGGGTGAGCACAAAAAAATCTTACCGACCCCAAACTTTTAAATGGTAGCGCATATGACAACAGCCCCATGTTTGAGAATCTTTCACGTACCCACACATTTGAAAATTAGTTAGAACTTACTTCTATGTACATCTAACAAGAATCCATTGAAATGAACCCTCATTTTTCTTCTGTTTTCCACAGATGAGTAAAAAAGGTTCATCAGCATGGTTTTTCCAGTGCCTGTTGATTATAAAACGGAAAACAGAATAATCATCATTGGCCTTTCCAATGTAAAGGAGTTCCTCCAAACTTAATATATGCATGTTTAAAATGATTAATCATTTTGTTGCCTTGGCTAAAAATGAACTGAAACTTACCAACATCACCATGAATATAGTAACCATGGGGGGGATGTGGCTTTGGGGACTCCTGTAAAATAATAGCAATCTTCTTCAATGCTGTAAAAAGCTTGTTTGCTTAATTCAGCACATTTAAGCCAATATAGCTTACATCATAAAACAAATGCATATCATAATAACATCTCGAGGTCTGCTTTTGTCACACACTGTAACAAAAAAAGAAATTTTCAAGTAACCCGTGGCAATTTAAATGATTAAGAGTCCGCTTGACTTAAAGTTTCCAAACAATATCTGCACTGCATTCAACTTTCCGAGTACAAAGCATTTGATGAGCCAGCCCAGAACTGCAGACAACTGATTATTCAAGAAAGACAGCGAGCCGACATCCTTATCCCCGAATTCACCTCATCCTCACTGATTTTTACGGGGGTGAATGCTGTTTGAGCAGTGAGGCGAAGCGTTCTTGGATGACAGCGTGTGACTTCTCACTGACTTCCAGAACTCTGTAGCTCGTTATTGTGGCTGGTGGCAGTGGTCCAGTCACGGTAGAGTGGACAAACACAGTGAAGACACTGAGCGAGAGAGGACACAGGCCTTGTCAGGGACGGGTCCACAAGGTGGAGTCATGCTCTACACTTTCACAAGACGCAGCCAAGGGGAAAAAGTTCACATGCCAGCACTCTTAGGTAGAAAGGCTCTGTTTTCCACTCTCTTTAACTCAACAAATGAACTGTTGTTTGCTCTGGTAATGCTTTAGATAAACAATGACTTGGGATTAGATTTCCAATTTTTGGAGGAAATAATAACTTTGCTCAATATAATAAGTGATTAACTTATTAAGAATGAATTTATTCATCCCTTGCATGTGCATTTGCCCTTATTTGCCCTAAATAATCAAGACTAGAGCACATCGCTGTACATGTTTGTGTTTATTTCCCCACATTAAAAGTGGAGCTGGGAATCTCTTTCCCAGACAATGGCGACCCCTCATTACTGAAAAAAGGGATAGGTGGGGTGTCCTGACTCAGTAGGGGGCTGCCCTGTGATCCAGCAAATGCTTGGTCTGGTCTTTCCTCCCACTCTCCACCCCCACAAACACAAACAGGCTGAAGCTGCTTTGACCTACAAATAACAGGCCAACAGCAAATTAGGCAATGGCACAGTCTGACTGAAGGTTGGACTGCTAAGCTTTTTCTTTACTGTAAACACTGACAGAATGCACTGCTCAGTTTGGCACACACAAACCATACCTCCTGTGTGTCAATAACACCTCTGTCTTCTTTTTCGTTTGATATATTTTCTTCAGGACTCCAAAGTTTTATTCTACTTCCCCTTGATGTTACTTTATTCTCCAGTTCTGAGGTGGGTTGACTCTGTGAACAGTCTTTAGGTCGAGGAATAGGGATGTTGGTGTAGTCTGTCATCACTCTGTTTAACTGTTCTAGTTGAAGAAGTGCAGCTCTCTGTTGAGTGTCCTCTCGCAGGGAACCGGAGCGGACAAGGCTGTCATAGTGGCTGATGAGTCCGACACGGGCAGCCCAAGGTGCTGATGTAGATGTTTGTCTGGCAGATAATGTTGAACACCCTTCAGAAAGAAAAATATGACAGTTGTTGTTAAACATGTATTTGACATGTATCTAGTAAGGAATTTTTACAGCGCTTATAACACTTAATAATTCATAGATAATTCATATCAAGTTGAATAAGTTGTTTTGCTCTATTTTTTCTTGAAAAAAGAACAGTAATACTGCATTGCATTAAGGGGACAGCTCACCCAGGAAAAAAAAAGCAAGTATGGAAAAGGATGCAATGACTACAGTGAATAGCACTCTGTCAAACATCACCTTTTGTGTTCCACAAAAAAATTAATGACATACAGTACAGGTTTGGATCAATTTGAGCATGCATAAATTATGTCAGAATTTGTATTTTTTGGTGAACACATCACTAAAGTGTCAGCTAGGTTGTGTCAACGAGACCATCCCCTGTGAAGGCCTCATCGACACAACAGCCAGTGGCACAGATCTTCAACAAACCCGTCTCCATAGCGGTGTGATGAATCTGATCTTCAACCAGATGGAACTGGATAAAATATTCTGAATGTTCCGATCCAATCTGACTTCTGACCTGTGATGCTGCCTGAATCGTAATCATGTACTGTTAGTTTGTTGGCCAGAGGAGAACTAGCCCCCAGACTGAGCCTAAATTTTTTGGATTTTTTTTCTCAGTTCTGTCACCTGTTGGAGTTTAGGTTCCTAGCCACTGTCACCTCTGGCTTGCTTAGTTAGGGACACCTAATATTCAACGATATTACTGATATGCCTGCATTGACACCATTGTATGCGAACTGAACTGAGCTGGACGATGACCTCACTGTTTTCTCCAGAGCTGCTGTATAGCTAAATGAACTAAATTAATAACTAATGAGTTTTACAATGGAAGTGAATCAACACTGAACTTACTTAAGCTGGACAATGACACTATTTTCTTCTAGAGCTGCTATACAGCCAAAATGATGTTTCCTGTTATCAATGTAAAGCTGCTTTTAAACAATCTGCGCTAAAAAAAGCGCTATATAAATAAAAGTGACTTGACTTGAACTATCTGTATCAGGCAAATAAAATACACAAGTGGTCATATGGTCAAGTGTTTTAAAAAATAATATATATGTAATTTTATAATATATAACAAATATAAATTATAATAAAATAAACACAAAATGCTTAATCAAAAAAGTCATACTGCCATAGAAAGGTGTTATTCGTTGCATAATTAACAAGTTTAAAAGATTGTATGATATGGGACATTTAAACCTTAAAGACTTAAAATTTGGGAAAATTTCAAGAAATGTGTTTTTATGTACAAAATATGTATAGGCCTACTATACAATAAAAAGTTAACAATCAATTCAACAGCGTGGTAATAATATTTTAAGTAATAAGTAATAACCATACTATTATTATTATAAAAGTAATAACCACACTGCAGAAGAATATTTATCGCAAATTAATAATTTGTTCAACGTGGCAATTACTTTTAAATAATAATAATAATAATAATAATATATTTTTTATTATTACTATTATTGTTGTTGATATTATTATCATGATTATAAAAGTATATAACGCCATATAACAGATAACAGTTAACTATATATATATATATAACTTGACCGGTCTTATGGTCGTTACCTAAAAAATTATGACGTAATGACTTGCCGGTGTTTTCACGTGTTATCAGCACTAACCATATGACAGGAGAATGTTTGTGCTCACCTCTACCAGTCTTCAACACCTCACACCAAACTCCTTTCGACAAACTTGTGTTTTTTAATATTACTCTTAAAAGACATCGCGTTGTCCACCGCGACGCGTAAGCCGCCATGTTGATTCAAAATGTAATAACTTTATTGAGCTCCCTGCACTGACACCTTGATATCCCGTTAAGGTGAACCATACTTCTTCTTTCGGGTTTATATAAGTCACATAAGAAATCTGTAATGTAACAAGCACATTACATTAAATAAGAAATATATCTTTATAAATATAAATTACTTAGACGCCATCAAAATCATATCTTATCCATGAATAAATGCAAGATATTACTCTGCAGAAAGTTATAAATATTAATTTAGAACCTATAACATAATTTAACATTACAAATGTACAAAAAATGCACTTTACATGCTTTAATAACACTTATCAACTCAGAATGACTGAATAAACGCTCGGCATTACTCTACAGAAGGTTATAAATAGGCATTTGAAACATTTTCAACTTCACATATGTACAGTAACAGCTTTTGTCCAATCAAAGCCTAGGGATATTACCACGTGACCGTGTTGGTATGTCACATGTCAGCTGTTCCTCAGCTGATCGGAAGTGCAATCGATAGCTGCTTGTTTGCTCAAACCTTTAACGGGAAGCGATGGCTGAGGCCATAGCAGATACGAGAAGGCTGTATACTAAACCACAAAACCTGAACGATGCGTATGGGCCACCGAGTAATTTTCTAGAGATTGATGTTGCCAATCCCGAGACGGTTGGCGTCGGTCGGAACAGGTTTACGACATATGAGATCAGACTGAAGGTGAGCAGCCAATGCTGGCCTGATAAGACCATCACACACTGATCTTACTGATGCTTCAATACACCCTTAATACGATTAAAAGGAGTGCTAATGGTATAGATCACAGTGTAACCACAGTGTATTTCATGTCAGTTAATAATATCACAATTTCTGTTTACTCGTCCGTCCAGGTATAACTTTGTAGAACTTGATGGCTTGCTAATATATTTCCATGACAACGTAACTGTTTTCGTCTTTATTTTTATTTTGATTTAGCTAAAAAGTCAGTCTGCATATCTCTGGTTAGGTGCTCGGAATAGTTCACTCAGAAATTACATTTACACACCCTCATGTTTAGCAAACCCATATAACTTTCTTTCTTCTGTGGAACACAAAAGGAAATGTCCCTGAGGCTGTCATTCAGTTCACTTTCATTGTATAGAAATCAGATCTGTTGGAAGTGACAGGTGACTGAGGCTGTCAGTACTTAACATTTTGCCTTACATCTCTTTTCTTTTGTGTTCATTAAGAAGAATGAAAAACATACAGGTTTTCAACAAAGAAAGGAGTAGTAAATGGTGACAGATGTTTGTTTTTTTGTGAACTTTACCTTTAATTATTCTTTTTGACACTGACCTTAATACCTTTGCAAGCCTGACTCTGTAATGATCAACTAACTTATATTGTGCAGTGGAGTACATAGTTTAGTAAGGATGTCTACAGATATCATGAGAATAAGCAGAGTTTTGAGACAAGAGTTTCAAGCAGTTAGATCTCAAGTGTGACCACACCCCTTTGTGCAAGGCCAAGATAATGGTGCTTATAATGACAATGATGAACCTGGTTAACATTAAAGGACTGTGCACATCTTCTTTACCAAGTGAACCTTTCAGTTTGCTAGTTAAAATGCATTGTTTATTTATTTGTTTTTCCCTTGTTCATGTACGTGCATGCACCCAACTTAAACAGAACTGAAAAAGTAACTTCTTGCATGTTTCAGTGATATGTCTCATAATAAAATTCATCTGAATTTGTTGAGTAGATCGAGTTTAATACAGAATTTCCCACTCTTACACACGTCATTCCTAAGCCGATATTTGCCGATATTTGTGCTGACAAAATGCTTACAATCATGATTTGTTGGCCAAATTATTTGGAATGCTAGAGGAAGTTTAGAACCGTGAGAGAAAGACACGTCATCTGTTTTGCATTTCTTAGTTTGCGTGCTGTTATGCATGGAATGGACCTTACAACAGATAAACCTGACAGCCCAAATAGCATAACTCCTTATTTTGGCTAATCTCTTTTTACATTATGGTAAAAAGGTGTAGTTATGTTAGGGCAACATGAGGGAAGATGCCCCCTAAAAACAATGTGAGTTAGCTTTAGTTTTAAACTGTAACATATTTGGATGTAAGTTCAGCACGTGCAGGATGATGCAATGTGTTATTATAGGAAATAAATTGAAACATTTGCTAATTTAGTTGTTATAGCACAAAATGTAAAATATTAAAAGAGGGGTAAGTTGGCAAAAAGCAGAATCCCAGTTAAAGAGATTGATCTGAAAAGTAAAGTTATTCTATGACTTGTATACATGCATGTGAATATTAACATATTTAATTGAAGATATGTCATAATTGCAACACTATGAATGCAAATTTAAATATTTCACTCAGTTAACCTATAGGTTTTTATGAAAGCAAAGATGTCTGAAATGTACATCCAATTCATGGAAACATTAAATAATCCCATTAATTACAATAAGTATTACATTTAAGAATAATAACACTAGTAACAATATCCAATTAAAGCTGCAAGCAGCAATGAAAGGGCCCTTGCACGTTCTGGGAACGTTAGATTAACGTTAGAATAATGTTCTGGGAACCAAAAAACTAACCTTCTGGGAACGTTAGATTAACGTTAGAATAACGTTCTGGGAACGTTAGATTAACTTTAGAATAACATTATACAAACCAAAAACTAACGTTTTGGGAACGTTAGATTAATGTTAGAATAATGTTTGGGGGGGCTTCTGGTTTGGCGATGTAAGAGAAGGCAGCAGCGACGAGGTCCTCCCAACCACACTCCATTTAAACATAATTAAGCGTCTTCTTTTTGCTATTTAATTGCTTTGCAATGTAAAATATAAGAACTACACTTAGTTCAGAAAGCGCAATGAGCAACTCTAAACAAAAGCAAAGTACCGCGCCAGCAACACGGTCAGGCGCTACCCTAGCGGGTAAGTTAGCAACTATGGCGGCTAACGATACCACGAGCAACAAAGATACACCTGAAAAAGACAACACGGATAATTTGTCGATGAGCCAGCTAGTCTTAGAACTGGCAAAACAGTGGGCCAGTTTAAAAGAGGACATGCCAAGTTTAATTCAAGACTCAATTAAGCCGTTACAAGCCTCCCTTGACACGCTACGTGAGACAGTAAGCTCGTTTCAGCACCTACTTGCATCTACTGAAGTACTGGTCGGCGAAAACTTCGAAAGGCTAGTCGCCGCAGAAGCGAAGATGGAAAAGACACTATCAGATTTATATCTGGGCTGCTTAAAGATACCACGGAGAGCGTGTTTGACAAACCTCCTGAACTTGAGCGAGCGTATCGCGCACTTCGCCCCAAACCTGGAGCAGGGCAATCTCCAAGACCATTCATCGTCTGCTTCCACCGTTTTCAGGAAAAAGAAAAGGCACTTCACTGGGCCAGGCGACATGATATTAAATTCAACGGAATGTCACTGAGGCTATACCCGGATACGAGCGCAGCGTTGGCGAAGAACCGCGACGAATTCAAAGAAGTCAAACTATCCCTCTGTCAGAAAAGCATAAAGTTTCAACTTCTGTACCTTGCCCGTCTCCGTGTGAAATTCGGAGAGGAAACTCACACTTTTGATTCACCGGAGGCTGCCTAGTCTTTTTATAAACGACGCATCCTTGTACAGGACTAAAGACCGGTTCTGACCGTAATACATTGTCTGTGAAGTTATACGACACAGACAATATACTTCAGGCAATAAGGTGACTTTTTTTTTTTCCTCTATCGCAAGTCATCTAAAATTTTAAGAAAAGATGGTATGTTGGTTTCTGTTCATTGCCTTAATGCTTATTTAGTACAATGTGTAACAATGATGCTATACTGAACTCCGTGTAAATATTGTGGTTTGGGATCTCTCAAGAAGATAAAGAAAGACTGGATAGTTGGGAGCCATTCAATTTAAGTAGGATTCTGCGGCTTGTTTCAGTTGGGGAAGCAAGCAAAGGGATCATGTTGGGAAGTTTGGTTTTGTGTTACTTTTATCAAAAAAGTGTTGGAAAAGTTTCGTTTTATGTTCTGTTTGTGGAAGAACTTAACAGTGAGGAAACATGTATGTTGCTGATTGTATCTTTAATTTGTGATTGCCTGTTTAAATTCATATTTTCCCATGTCTGATATGGCCGATATAACTAAATCTCCTGGGGGATCAAAAGTTAGATTTGTTAGCTGCAATGTCAAAGGCCTAAAAGAGGCAGAATTTTTGCATATTTAAAAAAAAATTAAATCTGAAATAATATATTTACAGGAAACCCACCTACGCATGGTTGATCATCTCAGAATTAGGAAATGACGGGTGGGACAAGTTTTTCACTCTAACTTTAACCCCAAGGCAAGGGGCACTGCCATATTGATACACAAAAGTATCCAATTTACTGCCTCTGCTTCTATTGCAGACCCTCAGAGAAGATATGTTGTAGTCTCTGGGATGTTATATCATGTCCCTGTCTTATTAGTTAATGTATATGCTCCTAACTGGGATGATGTGAATTTTATTAATAAGTTGGTTTCTTTATTGCCAGACCTAAATTCCCATCTCATGATTTTTGGTGGCAACATAAATTGTGTTATGGATCCATCCCTTGACCGTTCAAATCCTAAATCTTTATCTCGTTCTAAGATGGCCCAAGCCTTATCCACGTTTAGATCAAATGGGGGCTGTTGATCCTTGGCGATTTCTGTTTCCAAACGGCATATTCCTATTTTTCACAAGTTCATCACTCCTATTCAAGAATTGATTATTTCTTTATAGATAAATCTCTCCTTCCTTCTGTTGGACAAATCGAATATTTACCTATTGTGGAATCAGACCATGCCCCCTTGCAATTAGATCTTATTTGCAATTTGAGTTATAAGGAACGGCCTTTGTGGAGACTAAATACGGCCTTGTTATCAGATTCTGCATTTTGTACATTTGTATCAACAGCTATAGATAATTTTCTATTACATAACAAATCAGACTCTATTTCAGCATCTACATTGTGGGAGACACTAAAAGTAGTTATCAGGGGAGAAATAATTTCATATACCTCAACTCTCAACAAAAAACGTAAACAAAAACAGGACAATTTAATTGATTCTATAAGAAGGTTAGATTATCAATATTCCACGTCTCCCTCACCTGAACTTTATAAGGAAAGGCTGAACCTTCAAGTTCAGTATAATCTGTTATCAACAAATAAAACTGAACGGTATTTATTACGTTCTAGAGGATATATATACGAACATGGAGAAAAAGCAGGACGACTTTTAGCACACCAGTTAAAATCTAGAGCTGCCTCTCAACTTATTCCTCAAATTTGTAACAGTAATAATGATTTAATAGTTAACCCAGTTGAAATTAATAACATTTTTAAGAACTACTACTTAAATTTATATACTTCTGAAAGCCCTGAATCTAAAATGCCTCTAAAAAGCCTCTGAAATGTTGGAATTTTTAAACAATATAGATATACCCACCCTTAATTCTGTGCAGAAAAGTAATTTAGATCAGCCCATACAAATAGAAGAAATTTTAAACTCGATCACATTAATGCAGAGTAAAAAAACTCCCGGCCCTGATGGCTATCTAATAGACTTTTATAAAAACATTGCAGATAAATTAGCCCCTATTCTTCTTAATATGTATAAAGACTCTTTGGGAAAGGGTAGCTTGCCACAAACTTTGAATGAAGCAAACATTACACTTTTATTAAAACCTGGTAAGGATCCTTTGAAATGTAATTCTTACAGGCCAATCTCTCTTTTAAACTCCGATGTTAAAATCTTGGCAAAAATCCTTGCTTTACGTTTAGATACAGTAATAGAAAACTTGATTTCAAAAGACCAAACAGGTTTCGTCAGAGGCCGGCATTCTTTTAGTAACATCCGGAGATTGTTAGGGGTAATCCACTCATCTAAACTTTCTCAGAACCCTGTCCCTCAAGTAGTCATCTCGCTAGATGCTGAAAAAGCATTTGACAGGGTAGAGGTGAAATATTTATTCTCTGTGCTGGAAAGATTTGGCTTTGGAACGCATCTTCTCTCATTGATTAAGTTATTATACTCTTTTCCCTAATGTGTCTGTAATCACAAATAGAGTACGTTCAAAGTCTTTTCCCCTATCAAGGAGTACAAGACAAGGTTGTCCTCTTAGCCCTTTACTTTTTACTTTAGCCATCGAGCCCCTATCTATAGCGTTAAGACACTCACAGCATTTTACTGGCATCCACAGTAGGGGCATAGAACATAGAGTATCCTTATATGCCAATGATATGCTATTGTACATTTCAGATCCGATCTTGGGTATTCCACAAGTAGTTAAGATATTGAAACAATTTGGAACATTCTCAGGCTATAAATTGAATTTTTCAAAAAGTGTTTGCTTTCCCATTAACGGTAAGGGCCTTCATATTTCAAACACTTTTCAGTTGTCTGTATCAGGTTTTAGATATTTAGGGATAAATATCACAAAGGGATTCCCTAACCTTTACAAAGAGAACTTTGCTCATTTAATCGACAAGTTAAAACTAGACCTCACAAAATTGAATTTGTTGTTTCTTTCTCTTGCAGGTAGAATCAATTGCGTAAAAATGAACATTTTACCAAGGTTCATGTACTTGTTTCAATGTATTCCAATCTTTTTAACAAAGTCCTTTTTTCAGAATTTAGACAGATTGATTTAATCATTTATATGGGGTGGAAAAACGCCTAGAATTCGGAAGGAATTTCTCCAAAAACAGAAAACTCAGGGTGGATTAGCGCTTCCTAACTTTAGGTATTATTATTGGGCTGCAAATATCTGAAAAGTGCTTTACTGGCTTCAGAACCCCAATGATGTCTGGTGTATTTCAGAGGTAAAATTATGTACTTTCATCATCCCTTCCTGCTTTAGCTTTATCTAAATTGCCCCTTGGTATTTCATTGTATACTCCATGCCCAGTCTTAGCGAACACCCTTAAGATTTGGTTTCAGTTCAGACAATGTTTTGGTTTTAAAGACTTCTCCATAGCCAGCCCTATATGCAAGAATCACCTATTCCTTCCAGCTCAATCTTCAGCCAGTGGCAACATTCAGGTCACACATGTTTAGATATTTTCAAGTTCGTCACCTAATCCAAAATCATTGTCCCACTTATCCCCCCAATTCTTCCCAGTACAGGAATGGACGCAATTTTAAATATTCCATTACATATGAAGGGAGTAATTTCTAATGTATATAATAGTTTAATGTCAATAAAAAGTATTAATCTAGACAAAATCCGTACAAAGGATCTGGCAGTGGATATATCAGATGAAACCTGGAATAATGCAGTATCTAGAGTAAATGGAACAACCTCCTGTACTCACGCTTAGGTTTAATCCAGTTTAAGGTCCTCCACAGACTTTATTACAGTAAGGTTAGACTGTCCAAGATCTATGCTAATGTAGTGGACACATGTGAACGATGTCGCTCTGCTAAAGCAGACTTGGCTCATATGATTTGGGCTTGCTCCAGACTGCTTTATTACTGGACAACTATATTTAAAATTTTGTCTGAGGCATATAGTAAGGATATCAGACCTAGCTTTGAAATGGCTGTTTTTGGAGTACCTGAGCAAGGTGTGGTCATGTCTAAAAATTGTCAAGATGCTTGTGCTTGTGCATGTCTTTTGGCTCGGAGGAGAATATTACTTGATTGGAAATCAGAGAAACCACCTTTAGTTTCACTCTGGCTTAGTGATGTAATGCTGTTCTTGAAATTGAAGAAAATTAAATATTCTCTTAGAGGATCCACCAAACGTTTTTATTCTGTATGGACTCCAATGATCTCATATTTTGAAAAGGGTATAACTCTTCCCCCAAACTAAATGATGAACACCTGTACACATTTGAACAAATAAATCAATCAGACACAATGGGCTAACAACGATGCCAATTTCCTCCATGTTTGTAAAATCAGAACTTTGAAATTCTGTTTTTCCATTTAGTTTTTTCCAATTTGTTTATTTGTTATGTTAATTTGTTTTTTTTTCTGTTCTGGGGTGGGTTGAGGGTAAGGGGAAAATTGTAAAATCAAAAGGAACATTGTTAATTTTATCTGTATGTAATATGTCACTGTTCTTCCTTTTAATAAAAATATATAAAAAAAAAAAAAATAACGTTTTGGGAACGTTAGATTAACGTTAGAATAACGTTCTGTGAGCCAAAAACTAATGTTCTGAGAACATTAGCTTTCAAATTCAAACACTTCCATGTGCTTAAAAACGCTCCCGTGCATTGATGATTGTAGTGCATTGACCGATGAGTGCATCAACATAGTGGCCAATCAGAGGTGTTTACAAATCCACTCAACAGCGCTCAAAGAGTCACATTTTTAAAATTTCAGTACCAACTTGGTACCGAAGTCAGTACTTTTGACAACTCTATAATACAGTATGGTGAAAGTTTTTAAAAATAGGAACAATTGATTTAACTTTGACCTTTGTTCATTTTATACTTTCGTAATTTATTTTCTCCATTAAATACAAAGACTACACACATGCAGCCAAAGTTAACTTCATAAAAAACACATTTTACCCCAGTTTGCATCTGGAGATGCAAACAAATTTTTCCTATTTTTTTCAGTGTCAGATTTAATGCCATGTCGACTGTCCGGTTCTTGACTTAGGTGTAATTTTCTCATTTTCTAGTGTTATATTTAGTGTTTCAACATAACATCAGATACTTGTGTTTTCTGTTTTGCATTACTTCAAATGAGTGATTAACTGCATTTGTTACTGCAACAGCTTTGATATTGGAAACTGCTGTCATTTTGTGAACATCACTTTTGTAACATTTGACCTTGGTGTAGGTGTGTGGCCTAGTTAGGGCTGGTGTCTAGAAGTCATCTTAGTGGTTAAAGATTTGAGTTGTTAAACAAAAGGTTGCACTGACTATTGTGCACTTGAGCAAGGCACAAGCTGTCCCTGCAGCTTAACATTGCGACATTGCATGAAAGTGGTGGAGAAAAATGTCACAGTTCTCAGTGTTGGTCTAGAATTCTATTCTTGATACATTTGTAAAAATACTTCTCGAAGTCCTCTTACCTTCAGAAGTTTTGACGAAAGATGAAATGCTCATCAGACTCGGGTATTGTTGTTGAAACTCTTCCCATCTAAATCACTTTTTTCTTCCCTAAATAGTCTAAATTCTCCTTGCTATACTTTTAAATATGAAGGAGGCGGGGGCGAAGACAAGACATTGTCACATCCCCTTGCTGTCCTAAGCAGTCATTTTCCACAACTGATAAGTTGTGACAGGTGCTGTTGTGTCTGCTAATAGGCCACTGTCTTCCCAGCTTTCCTATAGTATTTTTAGCTTTCTCCTACCTACAGAGCGAGCCACCGCCTGCCATTAGCCCAAATCTAAAGCTACTGTACTTGATTAGCGTATAATAATTAGCATATGCGTGTAATCAGTATTATTGTGTGTCTCTGAGTCGGCGGTGACCCTGCTTTGCATAAGGGAACACCCCACACATCCCTCTCACGCTATCGCTCTCTCGCTCTAGCCCTCAAGACCGAGAGAAAGAGCGGAGCTGTCAACTTTTGATTTGCTTCTGAAGTAGTCCAATCGCAACAATGAGACGAGATAAAGAGATTCTGTTTGTATTTGTCATAGTAACACTGCCTGTGTTGATTACATGCTTTTGTGTGCCAAGGGCACTATCTTTCTTTTAGGCTCTTTCGCACCATCCATGCATGCTTTCTCTCTTTTGCTTGGTGGCCAACCATTATCCTTTCCATCGTCATATCCCACATCCCATAGATGATCCTGGCATGGTAAGTGAGAGAAAGAAGCCAAGCCATATTTGTGTGTGTGTCTTGGAGAAGAAACGAGAAGCTTCTTAATCCCTTCTTTTAGAGTGGAACGTGTGAATGACTATGGGGTGCAGACCTAGTCTTAACCCCCTGCCAAACCCACCCCCATCTCCTCCTGGTCTCGTCTCAGGATGGGCATATCTCTTCCTCAGTTCAGTTAATGAAGGATTCTTAATTTTCCATTGTCTTTTGTTCATCTGTAAGGTAAAGGTAAAATATATGCCCTTCATGCCATTTTAAACTTTTATTTTCTCTTTGATTACAACTTTTGTTTCTTCCATTGAATGCAAAAGGTGAATATTTGTAATCAACATAATGATTTTATGTACCCCATTTGTAATCGGGACTAAAGTTCCACAATGACAAAAAAAGCATCATAAAAGTTGTGCACTATATTCCAAGTTTTATGTAGTCATATGATAGCTTTGTGTGAGGAATAGACCAATATAGAAGTCATTATTCAATGAAAATCTTGACCTCTGCCATAGATTTGTGGGAATATCTTGCCAATTTGGGGGCATATCTTTAATCAGATGAATCAATTTAGTCCACAATACCAAAACTGAATGATTTGTTTGTGACCACACTGACTCAATGATCCAGTTGCAGAAATTAACTTTTGTCTGTTGCTCACACAGAGCTATCACTGGGTTAACTTAAAACATAAAGCATCTGGCTACAAAGCATTTTTGAATTTTTTTCAACTTGAATAAACTACTTTTCTAACTTTAAAGTTGTATGTCCCTGAAGTCCACTATACTCAAAACTTCTTAGCAGTAATTGATGTTTAATTGAATAGACCTAACCTAAGGAACACTGATCACACTAATGGTGACTTAAAAAATAATAAAACCTCATCAAAACACTAAATAGCCAACCTTCACCATCAAACTTGACATACATTTTCACAGTTTTAAATGGTTACTCGTACTAAATTACTTGAGTTAACTTTACTTACCCTTATTTTTGCATTTTTTTTTTTTACCTTTAAAATAGTGTATATAACAAAACAGAAATTGGATTTTTATTACAGTGTATCATATGACTTCAGAAGACATGAAAATGTAGCACATGAGTAGCATGGACCACTTTTATGATTCTTTCATGGTGCTTTTGCATTCTCTTTGAAGCCTGAAAGCCTCAGTCCCCATTCATTGTAATTGTATGGGAAAGTGAGGGCAGTACAATACTTCAGAATCTGTCCTTTTGTGTTTTGCTAAAGAAAGAAAGTCAAACGGGATTGGAACAACATTAGGGTAAAGATGACAGAATTTTCATTTTTGGGTGAACTATATCTTTAAGTTCTGTTTTCTGCCTAATTTCCCACTGTGTCAAGTATTTCTTTTTGCTCATGAGAAGTATGCAGTTATTGCAGTAATTGGTCATGAGTTGATTTTATATATTTTTGTGCTTTGTATCGTTTGTCTAAAAATGCCTGATGAAGGTCATGAGACCAAAACGTTGCGACCAATAGAGATTTTTTTATACTTTTGTAAGCATTGATAGTGTGCAGGACTTTCTTGTGTTTTTGCTTATGAGAAAAAAAGTTCAAAAAGAGAACAGTTATGTTATCTCATAATATGAAGAAAGTAACTTTGGTACCTTAAGCAGCTGAATATTGACAGCCTCTAATCTTTCACTTTATGCATTATGCAACTTTGTAACTGTGACGCATTATTGGAATAGGTCAGTTTTATTGGGTTTGTCACACACAGTTAGAGCTCAGATTCACATGACAGCAGAACATAAGCAGGAACGCAGATAATGACTTGCTGTATATAAGTTCTATTTGTTGGCTTCTGTTCATAAAATTTCTTATCAAATCCATATTGTGTTTACAGTGCTAAAGTTGAGTAACACTGACTCTGCACGAAAACCATCAGAGGGAGGACTTTGGGATTCAACGTTGTTTACAGACAGGAGAATCCTCAGCCCCCCTTCTGCGTTTTTGTATACAACACTCTTTCCCTATCCATCTTTCACTCCCTTTCTCCCTTCTTCACCTCCTCCTCCTCCTCCTCCTCCTCCTCATCCCCCTTTAATTCTTTTTTCCAATTTCCAAAAAGCCCTCTCTCTCGCTCTCCCTTTCTGCCATTACTAAAAATGGCTTGCTTGCCTGGTTGTCAGTCCCAGTCAAGTGTAATCCAAAGTCTACAGCATCCTCCCCGACAACTATTTTAATGGTAATGGGCAGCATATTGTATCAAGGCTACCATATCCTACTTGAGATGACAGTATCAAAAGTGGGAGTTGATGCTATGGGAACAAAGACAGGGGGCAGCTTTTTGCCAGAGTGAGGGTGTTGGGGTGGTGGGTGAGTGTGTTTGCGTGCGTGTGTGTGAGAGAGAGCGACTTGTGTGTAGAACACGGAGGGGGATGATGGTGGTGGGGCGCGAGTGCTTTCATTGTCCCTCTGTCCTCTTCTCTTTGGAGCTATGATGCGATGAGATGGCATTGTGCTTCCATTTTTGCTACTTTTATTTTGAAAAAGAGAGAGCAGGGCGGAGAGATGAAATGCTCGCTCTTAAACTTGACTTGATCCGACTCGCTAAAAGCTAATGCATAGCCAGCGCAGAGCCCTTACGCTGGGTGAGGTGACCTCTCTAGGCTGTTTTTTCCACTGCCCTCTCTCTCCTCCTAATGAGGCTACACCATTGTCCCCAGCACACACATGCATCTAAAAAAGAGGAGAGAGACCGGGATTCTGCCATCTCCTCATATCGGCATAAGCCATGTGGAAGCTTTTAACAGTGCAGAAGAGTGACTAAAAGAAAGAGCGCTTTTAGTGCACCTTTCACACAATTGGCTATTTTTGGGTGTTGTGCATAAAATGCACCTAGTCTGTATCTCCCTCTGTCTCGCTCACTCTCTCTCCGACTTTTTCTTACTCGGGCAGTCTGTCCCGTTCTTTACAGGTTGTTTTGTTTTCATTTTGACATTTTTAGGTTGTTTTTTTAACCTAGTTTGTTTGAAGCATTTAGAGAAGGTGATTTTTTGATATCCTTGAGCATACCTGTTGAATCTTGAGAACAGAATCTGTGAGTCAACGTAGCTCTGGTAAATAGACAATTCTGACCAACGAAAGGACTGTTTGTGCACATACTAATTAATTTATATACAGTATCTCACAGAATTGCGTACACCCCTCACATTTTTGTATTTCCCAAATATTTTATTATATCTTTTCATGTGACAACACTGAAGAAATGACACTTTGCTACAATGTAAAGTAGTGAGTGTACAGCTTGTATAACAGTGTAAATTTGCCACCCCCTCAAAATAACTCAACACACAGCCATTAATGTCTAAACCGCTGGCCACAAAAGTGAGTACACCCCTAAGTAAAAATCTCCAAATTGGGCCCAATTAGCCTTTTTCTCTCCAGTGTTATGCAACTCGTTAGTGTTACAAGGTCTCAGGTGTGAATGGGGAGCAGGTGTGTTAAATTTGGTGTTATCACTCTCACTCTCTCATACTGGTCACTGGAAGTTCAACATGGCACCTCATGGCAAAGAACTCTCTGAGGATCTGAAAAAAAGAATTGTTGCTCTACATAAAGATGGTGTAGGCTATAAGAAGATTGCCAAGACCCTGAAATTGAGCTGCTGCACGGTGGCCAAGACCATACAGCAGTTTAACAGGACAGGTTTCACTCCGAACAGGCCTCGCCATGGTCGACCAAAGAAGCCGAGTGCACATGCTCAGCATCATATCCAGAGGTTGTGCTGCCAGCATTGCTGCAGAGGTTGAAGGGGTGGGGGGTCAGCCTGTCAGTGCTCAGATCATACTTCCCAGAAGGAAGCCTCTTCTAAAGATGATGCACAAGAAGGCCGCAAACAGTTCGCTGAAGATAAGCAGGCTAAGGACATAGATTACTGGAACCATGTCCTGTGGTCTGATGAGACCAAGATAAACTTTTTTGGTTCAGATGGTGTCAAGCGTGTGTGGCGGCAACCAGGAGTACAGGGGGAGTACAAAGACAAGTGTGTCTTGCCTAAAGTCAAGCATGGTGTTGGGAGTGTCATGGTCATGCAGCCGGCACTGGGGAGCTACAGTTCATTGAGGGAACCATGAATGCCAACATGTACTGTGACATACTGAAGCAGAGCATGATCCCCTCCCTTCGGAGACTGGGCCACAGGCCAGAATTCCAACATGATAACGACCCCAAACACACCTCCAAGACGACCACTGCCTTGCTAAAGAAGCTGAGGGTACCTAAACCCTATTGAGCATCTGTGGGGCATCCTCAAACGGAAGGTGGAGGAGCGCAAGGTCTCTAACATCCACCAGCTCCATGATGTCGTCATGGAGGAGTGGAAGAGGACACCAGTGGCAACCTGTGAAGCTCTGGTGAACTCCATGCCCAAGAGGGTTAAGGCAGTGCTGGAAAATAATGGTGGCCACACAAAATATTGACACTTTGGGCCCAATTTGGACATTTTCCACTTAGGGGTGTACTCACTTTTGTGGCCAGCGGTTTAGACATTAATGGCTGTGTGTTGAGTTATTTTGAGGGGACAGCAAATTTACACTGTTATACAAGCTGTACACTCACTACTTTACATTGTAGCAAAGTGTCAGTGTTGTCACATGAAAAGATATAATAAAATATTTACAAAAATATGAGGGTGTACTCACTTCTGTGAGATACTGTGTGTGTGTGTGTGTGTGTATGTATATATATATATATATATATATATATATATATATATATATATATATATATATATATGTATATATATATATATATATATATATATATATATAAAATATAAATATATTTTACTTACATTCATAAATTTGAGGTCGGTAGGATATCTTAAATGCATTTATTGCATGATGCATTATCGCAGCACTCTTGGTTTTGCCGCAGTGTTATGCTTTATGATGAGAAGGTTTTGGTTTCAAGTCCTGTTAGTGGCCAACTAGAGATAATTAAAAAGCCGACATCATTAAATATCTCGTGGAGCTTACAGAATTAACATAAAAACCACCCAAGAGAGCATAGCTGACCATCAGAGAGTCTCTAAGCATTTGATCGTCTCGTCTAACACTGAGTCTCATTACCTGCCAGTTTAATCATGTCATACCGTTCCCCTCTCTCCAGTACGCTCACAGGTATTGATGGACCTCTTGAAAAGCCCTGTCTTAGCCGCAGCGCAAGGCTGCTGTCTTAATGAATTGGGCTGTTTTCATCTGCTCATTGAGTGTTTGATGTGTAAGGGCTTCCGTCTGTGTGGTTAACTTTGGTTGCCACGGTAATCAGGCCCTTTGTTGGGCTGTTTTGTTTGCTTGTCTCAGGTTTGATTGAGATCATTAGCAGTGAGGGGAGGACAGTCAAACTCTTTGGAGTTTACATCTGCAGCTGTATACAGTGTGACGTACCCCTCCTTTCTCTTTGCACACACACACACACACACACAAATACAACACTGCTCTCGTCACAGCATTTTTGTTGAAGTGTAATTAGTGGTGCTTGCAAGCGTCACTATTACTATTGCTCATACTTAGAGTGAGGGATTTGAACAAACCCCTAACCCTAAGTTGTAAACTATAGCATGTAACCTGTGACGTTTGCACTAGGGACATGATTGATGTGTTAATCATGCAGCTTTTTGTGTAATATTACTTTTGTATTTGGTCGGACTTGGAATTTGAAGCAATTTAACAATATAAAATAAATGTTTTGTATAATGTATTCCTGTGATTGCAAAGCTGAATTTTCAGCAGCCGGTACTCCAGTATTTACCTGAGATTTGGGGCCAAAATACAGGAGGAGGAAAATGACTTTAGAAAGATGGCAGCATTATTATTTTATTTCTACACAGAGATTGGTAGATCTATTAGTAAAATCTTTTGACTTTAGCATTGTTGTTGAGTTGTAAAATGTACCAGTACAAAAACAAAAAAAAAAAGTAAAAGTTGACAGTGCCAGCATTTTTGCAGTATCAGTAGTATAGACTGGGTATATTCAGTACCCACTCATAGATGCTCATGTTTGAGCGCTCTCTGAACATCAAAGGTTTCTATTTACAGTGTGTTTTTACAAGCGCTGAGCATTGTAGCCCATCACAATCATATCTGTTGAGCATGTGAACGCAATGGCCTATCAGTGGTGCTAGTCTGTAAGTTAGTCAGAATCTGCATAACCGCCAAAAATGCACACTGTTTTCTTTTGTTCAACGCAAGCCGCACACTTGCATATCCTTTCATTATAACAAACAATGTGTAAACCCAATGTAAATAAGAGATTTATTGTACAATTAAGACATTTTTATTATAATGGGAGTTTTCACGAGTGCAGAATTCAGTGAGCTTGCATGTTAGAGATTGACAAGCCTTAGTGATTATAAAGCCCTCTTCTCTTGTTTTCTGTTTATTACCAATTCACAATCTGAATACACGTTTAGTTTATGCTGCTTAGTACATGACAAAGTTTCTTGATTAACAAAATGCACAATTGAAACTGCGATGATTGCCAGTGATAACCAACGGACGAGACAAAATGGGACAAAATGTTCTAAGTTCTTAATTCAACAATTTTTGCTCTGGTACCGAAATATGTACAGAGAACTACACAATTTTACCAGTATTGATTTTTGCATAAAGTTTGCATGTCTGTAACTCAAGAGGTATTAAATATATCTTAAAATCCATTTAAATGTTGTTTCTTACTAAATCTTTCTTTTGGAGTCTTAGTTTTTAAGGCTCAATATGGTTTAGTTCCAGAGATATGGGGATGTCAATATGGCTCCATGAGTAAATTGTTAAATTTTGGTCAAAAACAAAATATGAGTTACTTTGCATACAAATACTGTTGAAACCAGAATTGTGTCTTTTTTTTAAGGGGAAGAGAGTAGAGTAAGGGGAATAGATGACTAGAAGTTTGGACAATAACTGGATTTTTTTCTTTTTTTCCCCCCATTTTTTCTTGTTAACACAAGATTGAAGCTGTAGAGTGAAATAAGAAACAAAACCTGACCTATTGACACCTTTCATTCCTTATCGTGTGTGTGTGTGTGTGTGTTTTAAGAAGTTTTCAAGATAAATGGGCTTTCACCCTTGGCCTAAGAACTAATCCTGTTCAATAACTAACTAACTCTTCCTCCAGTGTGACCGCACACTACATAATAGTCCCGGAACCATGACATTATTGTGATGAGTGTGTGTATTAAATTACCTGTTACCACGATCAATTGACATGGGGATTAACTTCTTTAGACCTGCTTACTTAGTGGAACCTAAACCCAGTGGTCCAGCCATTCATGCAGTATTAGCAAGTACCTCCGCAAGGTTGCTACTAAACGCTTCCTCAGCACTGCAGTTAGCCTGATCTCATAGCCGTTGAGTTAATCCCCATCTCATATGACCGCGTGGGTTGAAGGAACATATAAGGGTTATGAAAAATTCAAATTGTACGTTTAGAGAAATGATACCATGAGTGGTTTGAGGAGGTTACTGCAAATAAAACTGAAACTTAAATGAAAAGACTAGAAGCTATACACACTTAAAGGGATAGTTCACCCAAAAATTAAAATTCTGCCATTTACTCACCCTCATGTCGTTGCAAAATAGTACTTTTTTTTTTTACATTTTGTGTAACACAAAAAAATATTTTGAAGAATGTTTCCAACAGTTTTTGTCCATTATACCCCATTGACTTTCATTGTATGGTTAAACTTTTTAAAATATATTTTTTGTTTAGTCATACAGATTTGGAATATCATGAGGGTGAGTAAATGATGATAGGATTTTTATTTTGGGGTCAACTATCCCTTTAAGCTGTGATGAATTTATGGATTTGGAAAGAGTTACACTACTGTTCAAAAGTTTGGGTCGGTACGTTTTTTTTTTTTTTTTATAAGATAATTGATGGAAAATAGAGTAAAAACAGTAATATTGTGAAATGTAAAATGTAATTTATTAGATATGCACTGATAGGATTTTTTTTTTTTTTTTTTTTTTGGCCAATACCGATTTTAACAAACAAACAACTATTGTGCGATACTGATATAACTTTTGTCATTGAAATAGATTACTGTTTTGGTCATGTTTTAAAATGTTCAAAAACGCATGCATTAAGGTATGCTAGCTAGTTTATTGCTGCATCATCAAATCATTTTCATTGAACATGGATTGGATCCATTTAACATTCTACAGGAGAACATAAATACATGGATCCAATCTGTATACTGATACACACATTTTATTTCTCAACTGTTTACGTTCTCGTAAGCCATAATTGACTGTGTATACAAGGATACTCGCCAAGATGGGCATTTTGATACAATTTTGTGTGAATTTGTCTGTTCAAGTGCAAGAAGAAGCAAAAGAGAACTCAATTCAGTATTCACACGCTGTCTGAGATGGGGCTTTCTAGGTGCACATAGTAATATGTAATAGTAGTATGTAATATGTTACTACTTATTAACTCGTATGAGACTCCTGTCATATATCACTTGTCTAAAAAAGTGATTTTATTCTACATGGATCTGGTCACATGACCAGCTGAATACAACTAATTTTATGTTACTAACTTCTTTATTAATGGCCACTTTGGCTTCCTGAACAATTTAATGATAACTTATTTCTAACACCAGGACATAAACAAACAAAAAAAAAATTATGAGCACACCGTCAGTGAAACATTGTTTAATGAGACTAGAAGAAAAACAAATATTGGTCAGATTGATAGAGGGGGGAACCAGCAGAGATGGATAAAGATTGAAAGAATAGAGATGGGGAAAGCTGAAGTGGTGGGTATTTCATCAATGTTCCTCATTGAATGGAGAGATCTACGCTTTCTGAAGGGACCCTCTCAAGGCTAAAAACATGACTTGGAGCAGCGGGAGAGTAAGCGATGGAAAGAGGAATGGTCTTGAGGTAACTGAGGATCGATGAACATTTCAACTCTTCCTGTCCAATTAGGGCCCACATGAGACTTGGACCCTAAAGCACACATTCATTTATTCGTTTAACTTACTGTCTCCTTCACCATGTATTCATCTGTTTTGAGTCTGCGTCGAGCAAATCAGCCCGTGTAGGAGTATTGATCTGTACTTTTATTCCCGTCTATGTTTGTTACTTGCGCTGCCTTTTGCCTCTTCAGCTTCTCCTTGAATGCTGTCATCAGGCTGTTCTTTTATTTCATAAACATCTGCCTCTCCAGTGACCCTGTATTCGTGTCTCTGTGGGCCTTTTTGTGGACTTTACCTATTTATTTAATGCTTTACTCTAATACTGAACTTGGTTTCATTGAAGAGTTGATGATTTTCAGCTACACTGTCAGTCTTAACACGGTTTTCAAACTACTTTTATAAAAGATGTGGGTCTTTTCTCTTTTATTTTTTTTTGAGATGGATGTGATGTTTCTGATGTTGTTTGTCTGTTCTTGTTCTCCACAGACAAACCTCCCCATATTCAAGCTGAAGGAGTCACGTGTCCGGAGGAGATACAGCGACTTTGAGTGGCTGAGAGGAGAGCTGGAGAGGGAAAGCAAGGTGAAGGATGGATGTGTGAAATAGTAGTGTTGATTTGGTTTGAACATCGCATGAATGCTCAGACTGAGGCATTTTATCATCCTTCCCTTCTACTGCATAATGTCAGACTTGTTGTAAAGGTCCATTTCAACTAGATAGATTTAAGTAGTAATGTTATTTTATTTATTTATTTATTTATTTTTTTTTTTTTTTCTCCAATCATTGGATTGGGAAAGTATTCTGTAGTTCAGGTAATGACGTTTGAAGTGATTGTAAGAGACCTATGATTGCATTTTGAGATGTATGTAACGTGAATGAAGTGCTTGTATTTCAAACAGGTGGTAGTTCCTCCTCTTCCTGGAAAGGCTCTGATCAGGCAGCTCCCATTCCGTGGGGATGATGGTATATTTGACGACTCTTTTATCGAGGAACGGCGGCAGGGTCTAGAACAATTCCTCAACAAGTGAGTCTCAAGATCCCCCTGACAACTTTACCAGAAACAATAATCTTTGGGTTTACTTTCACGTTCAGTCGAACCATCCAGGTAGAAAAAGTCAATTCATCTAAATCGCTATACATCACAAAATACATAAAACAGGACAAAATTAATTTCAAATTGAACAATTTTAAGAGTTTCTTCTATCAAAAAATTGACTTGCATTGCATTTCAAGTATACATTTTATCAGTTCATGCGTTCCTTGGCAGTTAAAGTTATTAACAGACTTTGCGCCATGTTATACTGTTCGAGGTACAGAAAAATTGCCATATTGCATCTTTATGGCCGACATTCAATTCTCATTGCTAAATTACTTCTCCACTAATATTTACAACCTATAAAGCTGAAATATGAGCAAAATGACCTGTCAAAAAATGTATTTATCCTATTAGTCTTTCATTCAAAATGTTCACAAAATTCTAATCTTTAAATTGAGTAAAATTCTAGAAAAAAGTGACTTGAAATACATTTTTTGCAACAAGTGTGACACAATTACTGGCACTCCTACAAATACTTATAAAAATGTAACCTATATTCCTGTCTTTCATTAGAAATATTCACAAAAATATAATCTTTAAATGGAGTAAATGGTGTGAGCCTTCAAAGAAATATAGCCATGCAGAAAAAAACGTTGTGGCACACATATTTGAGAGAGAAAAAAAAAAAAGATAATTATGGAGAGAAAAAAAAAAAGCTATTATTTAAATTAAAGGTTATATTTTTGTGAGGGGAAAAAAAAACAAGAGGATAAACAGTGAAGACATTTTTCCACAGCCTATTTTGCACATATTTAAGGTGAGTGCCATCATTAATGGAGGACACTGTGTGTACGTACCCATGATGCACTGTGGGAATGAAGTCATTTAATCAGAAATAAAGATATTTATCCTTGCAATTTTGTTCTCAAGTGTATTTGAGTTAATGTTGATATGACAAGATTTACAAAGTCCTCTACTGCGCGTCCTTCCTCTTCTTTTGGCCTCTGCACATCTGAACTGTTTTTAGAAAAGAAGAGTGAAGCAGTTATCATGATAATGTAACACAATAGTTTTCCCTCTTTTCGTTAATTTTAAGTTTTTAGGTTAAGGTACTTCAGTAAAAGAGAAAAACATACACTTGCCAGCCTTTGTGTCATCTGATGTCTTCCCTCACACTTTTTTTCTTCTCATAATTACCTACAGAATGATCGAAACTGATGAGAGGCCACAAGTGCACCAGCTTTACTTTTTACATTTGTTTTATTTTTGATGTGTAATTTATGATAATTGCGAGTGAAATTACAGGCGTGCATACCTTTTCCCTACAAGATGTTGTGTGCACTCCTGCTTATTTTTGATCCGAGGTGCCGTTCCCCCGCCGACTGAGACAATAAAAGTTACAGTTCGATTGTAATTATTTGCTGTGATTGCAGACTTTGCCATTATCTTTGTTTCATGTGCAAATGTGCCGGCTCTACCTGTTTGAATTTTAATACGAGACGAACAGCTGTAAATTAGGTTTGAAGAAAGAAAGGATATGGAGGTAATTAAGATGGGTTTTTTTCTTTAACCAAAAATTCCTGAATTAAATATCATTGTTCGGTACTAATAGCACCTGGGGAAGGGGGAAGGATGCCCATCATACTTCTCGACTATGTGTGAGTGGATTTGTACAGCATGTCTTTAAATTGCCTCTCCCAAACCTGAAAATGATTCTCTGTCATCTTGACTTGTAACATCGTGAGCATCGTGTAATTTTAGAGGTGTGAGGGTCCTTTTTTATTCCATTGGAAGCTGAATGGTAAAATAATGAGTTTAATTAGCATGATGGCTCATTCTGCTTTTTTAAAAATATGCGTAATTAAATTTCGATATTATCGCTGTGAAATTCAAGTTGGATGATTTATGATCTAAAGAAGAATGCTGCGAAATGTCACAGCCTCCTAATAATATCTAAGAGTTGCATCTTGATTGGGGTCAAAGTTGTTTCCGCCTATTCTCTCTCTCTCTCTTTTCTGCTTTACAGTGTGCATCCTTGCATAATATTTTTATGATGGCTAATGTGCGTTTTGTGGTCTGATTTTTCCAGAGTGGCTGGTCATCCATTGGCCCAAAATGAGCGCTGCCTGCACATGTTCCTACAGGACGAGTCAGTGGATAAAAACTACACCCCTTCAAAAATTAGACAAGCCTGAACCGGTCTGGACTCTACACACACATACAGACACACACACACACACACACACACACACACACACACAAAAACATGGCCCACAAGCAATAAGCTTTGAATCATTCTTAACTGGAAAAGAATCTTAGCATGAACCATAGGGCGTCAAAAACATTTACCTGCGCAGAACATCAAGACGACAAATGATTGAAAACGTACTAGAATTAGTCATTGTATCCCTTCACTTTTCCAACAGTACTGCTTTGATCTGTCCTTAAAGTTTCGGTCTCTCTGATTTATAAATTGTTTACCACTTTAAGTCCTATCAAACACATTCTTGTTTATAATTAATTATGGTTAACAATTATTTATGGTAGTTTTGTCTGAGAGCACCACTAACTTTGAAATTTGTAGTACAAGATCAAACAAAACAAACCAAATAACTAAATCACAATTATGCAAGCACAATATCACACACATTGGCATCCCTGTGTTATTGCTACTGCCTACTTATGTTGCTTTTAATGCTGAAGAACACGTACAGAAGCTTATCATGCAGGATGCGCTTAAATGGGCACCTCCTTGATCGTGTGCTGTGTGTCCAACTTAGCTGCAGACAAGCCTGTTTTTACTGTGCAATGGTGTTACACAGAAACACACAGAGTTCTGCCTACATTGCATGTTTCCAGATTTGTATACTGCTGTGCCATTGTTTTGTTTATGAGAATTTTCCAATAAAACGGATCAAACACACACACATATGATGTGGTTTGAAAAATGAAAGCTTCTTGGTTTGGTTCAGCTAAAATATATTTTAAGAGATGATCCTAGTATTAGAGTGGTTGTGGACATTCATTCTGCCTTAAAAGGTTTTTCTTTTTGAACGTCCGGTTTGTATAAAGTGAGTGAGCTGCGTATATATTTTGATTAGTGTTGTTCTGTTAGACTCAATGAATAATCTCAGATCCATTTAAATCATATAAAATCCTATTTGCAACATCTATAGGATAGGTTTTTTGGTCACACTTTAGATTAGGGTCCAATTCTCACTACTAACTATGACTTTTGCCTCAATAATCTCCTAATTACTGCTTTATAATAGTTAGTAAGGTAGTTGTTAAGTTTAGGTATTGGGTAGGATTAAGCGATGTAGAATATGGTCATGCAGAATAAGGCATTAATATGTGCTTTATAAGTACTAATATCCTAGTAATATGCATGCTAATAAGCAACTAATTAATAGTGATAATTGGAGCCTAAACTAAAGTGTTACTGTTTTTTTTTTTCTTCTTCTGATAAAGAGCTTTTCAGAGGAAATCATCCTCAGATATGTGGAGGACAAGGTGATAAAAGTATCAGTATTCTGTGTGCAGGAATTGTTAAAATGATTTCTCATCTTGGCCTTACACTGTGAAATTAATTATGCCAGTTATTGTTCATTTACACAGTACGTTGAGATTTTTTTGAGTATTATACACAAAACAGTATTAAAAGATGTGTAGATTCGTTTAGTTATTGCACATTTGTTATTTGCTAGATGCTTTACTCAAGTGAATTATAATTTCATGCTACCAAGATAACTACTTGAAGGCAATTCAATCTTACTGATAAACAAATACTTCTAAATCAGAATCGATTTAGCCAAAGATATTTTATTGATCTTCTAAGGAAGACTGATGTAGGTGGCTGGGAAAAAGAGAAGAGAGTTTATTCAGGAATGGTTACCCAGACTGGAGAAAGGAATGGCAGGTCATAGGTTCTTGGATGCTCAGATACAGACAAGAAATCTTTAACTTAAAGAATACAGGCAACATGTTGTGAAGGTCAAATCCTCCTCGAATGACCCTAAGATAAGAGTAAAAGGAACTTTTTTTCCCCTTTAAGACTGACAGGGCTTGGCTTGTGAATTATTAACTATATATTTTATATATTATATAACTATAAGCCATGGTTTACAGTTAATTTAGAACAGCTAAGGACCGTTGTTAGGAACAATGATAAAATTTACAAACTGTAATATAATGCTGCATTATGACCAAAACTGGTTCTTCAGATAAGGGTCATTTGTTTTGTGTGGGTACTTGTAGCATGTTTACTAAAAACAGGACAAAAATGACCTGAACACAAGGGTTAAACACTGCACTTAACTTCTACTTTTTAAAACTATATATGTGTATGTAACTATATGACAGATAAAGGATATAAAACTAAGTGTACATTGTTGGGAAACAGGTGTGTTTTTGTATTGTTTGTAATTGCTGTACAAATTACAGGCCTACATTCAACCTTTTGCTTGTGAGTCTAACATTGTCTCATCCTGTGGGTATTAATTGTTTGTTATTCTGTTTCTAGCATGGATTGTGCCTAAATTACTTTTGATGGAATGCAAATGTTGTCGCGAGTCAACAATGCTGTATTAAGGTAAAGAGAAGGGCACAGCCGCTTGGCTCATGCAACCTTGGAGTTCACTCCACGTCCGAGCAGACCATTAAAAAGGAACTAGGATAAATTGGATTGAAAGTTGTCACCGCAATCATGTTTCTTTCTATTGTATCCTTTCTATCAAAAAAAATGAAGGTAAAAAATGCAATTTGGGCAAAGCCCTTGATTTGTGAAAGAGTGCTTGAAGCCCCGAGCCGTGCGAGGCACAGCAACTTCACTCAAGGTCCAGGGTATTGTATCGGCAGTGGTTCAATATGCACTTGCGTGCAGACATGAACCTCTCTCTGTCCTCGTTCACTACCCCGTTTAGGGTGCAATGGTCCTTTTTCTGCTTGTAGAAGGAGGCTTTAGTAACCCAAAACCCCATAAATTAGACATTCGTTGAAGAAGCAGATCAATATTCAATATTTATTCTAATATCTTAGAACAACTTTCACAAAAATTATCACTGTACAACGAGAAATGTATTTACAGACTACAAAAACAAAATCCAAGTGCTGATCGTGTCTCTTTTCCATGGTTAGTAGCTAGTCAAACAAGGGTTTTAAACGGTGACCTCTGACATATCGAGCAGAAACAGCTTTCATTAAAAAAAATAAAATAAATCATTCAGTAAAATTACATTTGCAGAGTGGAAATGAAAACTCGCAATGCCGACAGGAAAAATATTCAGAGGATTTGAAATGCCCTACCTGTGAACCCTAATCTTACATTAAGGTCACAAGGTGTGGGTGCTGTGGCCTCCCAGTCACCTCAATAAGCAATTATGTGATTCATTAGGTCAGTAATGCTCAGTCCTGCTGCCTCCCTGCTAAGTTTAATTCATACATTTCAAGTAAACCCGATTAGCTGGTTCAAGTGTTTGTGATTAAAGTTGGAGCTTCTGCTGGAAGGTAGGACAGGAATGAACTTGCTCTTCAGTTCTGACTCATGGGCCTTTGGTTTTCAGCACTATGTCAAAGGGACAGCGACCTACTTCCCTGCAACATACCTCATGATTTCTTTTTTTTTGTTTTGTATATTTGGTTCGTGTGGACAAACAAATAATAGTGGTGCTGAAATCAAAACAGCATTGGTCATAAAGGTAGTTGGTCAAGTTGACACAATAAAATGTCCCATTTTGAAATGAATGATTGTACATAACCTCACAGACACTCCATTCAAATATGACTACAAACTAAGATAATTTTGTATTTAAATCTTGATAGAACAAGAACAGATTAAGCTTGTTAAGTTACTTCCATAAACAACCTTAAATAGATTAAAAGTAAATCAATTAGAAAATTACTGGTTAAACGTTCATTTTTCTTTCTAAGCAGTGAGCTCAACTTTTAGAGATGCAGTCTGTTTGTTTTAGAGTTTCCCTGCGTAACAACATCTTGACATTGGTAGAGCTTTATTCTCCAAACAAGTGCGTGAAGAATCACATTAGGGCATCTGGTATCATCCACAGCGTCCCAGCATCCATGCGAATGCCAAGGTCAAAGATACATTTTGTTTCTTTTCTCTGTCTCTCGGTAGCTCATATATCACTGGATTTGTACATGTCTGAAAGCAGTCGTGTGATGGGCACATTTCCGATGGTCTTTTTGAAGAACACCTCTTCAATGGTGGATGGACCAACTGAACGAAGAGCAGGCAAGAGCAACAGCAGTTTCCCAAAGCGGCACGGCTGAGTGGGATACCTGAAACATAACCATTCGGTTTAAATACTTGAAATAGGAGTTGAGTTTAATGTAAAATAGAAATCAGAAGGGTTCTAAATTCGCCATTGTTCTTGCATAATAATTATTGTATGAGCTTTTATAGATTTCTCCAGTTTTTCAGTAAGTATTAGCTGTACCTGGTGTGGATGTAGCTGTTTAGAGTCAGCTGGGCTTCGTCCTGAAGGGCTGCAATGGCACTGGCGTTACGAAAGCTCCTCAGTTCCGAACCACTGTGTGTTGGAACTGTACAAGAAAGAAAATTGAGACAGCGTGTTTGTTTAGCTAATTTTACACTGGCCAGTAGAGAAAGTCTGTATTTTATCACCTGTTATTAGGCTATTATTATTTATTAATACTACTATGTTCACTTTAAATGTGATTATTGAGTTATTTTATTTTTACCGAACCCTACCTGCTTTGAAGGTGACGATACACTTGAGGCACGCAAACTCCGTCGCGTCCAGTCTGAGCTGTCTGAAACGCGTCACGACCTCCTGCAGCGCCTGGATCTCTGAGATGATTTTGTTTAGCCTCTGGGAATCTGTGTTCTCGGTGTTCATTCCTAATTCGTGAGAAAACGTAAAACATTACACTTGGATAAACAAAGTATGGATATAACTTTGTAAGCAACCGTAAAATGGCGATTGTAAAAGGATGAAAACTTGTTAACAACCAAGCACAACTTAGCATTTGCGGACATGACGAATATCTTACAGGTTACATGTTGTATGGCCTACCTGAAACAGCTAGGAGAGTGCTGGAGTCCACGGGAATGGCCCACTGCGCTATGCCCAGCACGAACAGTTCCCTCCAGGCGTCTTCTAAAAGGATCAACTGGAGGGGGGGAAAAGGGAAGAGTGCTCAATAATGATTATAAATAAAACACCTAGCATCTAGTTTGGTTACATGAAAATATTAAAACACTTGTTTACCTGGTCAGGTAGAGGGAGTGTGGAGAAGGCCGGAACACTCTTGGCCCATTTAATGCTCATAAAGAGCAGGCGCGCGGCTGATTCGCACACCGACTCAGTCGCCACTTCATACAGGTACATTGGAGTGCCACTGACTTCATGAGGATACTGAAAGGTTATTACATTTTCATATAAAATAAGCGGAGTTGTATGCATTCATTTATAAATTAAACTATATGTTTTCATTAAATTGATAGGCTAATTGATGTAACTGCACATGTTTACCTTCGGTGTGGGTTGGGCGAGTCCTACAATGGCCTGCCGTTCCGGTGTGCTTGTGACCGTGTTTAACTCCAGATTGTGAGGCTCCAGCTGTGTGACTGTAGTGAAAAACGGCGGCCCCGGGATAGACGTGGATGGAAAATGGGTCGACGAACCGTTCACCTCTTTATGGCCTCGGAAATACAGTGCCACCTGCTTTCGAATGGTTGACGTCCTCGGTCCTCTCTCGTGCTGCACGGCTGTATTGATGAAAGGGTCAGCGACATCATGGTAAATAAGCATTCTTATAGGATAAAAAGTAGAAATAGTTTAAAAAGCTGTAGTTTACAAATATGTGGTAAGTAATATGTATTCTTGTTGGATTCATGCATTTTTGAAAATCAATTCTACAATATAATTGATTTAATGAATCGTGTATGTACACTGTAAAAAAGAATTGTTGGTTTAACTTAAAATAGTAAGTTACCTGGTTGCCTTCAAATTTTGAGTTCATTGAAATTAAAAGTTTGAGTTACAATGAAGTCGATTGGTTTAATCAACAGAAACTCAAAATATTATGTTATATGAAACACATTATTTATCTAAGATGATTTGACAAAAGAAAAAATGTTGATAAATCATGAAGTTAAAATTTTAGTGTAACAATCAAGTAAAAGGTAGCCTACAAAATTATTTTACTCGCACAATAAAAATATTTAATCTCATTTTTTTTTCATGATTATAAATATATTTTATTAGTGTTACTCCAAAATTTTGATTTTTGATTCCGACTTTTTTTTTTCCTCGAAGACTTTTTGGTAGGCTACATGTGGATCCAAAGGGTTATCTGTCTTTTGGTTGTTTTTTCTTTTAGTTTTCTGGTCACGTGACAAACTAGTAATAAGCATGCTGGTTAGCTGTGAACATGGCGGACAAAAAAAGTTAATATTTTTAAACAAATTTGCTTCACGGCTTACAATTTCTTTCTTTTTTCTTTTAAAGAAATAAGCCTATCAAACTTTTTTTGTTGTTGTTTTTAATTCCATTTAATTCCATTTTTAAATCCATTTAATTATGCATTTTGTGCATGAATTGCATTTTTTTTTTTTTTTAAATAGATCCGGGGGAAAAAGTCACTTAGACTTATAGCCTAACATTTATCTTATACAAGTGTATCAGTCATGTAGTTGGCAAGTAAAGACTTTTTTTTACTTTTGTAAAGATCAATAAAAAAGATCTATCAAAGGGCAACACATGGCATAACACAAAACATGCTTTTTTTTTTTTTTTTTTAAATCTTGAAAATTATATATTTAAAAACCGAATGTGTTTACTACTTACCATCTTTATTCATATTCACTTCTAGACACTTTTTCAAGCGACAGGCGCGACACTGATTTCTGTGTGTCTTATCTACTGGACAGCCGCCCTGAGGAGAAGAAAAAAACAGGACGTAAGGAAATACAGTAGGTTTCGTTAGGCAGTAATGGCACACAAACAGCCTCTTCTGCTATATGCTCCAGTGATCCCCACTCCACAGGTATGTGGGAATGGCAGAGTAATGACGGCTATTGACTCGCTCCCCCGCCGCACGGCCAATAGTCTCATTCCCGCCTACCGCTCTCCAAATCCACCCAGTCCTGCCGGTGCGTTAGATTGGATTACACCTGTTACACCAGACGGGGCAAAGGGCCCTCAAAGGCGCGGGAGGGGGCTCACTTCTGGGATAATCTTTCAATTATGAAAATCACTGGAGGTGTAATCTAGTCCTTAGACGCGCTTGCTTAGATCAAATTAGCTGACGCTGTTGTGGTTCAAACACTTCGCTGTAATTGATTAGTATAGCTCACCTGTGTGCCAGATTTGCAGACATACGTTCTGTTTCTCCTTATGCTTCTCTTGAAAAAACCCGAGCAGCCATCACACGCGTAAACACCGTAGTGCTTTCCAGAACTTCGGTCTCCACACACTTTACATGGAATGTCCAGAATCCGACCTAACAGAGATAGAAAATATAGCATTTAGGCTATTGAAGGAGAAAAAACCCCAACAAAACAGCAACCCAGTTGCAGATTTTATGTCTATTTAAAAATATTGACATATATTTTGTAAAGTTAGATTTTCTAAAGTGTGTGTAGATTTAGGTAGGCCTATAATAGTGTGTGTGTGTGTGTGTGTGTGTGTAGGCCTAGTTTATTTTAATAATATTAAGTTATTCACTTTAACTTCAAGATTGGTAAAAAGCTATACGTTTAGCTAAGTTTGCGAGGTTGGCCGATCTCATATTTTCACCTGGCGATAAATAGATACTAGCGAAAAGAAATAGCGATGAGGAGGTAACCATAGCAACAGTATGCTTCTTGAGCGCTTTCGTTAAGGTTTAATATAATGTGGTTCACTAAGAAAACAAAAGTTGGCTATACTTTTATTATCTATCACTTTGTTATATATTTAGCCTAGGCCTACATAAACAATGTCACATAAAAAACAATAGTTTTGTTTAAAACGATAGTTAACGTTTGATTTTCTGTGATAAGAGCCCAAATGAGAAATTTTGCGCGAGACGAACCTCAACAGATTGCGCCTGATAGTTTTCTAGGCCTATACAGAAATTTTCCTAAAAAGTCGTTGCATAATTCGCACACTTCCCAAATTGCTGGCCTAATAACTAGGCCTAAACAAACAATTGTGCTAAATATTGTGTTAAAGGACACACTTTTAATGAGTCAGTCCATAGGAATTTGTAAACCCTACATTGAGGACGCAATGGTGGGAAGCGTCATATCGCAGGTCCAATAAAACAATGTTCAGTAGGCGCGCACAATGGCGACATTAGGGAGAGTGTTAACTTAATGATTTCCCCATTGAGCCTCGTCTGACTGGCCTGGTCTCGACAAGCTGCCAACCCCGCTTCATAATGAAGCTCGACAACTGCTTTCTTCGCGCCGTCTATAGGCTCGCGGATTAAGGAGTGACACGGGAGAGGAGAATAATACGCACCAGCGCGTTTCAGAGACTCAAATGAAGTGTATGCAAATGAACTTGGAGTAAATGAAAATTGTGATTTTTCTTGTGTGTGCAGAACATTTTTTTCTGTATTTAAGTCTGTCAATAGAGGTATATTTGCATGTATATGGGGGAGTCGTTTAGAGGAACGGCTATGTAATTACACTGACATATGTCCACCTGCTCATTGATTTTCCAGTGACCCGTCAAAAAGGGTAGCATGGGAATTCGGATATAGACCGGTAACGACGGAGAAGGAAAACGACTTCATGCACTCTGACTTCTTAAAACAAGAAAAGGGAAGAAAAAACTATGCTGCATTTTAATGAAAAAACACATTTCTATTCTGTGCATGCCAGATGTTCCTCGTCCTTTCAGAAATTATAATGGCGTTTTGTTACACGTTTTGACGGGAAAGTGACTGAAGATTTGCTTGTGTGTTATTTAAAATTTCAGAACATTGGGAAATTCTCGTCTTAACATCAATGTAGATTAATTCAGTATTTCATTAGGTGCACTTTGCATTTTGCATGGATGAAAAAGAGAACCTTTCTTGTGATGGAGGCAACTTGTTGCTTTTGTCACGGAGTCGTTTTGAAACTTGAAAATTGCTCCACCAGTACAATTTTTTTTTTTTTTTTTTTTTTTTTCAGTTGAAACGCTTTAATAAAGCCTGATTTTTAATTTGCATTTAGAGTTTCTGTATTAGCCTATTATTATTATTATTCTGTTTCCCGTGTCTCCTGCGAATTCCTATCTAGTTATGTGGTATGATAATTAAACCCATCAAAGCAGACGGCTCTTATTTCGAGGAAGTCATAAAGGCCTATGCTGTCCCCCATCCAGATTAGATGCAATCATCGCATAATTTGACAACACTCAATGGTACATTGGTATATAAGAAACTCATGAATTGAAGGCGGATTTGTTTTAGAGAAGGGAACACGTCTTTAACTTTCCCCTGTGGGGGTCCCAGTCTGTTGCATTGTGCGCTGTAATTGTTTAAAGACATATGGCATATTTCATTACTGTAATCAGCATCAACCCTGGGACCTGCTGCACTGGATTACATGCAGTTGTGAGAAACTCTGCACTTAATGGGCCTTCGACCACCCAAACAGTGCAAGTGCTGCGAGTTTACCCCTGGAAAGGAAAATAAATGAATTTTATATAATACTCGTGTGAATTATGAATATCAGCTGACAATTATTTAAAGAGTGAAATGCATGTAAAGCGACGTCAAAAAGTTAGGCATTCAAAATAATGAACGAAAAGTTTAGGCCTCAACGAAATTATTTCATGTGTTCACTGGTCTTAAAATAAATTACTATTTTAGACTTAAATACTAAGCTAGATTTAAAAATTGTGTGCAATATTTTCAATTCTGTTATTTTGAAATCACTAATTAGTGAGCATTAGAAACAATTATGATTGGGTTACCTCTTACCTTATTTTTTACCTTTCACTTGGATAATTTTCTTGAATCATTTAGAAGACACATAACAATTACATTAAAACTTTTAACACCATTTCACTTAAGTCTAATATAAAAAGTCTTTTTTTTTTTATCACCACAAGCTTATTACCGACTTTCTCAAATCACACTGAATATTTCATATTTCAAAAAATGTTTCCAGTCAGACAATTTTTAGAATCCAAGAAAATCCATCAAGAATTTCCGAACTTGGATTCTTGTTTCCTTAAAATTAATTGAAGAGTCAACAGAGATACTCGGAGCAGCCTAATAAGGAAAACTCAGCAGATCTGCTTTGAGTTTACGCATACCTTAGGACAAAATTATATTTTAAATTATATTGTACAGGCTGTTATAATATTATTAGTAGTTCGATTTTTTAGCAGCCTACTCACAACTTATTTGCTACGCGCAATGTGGAAACAAGGCTGTCAAGACACTCAACAGAGGTAACATCATCACTAAACGCAAGCTTAAGCTTTTTCGGGCTTATCCGTTTATTTATTTTCCTACACTTTTACATATAAGATGTAAAAAACATACTGTTATATAGACTGCTTCTATATAATCTAGTTTGTTAGGCATTCGAGCTATCAGTGTTAGAGGTAGGCAACAATTTGACAGCATGTAAACATTTCGATTTGCGTTTGACAGCTCTGTGGAGTTGAGTTGATTTTTAAGTTAAGTCAAAGCCATAACCATAAGCAACCATTTTACATTCACTTAGCCTATTTAGTGAACAAAAGAGATTGCGTTTTTGATTCGCTATTTCTAATAACAAAGAAAAACAATCTACTCACTGGATTTGACATTTAAAATATCCAGACAACCACTTGTTGAACCAGCAGGCTTGCTCATATTGAAGACCTCTGCTCCAAGAAAACTGCGTTGAAAAGTTACACTTTTCAGGCCCAGCGGAGACTTAGCACTTTTGACTTGGATTTAAAAAATATAAGCATAAATTAAACATCCGATTTGCGGTGGACGACTGGTCCTCTGCTTTCTGTTGTAGTTTTCTTTGACTGTGTCCAAGTCGCTCCTCTTGTCTTTCAGCGAATAGAATCCAGATTTCGTCTTGACTGTTGATTGATGCGATGGATGCAGCCGCACTTATAATATATGCCCAAGCCGGTCCCTGGTCTATCAGCGCCACGGAAAGTTGGTGAAACACTGGGGCATAAGCCGGCACTGTACTGCTCAACACCACCAGCTTAAAAAGTACAACATGAGCTGGGAAATGCGTCTCAGCCCGGAGTCTTGTTGAGTGACTTTGTGATGTGTACCGTCAGATTAAAGGTTTGGTAATATGTATGAGATGTATTAGAGTAGGAGGGCGGGAGAGAGGGAGGGTGGGAGGAGAGCCCAACTTCCTTTGACCACTTAGCTTTTCCCTGCCTTCTGCTTCAACTCCTGCTCTCGCATGACGTCACGGGGACGAATGAAGTGATATTCCACACACAGTGAGTCAGACACTGTTAGAGGCTAATGGTGCGCTCTGTAGGAATTGATTAGGATCAGCAAGGTTGTTTAAACGACCGAATCAAACGTTTGCCACTCATTAGGAACACATTTCCATGCTCTGAGAGTTCAGTTACCTAGTGCTCCCAGACTGAAGTAAATATAGTTTAAAGCATTCTATTTAAATAATCCTCAGAAACATAATCACCTTTTTTTTGCAACGAACTTACTTTCTGTCGTGCTTTCCCGGATCCTTCCATCGCGCGCGCGTGCACCTGTTGCGTTGGTAGAACTACAGCAACCAAAGATCTGTTCTCTCAGTCTCGAGCTCAAATACCACACTGTTTCACATCGCTCTCTCATCTTGGCAGGCGTGAGAATTAGTGGATTTTTATTTTGTAAGTGTATGTATTTTAATTCTGAATCAACATGTGGCATATGTTATGTTTACTACTAGCATACTGTATGGTAAATGTGATCAATTTTGCTGTTTTGTGGTAAATATTCAAATATTGTGGTAAATATATTTAACACTGTAGCCTACGCTATTCTTTACGAAGTGCACTTTTTTTCTTTTCTATTTTTCTTTAAAAAAAAAAAAAAAAAAAATCTAAATGTACACATCATAGTTTCTTATTAACAGATAGCCTATAGGCCTACATATTTAGAAACATTTTCTTTGGAGTTGGGGGGTACGCAACATTTACTTTCTTTGTATAACATACTATTGTGTAGTCTAACAAATACATTTTTGAACTTTTGAAGTTTTTGCCTAGAATTTAACATCATTAATTTGGTCTTTTGCACTGCTCCTGATGTAAACAAACCACTTGAATGCAACGTCTATGTCCCGTTTGTCACGTGTAAATTTTAAAGTTATTTAGCCTGTTATTATTATTAGCCCATTTATTAGAGTCAGTTACCGTGATATGATGGATTTTATATATCTCACCTAGTATATTTTAAAGAGCTTTTTGAAAAAAAAAATCTCAATACATTTCTCCACAGACTCGGTCAATCTGTTTATGAGAGGAAACAAAAAAAAGGAAATCGCTGTTAACAAGTGCGCTCTCTGTTTTGGAGGGGACACATTCGTGCGAGTTTCCCTCGTGGACTGGGAGAATCTCAACTGTACCCCTTTGAGAGCGTGCGCGATGACATATTGACCTTAACAGCGTGCCGTGTTGTGGTCGCCGCCGGCAGACACCCATATTTTAGGTTTAATTATGAACATTCCCACGGTAGCTCTGGACCATATGGGAGCCCTAAATCTCGGTCTAAACGTGGCGAACGGGGGCGTATCTAATCGCAATTAGTGATTGTCATGTCCTCCTTTAAACGGTGTTCTCAGTGCACTGAAAAGAAATTAGGATTTTTGACAGGTGAATGACTGCATATTCAAATGTGCGTTTTTCAGGACCTTGTGTGCCAGACTGAGACAAACAGTGTCACAGTAGACTATACTGCAGATCTCTGTGAGCATGAACTCTGGTCCACAAGTGATTGAGGTCAAAATAATTCTGAGTCTAATGACTTCTAGAAATGATATGTGAAGAGCATCATGTTCATTTTAAAAAGTGCAGTGAACAAATCTGACTTTCTCTCTTTTTCTTTCGCTTTTTTTCCACTTTCCCTATCTATGTGTTTATATGTGTGTGTGTGTGTGTGTGTGTCTCTTTGGGGTGGGGTGGTCTGCTCGTAGTAATCTGCTTAACTCGCCCTAATCCTGTCATTCATAGATAGTCTTTACACAAACATAACCAACATCATGGTTGCCCCGGCTGCTTGCTTTCACTTTTTGTGCTTGTGACTCTCCTCTCAATAACAGTCAATGAAAATCTCTGACAAAGAACCATCTGATTGTGTATCTAGTTGTTGGCTTGACAGAATCAGTATGCAACTGCTTACTTAGCCCTTAAAGTGGAGAGGGACAGCAACACCATCTCTTATCCTTAACCACTCCTGTAACAGCATGTTGGAGTTGTTGCAAAAGACTTTTCTGTGATGGCACTTTGTTCTGACATAAACGCATGTATATCTTCATGTGGCAGCAAACCAGAAGAAAAATATACAGATTGCTGCTAGTGTGAGGACTAAAAAAATATTTAGACTACTTTTTTAGAGCACTTCTGTTCCTGACTTGCATATAAAGAAAGAAACTACTACAATGTTTAAAATGAGAAAGAGAACTTGCATGTTTTAGATTTTCTACAATGAATTAATAATTTTTTTTAAAAAGAAAAGAACATTTTAAGAAGAAATAAACTGATATAAAGCATAAAAAACACCAGCAATGCTTCATCAAGAAAAATTTCATCCAACTATAAATTGAAGTCATTCACTAATTAAAACGCATTTTGAGGTTTATGTCTCATGTAGAACACATTGTCTGTTCTCATTATCATGCTTCCTATTTTTCCTGGTAAATTAATACATTTTTAAGCTTCCTAAAGAGGTGTTATGGGTGAGTTTAAGGTTGAATGTAATGAAACAATTTCATAACTGTCTTTGCAACTTCTTGTATATTAATATTTATACTGAGAAATTAGGAAAGGCTAGTCCATTTGCTCTTTCAAGGGAGTATATAAACATGTTTTATCCCATAGCAAAGTATGACATACTTATAATCATCATTTTGTATTTAATTTTTTCAGTTACTGTAACTAAGTAAAATGAACCCCATGTTTTACCCTTTGAAAACATTATGGATTCACTTACACAGATGTTTTAATATTAAAGAAAGCACTCATTAGACCTGACATCAAATTTAATTTAATTGTATATATTTTATGTCCCATGTGTAAGCCATTGCAGTATTCATTTCATCCCACACCTTACGTAAGATTAGACCGTAACACATATCTATACTCCACACGGCTGAATGTAGTATTTTCCCATTACACTGCCTACATTTCCAAAATAATAATAATAATAGTAGTAATAAAGGCCGAACACAACCTCGCCCTGTCTAACTGGCAGGTCGATGGACGCTTTCTGACAAATCTATTTGGGGCAAATTGTCAGTGAGAAACTTCCGCCTGAGCTGGCCCGGACAAAACTGGCTGTTGGACGGACTAAATCCTACTGCAGGAGGGTCGGGACAATGGGCTCTGAATGTGTTGATGTGCTGGCAGTGGCTTGGGCCTGACAATGGCCGGATTAATTGGTCCCTTGGCTGACTGATTTGAGATGGCTTCACTCGGGTCCTCTCCATGGGGAGCCCCATTGTCCTTCTCCTGATTCCCACTTTTCACAAACTCCAAACAAAAGTCAATTTCTTTCTCAAGGGGGTTTGGGAGAAGAGGAGAAATATCGAGACCTCGTGGTTCGGCTTCGAGAGAGGTGACTTTAAAAGAGAGCTCCTTTCTCCCCTCATCGTCTAAGTTTTTAAATGGATGACTTAACTCATTCCGTTTCCCTTTCTGCCTGCCCTCCCTCTCTTTAAGGCCCAGAGCTCCTCCTGAGACTTAGAGGTGTTATCGTCAGCGGGACAGGAGAGAGGTTGTCGGCCTGTATGCGGAGAGGAGCCGAGGCACCTGTTGAGAGTGCTGGCAGCTCCGAGCCGAAGAGCTCTTTCTCATTAATATTAAAACATCAGAGATGCCATCATGTTGCTGCGCTGAAATCGGTCTGATGTTGTCCCCCCCGAGCCGGCTCCCTGGGGACAGACTCTCCGCTTCCACAGTCACTCATGAAGGGCACCCCCTCTACCCTCTCTCACTGCCTGTCTCTTTTTTTCTGTCTTCTCATTATCATTCTGCTTTTTTTTGAAAAGCCTCGTTAACAAATTATGACAGCTGGCTAAAGAAGCTTTCGCCGTTCACACCATTTTGGCAAACAGTTTATGGGCACGAAATGACAAACTTTATTCTGCTGTGACTTCAGCTTTCTTTTAGTTGTTTATTTGTCTCTTCAGGTGATGGCTCATCAATGGCATATTTCACCGAAATAATTTGCCTGCCAAAGCCCTTCACGTCATTTGATGGCTTTTATGTGATGAGTACAATGTGGTGCTGCATGTTGATCTCTCTTATATTTTGTGCATTTAGTTTCCATATTTCCACTGAAGGAATTTGATCATTTTTGATTATTATACTTGTTCTTTCCTGTATTAATTTAATTGTATTAATAATTTTACTATTAATATTATATATTTCAAATAAGTAATATATATGGGTCATTGACGAATACGGTTTTTAAAAGTGTGAAAAAAATCATAATGGAGATAAAATTAATTTTGAAGTTTCATTAAGTGTTAACAATGAGATTGTGTGGTTTTTATAATCAATTAACACTGCTTTTGTCATTTTTTACAAGATGGACAAAATTTGTCACCAAAAAAGTCATTCAGTTTAACCAAAATTTCGGTTTTACCGAATGACACTTTTGGTTATACCGAAATGATGATATTTTTTAAAAAAAAATGCTAACAGGCTGATATCTAGCTAGTTAGGTAGTTAGCTTGCTATCTAGCTAGCAAAAGAACAATCAAACATTTTATATTTAGAACAACATTTTCCATGTTTTATAGCGGTTGTACCGAATGACCTGATGTTTCGGGACATGCGTATGAGCAACGCAATGAAACTGTGAATTTTTCAAATAGTTAAAAAAGAGTTAGTTACTTTGCTTCACGACCATGTGGTCCTTTGCAGGTGTCTGAATGAAGGCACATCCTGTCACATGATACTGACCGCATGACTTATGGTCCAAAATGGTCCCTTTATATTGGTTACTCCGAATGACATCAATGAAATTCATTTTTCCGGACATTCTTTCTCATAACAAAGCAACGACTTCTACACATAATTTTAATACCATTTTGCACTATGTTGATTTATGATGTTATAAAATCATGGCAGAATAAAAAATATATACATTTATTACATTCTAAGATATTTTAATCACAAATGAAGTTGCTGTACTGGCCTTTGGACAGTTAAACCGAATGACCGTTTTACACTTCAAAGTCTTTAAAATACCTTTATATGTAGCAAAATATAATTAAAACCTTTTAAATTCGATAAAAGAGATATAGCTGTACTACCTTACATACTTTGGATGTCAAATCTTTGTTTTTTATTATTAGTTTAATATTAGACTTAATGTTAAATCTTAAACTTCAATTTTAGTAAATGTAAAAGTTTTATTTTTCTACTAACCTTGAAGTATACAGAACTGTACAGTTTAATTTGATTCAATATCAAAAAATTAATAAATACAAGAAAAATATTTCTAAAACCTAATACATTAATACATTTTAATAACACATTTGTCAAGGTTTTGCAGCTTTTGTGTTATTTTGACATACATGCAATGCAGTGCTCATCTAGAAAAATAATAATCAGATGAAAAATCATATACAAAAATAATTAATTATTAAATGTAATTAATTGATTTATTTTAAATAAAGCTATTATTAGTGATTATTATTAGCTATTATAATCCCCTTTGTCTTTTGAATTTCATTCATGTCCACCAGTTATGGAAATAATAATTATGTATTGAATACATTTAACTGAAGTCATATAGCTTATTATTGTATTGTATATGAGCATTTATTTATTTAACACGTGTGAATTTTGGATCTTTGAGCTACTGTATTTTGTTAAAATAACAGTAAAGGTCACAGGGAGCTCAAAGAGTTGGCCGGACATGAATGATGTCATGATGCTGAAGCTGGCCTCAGTGACTGTGGGAAGATCACACCCCACTCATTACACTTCATTTTTGGGATCAGAGGGAGGGGAGACGATATCGGAGCGGGGCGGGGTAGAAGGGGAGGTTATTAGGTGTAACTGATGGATTCATTGTTTTCCTAAAGAGTGATTTGTGTTGTTGTTCCGTTCATGTTTCACAATCGGCTTTTATTAAGCTCCTCGGCAGCGATTAAAGATATTCGCGTGTTACGTTCATGTAAATTACATCCGTCACCGATATTTATCGCACCCCCCTCCCCCACATTACTATCCCCATTGTAGGTGGCCTAATTGAAGGAGATAATAAGGCTATAGGCCAAATACGTTCACATTTCAAACTTGTAATTTCCAGTCTTCCTAGTGAGAAACGTAATCATACAGTTGCCAGACAGATCAGAAAGGTTTTTCTCCCCAAACTCAGACTTTCTCAAAAGGTTCAAACACAAATGGTACACAGAAGACTGGCCCTTGCCCCTCACTCCTTAGACCCCAAACTATCATTCATAACCTTTCTGCGTCGCTCCGAAAAGGAAAAGAGGAGAGGAGAGAGGGAGGGGAGAGGAGGACTGTGGGGAGGACCATGAACGCTTATTTAAAAAGACTTCCTTTATTGGACCATGTGCAGGCAGTTCACTCACAAAGGCCTTAAATAGGATATTTTCTGTTCCCTATAGTTGCTTTCCCTTTTAAGTGCCGAGGCAAAAAAAGTAAGTTTACAACTCCTCTCACAATGAAGCTCTTCACTCCCAGGTTGCTGAGACCCGGGCTGACCTGGGAAAGTTAATTAGGAGGCCAACAATGAGCGAGCCCGAGCAAAATACCTCGCCTCTCCTCCAGCCAAAGATGTCATCCATTAATTAGGCAAATCTTTAAGGTGGGCTTATTGAATTTACAGAAAGGCCGCAGTTTGGGCGGGCCGCGTTTTTTGATCAGGCCCTCGCCCCAAACAATGCCTTCTCCTGGTTAAGGAAAAAGGGAGGGGATTGGTGGAAGCAGAGGAGGAAGAGAAAGAGAAGGAGGGGAAAAAAGGAGAGGGAGAGAAAGAAACGTATGGCTTGCAGAGGCTCAATGGGAATAAGGATGGGGAGATTCACAGGGGTTTGGGGGCATGCTTCAGCGATGATGTCATGCAAAGGCAACCTGGGGGCTTGGGAAGAGTGGAAAGGAGTGGGGGGGTGGGACTCAAAGTTAACATGGCTGCATCTGGGCCAAAGCCTTCTCTCTAAAGGACCAAAACGCATACGCACCCCTGCTGATCAGAGCCGGCTTTCACCTAGCATCTGCGTTCCACCACGGGTGGATTTGCCTCAATGCATTACCGTGATCAATTAATGACCGCTTGTGAACTGTAAACGCTTTTCATTTCAGATCAATATTAGTATCAGTATTGTATTTGTATATTGTCATATTCCAGAACAACTGTTGGCTCAGCAGTCCATCACATTTTTTTGTGTACTATTAATTTCATAGATGCCTCTAACAAAGGCTTCCGCAGACGTATGGTCTCTCTGTTTACACAGTTATTAGTGACAATCACATCATGAAATTAAAAAAGTTAGTTAAATATCAACAAAGAGAGTTTCTATTCATAAAAATGTTAACCCTTAACTTTTAGTTCTACAATAAAATTGAAAAAAAAAAAAAAAAAGTTAATTGGTTAAATTATCTTACAGTGAAAATGTGTTAATGGTTTAACATTATATGTAATTTTACAGTAAAATACTGTCAAAAAGTTATATAACCAGTGTAAAACAGTAAATTTAATTTTAATAAATATAAATTTGCAGTGAAAAAAAGTTATCAGATCTCCAGAAGTCCCTGCCTGGCAGATCACATGTGATTATATTTCATTTGAAGAGTTTTGTTAGAGCGTTTTGTTTCAGTTATTTAGTTGATGTTTATTGCATTATTTTAGCATCATAAGTGTAACCCTGATGGTGTTTTGCCTTTGTGTTGTAGAATTAGATAAGTTGTCTAACAGTCTTTGGCATTTATTGGCTTTAATAAGTCATGTCTTTGAGGGAGGACTTGTGGGTTTTAATGAAAAAGGTCACTTGACAACAAGAATCTCACTGACTGACATTACCCATCAAATTCCTCCAGGAAGTATTGTCTTCTCCACATAATGCCAAGCTGCTAGATTATGACTGATATAAATCTCCAAGCAGAGCTTCATATTGGATTTAGTCTTTGTGGGATTTGGTCTGTGTGTTGAGATCCAGCTCTTTAGGAATTTCATTGATGCTGGAATTCCAGGCTTTTCAAACTGAACCCTGGTGTGGTAAAAGCTAATGCTGACACTTGTACGCAGACAAGCAGTAGAGTAGTGTGTATAAAGCTTGGTCGGGGGAGGCTGGGTATCTCTCTGTCCTCCTCTTTGACATGACCAGTCTTTGTGAGAAAAAAAAAAAGCCCTTCCCTTGAAGGCCATATCCCTCCTCTCATAGTTCATGCTGCTTTAAGGGCACTGACTGGGCTGAGCGCTACCTCCCTAAAATACACCCTCCCCCTGGTTGTCCTAATCGGAGGGGTGGATCTATGTGTTTTGTTGCTTGTCAAAAACAATCACTCTTCGGGCCATTACAGTTGCTGCACGTCCTCCTTTAATTGGTGTAACGCACGGAGGAATGAAAGCGAGGGCGGCCCACAAAAGCCGGCTAGTGAATGAGAACCGACTCGCACTGAACTGCTCTTCAGGGCAAAAAAAGTTCAGAGTTGGCAGCTAACAAGGAGTTGTAGGGGGGTCTTTCATTCAGAGATATCACTGGCGAAACTGTCAGCAACCAACCTTAAAAATGTTTTTGCATCATGTTGGCACCTTTGCTTTTGGTGCACCCAGGCCTGTAGGTGTCAATTTAAGTCCAAGACAACAACACAATGCAAATTATAAGTCTTGGATGCAACAAAAAACAACTTGGTGAACCTTTAAAACATTCTGTTAAAATGTCAATGCTGTTTAAGTCCACTTAGTAAGCTCTCTAAACTGTTGTAACTAACTATTTTTCCCCACAGAAAGCTCACTCAACCGCCCCCTTCTTCTTCTTCGCTCGGCCTGTGCTGGAGGTTGTCAGTAGAGTTTTATGTTCAGTTCGCTGGAGCTGAAAGAAGTCAGCATCATGACTTGTTATGAAACAAGACGTTCTTGCCTCCCGCTCCGGGTGAACGATTCCTGGGGTGACTTGCGTGGAGCGATGGCCTCGCCATGGCGCTCCACAGAGGCGACCAACAGTGAGGAAGTCAATGCGCCATTGTGTATCGAGCTCGTCGGCTACATGTTTGGTAATTATCCCGCCTGTTTGTTGGAGACTTGGATCTGTGAGCCAAGCGGGCCAACAGTAGAGCACAACACCATCAACAAAGATTAACTTCTTCTGACATGTCTAGTTGAGGGAGACAACATCAAAATGTCATTGATTAGTGCTGCCAATCAGTTCTGCAACAGCAATTTAGTACATTTTTGGTAAAACAGCAAAATCCACAATCTTTTCATGAGGTGCATAACAAAATCACAAATACTATGTGCTATTTGAGAAGATATATTATTTAGAGAAAGTTTAGCCAATAATTATTACTGAGTGGATGTTTCAACAATCTCAGAAAAAATATAGAAAATCCACCAACAAATAAGAATGCTCTTCTTTAAAAATAAGTCTCTCAAATATAAATCACCTACACAAAACTCACACACACACACACACACACATACACACACACATATATATATATATATATATATATATATATATGGTTAAGTGTTTTACAAATAGCTCTGGTGTATTATGATCATTAATCATTGTGCTTATTTCAGCTAACATGGCATAAACCATGTCATCTAATGTTAGACTGAATATTGTGTATAGTAACCCATATAAACTCACAGGACACTTCATTACACCTGCTCAACTGCTTGTTACTACAAATATCTAGTCAGCCAATCACATGGCAGCAACTCAATGCATTTAGGCTCCTATACTGTCAAGATGATCTGCTGATATTCAAAATGTGAAGTTCAAGAAAGGTGATTTAAGTGACTTTGGTCTGAGTATTTCAGAAACTGCTGATCCACTGGGATTTTCACGCACAACCATCTCTAGGGTTTACAGAGAATGGTCCGAAAAGGAGGAAATATCCAGTGAGTGGCAGTTCTGTGAGTGAAAATGCCTTGTTTGATGCCAGAGATGAGAGGAGAATGGCCAGACTGGTTTGAGCTGATGTAAAGGCAACAGTAACTCAAATAACCACTCGTTACAACCGAGGTCTGCAGAAGAGCATCTCTGAACGCACAACACATCGAAGTTTGAAGCAGATGGGCTACATCAGCAGAAGACACACCGGTTGCCGCTACTGTCAGCTAAGAACAGGAAACTGAGGCTATATTTTGCATGGGCTCACCAAAATTTGACAATAGAAGATTGGAAAAACATTGCCTTGTCTGATTAGTCTTGATCTGTGTTATGATATGGTCAGAATTTGTAAACAACATGAAAGCATGGATCCATCCTGCCTGCCTGGTATCTTGTTTTAATGGTGTTTAAATGCTACAACCTTTTGCTGACCATGTCCATACCTTTATGACCACAGTGTACCAATCTTCTGATGCAGGATAACGCACCATGTCACAAAGCTCAAATCATCTCAAACTGGTTTCTTGAATATGACAATGAGTTCACGACTCAAATGGCCTCAACAGTCACCAGATCTCAATCCAATAGAGCACCTTTGGGATGTGGTGGAATGGGAGATGTGCATCATGTGTAGTGTAGCTGAAAAATCTGCAGCAACTGTGTGATGCTGTCATGTCAATATTGACCAAAATCACCTTGTTGAATCTATGCTATGAAGAATTAAGGCAGTTCTGAAGGCAACCTTTACTAGCAAGTTGTATAAAGTGGCTGGTGAGCTATGTTATCCTTTTAATAGTAGCTTTTACTTTGTTTCTAGCTCGACATTTATGGTCATTAGCTGGTCCAAATTGATCTAGATGATCAGCTTGGATTGTCAGCAGTTGGGGTCAAGATTGACCTGGAAGACCAGCGATGAACCATGTTCCACTTTGACTGCCAAGCTGATATGAGTTTATTATTATTATTATTACAGCAGGGACATAGACCTAAATCTAATACCAATTTTGTTACTTTTTTTAGTTTTAAAAAATGCTATATGGGGTTTAGATTATTTTTTTTGTTCTGCAGCAAACACATTTTCTATACATCTAAGACCAGCCCATATGACCCACCTGGAAAAAACAGTGAATTACAGTGCCTAACTATTCAAAAGTCTGTTGTCATACAGAAATAATGTTAAATATTGTTGTGATAAACTTATGTTTGAGAGGGTTGAGAGTCATGACATCACTACAATCAACAACAACATTAAAAGACTATAAAGTTTTATCACGTATCATTTCAGAGCCTATATCAAAATTCTTGTCCCACTTCATACTTTAAATAAAACTGTGCATTTCTTTTAAATGTCCAAATCTTAATAGTGTTATTTTTATATGACCATTTATAGCATGCGAATTAGTGAGGTCCTGATATTCACGTTTAACGAGAAAGTTAGCCTAGTTGTAATTAATTAGGCTGCAGGACTCTCTAAGCTATTTAGGGGCATCTGTTCATTGAACATTGAGAGCGCGTTTCTCCTGTCCAAGGGCTTTTCTCCTGTCCAGCTCTTCTCAGCTCACATTGCCTCTCAGAGGGCAGAATAGCCCAAGCCTTGATCCTCGTCAGTTGTCATCCCCAGTTCGGGCCACTTTGGCCGCTGCTAGTGGGGAAGTCAGGCCTAATCCCTGGAAGGAATCAGGGCAAAAGAAAAGCAACAATAACCAAGTCAACCGTAAAAAATGAAAGCGAAATCTCTATTATCAGCCCCAACATTTCCCAGCGATGCAGTGAAATCGGGCTGGTTTGTCATTCGAGTCAGACACCGGGGGGAGAATCTGGGGTCGCTTTGGGTTCGTAGACTCACACGACGTTTAGAGAGCAATATTTCGGCGAAAGGGGGCCTCGCATTTGCAAAATCCCCCTCACATCCCGCCATAAGCATTAAATGCAGTCTGACTTTATGTTGTATAGGCAACGCAAAACAAGAAAAGAGGCACAGTTCTCGCATAAAAGAACGCGGTTTTGGGGGATTAGGGACGGCCCAAAGGATGGAGAATAACTTCTGCATAACTTTACAGCTCCTCTCTCTCCAGGTTTAGAGCGCACAGTCTTTAGTTAACCCTTAACTGGTCCTATAGTCAGTCTCGTGAATTAAGCCAAAGTAAAGTTATTAAAGCGTGATTGCCATAAAATGAGTCCAAACCCTAATTTTGTAGGCTATTTCATTTTTTTTTTTTATTTAGCCTACATAAAATTATATTTAGCATATATTTTATCAAGACAAATAAAAAAATCATCAATTGCTAATAACATTGCCATAAAATCCACATTTAGGCCTAGCTGTGTAGCTGTAGGACAGGCTAATCTAAACGTTTTATTTTATTTTATTTTATTTATTTATTTATTTATTTTTTAGGATTTTAAACGCCTTTATAACAAAATAATGAGTCTCGGGTTAATGTGCAGGCACCATTTCCTTCACACATGATTGTGAGGATCAGATGACCCATGAAACCAATGTCTCTTGTAGTTTCTTAAAAACCTGCTTTTCGTTTTAAAAATTCATTAGGACAATCTTGAGCCACACACTTTTATCATTTTCAAAATTTAAGACAAGTTATCCAGGCTCATCCCTTTGCTTAAGAGCTCTCCAGTCGATGAAGATGCTTCACTTAGGCAGCCTAATTAGTGATTTTTGTCCTCGCTCAATTGCCTCTGTCTCCGTTGTGCATTCAAATGAAGTCCTTAATGCACATTGTAGGCCTGCTTGCATAAAAACCTGATTAGTTTCCTACTGATCAATAATCCTTATTTATTATTTCTTTCAGGGCATGTAAAAATAGATGTGGTTATTTTCATTGCAAACGTCCTTGGTATCACTGTATGATTTTGTGCTTGCAAACCGCTAAAATCAGCTGACTTGGGTGACTTGGATCATCCAATTTAAGGCTATCACAATAACAATGCTGCAGTAGTGGAGAGCTAATGCCACAATCCACGACATAAAACCTGCGAATTTACCCTCAGACATCAGCGCACGCAGTAGAATAGCCCTTAATGCGAGGCATTCTGAGTCCCCCATTTCCATCAGGCTCTCATGACTGCAGAATTGCCGCGGACTGCAAGTTATCAAGAGGCACTAATTTCACATTAAAGACCATTGACTGCAGTGGCTTGATTCGAGGGTTTGCGACAATTAACACAATCAGAATCGGAGCCCGGATCGTTTACCTTGACTCCGTAATTATTTTTTGGCCGCGCGCGCTAACACATTCTCAAAATTGCACGCGGTGTCAAAAACCGAGAAGAGAGAGGATGCAGCGCGTGTTCTTATAAACCCACTGTCTCCAAACACACAGAGAATAAAATAATGACATAAAAAAGAATACAGTTAGGATGTTTAATTCAGATTTTGCGTTCATGTTGTTTTATCATGCGGACCTTTTAAAATTGATTCAAAAAAAAAAAAATGCTGGGTTAAAAACAACCCAAGTTGGGTTGATGGCTGCCCGCAACGTGCTGGGCAGTTTTATTTAACCCAACTTAAAAAAATTACTATATGGCTGGCTTAAAATGAATTCAAAATAGGTTGGAAATTAAAAATCAGACTCATAATTACTAGAGGCAACAATAATAATCAAAAGGTGAACATTTATTAGTAAGCAATTTAATAAATGTTTAGTTCAGCTTAATTATTATTCATCAAACTTATTAATACATTTTCATTTATTAAACATATTAATAAATGTTAATTTCCAACATATTTTGGGTTCATTTTAAGCAAGCAATACAGTAATTTTTAAACAATAGTTGAGTTAAATAAAACTACCCAGCAGGTTGGGCAAACATTTAACTGGGTTTGTCCGTTTTCAACCCAACGTGGGTTGTTTTTAACCCAGCATTTTTTAGTGTATTAGTGGGTAATAATGAAAATAAATAGACTATAGGCTATTATAGGCTAATATTTTTACTACTGAGAATTCACAACGTTATAAACAATATTGTCCAAGTAAACTAAATACAGTAAATAAAAAGTAAAAATTTATATTTCATAAAACAAATGGGCATCACACATGTATGTTATGTTAAATACATGTGCAGAGGTATCTAAATTTATTCAGCTCTTTCAGTAACAGGCTACTTGTGCAGTATTAGGATTCAACTGTGAAATGGGAATCTAAATTAAAGCGAATAGTTTATTTTAAATAATAAACTGTACAGACACAAAACAACTGGAAATTGCTGAAACTGGGCTCAATTTCCACTTCTCTCAATTTCACCTGTCATTTAAAATCCCGTCCATCGCGAGATTATCCTAGTCATGTGACCAATACGTAGAAAGGGAAGAAAACAGGAAGCTGTGAGGAGTCTGGCAAAGCAACAGCGTTCTGTATTTGGAGTCAAAAAAGATATGGATTTGTTAACGAAATGTACATTTGTGGTATTATGCTTATTTGCAGGATGGACGATTACATTAATCACCGTTGCGAACTGTTTGGTTTACCCATCGGAAACGAGTGTCGATGGTGCAATAAAGCTTCCATCATCAGTCATTCCTGTATCACAGGCAAGCCGTTTGGGATTCTTCCACTCTCTCAGTCTTTCATCTGTGTTTCCAGAGGACTTGGAATTGAACGAGTATTGTATTGAACTGCTTCATATCTACGGTCAACGCTACGTGACTTACGCGAACTGTCTGGTGTCTTACGCACGACCTGTCAAAATCTGTCAGAACTGTTACACTTACTTCAACAGTTTGAAGGAAATATTTACAAATATATCGTCTGATGAAGTAAGTGCTCATTGCAAGTTTTATTTACTCTAATTGTCCATCTATAACACTAAATGTGCCTATAAATGGTTTGAAGGTTGTTTGACAGGATTCCCACCCGCTGGTCACATGCACTCATGTCTCGTGATTGTGTGTGTTCAGTGTGTTTCAACAAGCCTGACTCACATTGATTCTGGAGCTTATTTTAAAATAATTCAAATCCATTTGAATAGTTACACTTCATTATCATCTTCTTATTGCACCTTTTAAATTGAACAAATAGCTAAAGATGCCAGTACATATATTTTGATTAACACATATGCTGGTTAGAGGATATTTTTGTCATTGTACACACACTGTTATTATAAAATCAGTTATGGCCTGCAGATGTAGAAGTTAATGCTTAATAACTGTGATTATGTGTTGTTCTCATAGATGGGCCCTAGAAATGTCAGTTGCCATAACAGCCTGATGCGTTCTGATAGGTTAATGTTGCTCTATACCCTCTTCAGCAAAATAGAGGAGATCTGGAAATCAGCAGAATGCAAGCGTAAGTAACAACCTGAAACATTGTAGGTTCAACTGAAACTGGCTTTTGGTCGGATCCTTCCCTTTAAGCATGTTTCTTTCATTTTCACTGTTTAACTAAATTATATACTTATAGCCACTTGCAATATGAAAAAAAGTCAATTTTTGATTAACATTATGATTTGTTTTTATTTAATTTTATTTATTAAAAGTTATGATTTTTAAAATTCAAATATTTTTCCCTCATTAGAATGTCTGACTGGAGATCAAGAGGCTCTCTCCAATGATACTGTGTACTTCATGGCCACTCTGAATCAGTCACTCACCTGCTTTGAGCAATATCAGGTAATATCAAATGATGCACTTATATCGACATAAGCTCAGTTAAAACAAATCCTTGAGTCTGAGAGTGTCCTGTTCTCTAAACAGAGGAACCAATCAGAACTGTGCAAAGACTGCAAAGCCTCATACAAAAGGTTGAACGAGCTCTATGGTAGAATGGAGAAAAACCATACGCTCTGCATTGATATAGAAGACGCAGTAAGTACGCACTAATATACACAAACACAAAAACAGTCCAGAAGTTATTAGTAAATGAAGTTTTACAATGTGGAAGTTTGGGAGAATTGTGAAACAGCACCCTCTATAGCCCTACATCTGTTGACGATTCCATCCAATTGGAAGATATCAAACATGTTTGATATTTTGCGCTTATTTTAGAACACATATTGTTTTCATTTGTCAAGCCTCTCCTAGCAATGAAGTGAATGTTTTGTAGCTGTGTGCCAATTTACAGGCTGCATCCTTCGAAGTCTGCGAAGGTTGAACCGAGCGTTGTTAATTGGGATGGTCTAGTCTACGAGGATTGCTCTTGTTGCCTAGCAACTGTGACAGCTGCCATTGATGGGTGCAAGTAACTTTTGTACTGTATTTTTTTTGAAAGTTATATTAAACTGTCTGAAAACAACACAGGGTTTACAACCTGACTAAATCTCTTCACCTTGGTCGATTTATGTACATAATAAAGAGAATAAACCAGAGGACTTCAGCCCTGCTCCTGGGGACCCACTGTCCTGCAGAGTTTAGCTCCAACCCTAATCAAACACACCTGAACCAGCTAATCAAGCTCTTCAGGATCGCTTGAAAATCACAGGCATGGATAAAGTTTGATTTTGCAGGACAGTGGGTCCCCAGGAGCAGGGTTGAAGTCTTCTGGTATAAACTCATCTTAGTAATATTTAAGTCAACAGTTGAAAGTTGTTGTTTTTTAGTACATTATTATCGTTAGATATTTGGGTAAGTTGAAACCCAAGGTAACACACATAACCTATTAACTACGACTTTTCCCTTAATAAACTCCTAATTTACTGCTTATTAATAGTTAGTAAGTTAGCTGTTAAGTTTAGGTATTGGGTAGGATTAAGAATGTAAAATAAGGTCATGCAGAATAGGGCATTAATATGTGCTTAATAAGTACTAATAAATAGCCAATATTCTAGTAATATGTATGCTAATAAGCAACTAGTTAAAAGACTAAATAAAATGTTACCAAAACCAATACTTACATTTAAAAGGTTAATCTGGCATTTTCTCTCAAAAAACATCCAGTCGTCACCAGCGCAATGAATCTTGGAATAGACTAGGATGCGAAGGATCCACTCGTTCTATCCGTTGTGGCACGGCAAATGAAGGATGCATTTGTAGGTCGCATTCGAAGGAGCCTTCGAATTGGGACAGCCTTTATCACGCCGCTGTGACGCATTTGGCCTATGAATGCAGCTTTCGAAGGATGCAGCCTCTGAATTGGGCCGCAGCTTGTGGGAGTTTTTGTTGTGTTTGGGACACCTTGAAAGTTTGGTAGTGTATGATGCCAAGTCGACAAGTGTATAATACCTAGTGTTTTAAAATATGTTCAGTCGTGTAGAATATTTTAAGTCGTGTAGTGTATTCCAGCCTTAATAAACAGTAGCATTTCACTAGCAACACCAAGGTCGTAGGTTTGATTCCCAGGGAATGGATAAAAATGCATAATATAATTAATTGTATTCTGCTTTGGATAAAATAGTCCAACGCTATCTCATGACCAATTCGTACGTATTTTACGAGGTGGCTAATTCGTACGACCTCACTCGTACGAATTCATACGATTTGTCTAAACCCCAGTGACGGGTAGGTTTAGGGGCGGGGTAAGGGGTAGTTCATTTGTACGAATTCATACGAATTCAACTTGTAAAATATGTACGATTTAGCAAAAAACATACAAATTCGTACCACCTCGTTAAAATACGTATGAATTGCCGTGAGATCAGGTTGAATAGTCTGCAAAATGCAGTAATGTAATATAACACACTAATCCAACAAAGTTTAAAAAAAAATATATTTTTTGGGGACATTGTGATGCAGCCTTAATGGTAGCAGATAAAGATTGGAGCTATTAGAAATTGTGAAACCGATTACCTCACTTATTTCTCAGATGAGTGTTTGTTTGTTTGTTTGCTTGCTTGGTTTTTATTGTATTTATGTGCTATTTGTATTTTTGTAATTGAGTTTTTGCCATGAAAGTAGCCTCAGATGCTGACATGGAATTAAATAAAATTATACTACTACTACTATTTCTCAGATGAACATAACACGGCAGTTGTGGAGTAAAAGCTGCTCGGTCCCTCGGGAGGAGACGGTGGCTGTCATCGCAGTGTCCAGCTTCATGCTCTTCCTCCCCATCATCTTCTACTTAAGCAGCTTCCTGCACTCGGAACAAAAGAAACGCAAGCTCATACACCGTGAGTAACTTGCCTAGCCGTGCAAATTGCCTCTGCAGAACGTTCAAGGAAAAGGTGTTCGACAGTGTTACAGTCAATTACTTTCAGACAGTATTTGCCTCAGACATAGATCAACAACACTACTACTTGTAGCACACAAACTGTGTTCTTAATGCTCTGAGAAAAAGTCTCTGCATTGAATATTCTTTTGCATCTCCTGCCAGTCTGGTTTAATCTATTCCTTCATCTTGATCCACAGCCAAAAGAGCCAAGTCCAGCAGCAGCCTAATGAATATCCAAGACAAATTCAGCTGAGTAGAGATGAGGCAAGGAAGAGAGGGCACTAAATCTTTGGTTCGCCTCTCCCCGATAAACCAACAGGCACTTTTAACATGGATGGACGGGGTTCATGTCTTCTCCTGGACTCCTAGCACATCCTGGATCAAAGACTATGATGCTCTCCAGCTGCTCTGATCACATTCTCTTATTCTATTTAAGAAGTTTTTTTGTTTTGTTTTGCACTATTTGTGATTTGCACTACTAATTTAAATACGGCGCTTGTTTTTTTTTTTTTTTTTTTTTGCTTAGCTGTTAAAAAAGATAATTCTAGTGAGCATTTCAATAATTACAAAGGATGTTGGTATTAAATTATTGTATTTAAGATATGAAAGAGATGTGATCCCGAGAAGAGGGAGCTTTATCTTTTACATGAAACTGATTATGCTGCATTTTTACTGCACTAAGAGAGCATGTTACATTTTATACTCTCTATTTTCCTAGGTAGTAACGAATGCGTGCGCACACACACGACACACACATATTACATGGCGATGGTACCATTTCTAGAAGCACTCCATGTGCATTAGAGAATGGTCTTGTAACAAATACTTTATTTAGGGTCAAAGGTGTATGCAGTGAGTAGAGTAGAGAAGTAAAGGATGGAAGAGGCAACATGAAGCCTTTTAGATGGTCCATGTGCTTGTTTGATTTGCTTTTTATTTTACAATAGAGTTGCCATAGTCTTTACCTCATTGTATGGTTAGATACTGTCATTTAAATGTTTGATGAACACAGGAGACTAATTAATCTAAAGTGTTAGGCATGGAATAAGAAAGCTGAATTAATAATGATATTGATTTATTTCCTCAGCTCACATGTTGCCCATTGCTGAGAGCGTTATATGATGTAAAGTGAAAGTTATAAGAAAACCCCTTGCATACTTTTGTAGTTGTGAAATAGTTTTCAATCCACTAGTTTCCTCATACCTCTATTAAAATATGTTAATTGTGCTTAACTCCTAAAGCCTTCCTTGGTGGGATTGACAGGCTCGTTGTTTTCATGGTTACGTGGACTTTATTTGGATTACAAAGCGCCTGTTTCCCCAGTCATTAGCAGCTAATCTAAATGTAGGATAAAGTTACTTGGCCGAATAATCGTAACAACACATCCGTTTAAGCTGCATTGGCTTTTTGGTCTTATGGAGCCGAGCCATTGCCTATCACACTGCCCGTTAAGCGCATTTTGCTTGATTTGTCCAATCATATGATCGTACAGGAAGATGTGGGGAAAAATAGCCTTTTCATACACGCTCATGAGTGCAATGTCTAACAAGAATGACAGCTTTCATCCCTGCAATGCCATTATCCGTTAAGCATTGGTGAAAGTCATTACTCCTGACCTGACTGCCAAATGTAGCAACCGGGCGAATTTTATGGCCACGTGTTTGACGAACTGACGCAAAAGCTGAAATACCTTTTGAGATGTGTGACCCTAGAGAGGATGAGGGGAAACTGGTGGAGAATATGAGATTATCCCTCATCACGTTTTGCCCCCATAAGAATCAGAGCAGTGACTTTGGACCTTAAGCAATGAGCCTGTTAAGAAATAACCCTAAGCCTGAAACTCAGCAAGGGGGTTAAAATCCAACAAACATTGAATATTGCTGCTGCATTTTGTTTAAAAGTTGCCATTAGGATTTTGGATGACCTGTCATAAATGAAATCATTCTTGTCTGTTGATGATTGCTTTGTTTGTGCTTGTAAGAAGAATTTGTATACTAACAAAATGTCTTATATTTTCACCTTTTGTAAATCTGTAATTTTATTTCAAATAATAAAAAGACACTTCATTCTAAATGTTTATTGTATATTAATAGTTCATATGTATATGAACAGCAATGTATATAGTAATGTGAATTGAGTTCCTTATCACCCCTATGGCTTGTTTCCAAGCACCATAATCTACTCCAAGGAGCTTTAATTGGAATTGACTAAGAAAATAATTCTTTGTTAATTCTTTTTTTTTTTTTTAATCTAATGTCATTTCGTAATTTGATTCCATGTCAGTCACCCTCTGCCTTTTAATTATTAAAATACTTTGAAAGAAATATGACATTGACAGTGGTAAGTCATCATAATGTGTTATTTTATTTCTTGTTTGTTAAAATTAGAACAAATGAGATAAAATACTGCAAAACAACATTTAAATACATATAGGCCTACTGTAGGTCAAGTATTATGTTGGACAAGTAATCATCTGATGTTTTAGAACAAGAAAAAACATGCATGGGTTCATCAACTAGCTGATAAAACCATTGTATAATAGTAATATATACACAACTATATAATAATAATATCTGGGAAATAAATGAAACATTGTAGATTTATCACAAATTAGGTTTACTTATCAAATTTGATTTGTATCTCTGGTTCCTTCATCTATATAAATCTGCTCTGTCATCCATCACACATATAGTATTCTTATTTTGTTCAACTTTGGTAGTTATGCAAACCTTTTAAAGCTGTCAGTCAGTGAATATAGCTAAAGCTAAATATGGTGCTTTGTTGAAGAAATATATATTTATAATTAGAGAACTCTCACTTAAGAGCCAGCGTGTGTTACTGAATGAAAGGGGCCATTATGACCTCATAAGGGTCAAAGTCTGAAGATCATGGGATTATGGTATTATGATAGATTATATAGAATCACTTCATCGCAGTGGTCACAGCACCGCCAATGGCTGCAGAGCTCTCCATTCCAGCCTCCATTTGCCGCTGATCATTCGTAAATGCTTCACCTCATTACAAAGGTCATATGAGAGGTCAGCTGGAGGAGACATCGCAGATGCTGATTGGTGTGTCAGAAACCTAAGGTGGATGACTTCTGTTCCCTGTAGCTTCTTTTAATAAGACAATGGGATCACAGTCGGCAAGGCTTACACAGACCCAGGGGGTCTGGCAGAATAAGAGCTTTTGAATAAGGGTCTGTGGCATAAGGGCAGAAACATCTGACCCTGTTGGGCACCCTTGCCCACTCATCTCTGGGTATAGTGCATCACCCATCAGCTGGATAAGACGGCTAAAAAGCCTCTTGAGGAAAATAATAGACAAGATTTCAGGGAGGCAATAGGTGGCCACTGTGATGCTTCATCTTCATCAATGATGAACTGCATTCAACACTATTTCTAAAATGGGTTTGGCATCTGAATAGCTTAGTACAACATAACAGAAAGCAAAGAATAAAATAAATAATTTGTTCCACTTATAAGCCTACATATATTCATATCCATGATGTTACGCTTACGCAGTGAACTCAAGATGCTAATATATATTTTTGCTAATTTTTGTTTACTCCTTAATTTCGTATTCTTACTAAAGCAATGTTACTTGTATATTATCTTTTAAGAATCTAAGAAAGAAAACATTCCATTAAAATGTACAAAATATTCAGCAACAAGACGAGCCCTGCAAAAATATCACAGTAGGCCTAATATTGATACATTTCCACCCAGACGAACTGCCTGATAGTAGCGACGCCATGTCGAAGGCCTATCGACCCGTCAGAATCAAGTATTCCAGAGCCTCGAGTAAGAAATTATGTTTAGGGTCAAATTTCTACGTTTGGTTTCAAACGATTAGCCTACAAATGCATTGGGACCATGAACACAAATATTAAATATTATGAACATGATATTTATTTTTACAATTACTACTACTAAATATCTATTAATCCTAACAGTAAAAGTTTTGAAATAGGCTAACCGTGACCCTCATTGAAAAAAGAACATTTAGGCTATGTAATATATTTGGGCACGAAACAAAATTAATTTCTTAATTTCCATGCAACTTGTTATGGTTGATTTTTATCCAGATTTATGGCCTTATAGTGCATAACCTCCATAATAATGTGTAAATTAAGATGAGGGTTGTGACCTACACAATTACTCCCTGCATATTTAACTCTGTCTGATTAACGCAGGACGGTAAGAGCATCTCTCAAGTCTGAAGTAAGCAGTCTCATCACTGTAGCTCTTATTTGTTATTTTGTGCTGCCATCATCATTCAGGTCAATGGGATTGGAGAGGAAATGGCAAAGGTTATTGAGGAGGGTTTGAGCATGATCACTTCCTTTCGTTTTTACTCTGTCTCTCATATCAAGACAGACACACTTGATGTCTTTTGTAAATAATGTGAAATTTATTAACAGTTGAACCGTAATGATTCTATCTACATTTCATGGAGATGAATCATAAAATCAGATTGTATTACTCTGGTGCCATCTATCGATGGAATGTGATTTTATTGCATTAATAGATTGACACAAGCTATGTTTTCTTCATGCCATCACTGCTGAAAAAAAAATAAAAAAATAAAAATACACACATTAGGCCAGACTAAGTTGGTTTGCTGGTTTTTAGGATGGTCAGTTTATTGGTTTTAGCTGGTCACTCTTGGAGACCAGCATCTATTCTAAACTAGCAGAATGCCTTAAACCAGATAACACTATCTTGGGCTGATTTAAGATATGCTCAGCCTAGTTGATTGGTTAGTCACAGTAGTATCCACTGAAGAAAATGAATCACATTCGGGAGGAAAAGTTCTAAATCCATCAGGTATATCAATAGTTCTCAGAGAACCACTGACGTATTTGATGGATTTGCCATAAGAGGGCGACATCGTATCAGTAGCCGCATTTGGACTGTCGTGTCTGGCCAAAAGCGAGCGTGCTATTGTATACCTGGTCCAGCCGCGTTTCCATTGTCACTCACGGGGCCTGGTCGTGCCTCTCTTCAGGGCCAACGGGTTTTGGGCCCGTCGAATACCTTGGTCCGAAGCGGGCCAACTGGGGCTTGAAGTGTGAACAAAGGCGGAATTTATCTGAGGCAGGAGACGGTTCAGCACCGATGCTCATTTCCCATATTTCCACACCAGGCTACCAGCTAACCTCAACATTTAAGACATTTTAAGCAATTTTCAGCTTAAAACACAATTCCAGACACCAGCGAGTGTTTTAAATAATAAATAAATAAATTACTTTGAAATAACTGAGTCGGGAAACCATGGCGCTGGAAACATGTATTGCTTTTTTATTAGCAGACAGTTATGATGCTGAAGATTTCTTATTTTTCAAGAAAAATGCGACTCGCAAACGTCGGAAAGCCAGGTAAATAAAACGTGTATTCTATATTTGCAGTTGTTGCTTCATTTAGTAAAGTAACAAACAGCATAAGCGCCTCTAATAATGCGCCGCTTACTACAGCTTGCAACTACTGGATATATTCATTCTGTTGTCCAGCCTGTTGAAAATCCATCTTAATCTGGTAATATTTCAAACGTGGTCGCTCTTCATTTGCTGGCTGACTGCCTACAATGTTCTAAAAAGCAGCTTGACTGCTGTTTGAGGATCACTAGCTAATGATGACCAGCAACCAAACCAGCTATTGTTTTTCCAGCAGGAAAAAAAACCTAATGATTCAAATTGTTATTGATATTATTTATATTTCAACAGAATTAAGCTGAAAACTGAACAAAGTGATAATCTGCAAAGGTAAAATGATCCACACGGAATTTGATGAAAGAAAGTTGACATCAAGACATCTTTATAATGAAATGTTAGATAAATGCTCTAACATTATTCTTTTTCACGTGTCAGAGAGAAAGAAAGAGAAGTATTCAATACCGTGCTGCAAAGCTTGACAATCGGTGAGTTTAAGAGTCACTTCCAGCTGATGCCAACTCAAACTGAGGTACTTAAGTTAAAGCTGTTCCTACTTTTTGCTAATCTCATTTGTATTTTGTAAACAGATTGTTCTTTTCTTTTTGTGTTCGTAGGAGTTGGTACGGCTGCTGGCACCCTGTAAATGGACTGCCATTAGGCAAGAGGGATGGACAGTGTGGCATGCTGTGCTTGCTGCTCTATGGGCTCTTTCTACCCAAGAGTCGTACCACAATGTGGCAAATCGCTTCCACATCACAGAATCACTCATTTGTGATCAGCTGGATGAATTCTGCACCCTTATTACCAGCAATTTGGCTAATGAAATTCACTGGCCTCAAGGGGAGGAAGCAGAAATGTCTGTGCTGGGGTTCTTTTCTACTGTAGGGTTACCAGATACTCTCTGTGTAGTAGGAACGGGTTTCATCCCTATTGAGAAGCCTTCCGATGTGCCAGATCCAGAGGTATACAGAGATGCGGAGGGGTTGTATTATATAAAACTCATGGCTTTTTGCAACGACAAGGGTCGTTTTACCTATGTGACTGCAGAGCACCCTAGAAACTGGCATAACTCAAGAGTGCTGTTAGCCACAGAGATTGGCAAGGCTTTGCAGGAAGACCCTGTGGCTCTCCTACATGGCAAGCACATCATAGGTGATTCCACCTTCCCACTTTCAGAGCACTTCCTGACCCCTTTCCCTGATTATGGAACAGTCGGACAGAAAAAAGTAAGTTATAATAAGAAAGTGCAGTCATCTCTTGCAGTGGTGCAAGGCTCCATCCATACCCTAAGATCTCGTTTTCAAAGGCTCCAGTGTCTGCAGAAGCATTCCATTTGTCAAACTAGCATAGCTGTGAAGGCCTGCTGTATTTTGTACAACATGTTCCTAGAAACGTATAATGTGCCAGTGGACTGCGTGGTAGATGACATAACCCAAAAACCTTTCCATGAACTACCATATGGACACTCTGGAAGTCTTGGTGGAATATCTAAAAGACAAGACATTGCAGCCTTACTTGGGCGAACCACTAAAAAAAGAAAATGTATGTTCAATTAGAAAATTATCTTCAGTTTGATAATAAATGCAATAGGCTATGTTGAAATGTCTTACTTTAAATTATAAGGTAAACAATTAAAAAAATAACAGTATTTTTTTGTTATATGCACTACTATGTTAGAGTGATATGTCATAAAAATACATATATTAAACAAAAAAATGTTTGTCTAATAAAAACATATTCTTCATTAAGGGTCTAAAGTTTTCATCTGAAAATCATTCTACTGTATGTAATCTTTCTAACATTATGTAATGTATTTCGATTAAAGTTTTTAATAATAATAAAATGTTAAATAAAACAATCTGGGGTCCTTGGGTTGGCTGGGCCTGTGTGATGGGTCCTGTAAAGATTAAAAACCCTGATTTAAAGTTTTTAGTGGCTTTCAAATTACAAAAGGAAAGCGTGCTAAAACCTGGAAAAATTCTAAAAATGCAAATTGTGTAAAAACATACTACTACTACTACTATAACGCGCATGCGTAGAACACGTACACTACTAAAAACGGCGCACAGGTTTTTCGTATTTCAGAAGAACTACGACAGCAAGCGGTGAAGCGTTATTAACATGCCACAATAAATGTCTATGTTCATGTTGAGCGTAAAAATATATTAATCATTTATGCTACCAACAGCTTCGGAGTACTGTAACATAAAATGCGTTTTTAAAAATACCCACCCAATTTGACATGATCAACTTAGGCGGCCAAAGTCTTAATAAAAATAATAGGAACGTCAGGGGACTTTTGTTTTGAAAACAATCGCTATCGTGGCAGAAAGTGCGTGGATGCTGGCTTCCCTCTCCCGCATATGTGTCTAGTCCTACAGTAGAGCGTCTGATACGGCGGCAAGGAGGCAGAAAAAATCGGGGTTTAGTGCCGCTGCGAAATGGCTGGACAGCAGTTTCAGTACGACGACAGTGGCAACACTTTCTTCTATTTTCTCACGTCCTTTGTGGGACTAATAGTCATCCCAGCCACCTATTACCTCTGGCCCCGGGATCAGAATGCGGGTAAGGCCCCATATGCTAATGCACTACCAGCTAACCAGTTACCTGTCGCTTTCTGATCAGCCCTGATAACCAGATTGCATCCTCTGCGAGGAATGTTTGTTGACATTGCAGTATTTAATAAAACGAATGCCGAGGGTAAATCCAGAAATGACACCAAGGGCTTGCTTAATGTGTGGCATTAGCAGCTGACCCGTACTCAAATCAAATAGACTAGGTTGCATATTTCCAGTATTTTTTGAAGTGTCAGTAATGGATCATAATGCAGCAGACACTTATAAATGAGGCTTTTCAGGTTTAATAACTATTTGAGCTTTGCTACCATCACACAACAGCTACCTACGTTAAATGTAGTGGTGATCCGTTTGATTTCTTATGTCCTCGTTTGTTTACGTTGCCAAACACATTGCTTTAAGATAAACTAATCTGATTGTGTAAAATGATGTAATGCATTATTTTATGCTTTATTTTCCGTCTGCATGGCACTGCCACTCCCACTCATTTTCCAGCATGTGTTTTGAAATGTATTTTTGTGAATTGTACTCTTTCATGAAGTGCATATTTATCTTTTTTACATTTACATGCTGTTTATATGCAACGGATAGACATGCTGTTAAGTAATTCACAACAATAAATCCAGCCGTAATAATTGCAGGCAATGGCATGTAGTTTCTGCAGGCTACATAGAAGAAAATATAGAAATATACTGAGAGTTAAAAGTAACAAATAGAAATAAGATTAAATGCTTAAAGGGTTAGTTCACCCAAAAATGAAAATTCAGTCATTAATTACTCACCCTCACGTCGTTCCACACCAGTAAGACCTTTGTTCATCTTCAGAACACAAATTAAGATATTTTTGATGAAATCCGATGGCTCAGCGAGGCCTCTATTGACAGCAAAATAATTAACACTTTCAGATGCCCAGAAAGCTACTAAACACATATTTAAAACAGTTCATGTGACTACAGTGGATCAACCTTAATGTTATGAAGCGACGAGAATACTTTTTGTGTGCCAAAAAAACAAAATAACGACTTTATTCAACAATATCTAGTGATGGGTGATTTCAAAACACTGCTTCATGAAGCTTCGAAGCTTTACGAATCTTTTGTTTTGAATCAGTGGTTCGGAGCGTGTATCAAACTGCCAAAGTCACATGAACCATTGAAATTTCGAAACCCTTATGATGTAACGAAGCCACTTGACTTTCACGCTCCGAACCACTGATTCGAAGCAAAAGATTCGTAAAGCTTCGAAGCTTCATGAAGCAGTGTTTTGAAATCGCCCATCACTAGATATTGTTGAATAAAGTCGTTATTTTGTTTTTTTGGCACACAAAAAGTATTCTCGTCGCTTCATAACATTAAGGTTGATCCACTGTAGTCACATGAACTGTTTTAAATATGTGTTTAGTAGCTTTCTGGGCATCTGAAAGTGTTAATTATTTTGCTGTCAATGGAGGCCTCACTGAGCCATCGGTGAGACCGAAGGTGAACAAAGGTCTTAAGGGTGTGGAACGAGATGAGGATGAGTAATTAATGACAGAATTTTCATTTTTGGGTGAACTAACCCTTTTAAAGTGAAATACAAAAATTTAAATAAATATGCATTTGTATTTAAGAGCATAAACAGCTGTATAAACAGTGCAAATGTTCAGCTTTGCAAACAAGTATGCAGTGTGTAAGTAACATTCTTTTTTTAACTGAATAAAAGGTTCATTAGTGTCTTAGTTTTTGCAGTGCATTAATGCTCAGTAATTTCCTGCCAGGTTGGAAACACTACAGCTTAATTATGTGCATGATATAAAACTCTAGATATTACTAAAGATGGGTTTATTGCACAAAAATCATTGTTTCTTGTTCATTTTTGTTATATAACAATAGCAATTTGCCACAATTTCAGGCAGCTTTTGTAATCTGGCTCTCGATGTAAGAGAGACACAAAGGGTCACATTCAGATAAAAATATCAAATGCCATAAGTTTGCAATACCCCACTAACTAAAAAGTACCATAGTACTAACCATGTTTTTGGGAATATTAATACTAATATTGTTTCTTGCACTTGTACTGTAAATACTGTGATATATGAATATAGTAAGCATTCAGTACCATGAAATATATTAAAGTACCATAGCATTATCATCCAAAACTATCAGTGTACAATAACAGAGTACTGTTTTGGTATGGGCTGAATGTTTGTTTGCATGGTGAGTGAGAATTATATTGCACAATTGTTTTTGTTTTTTTCTCATTGTTGTCTGTTATGTAAATTAATTCACAGAGCAATTGCGGTTGAAGAGTTTACGTAGAGTTCATGGAAGATGTCTGTGGTATCGCCTTCGGCTTATGAAATCACAGCAGAGCGTTGTTCCAACACTTAAGTAAGTGATTGTTTCTGTGTAATTGGTGCGTTTCAGGGGCGTTTAGCTCATTTTGCTTGTCATTTTGTAAGCATTTAGTTTTTAACATGCATAGATTTTTATAACTGCAGTAGCTGCTTGTATAAAGTGTGCTTTGGGGAACATTTGGATTAGGACAACAGCATCTGTTTACGAATTATTAAATTTGCTGTTTATGCATGTTAAGTATATTAAAAAAAATAGAGAAACATATATTGTATTATATATTAACATATTGGCCCGGTTTCACAGACAGGGCTTAGGTTAAGCCAGGATTAGGCCTTAGTTTAATTAGGACATTTAAGTAGCTTTTATAAATGTGCTTTAGAAAAACACATTACTGGTATGAATCATGAGACAAAACAATGGCACTAACATATTTTAAGATATGTCAGTGCAAGTTGCTTTCAGTTAAAACGGCTCAAACATGCATTTTAGTCTGGGCCTACTAGGCTTAAGCCTTGTCTGTGAAACCCAGGGGATTATGTATTTAGTATTCATTTTCTGAAAACATCATTTCTTATTATAAATCACCGAGAGGAGAGTGGTTATTTCGTGGCTGTGTAACTTTTTTGTAAGTATTAGTTTATTGATAAATGCTTGTTCAGGGATCTTGTAGCAGATATCACACTATTTGATTTGATTTCTTAACTTTCAGACAGCAATTAAGATCCATTTGATTGTGATGGTCGAATTCAAATTTACTGTCATCTTGTATATTGCTGTGGCACCTCACACAGTGGTCAAAATTTTAAGAAATTATTAATTCTTCAGCAAAATAAGTACCTCAGTCACTTGTCAAAACTCTGCACCAACTATTACTAACTACAAAGCTTGCATCAGATGCGTGAAGTTTTTAGACACATCCCGTCTTTCATGGTTTATGTCCGCTCTTTTGGCTATTTAGTCACCATTACATATACAGCAGCTACTGTATGTTTAATTGTAAATTGTGGGTACAAACTAAAATTCACTTCTCTGTTTTTTCATTTTAGAAAAGCAGCCCTGTTGTTTGGGTGGGCAGTATTTCTTTTCCTGGCCTATAAGGTGTCTAAATTAGATCGAGAGTACCAGGAGTATAACCCCTATGAGGTCCTCAACTTGGACGCAGTAAGGACAACATTCTTGCTTTCTCTCTTGTTAATCTTGTTCTTTGTCATTTTAATCTCTAAACTGCTTCTTCTCAAGATTAATAGATCCATTATGTTTCTGTTTAGGGGGCATCTGTTGCTGAGATTAAGAAGCAGTACAGAGTTCTGTCTCTAAAACACCATCCTGATAAAGGTGGAGATGAGGCCATGTTCATGAAGCTTGCTAAAGCTTACTCAGCGTAAGACTGCTGCCGCCACCCGTTTTATTCATAGTTGCCTTTTAAATTTAATGTCATGTTATTTATGGCTGCTGCAACTTATTTTTTCTGTGTGAGTCTGTGTTTGTATTGCAGTGTGTTGTTATAGGTGCAGCACAACACAATTCATAAAAGCTATTCATAAAAATGTCATCCACTGTGCCAGAATTTAACTCTTAATCTTCTTGAAATACCCAAGCTGCACCTTTCTATTACTTGTCAATATGGCACAGTATGTAATCATCAGGGTTTTTGAAATTGCTCTCCACACTCATACTTTCTCACAGTTTGACTAATGAGGAATCACGGAAAAACTGGGAGACATATGGCAACCCTGATGGCCCAAGAGGTGATAATTTCTTTCATTTGTTAACTTATTGATAGATCATTTAGTGGTTTACCTGTGCTGAAAAAAAAACATCTAATTTTTATCTCTGTTTCATTTCACTCTTGATCAGTGACGAGTTTTGGAATTGCTCTTCCTGCATGGATTGTTGACCAGAAAAATTCCATGCTGGTAAGTTCACCTACTATTTTTTTTTTTTTTTTTTCAGCTGTCAATTAAATTTTGACCATGTTTTTCCCCGGTTTCACAGATAAGGTTTAAGCCTAGTCCCAGACTAAAATGCATGTTTGAGCTGTTTTAACTGAAAGCAACTTGCACTGACATCTCTTAAAAATGTCAGTGCCATTGCTTTGTCTCAAGATGCACACCAGTAATGTTTTTTTCTAGTGTACATTTATAAAAGCTGCTTAACTAAAAATTAGATAAATGCCTCAAGAGTGCAATATCTTTTACAGGTGCTGCTGGTCTATGGGTTGGCATTTATGGTCATCCTTCCTGTGGTTGTGGTAAGCTAGTCTTGTGGCGATCAATAACATAGACTTTAGATTTAATAGGAAACATGTACACTACTGTTCAAAATTTAGATTGTGTTTGAAAGAAGTCTTTTATGCTCACCAGGGCTGCATGTATTTGATCAAATATACAGTAGAAATAGTGATATTGTGAAATGTTATTACAATTTAACCCTCTGGTGCTCTGCGCATGTCGGTCAAAAAACAACTTTTTTTTATTTAAATGAAATGAATGTACTATATTTTAGTTCGATGATGTTTTTTATTTAATATTTTGTATATTTAGGGGATTTTATGTTACTAAATTATATTTACGCTGTAGTTATAATACATTTATTCACTTTTTGAGCAAGGACCTGAAAATGAAACTTAAACTGTCATAAATTTTGAATGCTTTAGAGCACAGACTTAATTTTGGTCTCTTTAAAAAGGACACTTGGCAAATTATTTAATGATTTAAAAAGTTAACTTAAAGTTACAGAACTTTACGTTTATTGTTATGAAAAATGCACAAAAATACTATTTTCAATTTTTATATGAAATATATATATTCAAAAACACACTTTAAAACTCTAGGAAAATCAAAGCCATAAATCTAAACAAGTTGTGTTCCAAATTTGAGCTTGATATCTCAAAAAATGGGCTTTCAGTAAGATTTTATTTGGCCGCAGTACCAAAAGTTTTCACTAGATGAAATTCGTCTCCCATTCATTTCCAACACGGTCATTTTTGACCGTGTGGAGCACAAGTATAACTATTTTTTTCAGGACCGTTTAACCTCTTCGAATCATGTCCATGATTTTTTTTTTTTGTGTGTGTTCACATAGCAAGTGCCAAAACCTTTACCAAGTTTCGTACCATTCCGATGAAGTAAAAAATACAAAATTTAAAATTGTTTGGTCAAAAAGTGTCCGAAGAGCACTAGAGGGTTAAAATAAGTGTTTTCTTTTTTAATATATTTTAAAATTTCATTTATTCCTGTGATGACAGCTGAATTTTCAGCAGCCATCACTCCAGTCTTCAGTGTCACATGATCCTTCAAAAATCATTCTAATATCTAATTTAGTGCTCAAGATACATTTCTTATTATTATCAATGTTTAAAATATTGTAAATGCCTTTACTGTTGCTTTTGATCAATTTAATGCATCCTTGCTGAATAAAAGATATCACTGACCCTTGGCCTAAACTTTTAAACAGTAGTGTACCTTGTTGGATCTTGTACAAGCATTTTGGAGACCGTAGTATAAAAACCATTTAATTGGTTTCCATTGATTAATATGCCGATAAAGCCTATAATAATGTGTGCATTCGTGTTTAGGGCACATGGTGGTACCGTTCCATCCGCTACAGTGGTGATCAGATCCTGATCAACACAACTCAGCTTTTTATGCACTTTATGTACAAAACACCTACAATGAACATGAAACGTAAGTGCACACCTTGAAGGACGCAAGGTCACCATTCAGAAAGCTCCTTTTGTGAATTTGTTAGGGTCCTCAGACTGAGTCTTTCCTCTGTTTGACAGGATTGGTGATGGTTTTAACTGCAGCATTTGAGTTTGATCCTCGTAGTAACAAAGAGGCCATTATAAGACCAACAGACAACATAGAAGTTCCCCAGGTAAAATGTTAAAGCACATATATGCGTTTTGTGCCAAAGATTTAAAAGTGCTTGAAGTGGCTTGTGGATAATGATTAATTTCTTATCCTAAATATAATGCTGGGTGTGTGTTCCTTTTTGCAGTTGATTCGGGAGCTGGGGAACATTAATGTTAAGAAGAAGGAGCCTCCGTTCTGCTACCCCTACAGCCTGAAGGCTCGAGTCTTATTACTTACACACCTTGCCAGGATGGATGTTTCTGAGAACATAGAGGAGGGTAAGCATTCGCACACACCTCTCAAATGTCAACATTTATTCCTGTAAGATAATACCACAACAACTACCTGTCTAATACAATTCATTACATTTATGCATTTGGCAGACGGTTGTATCCAAAAGCATTCAAGCTATACATTGCAAGTATGTGTGCTCCTTGGGAATCAAACCCATGACCTTGTCGTTGCTAATGCTATGCTCTGCTAGTTGAGCTACCTGAACTATATTCATGTTGAATTTGCAAATAATTTAGGGTTATTAATTTGAATTAATTGGCAGTTTTGTATCTTCTGCAGATCAAAGGTTTGTGGTGAAGAAGTGCCCTGCTTTACTACAGGAAATGATCAATGTTGGCTGTCAACTCACTATGATGGCAACAAGTAGAGGAGGTAACTTGAAAACAATGTTTTCAAATATTGACCGTTGAACTAAGGCTTAAAGGGTTAGTTCACCCAAAAATTAAATTTCTGTCATTAATTACTCACCCTCATGTTGTTCCATATCCGTAAGACCTTTGTTCATCTTCGGAACACAAATTAAGATATTTCTGATGAAATCCGCGAGTTTTTTTTATCCCCCATAGATAGAAACGTAATTAGCACATTCAAGGTCCTGAAAAGTCATCGTTAAAGACATTGTTAAAATAGTCCACATGACTGCAGTGGTTCAACCTTAATGTTATGAAGTGGCGAGAATACTTTTTGTGTGCAAAAACCAAACAAAAATTACGACTTTATTCAACAATTTTGTCTCTCTGAAGTCATTCTCTTATGCTGTTTATGTTGTAAACACAGTTCAGTGCTTCCGTGTTCTACGTCAGAATGGCGACTCACTATTTTAACGATGTCTTTACTACTTTTCTGGCCCTTGAATGTGGTAATTACGTTGCTTTCTATAGGAGAACACCTCAGATTTCATCAAAAATTTAATCTTAATTTGTGTTCTGAAGATGAACGAAGGTCTTACGGGTGTGGAACGACATGAGGGTGAATAATTAATGACAGAAATTTCAATTTTTGGTGAACTAACCCTTTAATTTTTCCATTAATATATACACTATGGTTTTAAAAGTTTGGCTTTTGAATTTGAAAGACATTAATAGTTTTATTCAGCAAGAATGCATTAAATTGATTAAAAATGACAGTAAAGACTTTAAATTATTTAAAAAAAAATATCTATTTCAAATAAATGCTGTGGTTTTGAACTTTCTATCCAAGAGCCCTAAAGAAAAGTATCATGGATTTAACAAAAATATCAAGCAGCACAACTGTTTTCAACATTGTAATGGCTGCTGAAAATTCAGCTTTGCCATCACAGGAATAAATTACATTTTAAAATTTAATAAAACAGAAAATAGTTATTTTAATTTGTAATACTTTTTCCACAATATAGCAGTTTTTACTGTATTTTAATCAAAAAAGTGCAGCCTTGGTGAGCATTAGAGACTTCTTTTAAAAACATTTAAAAATCTTTCCAACCCCAAACTTTTGAGCACTACTGTATATAAAGTATCATTACAACATTTAAACATGTTTTTTTTGCTGATGTTTGATTTTATAGGCCTTCGGGCTCCCAGGCTGACGTCCATAGAGAACTGCATGAAGCTGTCTCAGATGGTGGTTCAAGGACTGCAGGAGGCAAAGTCTCCTCTGCTGCAGCTGCCCCATTTTGAAGAGGAGCACCTCCGATACTGTATCTCTAAAAAGGTACATCTTTCTCAAAAGGTGTTATAGCATTCTTAAGTTTAATACAAACCCCATGTTGCTATGCAAAAACTATGGTATGCAAATATCTAAATATGTTTCCCCTCTCTCATTCTCAGTATAAGGTACGGACGTTGCAGGATCTGGTCAGTCTGAAGGACTCTGACAGGAGAAACATGCTGAGATTCCTTGGGGAGGAGAAGTATGATGAGGTCATGGCGGTCCTTGGGAGCTTCCCCTATATCAACATGGAAACCAAACTTCAAGGTGGGTTTATGCAGCATTTGTATACTCATGCATTCAATAAAAAAACATTACATGTGATTTAAATGCTTTAACTCTGTTTCATCATCCACAGTGTTGGATGATGAAGATAGCAATAACATCACAGCAGGATCCATTGTCACAGTTACGGTTACCCTGACAAGGAAGAGAACGTCTGTGAGTAGTACATTTACGAGAATATCTCATAGGCCACCACTCCAGATGTTTACTTGAATGGGTATTGCTACTCAACTATAGTAGCTTATTTGTGTGTTAGGTATGAATTACGCTAGTTGATAATGACACCTTGCAGTTGCAGCAGGCATCCACAAGAGGTCAATGCTGAGCTTGTTTTTTTTTTTTTTTTTGGTTAGAGAATTCATTTCAGCAAGACTATCATATCTACTACCAAAAACATTATTATTTGAATCCTTTATGCACAACAACATTGTACTAAATTTGTATTTGTGTTTAGGAGATGTTCGAGAAAGAGGACAATGCGCCTCTACCTACTACGACTACTACTACTGAGGAAGCTAATTCAGAGGAGGTAGTAATGCTTTTAAGCTACACATTAATCAAACACAATATTATAATGATTTAAAAATGCATATTTACATCTTCTGTAAATGTCTGAAATTTTTTTAAATTATTATTTTGTAATTTGCAGCAAGGTGATGCCAAAAACAAAACAAAAGGTTGGCACAATAAGAATAAAGGAGCTAAAAAAGCTGCCAAGTCCAAAAAGAAGAAATTGACTAAGAAGAAACCAGTCCCTCAACAGCAAGCAAAGGGAGACAAGGCCAAACAGGCCAATGGCAATGTGGCAGGAAATGTAAGGAACCTAGAACTATTCAGTGGCATATTTTTACAGTTTTTGGCTTTTGATGAAAATAACCTTCAGTTTTAGTCAACATAGAGTACCATGCAAAAGATTGAGGTCAGTAAGTTTTATAAAGAAATTAATACTTCTATTAATCATAAAATTGATGCATAAAAGTGACAGTTAAACAGAAATATTTTGTAAAATTATAAATATTTCAAATAAATGCTGAACTTTGCATTCATCAAAGAATCCTGAAAAACTGATTTCAACACTTTTAATAATACGAAATGTTTTTGAGCAGCAAATCAGCATATTAGAATGATTTCTGAAGGATCATGTGACTCAAGACTGGAGTAATGGCTGCTGAAAATTCGGCTTTGCCATTACAGGATTAAATTATATTTTAAAATAGAAAACAGTTTTTTTTTATTCTAATATTTCACAATATGACTGTTTTTATTGTATTTTTTTTTTTATCAAATAAGTGCAGCCTTGGTGAGAATAAGAGACTTCTTTCAAAAACATAAAATCTTGCCAGCCCCAAACTTTTGAATGGTAGCGTATATACATGTCATATTCATTAATTTTAGACAGTTTTACTATGATGCACATTTTCTGTAATATTATTGACAGAAACAACAAATTTTTTATCCCATTGCATACGCTCATGTTTTCATTCACAGGAAGTTGTTGCATCAAAAGAGGAAGAAGACGATCTCTCTGATAAAGGCAGTGAATCAGATGAAGCAGAGGGAAATAAGGACTCACCCAGCGAGAGAGATGAGGAGAGCGACAAGCAGAGTGACACTGAATTGGACGAGATTGGCGGAGATGATGAGGAGGTGCGTGTCGTATCCCTTTGGATGAGTGACTGCTGATGGTAGTTATTGCAGTGCAGCTTTCCATAACTAGCACGTCTTTTCTATAGGAATGGGAGGCCCTACAACAGAGCATTCAGCGTCGTGAAAGGGCACTATTGGAGACCAAGTCTAAGGTCACACACCCTGTCTACAGCCTGTTCTTCCCTGAGGAGAAGCAGGAGTGGTGGTGGCTCTACATCGCAGATAGGAAGGAGCAGACACTGGTGTCTATGCCCAATCATGTGTGCACACTCAAGGACACAGAGGAGGTGAGGCCACAACCACCTGTTTGTGCTCTCACACTTTTTTTTTTTTTTTTTTTTTTTGCTGAGGAAAGTTAAAAGAGGTAAAAGAAAGGGTGAAATTCTGTTGCTCAGTGTTTGGACGGTCATGGAGTTTTAGTGTATCCAGGTTTTCTGGGCCTGGAAGTGTTGGGAATTATTTAAGTCATGGAAATTTGTAGAAAAAAAATGTGCTCAGTTAGATTTTCCGCTTGTGTGAAGTAAAATGTGCTTTGTGAACAGGGTTATTTTAGGATAATTTATACACTTATAATTTGGTAATGTTTTTATTATTTATATATATATATATATATATATATATATTACCATCTAGGTTTAACTAATTTCTGTTTTTACCCTCTTCTTTTTTTTATTTGCAGTTTTAATTTTTAGTGCTTCTGCTCTAACTTAGTTTAGCCATAGTTTAAACATTTTTTTTAAAACTTACTTTAATTTTTGTTTAGTTTAAGTTTTTTATCTAATATTCATATATTTTTAATTTTATTTCAGATTTATTTAACTAACCAAAATGTTTTTAATAGTTTTAATTTTAGGTGACGATGTTTGTAAGTGAAGTGAATGGTTCAAAATGGTTATTTATCGAATCAGTCTGAATCATAATGATTTTTAAAAATCCTTTTCCATTAATCATAAAATTCACTGGTCATGGAAAGTCATTAGTGAAAGTAAAAAACCCAAAAATCTCATTATTGTTTTAATTGGTTGATAATCGTGGCAGTAGGTTGTGTCATTCTTGGATTGTGCACTTCCATTTGGAGCGAAGCAAGATTTTCAGTCAATTAAGTAGGGTTTGTTTGTTTTTTTTGCAAGTCTTAAAATAGGAAAACAATGGCATCTACAACTGGAATACATAATGGCAAAAACAAATCACTAAAATGAATTGCAAAATGGTGTGCTGCTATTATAATATAATAAAATGGAAGAGTAATAGAATGAGTGAGTGTTTTACTGTGTGTGTGTGTGTGTGTGTGAGTGACTGGCTGAATGGTGCTAGCTGCAGTGTCTCCTGCACAGCAGTTTTCCCCATAGCCTGTTGCCAGGCAACCTCCATACTGCAGTCTCTGTCTGGTTACAGGACAGCCAGATGCCTGTCATAATTCTGTCTGACATAGTGAGTGCTTCCTCTCTGTGAGGAGCATCAGAATGCAAGGATGTAAACAAAAGTGTCATAAATCACCTCATATCTCCCAATTACTCCTCCATATTAGATTTTGCTGAGTTGTGTAAAGTGACCAATGATTAAATAAACTGCCTGTTTGCCTTAGGTTGAACTGAAATTCCCCGCTCCATCCAAAACCGGAAACTATCAATATTCTGTGATTCTCAGATCAGATTCATTCATGGGATTAGATCTGGTCAAGCCACTCAAGGTCAGTTTTTTTTTTTTTTATTTCACTCTCTCTTCTTTGGAAATGCTCTGTCTTATTTGTTAAATTATTTTTGTTAAATATGTTAAAATATTTTATGAAAAAACAGACACGCTACTGTGGGATCGGTAAGATTTAAAAAAGAAAAAAAGAAGTCTCTTATACTCACCAAAACTGCATTTATTTGATCAATAATACAGTAAAACAGTAATATTGCACAATATGATTACAATTTAATATAAATATAAATGTATTAATATTTAATATAAATGTAATAATTAATATAAATATTAAATAATTCAATTATTTCTATTTTAATCTATTTTAAATGTAATTTATTTGTGTGATGGCAAAGCTGAATTTTCCACTCCAGTTTATCAATATATAAAGAATCTTTATGGTCCTAATTTTTTTCGTTTTAGCTGGAGGTTCACGAGGCGAAGGCCATGTTGGATAACCACCCGCAGTGGGATATCCCAGAAACCGAGGAAGAGGAGGATGACCCAGAGGACAGTGATGGCATTGAAGAGTCTGAGGAAGATGAAGAAGACAACGACTAAACCAGTCATTTCATGCAAACTTGAGCACAGCTCATACACCCATGTGCCCACTCATGCGCGCACACACACACACACGCACACGCTCCCACACACCCACATAGCCTCAGACCATTGCCGTCTTCTGGGCCGCCACACACCGGAGGCAAACAGGAGACAAGGATGTCGACGCCCCATCTTCCTGTTTAAAATGCTCATGAATCACAAATGTGTCTGAACCGTTTATTTCGCCAATCAAAATAAGACTTAAGGAACTGTTGGTTATCTTTCCCTGCGTTCATCCAGTCGTTATCGGTGGGCTGTCACAGTGGTTATTTGTGGGGTCCAGCTGTGTTTCAGATTCCTCTCCACTTGACGAAAAAGATGTCTGACCAACCAATGCGTCGGAAAAAATAAAAACCAGATTACCGCTGAAAAATCACACACCTCATGACTGTCGTTTTTCAATGTCACCGTTTCTGCTTCAAGGGTGTTTTCTACCTTATCATTTTGTAGTTTTATGTAGTTTATTAGATATCAAATATACCAGGTGTTTCCACTTTTACGAGGCTGTGTGAAGTGTAATCTGGAGTGAGCACAAGGACGTGGTGCGCTCAGGGCTTGAGCCAGAATTATGGGGGAAGGGGTTTTGCATCTCAAAATGTCTCCATTGTCATGAAGTGTGGAAATTCAATACATTTATAAATCTCACCTATCTTCCAGCTTCTCGTCACAAGCGCAGGTTGTCTCAGCCTCACGAAAATGACTGCAGACATTCCACAGCCAGGTCTACTGTTTAGTCCTGATTTAACTTTTAATGTTGCTTCAACTAGAACAATTTCCCCGCTGTTTCACAAATAAGCAGGTGGATGTCAGACTGATTTCTTGCCACATGGCCTAAAGGTTTTTTTTTTTTTTTTTTTTGAAAATTGAAATGTGAATTTTGCCCTTTTATGTTTATCCCACTGACTTTTTGACAGAAAATTCCTCACTGTTGCTGACTGCAGTTGTTACAAAGAGCCCATGTTTCTAGCATGAATGTACACAAGTACAGACCTTTTCCCATCAATCTGTTGGACATAGTGTAGCGAAAGACCGTTAGGTGGAATTTAAACCAAAAAATGATAAAATGATCTGTATGCCTCAATTATAGGTAGTTTAGATTGATTTTTTTTAATTTATATATAATTTTTACATTCCACTCTCATCTAATATAAATGCCTTATTCAATGTATAGAATTTTTCGTGGCCACAAATATTGCAAATGGTTTGTGATGCAAAAACATTAATATGAGTGATGGGGAAAAATTGAGGGTCAGTGATTTTCTGCAAGTTTTTCTTGTTTTGTTTTTGTGCGTGGAGGGATGCAACAGGGCTACAAATTAAGGGTAGATTTTGCTTCTCTCTCTTTTTTTTTTTTTTTGGATATGATTATTTTCGTTCCATTTAAATGTTATTTTGCACCAGTGGAAGGTCTGACAGCGTATTGGAAGTGCTGATTTAGTGGTTGTGAAAATACTAGTCTGTTCCGTTTATTTATCAATCAGTGGGAGAGGTTATGCTGACCGATATGAAATTATTTGTAGAAATGCGTATGAAATGGTAATCTCTCCATTTATTGTTAATTTTCTTTTTTTTTTTTTTCTTTAATGATGAATTTATGACAGGAAATTGGATTTTCTTGTTTGTTCCCAATAGCTAATGTATGTATTTCATAGTTATATTTGGAAAATTGCAAAAATCAGTAGAAAATTATTTTACTTATCTCCCCTTGCGTTTATTATCATAAACACAGTGTGATCTTTCTTGACATAGGGAAAGCGTCGTATTCTGGCTGCATGCAACTCACACATTCACAACCAATTTTATAAAATGATAAAGGTTTTACAGATAAATAGACATTTTAGTATTATAGCTCCAAAAAGATTGTAGCCTCAGAATTCATGCTGTGACTGAAGCGCACAGATTATGAAAAAAATCATGTCTCCACATACACACAGAGAAACTCACCGGCCAGAAAAAGGGGTGAATTGCCTAGTAAACAGTATCTGCCACTTTTGTTTACAAGAAAACTGTCATTGTAAATGGAAAATATATATTATTTGTATTTAAATAATTTCAAATAAAATAACTTTTTAAATGATTTTCTTTTTGATTACCCATGATTGAACAGCTTTGGGATGTTTTTTTCCCCTGAATCTGCATCATTCTTTGATGAATATGTGATTTTATAGACTTACTAGAACTTACTAGGCTGAGCTTTATTCATCTGAAGGTACTCCGGGGCCCTTTGAATTTTTTATGACATTTTCATAAACATTTTGAAGAAATGTTTTACTTTAAAATGCTACAAATCCTGCGTTTTCTATATTGAGGGTCCTTGGTAGAGCTGAGAGAGGGGGTTCCTGGTCTGTAAAGTCTATACATCAGCATCCCGTTTATTTTCAAACACCCATTTTCTACAACTTCTATATGAGACTCAGTCTACACACACTTTCAAATTTGCAATTTGGACTTTGAATTGAATCATTCACGTTAAACGAGAACCAAATGCTCTTAAATGTCCCAACTTTTGTTGAATATTGAAAGCAGCATCTCAAAATTTACCTTTTTTTTTAATCCTGAGACTAAATAGTAGGCTATGTTCCTGAATAATTTATATTCATCGACATTTTTATAAATATTTTTGCCGCTCTAAGGAATTGAATGTATTAAATAAGTCACGTGTGAAGCTTAAAGTCAGAACTCCACGCGCTGACATGTCAACATTAAAAAAAAACTAATGTGGACAATAACTATATTCGCTTCATACTTTTGATATTTAAACTGATTTTCGTGATAATATAGGCTTTGCGAGTAGCTATGCTCATAAAATGTGCCGTATTTTCCTCATTTTTACCACGTAACAGGCTATGACTGCCATGCTTTATAAGTGTATTTCAATCAGTTTTCGTCCCACTGACCTTGTGTGGCTTCCCGAACAGGTTGCGATACATATTCAACACCCAAATCCAACATATGAAAATCTTTCTATTTTTTTCCCCTCTTCTGATTTTGAATAGCCTTGAGTAAATGACCACAAAGAACAGTGACATACATTTTCAAAATATAAAATAAACAAATAATTAAATAAATAAAAACTATAATCAGCATGCAAATTAAATATAAGAAATTTGTGTAAGATTTTTTTTTTAATTATCTCTACACTCAGCTTGACCAAATCATTTGAGTTCCTAAACACTGATTCATTTAATTAATTTTAAATTTTACATTAGCTACCTGTACAGCTGAATGCGGGCAGAAAGGGTTGTAAGACGGCTGGTTGGTAAAATTATGATTTAGCTTACTGTAATTCGAAAAGAAATTGCATTTAACTTATTAAAAATATATATGTGTTGTATTTATGTAGGCCTATTTAAAAAAACGAAACGGATAAATATATTTATAGTGGGCTTGTGCGGTGGGCTTTTATGACAGTTGTTGATGCAACACATTTTTAATAAAATGACACTCAGTCTGCTGTATTTTCTTACTTATGAGTCTGTTGACGATATAAATACGACTGTTATCAAATCTAAAGTTCAGAAACGTTGAGCATTGCTTTTATTAGCGAAAATAACCGGATCGGAAACACTGTTTAAAATAGCTCGCAATCCTCCACGGAATTTCACAAACAAGCTTCATCTGGGTTCATGTGGGTTTGTTCCAAAACCCAAGAACCGAAGAGAGACTTCCAGCTCCACACACACACATACACATACACATACATGCAGTATTTATGCAATAGGTTTTGGGATACAGTCGGATATCCTGTGTGGGTGTTTTACTCTACATCGTTTTGCATACCTAGGCAAAATAAACGTTTCACCATACGCCCCCGTGCCTTGCCATTTAATTAGATCCCCGGGGTGCGGATCAGTTTGGCACCGTGTCTGCGTGCAAACGAAACCGGCTGGTTTTTTTGCTCCCGGAGCCCTGGCCGCGGTCCTCGCGCGAATTCACTTCTGCACCGGCGGCGCGGGAAGAAAATCGAGCCCGCAGTCCAGCTGCTGCTGTTGGGGTAAAGTGTTCTGCATGACTCGGATAGACGACAATCTAAGCGTTGCAGCCGCCGACAAGCAGAGGTAAATCATTTCGGCTTTTTTCAAGCGGATCATTGCTCTTGTCAGTGTCATTCGAGACGCCAAGTTCATCGATGCAAATATGAAATGGTCGCTGCAATGTCGTCTGACTGGTGATTAATTAACATTATAGACTGTAATTTTTGCAATAACTTACTGTTCATTACATATCTGTCTGTTAATAAGAGGATATTGAGATAAGATTGCACGTATTGATGATATCACTGAGGTTTATGTTGGTAGGTGTACAAACAGATTGTTTAAATGACGAATTTTTGCAACTTTGAATCTGCAGCATATCAAATTTATTTATTTTCTTCTAATAATACTAAGAAATATAGGCCTATTATAAAATACATATTATATTTTACATGAAGATCGGTTTTAATTACACCCACAGGAAAGAAAAGTCAAAGATGAGATGTCTTCAAGGTCTCAAATGTTTATCCTAGACAGCAATGAGATTAAATAGAGAAAAATGCTTAAGTCTCCTGCTTTTCAGATATTCTGAAGAGAAAATGACCCCAGGAATCTCACATGTGTGACCCTAAGTTTCAGAAGAGATCTCAGAAATGTCTCACTGTGCTCAGAACTGATACCAAGATACCAAATACTAAGCCAGAGATTCAGAGATTTCTCATCAAATTATATGAGCCATGTACAACAAATGGTTATTTGTGTCTATTGTTATTTCTCCTAAAGATTTTTTGGGAAGCATCTGAGGTGAAGTTGATACTTTAATGAAACATTACAGAGATCTCCATTATCTAAGTCTCCTGATTTATGAAGGAGCAACCTCTGAGTAATAAACATTTCCTCTGGGTAGGGTTGTTTATGTGTTTTACTCCGCTGGGACAACCTATCTGCCCCACCTGTGCTGGCTCTTGTTTTGCTGGCAATTTCCCTTAAGTACTAAAGGCCTGCATTTCAGCCTTTAGTGAGATTTGTGAATAAGAAAGCTGATTATGGTTTGTTTTATTGCATTCAGGTGAGCAAACTACATTTTGCAAAAAAAAAAAAATGGTTTGGTGTATTGTCAGAACCATTTGTGGACTTTAATGACATGAAACTTTTGTCATGATTTCTAACAGTCATCATTTTGGGATAATTATTAATCCCCCAGTAATGTTTTTGTTAAAAAAAGCAACTTCAGGGATTAAGCACGCCTCAAATGTCTCCTGTGAAGGTTCCTTTGCCCCTTGACACAGACACACACATACACAATGCAGTGGTGTGTATATTAACAGACCCTCAGGCACTGTGTCAGAGTGAATAAGTGGATACACACATTCTTTATTATTGAACCAAATAAGCCACTAGAGATGGACTGTGTGAAAGTGTGTTTGGTTACAAGGTTAGAAAAACACGCTGGCGTCACAGAGCACTTCAGGGTCATGCAGAAACAGCCCTGTCCTTTTACAGTTTATGGCATATTCTATGAGAGGAAATACCACCGCATGACAGATAAATAATTTTCTGTTGACCTTGTGTTGAAGCATCAGAGATATCAGCAGGATGTTGTAGAGCGCCACACATGGTACTTTAAAATTCACCCTTGTTCCTGGTCTGAAAATGGACCTGAAATAAGACTTGATTGTGGGGTAATTGGCCCAAAAGTGGCTAATCTTTTCTTTTTCTTTTTCTTTTCTTTTTTTTTTTTTTTTTGCCATAGACAGAGTGCCTTTCCAAGTGCTGATATGAGCTCGGCAATTTTCTGAAGTGATTCTTGAGAGTATGATTACGCTTGAGATTTAGCTGGGTGAAATTTCAGATGAACCTGAAGGTGATTTTGATCTTCACCATGATCTCCCCTATTTTTATGTGTTTACAAGACCTTCCCCACATCACTTGACCATTCACTATTACCATTGTTAGTCCCTTCCCTGTTTCTGATTGCGCTATTTTCCCATCTATCTTTTTGCTTTTGCCCCATGGCTCCACCTCCTAGTTTTAACTAGGATTTTCAAGTATGTCTCCTAAACACAGTAAAGCTGAAGGAAGGTGTATTTGAATATTTCTCACTGAATGTCGTCCAGAATGAAATTCAGTCTTCTTGTTTTGATGACTCAGCCTAAGTCAGAGCTCCGCTCTCCTCACAGTCAGAAGGAAGAGTTATTTTAGTTTTTTGTTAGGTTTTGTTGGGTGTGTTAAGGGTGTTACATTTATCATAAGCTCTCACCATATACAATTTTTTGCATTTCAAATGGTTTTGCATTTTGAATGCGTTTTGAGGTTCATTCAGTATGTTATGTGTGTTGAGATTACACAACCATTCAAAAGTTTGGGGTCAGTAAGATGTTTTAATGTTTTTGAAAGAAGTCTCATCAAGGCTGCATTTATTTGATCAAAAATATTTATTTGATTAAAAATAAAATCTGTTTTAAAATATTTTACAATGTAATTTATTCCTGAAATGGCAAGTCTCCAGTCTTCAGTGTCACATGATTCTTCAGAAATCATTCTTATATGCTGATTTGGTGCTCAAGAAACATTTCTTATTATTATCAGAGCTGAAAATGGTTGCACTGCTTAATATTTTTGTGAAACTGTTTTCACAGGATTTTTTCCCAGGATTGTTTGATGAATAGAAAGTTCAAAAGAACAGCATTTATTTGAAATAGTTTTCATTGTCACTTTTGGTCAGTTAATGCATCCTTGCTATGGCCGATATAAAAATTAAATTCTATTTTGTCTAAATAAATAAAACATAAAAAAAATGATCATGTAAATACTATACGGGAATTTAAGCATCACCACATGATAATTTACAGTATGAAAAATGCATATTAATTTTGAGGTTTGATAAATATTACATTAAACAGTGCTAATATTAAAATATTAGTGTTTTTAAAGATGAACATTAAGTGAGCATTAGATGGTGGCAAAGGTAATCTAAATAGGGGAATTAAGGCAAATTAATTTAAAAAACTAATATATCGGCCAATATTGTGTATCCCAACACGTAATCTCAACATGTCAACCTTACGTGACCCCTGTTTTTTAGGCCACTGATTTAATGTCTAAAGTTGTCAACTTATATGATTATCATGATTTTAAACATATTTTACATTTCTTTGTGTAATTCTTTTAACAAGTAAAAAATTACTGAGTGCACCTTAGCGTTTTAACATTCTAGAATGATAATTGTGTTTGTGTAGTGAATGTGAATTAAGAGTCAGTCTGTATTTGTTCTGGGCACAAGTGAATATTAATGTTTAAATTCTGAATGTGTCTGTCTCTCTGATTCTGTCTTTTGCTGCTGAAGTAATTTCTCAAGGGGAGACTAAGCCTCTCTCAGCCTACAGAGCACAAGGGCAAATACGAATAAATATGATAAAATATGGATGAATGCTAATAAAGCAGTGGCCAAGTGTGGCCCTCACTAAAAGGATTATCTGGAAGGGCAGACATTATTACAGGGTCAGCTGCCGGTCTGCTGTGAGAGCAAAGCATACAAACTTCTGCATCCAGATTACTCATCTCGGTTTTATTTATTATATAATAACTAAAAGGGGATGAGGGTTCAGGTTTGATTTTTTTTTGTGGTAGTGAAACCTAGCTCTCTTTTGAACTGATTTGTTGTGCTGAAGGCTAGGGAAGTATCAAATGTAATCCAGCTGTTAGGATGTTATATGACCAGGTCTCATTACTCTCATTAAACTGAGTGGTTCATTGTTAGTGATTACTTCAAACCCCTGGTAAACTGACTTACATCGCCCATCGGTCACTGTTTACAACCCTTTGTTACACTAGTGTTTCCCTGGAGTTATCTCACTTGCAGAATATTCAAAGAGCAGTGACCACATTGATTTGGTTGTTAAATTAAAATGAGTAATGGAGTGTAATACTCCATCAAATGTTGCAATCCTTGCCTGAATACCTTACAAATCTAGCAGTGACAAATCTAGCAGTGATTTGACTTTTTCTATTTAGATGCACACTCTAATATCAAATGTTTCCTTTAGCAGGAAATCCGGACTTATGAAAGTATAATCAAAACCGTATGAGTTGGCAATGGAAAAGGGTTCATGATTCATTAAATTAACCCAATACCCTTGTTAAGGATTATGTTCGCGAATACATATATCGAAAAAGCCACAAAGGGTACCAACCAGTAAAATATATATTCATGAAAACTATAGGTTGGTTCACCTTATGGTTCATTGTTGGACAGAATAACCTGATGTGCCATGAATTTGAATGCTTTAATGCTTAGATTTCCTCTTAAGACTGTAA